>JAWNNM010003326.1:2400000-3600000 GCA_035044965.1 Lordiphosa andalusiaca | reverse complement strand
CTATATGATATAGTCATCCGATTTGGCCAAAAATTTCTTAAATTATGTGAGAGCATGTGAAATAAACAAATACAAAACTGCAGGATGCTATCATTAAAAACAAAAATGTTTTTCTAACTAAGACTGTTTTTCAGACCTATCTTTTGTATGGCAGTTATACCATATAGTTGTCCGATTTTAATAAAACTTGGTAGGATTATAAAAAACATTAGAAAACCTACGATTACAAAGTTTGGAGACGTTTCCATTGAAAACACAAAAGTTTTTCTCACTAAAACTAGTTTTCCGACCGATTGTTCCTATGGGAGCTATGAGATATAATCATCCGAACTGGTCGCTTCCGACATATTAGTAGTGTGCAGCAAAAAGAGGACTCTGTGCAAAATTTCAGCTCGGTAGCTTCAAAACTGAGAGACTAGTTCGCGTAGAAACAGACAGACAGACGGACGGAGAAAGCTCAATCGACTCAGCTCGTCACCCTGATTAAGAATATATATAGTTTATGAGGTCAGAAAATTCTGGGCAAAATTATAATACTTTGCAAGGGCATAAAAAGAAACGACCTAAAATTATTTTCCTAAATTCCCCTCTTGAAAAAGTCCTGTGTAAGCCACTGATGTGGACATCTAAAATATTTTTTAAAATAAATATAAAAAAATATTTTTTAGTTTCTTAAGAAATATAAAATATTAGTAATATAAAATTGGTTATATTGTTTTAAAAATGTAAGTTATTTATGCTTTCAATTGTTGCAGAGAGCCCAAATATGTTTGTTTTACCCTAACTGACTAGAAAGTCACTCCTGTCTAATCCAATACCAGATCCCCTTTCACCGCCAATGTCAGCCCAAAGGGGCGTAACTTCCCACGACACCACCACACAGTTCAGTTCAGTTCTGTTTGGACTAGTGAGGAAATTAACGAATTTACGATGACATTTATGCGTAATTTTTGGTTAAAATTTTATAGCTCAAAACAGAAAGAGTTTCCCCCCGCGGAGCGAGTGTCAAATAAATTTTGATTGGAAGCAGCCAAATTGATATGGAACAGTTAATTCTTATCCTCATTAAAGGGCCACACCCACTTTTGGAACCTGGTAGGTAGCCGGCACCTATCGCATTCTCATCGTATGTGTAAGTATGCAACGTCATGACTTTCTTCCGTGTCAACGCCCCTTAGGTGCGCACCCTTTTGGCATTTTCTGTAATACTTTTTCGAGCCGCTATCGCGTGCTATGTCGAGGCTGAATCTCTTAAGAAAGACTCGACGGGTTGCTGCTCATTCAGTTTTGTGTCATAATTGCATCGCTTCCTTCAACGTGGAAGTGTGAAAATTATGGGGTTTCCTTCTTGCCTTTTACCCTTCCTTTGACTGGGCGCAGTGTTAATGATTATGTTTGTTTGCTTTATCTCTGGCTTAAGATCGACACGGGAGAATTTGAGGAAAACAAAAAATTGTTTGCTAACTTTGCTTCATATGCACGAGTTATGGCATTTACTTTTTGGGTTTCTAGGGTGAGGGGTTGGTTTTCTTCATAGGGTTTGGGTTTTTTTTTTTGCGTGCTAAATTGCGTTTTATGATTTTGAGTTAGAGATCTTCTTGCAGATTGTGCGGGAAGTTTTTTTTTGCAATCATAGTTTCTTTTTTTTTTTTTTGGTTGGTTTTTATCGTTGTGAAGATCGTGAGAAGTAATAGTGTTGATGTCTTTGTTAGATGTAAGTATATTGAGTTATAGGAAGTTGGACATATCTTTGGAATAAAGGTATATAATGATTTTGCTTTATAGTTTTGATTCTATTCGACTGCTTTTTACATGATATGAATATGATCATTAGTTTGTCCGCTAAACAGAGGGAAAAAAACTGTTTAGAAGAGAAGCTGATCTCTTGTTAAGAGAACAAATATTTCAAATGTTCTTTAAAATGATCACAATTCAACTCAACTCTGTTACCGTACAGAAAAGTATAAGTAGACACATAAAAATGTCTGTAAATGTGCGCAATGGCGCAGTGAGCTAACAAGTCGCCGTGAGTGCTTAGAATCTGCAGCTCGACTCTTTGCAAGTCTGACAAAAATGTTTCATTCTTAATATTATGAACCAAATCAGATGGGGTAGGTGGGTTGTCCATAAAGTTGCTGTTGCGTACAAGAGCTCTATGTCGTTCTTAGAAAAATGGGCGGTAGGAGCGGCATATAAGCACATCTTCAGCGAGCTTGTAAGTAATTTATACCCTGAACCAAATTCTATCAAAGATTTTACCCAGTTGTGCTTTTTCCTTCTCAAAAAATTGTTCGTAAATTGAGATCATTCTACTACAAGTAAGAAAAATTATTAATGGCCTGTTTTTGGTCAAAAATGTGCTCTTTTTGGGTCAAATGTTGTCGGTTTTTTCCCTTTGTATGGTATCTGCCACAGCAAGACGATGCATCTGCCGTTTGTCAATGTCAATGTAGCTGTTCCATAATTACTTGGATTTTTGAAGACTTTTGAACCAGTTTCAAGCCTTCCTTTTAAATTCTCTTTTTCATGATTAGACAATCTAGTTCCAAGAGGCATTTTATTTAAGCAACTGTAAAATATATACAAATTGTTCAACAATTTTGAGGAAAAACCATTTATATGGCACATAAAAAATATATATGTATCCTTTTGGAAACGCACATCAACATTTACACATATAGCAATTTACTACGAAACGGCGAACGCAAGAGCATTTCCGAGCAAGTAGGATATAAAACAAGACAAAAAACAATTGTTTTGAATAACAACAACAGCATCTTGCAATTACTATCTATTAATCTATTAATAAATATATAAATTTTTGTATGACGTATTACCTTTTTATAAACAAGAAAAAATGTGATTTGAAGATTACAAACTGCTCAAACTTAAACTCGAAGTGTTCAACCTAGAACCGCATGTATGTCAAAGATTTCATTGTTTGTATTTTTCCCCAGAAAGAATACCCTAAAACATTTCACACCATAAAAAAGGAAATTTGGCACACTTGCCACAAGAAGACAAACCGATTCGCTTTGCGCAATAAAATCTAATTAGTAAACTCTCTAGGAACAATACACAAAAACGCAGCACATAAAAAACCCCAGAACTGTAAAATTCAGGTACTTCAGTTTTAAAACCAAAAATTGAGAATTCGGCATGGTGACGACACTTCAACAACAACAAAGATGCCTCTAGACAATAGACACACGCGCGCGCGCGCCCCTCGACAAACAGCAAGCTGGCTAAACAACCACCCAAATGATCTCAACTCAAAAACATCCCGGGAGGGAAGTATGTACCATCCGTTCACTCAAGCGCAAAAGCAGACAAAAAAACGTTGCCACTTTCTAAAAATAATAAAACATAAATGAAACAGTTGAAACTGCAATTGTAAATTGTGGATTTTGCAAACTTTTGAAAAATCAAATGGTCGTGCGCCGCGTGTCGAATGTTGTCAATATTTCCGGTGTGTCTAATGACAAACGCATGTTTACACGAGTGCGAACATATCCGGCAGGGGCCAGGCGGAGGCTGATTGCGGAGGTTGAGCCAGGATATTACACGGGCTTCAATTTAAAGCAGAAAGGATTTTGATAGCCAGCCAGTCAGGGCAATTAAATGGATTTACTCAAGCGATTTTGGTTTATGTGATAAGGCAATTTATAAATGATGGGCGCGAGTTTTACAAAAAAGAGTGAGATGGGTGAAGGACATGATGATGATTAATGATCGAACATAAAAAAAGAACTTTGAAATCAATTGATAGAACTATTAAATGGTGGCAGCACTAAGAAATTCAAACAGTTTGTATTCGGGGAACCGATTTTATACACAACTATGAATCTTTTTGAAAAAAAAAAACTTAAAAAATACATAGATCCTCCCTATTTACCCCTCAAATGCCACGCGCTTTCCCAATTCATCTAGGGTAGTCGCTAGACATGCAATAATTACAGAATGCGGGTACCAAGCATTGTGGGAGAATCTTTTTTTTTCCTTTTGGTGTAATTTAATGCCACAATTTCTCCAAATGCAAATAATATGCACGAGAACAAGATTTTTGCGTGGGAAAATTATGAAAATATTTGCGGCTTGTAATCCTTGTCATATTTAATTGTTCGTCAAAACCACAGACAAAGGATACAGTGTGAAAATGAAAATGCCATTAGCAGAACCCACACCTGATCCTTCGTGCTGACCGTTTTGTTTGGACAGATTAGTGAGCCAAGCTACTTAACGCAGGGATCACTTGTCCCATTGGAAATATTTTGTATGCCCTTACATTTCAATTTTCCCGACTATCGTTTAGTAAAGATCTTGCTCGACCACAGCAGGACACTCGCTGTGGAACCCATGCGGAGTGTGAAAGGGACTCGTATAAGTATTATCAGTTTGACTCGATCTCATGTGCTCCCTCTCGCTCTCTCTCTCTCTCTCTTTCACTTAGTTGTGTTTTCAGTTTCATTTATCAGTTGTTTTTGGTGAAAATGCCCGTCAAGGATGAACAATGGAAAATTATGAAACTTGGTTCAAATCATTTGGAGATTGGGGAGGGTTGTTTTAAGTTGTTTGATATATCTTATCGGTGTATCAGGATCTAAAATGTGGATTTAGCTCGTTATGAAATTGCCAAATGAATGATTTTCTACATGCGGTTTTAATTGTTAATTAACTGTGAATTGTTTGTTAGACTGTATTAGATCCGAGTGGGTTGATAAGCTATGTGACAGGGGGAGAGAGAAGAAAGCATGAAATTTTTAATATGGAGAAGTACCAGTGAAAAATCATTTTCCACATAGAAATAAACTATAATGAAGCATACCAAGTGGAAAACTACCCTTTAAATGGTAAAAGAGCGGAAATCTACAATAAATTTTAAGAGAACAATCGATCGGCCTGGGTTTTTGTCAGCGAAACAGTTTGGTTTTTGTTACACGTTCGAGTATAGCTAAATCAGTTGATTTGGAAATTGAAAGGAAAGTTTATTTTTACCTCCATAAAGATACAGTTGGAAGGGAAATATTTTATTTTCCTTTTTTGCTTTTAATAATATAATATTTTCCTTATCCTTTTTCTGATTTTCAAATCTAAGGTGCATTAAACACTAAATGAACATTTTCCAATTTAACTCCCTCTACTTACTTGCCCCAAGCACCTGTCCACGCAACTGAACAAGATTTCTGTCAAATCTCCAAAAAGGTCTCCATTCGAAGGCAACTTCATGAATATCCCATGCCTTGTCTGGCGCCTATTTGACAGTTACATTTCCCCTCTCACTTTTCGGTTAATTAAATATTTATACGAAATGTAAATTGCCTTGATTAATGATTTGTGCGCACTTGCAGCAGCTCCCAGGCTCAAATCAAACAAATAACAAAGCATCAAAGGACATTCGACTCGACTCTCTCTCTCTCTTCCCCCTCATGATTTGGGTGAAAGTGTTCACATCAAACGGCTGTAAAATTAATTGTTTTGCCTTTTTATTTCCACGTTGTAGTTTTCTGGCTCTGATAAATAATTTGATTATACGATAAACACACATATGATGATGATGCCTGCCGCGTCTCCCCAAATAAACCCAAACAAAACCCGAAATAAAAAAAAAAACAACTCACTCCCTTCGTTGTCCCCATTGTCTTGGCTGTCTATCACAGGCTACTCTCCATGTGAAGGTTTGTGTGTGTGGTCGCCGTTTGAGTGTCTTTTGTTGTTCACTCGCTCGCTCTGGTTGATATAGTTGTCGCTTTTGTTTGAAGCCTCGGCGACAACAACATTGAGTGGGGGGAAACCTGGGACCCAATCATAATTATGCTGTTGTTGGTGTTGTTGTTGCTGCCTGTTTTGGCCAGACTCTGGTTAATAATGGCGTTAATGTTTATGGTGATGAGGATATGTATGGGAGTGCGGCGTGTGTGTATGTAGAAGACCACCCTTGCTTTGTTATGTGTAATCGGTAGAAGATTTATGATAAGATTTGTTGTGGACTGAGGTTAGCTTGAAATTGGGCGCACCAATGTTATAGGCATTATTTTCCTATTTAAACGGGACAACTTTTGGATGGGTATTTAATTTTTGGGAAAAAATTTAGAATAACTTTATACGAATCAACTTCAAAAGTCGTATGGCTTTTAAGTACCCAACCAACCAAGGAATTTGCAGCCGGGATATTGATTTATTGGGTAGAAAAGCATTCCAGCTCGCTAACTTATATGTTAATTTATATCTTATCTTAGACTTTTTCCGACGGTTTCCTTGAAACAGAATAAGAACCTGGCATATCCGGGCTTACTCCAGTAAGTAAGTCCTTTTGACTTCAAGTCACTAGTTTCATTCTCAAGCCAGCAACGCTATAACTGTTTGGGAATTTCAATTCAGCATAAGATTAAAATTCTATACTAAAATGTAACGTTAAGTTGAGAGAGATTTTCTTGTCCTCGGTTTCTTCTCACACTTTCGCTTTGACATTGGATTTACGAATTTACTTCAATCCGGAGTCAGAATCCTTTGAAAACTTGAAATGAGACTTTTCGGATTAATAAACGAATATTAGGATTTTTTAAGCCTTTCGTACCAAGTTTTAAGTTCGTGAAAAGTTTAAAATCACATCCATTTTGGTACAGCGGGAAAATTTTAATACAATATTTGTACCATAATGTCCTAAAAAAAAAACCTTAATAAGGGGTGCCCAATCTCTATACGCTTCAGGCGTGTCTTTGCTTAGCGCTAAGCGAGCGTATAGGACTAACACACAACAAAATTGCAACAATATCTTTGGATGTGTCTCTCTTCTCTTTTTCTATTATCCCTCTTCTGAGGTAAAAGGCAAAAATAATACATATTCGCGTAGTTTGCAGCGTTGATTTTGTTGTTGCAGTGTGCCTCTGATAACCACAAGCACACACACACACACACAGATTATCTTTTCTTTAAGATTCTTTTTCGTTTTCTTATGGTTGTTGTTGCTTGACATTTTCTTTTATTTGTGTTAGTGGCTGCGCGAGTACTGGGCTCTGCTAGGGCGCCCCTGAGTAACATACTTCGATGGGGTTTTTATTTGTCGGCATTGGTTATTATATCAAAACGTTTTAAGAGGTAGAGAAAAGTCCCCATTGCTCGAAAAATCAGTGTGAAATTAAAATCTTTCTTATAACTACAGCATAACCATTCCAACTGCTTGTTTTAATCGATGACCATAAACCATTTTACAGGTACCACCCCATTCATTTTGTCCATTAAACTTTCCCAACTCATTAGCAACACTCAAACTCAGTTTAGCACAAAGGCCCCTTCAACCCACACAAAGAGCGCTCACCACAATGACTTTTCTGTAAAATTCTCGCACAAAGTTTAGCCAAAGAAAATATGGAGAATTAACTTGTTAACTTGACCCACACTTACACACACACTCACTCACACACACACAAGTAAACATTATGCCAAATTCCCTTCTGGGACAAAAGGCCACAAAAAGGTGGGCAAAGTCAACTTGACAAACATGACATGGCAGGAATGGAAAAACAAGCAGAAATATTTACCAAAATTTTTAATTAAATTCAAATGTTCATGTAAAATTACAACCTTAACACATCGAGGGAAATACGAATCACCCATTCAACAATGGGGCAGCTGGAAAATGCTGAAAATCGTATGGGAAAAAGAGTTGAGTGTGTGGCTTTTGTGACTCAATTACAATAAGTCTATTAAACTTATGTCTGCGGCTTGTCTAGACGATCAGTCACCGGTTCTGGGTGCGTGGTGCGGGATCCCGCGTCCAGGGTTGATCGCAGCGCGTGCCCTTTTTGACTTTGACTGGTTCTTTGTGTTGGCTTCTAACAAAACAGCAACGGGCTATGATCATGACGATGCTGGAGCGAAGGTGTTCCAGCTGCCGGTTTCTGTGCGGCGTCTCGATTTCACTTTCGTTACGCCTAAGCCATGGGTATTTCGAAGGAAAAACCAGACTCTGGTCCTGGTACCTTTTTTTTTGCTCTTTTTCTGACGCATCATTCTGTGGTTTTGATTACGTTTTTATTCGTGCACAAAAGGAGTAAACATTTTGAAGTAGCGCCGTTTGCTACGAAAATGCTTGATGGGCTTGTCAGCAATTCAAATTGAAGAATGCCCCAGCCCTTCCACCGTGTGTGTGTGTCTGTCTGTGAGTGTGTTTATGCGTTTTGTCAACATATCGAATTACGCCCTCCCCCCCACTCTGGGATCCTGGTGCCAGGGCCAAGTCCATAATCGCTAATGACAATACAAATTGAGAGTGCCGCAGTGCCGGGGAGAGAGCGAGAGCGAGGCGCAGTCTCGGCAGCAGCCGCTTTGTTTTGTGCATTTTCTGGGAAGGCTCAGGCAGCCGGCGGCCAATGCGTGCTTAAATTTGTTAAACAATATACACATGTTTGGTATTTTAAGTGAATTTTGAACGCTGTTTTCTTAACGAGGGGGTTGTTGTTCGGGCAGCCACCTTGAGGCCATCGATTGATATTGGTGGGAAGAGGTTTTAGGGGACAAAACTTGGCACACACACACAGAAAGAGATCTCCATTTCGTATTTCACGAATCTTTTTTGAAGGACATCACGAATCCACCCACCCAGTGAACCACCCCTTAAACAAAACTCCCAGCTCCACTCACCCGCCCACAGCAAAAAAAAAAAGACTAACGATAATCCTTTTGTATCCCAATCGCAATTGTTGGGATTTTCACGCAAGAATAAATCGCAAAATGTCAATAGCAGAGTGCAGAATGAGCAAGCCGAGGCCAACCTGACAATTACAAAAGGTCAGCTCCGCCCTGCTCCACCACCCCCCACCCACCTTGCTAAGCCAAAAGCCACGAACATTTAAAGACAAATTAATGTGTATTTAAGCTGCGGACCCAAAAACACAAGCAAAAACAACAAAACTGGAAAGAGACTAATTGCCCAAACTTAGAGAATCTCACGCCTGGGCTGATTAATTAATCAAAGTAAATAGTTGCAATGGTCCAGCGAGCCAACGTCATTAGCGTAATCTAAACGGCCTATTGATAAGCTTTTTCCACACCTAATAGCTACATTAATTTCCACATCAGCCAGGAGACCACACCGGTGGCAAAGACGATGACGTTGAGTTGGGCTGGGCCACTACCGCCCGAGGCAGGCGTGGGAAAGAGCTCGTCCCAAAGGGCATAGCGCGTCGTATAGGCTGGTAAACCCACTCGGGTCACCACATCATTGTAGAGCAGATTTAGCTGAGTGGCATTGCACGGTGGCCAGGCTTCGGTGTTAGGAACAGGTTGGCTAAAAGACTTCTTGATAAGTTTTCAAACATCTTTCTCTGTCTCTCTTCTCAGGCAGCCTTACCCAGTCCATGCGAAATGTGCGAACCATTCTGTCAAACGCTCCATCATAAACAGATCCGAATTGTTTTTTCCCATTTGAGTGCCATACCAAAGACTGGGCATCACATATTGCAAGTCATCAGCATGTCCCACACCAACGAGCACTTTTTCATCGTTAAGTGGCGCTGATAAGCTACGCAGACCCACATAATCCATGCGAGAATAGTAGACATCGGTATAGTTTCGAGCCAATTGAACCAGACGATGGACACCATGCCCGATAATGCCATCCGAGAAGATTTGGCCAAAATTCTCGATGTTCTCATTATTGATTTCGGACACGCCTTGGCCCAAATAGAAGTCCTTTAGTCGTTGACTTTTGTTGGCATTACTAGAATCAGCGCTGTAGAGGAATAACTCCGGGGCATATTCAAGGAAATTGACTAGTAGATCGTGCAGCAGGAATTCATGGTCCAGATGAACTGAGGAATAACAAGACTGTTAGCTAGCAGACAGATTAGAGATAGACATAAACCAAGGCTGCAAACCAGTTCGATGGCGAACATCTAAGAGAACCTGTTCGTTCTGGTGTAGGCTTTTTTACTAGGACGCTCACACTGAGAAAAATCTACTCGTTTGCAGATCATTTTGAGGGCAGTTTCTGGCTAATTTGCTTATATGTTTTCTTACACTGTAAAAAACTATTTTGAGGTCGCTGAAAAAATATGAAAAGCTACGCGTAGAATTTTTTTTATAATTTACCAAATTTTTAACTTCCTTCCTACACAGATATAAAAACCCATGTGGCGAGAGAGCTAAGCTAACTTCGTATGGGAGCTATATGATATAGTCATCCGATTTTTCAACTTTTTCAGTATTCGGTTTAACTGGAATTCCGGTTTGCAGTCTTGATTTTGAACAAACAGCAAAAACTGCGTGTTTTCATGCTACAAAATCAATCCAGACCCTTACCATTTGTCGTATAGTCCAGTTCATTGCGTGTAAAGCTCACCAAGAGCGGCACTCGATTAAACTCTCCCGTTTCTATGAGTTCACTGGGATGTTTGGGCATAAAGTAATCATCAATCTCATAGTTCCATTTCATATTTACAAACTGATATGGCTCCCAGGTGGCACATACCTCTATGATTCTCTGCCAGCTGACATTCCTTAGACACTCCACCACATCAATGGAATCGTACATGGGACAGCCGACCTCGCGAGCCAACTTCCGTGTCCAAAACACATTGTCTATGGCAAAATGATTCGTAGCTGAGCCACTCATAAGTATCGCACGATGAAATAGACCCTGGGACATGGGTGAGGCCAAGTGTAGACTTACTGCCATGGATCCCGCACTCATGCCCCAAATGGTCACATTCTGGGCATCACCACCAAAATGGTTAATATGCGTCTTTACCCACTCGAGGACCATTAGTTGATCTAGATATCCATAATTCCCCTTGGCATAGTCCGTTTGAGTGCTCAGGAAACCCAATGCTCCCAGGCGATAGTTGAAGGCCACCAGGACCACATCATGATCCATTAAATACTGAGGACCTGCCTCGTAGAGGCTGTGACCACTGCCCAAAACATTGGCCCCTCCATGTATGTACACAATCACCGGCAATTTGGCATCCAAATTCCTGGTGAAAACATTAAGTTTCAGGCAATCTTCGCTCATAAACAAAGATATTCCCGTCTGAGGGCAGACCAGGGAATCCGAGGTAGCCTTTAAGACGGCATCGCCCCAGCCTTCAGCCGCACGTGGAGGTGCAAATCTCAGCTTTCCCACAGGTGGTTGGGCATAGGGAATGCCACGAAAGGCATAAATGCTATTCCCCTCGAAGCTCTGCAGAACAGATCCTTGAACGACACCCAGGCTAAGGCGTACCACAGGTTTTGTATCAACGGCAAAACAGCAGGCACAAATTGACAGCAATAGAACTGGCAACAGGAGAAGGCCAGTCATTTCCCCCTTTTGTCTGTTGTCTAAGTAAACGAATTCGTTGCGAGAATTGTTACACGGCCTGCTATAGTTTTTGCCAAATGAAGTTCTGTTTTTTCTTTTATTTTTTTTTTCGGTGGTGCGCACCCGCATGAAAGTCCAAACCGTAACTGGGTAATCTGCAGGTTTCACACGCTTTTGAATCGCAAAAATATTCTCAGATAAGTCTATCAAATGTGTCCGATTAGTCGATCCCCAGATAAGACCTTTGGGCTGGTGGTCAACATTGGTATCAACAGACTTGATTGAACGTCAGTTCAATTGAAACTTATTACTTCATTGAAATAGTTGTTTTGGTTTCGCACCACCCCATAACACTGATCACCGAGATCCCTAACACCCGCAGAATTTTTATTAGAATTTCAAGGTTTTTCTCAGGCTGAGATTTAAATTGATTTCCTTATTAAGGCACATCCCTCTTGTAATATTCAATTAAAAACGCCGACCCACTACATTGCAGAGAGTTGACACCATCATTGAGTGTGTTACCATTGAGTGGTAATTACTTTAGGGTACGTGATTTCGTTTCCAGGCAAATGTTGAAATTATGGCGGCTTTGGTAAGCGATTGAAAGCTGACAATGACCTTTGTGTGAAATAAATTCAATTAATTGTAGATACTTTAATTGCTGACTGACTGAAGAGCAGAAATTTAAATGTGGGAAACAAAATGGCTGCATACTGCTGCCAGGGGGAATCCCCCTTGTTTACATGTTGCAGTAACTGTGGATAACTGTATTATCATCTGATTATAAATAAGCGATTTGAATCCTCAAGTTTTTAAATTTAAGTAGAAGCTTGTTCTTTAGCTTGAAGTCAGTGAAAGTCAGGTATAAGGATGATTGGGGTTTGATTAGGTCGAGATGGTAGAAGCGGTGAAGCTTCTTCACTTAGACCAATAATAGGTCCCTTGATATACCAAATAAAACGAAATTTTTACCTCTAGACAGTAAGGGGAGGGTCATTCTTGCTAAACCACTAATAAAGTTAGTAAAGAAAAGAATATGCAGTATCTTTTAATACCAAATCGACTTAGACTTATGAAATCTTTCTAAAATATGACCAAAACCTCGAACTGGATCAACAATAACTTCCAACTACTTTCAACAGGGAGTGGAAGCTCTTCATCTGTTATTTTTAAACTCGGTACCAAGGGTAATCGGGATTTTTAATTAAACTTTTCAAGCACAATTACTGAATAATTTGCCCGTTTTTATTCAAGTAATTGTAATTGTAATTACAATTTAAAACAGTCATTGAATAATCGTAGTTCCAAGTACCAATTTTGATTACTAAAATTATCCCAGCTTTTTAATTGTCTGAATAACCAAGATTATTGTAATAAAAAGTAATTAAAACGTGAGTTAAGTTTACCTTACAGTTTTGATACATGTTTTTTTTTTACTTTTTAGGCATATTTGAATAATAATCTTCCATTCGACACAGAATTTTTAAGATCTGGTGATCTATAATCAAGCTAGGAGCAAAGCAAAGCTCTCTAAAGCAGTAAAAATATTAAATGAGCATACACTTTCGATGGCGCTTAAGTTTGGAGAACGTTTTCTTGACAGCCAGCTGGCTCCATGGCTGGGTCAGACATATTTCGCAGTGTATTTTGAACCAAACTATCGAAATATCGTTTGTGGGATTTCACAGTATATAACTAAAAGCTGTCAATTAAGGACTTATCGCTCAAGAGCCAATGTCAATACCAAAGAGCCAATATCGCTCTTCAATCCAACCAAATCGTTGTTAATTGTTCGCCTTAATAATAAATCAAATTAGATGATATCCTAATTATCCAGAGAATCAAGAACTGCAGCAGTGTAAAGGTTAACGTGTCTTAAGGTATAGGTTATGGGCACATATCGCCAGTGCCGACAATAAAGTCGGCCTACTGTTACCCAAAACGTAAAACATTTACTTCTTTCTCTCTCCTTAAAAAATATTTGCAGCATCTGCTAACGATGCGTGAGAAATTTTGTACATGTCTATCAAGCTATTGTAAGACCAAGCGACGTCATCAAGCCACAGGAAGCTTCAGCCTGCCGCAAACAATACACAGAAAAAAAAAAACCCACTCAAGTGGCACAGTTTGAGCTTGCGACGATGACGACGACCACGACCACGACGATGTCTGTCAAGAGGCCACTCATATATTTGCAACAACTCGAGTGGCTCCGTTCAGTGATCAAGATCGGCGGTGGTTGTTGCTCCTGCGGTGATGCGGTATGCACATGCGCACTCAAGTGTCTGGAATATTGCTCGCAGCTCAGCAGCAGATTGTCGCAGTTTTTTGGTGAGTAAAACAATTTCATTTTATTTGGTCGTTGATTAAAATGTATCTACTCGTCGATGTGTGAAAGCCTGACAGTTCACCGCGTTTTGGGGAGTTCGATCAACTAGGTCAAAATAATTGTATAATGTAAACCACCTTTAAAGGTCCCTGTGATCCATGACCTTTCATAACCGCCACGACCCATTCCAGCTACAGCTACTTAGGCTCTTGCCCTGTTCCGCCTTCGGTGTGGCATTTTCCCTTCCGCCAAAGAAAAGATCGATTACGTTTGGGCAATATTTGCCAATTTCGAGCAGCTGCCGCCGCTCTGCCACTACAGAACTCATGCAAATTTAAAGATATTTTAATTTCATCCAAAGCTGACATTTACAGTACAGGAAACAAACGTAACTCTCAAGTGACCAACATGCTGGCATTCATCTAAATCTTGTCAAAAAAAAAAAAAGAAACAAAGAATGCAAGAAAGAAACCAGAACCACGCCCCGTGTTGAGCATACGCCTCGGGCACAATCCCAGAACACAATACGCTCGAAATGGGAGAAACCCAAGTTGCCGCACAACGATAAAACCACTTGAGTAATCAATCAAAGCGATATCCCACCAGCCAGACGTCGTCAACGTCATCTTGTAATGAATATTTAAAAGATGGAAATTATCGCAATGCCTTTTCCATCCCAGCATTTTGCATAATTGATAGCGAAACAATAGACCAATATGCTTTGCATATACTCGACGATAATTTGAACACAAAAGTGCCGAACCCTCGAGGCCCGAGCATATTGCGTCTAATCTCGACATGACCCATTGAATTCCTTGTAATCAATATGAAGAAAGGGAAGGAAAAAAACAGTTTCTTATATTCGCCTCTCACTCAAGTGAGCAAATGCTCTGGAATCTGAAACAAATAACAAAAGCCTTCGACAAGAGCACTCCAGTAGCACAGTTCATTTTTATGCCAAGAGGATTGGCATAACCTTTGTTTTGTCTTTTGGGGGTGAAGCATAAGGGAAAGAAGCTTAAAGCGAGTTCAGTTTCACACCATTTTACACAGACATTATTGTGTAAATAGGACCTAATTTCCACTTGTTGGTTGTGTATTGGTGGCCTGAAGTGAGGTTTCCGGAACCAACAAGCACTTTTTTTGTGCTTTTGTTTTTTTTTTTTTTTTGTGAGATCTTATTGAAAGGAGATTCAAGTACGGAATCGATGGGTCACCCGAAGGGCTGTTTGAAGATTTCTTTATTTAGTATTTTCTTGAATTTTTACTACCTTATTACTACCTACTTACTTAGCTTGTAGATTTTCTCTTCTGTTTTAGATTGTTTTAAACATATATTTATTCTGGATAGAAAACAGATTTGATAAAAAATGTAGAAGATATGACTTTTTCCCAACTGCAGGGGCATAAATGGAAAAAGAAATGCATGTCAAACTTCTATCACTTACCATCTCTGAATTTTCCAACGGAAAGACAGACGGACATGGTCAAAGTGACTCCGCTGTTGAGGCTGATCAAGAATATATAAGGTGAATGGGCTTGGAGATTATTTCTTCTGGCTGTAACGTACTTTTGCATTAACTAAATATACTCTTTTGTGTACCTTTGGTACAAAAAATAATCTATGTTCCCTAAGATCTTCGCTAATTCATCAAACTGCTCTATAGTATGAACCGATTTTATGCGGTTTTCCTTTTGGGGTTCTGCGGTTCGGTTTACCAACACGATTTAGCGGTTCAGTGCGACTTGGTTCGGCTAGGTTTCTGTTTAACGTTGCCCTTGCCAAGCATTATATTCCTAATTCCTAACTCTCATGCTCATAATTTAATAAATTTGATGTACACCATTTCACACCATACTTCCAAGCCCCTCAAAAAATTTATTCAACTGCATTTTGAATGTCAATTAACTTAAATAGCTAGTTTTGACTTACAAAGCAACCAAAGACCATTAACAGAACCGATCTCGATATGTGCAATGCACATATCAGTCTCTGTCTCATGGACCCATAGACCAATTAAGGGATACAGAGAGAGAGAGAGAGAGAGAGAGAGAGAGTGCATTAACCTCGACTTAATACTATTTGATTTGCATCTGCATCCGTCGTGGAGTGTGTTTTCCGCCTAGAACTTCGTCGCACTCAATTTAATTTAATAAAAATTTTCGTTTGTCTCGTTTGGAGGGTTCAATTCGATGATTTGACTATTTTTGGGGTGCCTTCACTTGTAATTATTAATAATAATATTTCTTTTCTCTGCCGACTTGTTGGCTGTGCACATAAAACTCAGTGAAAAGCTGTTTATTCACAACTCGGGCATATAACTTCAATTAATCTCAATTAAGTGGCAAAAATATTCGGAGTTTATGGAAAGTTTTGTTTTTAGGGTTCAGAGTGTTTGCATAGCCCTTTTTTTTTTGAAAGCGTACAATGTTTACCAATTGAGGGTTAGGCCTTGGGCACATCAATTTATATTGTATAACTTTGAGAGGGGGAGTAGTAAGAGTTGGTTATGCATTTTTTTTTTTAGGAAGTTGCCAGTTTATTGGCGTAATGTTTATTAAAGTAATGGCTACATAAGAGTTTTTTATGTCTTTATGATGCAGAGAATTAACATTAGAAGAAATTAAGGCCGAGTCTGTAAGAAGTGTTCAAAGTGTTGTTAAAAAGCCATTGAAATAATTGTACAAAACTGTAGCACACTTCCCTCTCACTATAAACATCATGAATTTCAAACATTCCTTTCCCTCCTCTGTTTTTAAACCAATTTCGGGTCTATTTATTATATTCTTGTAATATCCAAAATAGTTATTGACTCCTTATGTATTAATCCTAAATTAACCAATCAATTGTAACGCCCACTCAAGCACATTGCGATTTGATGCTAATCTCCTCTTCCACTCAATACAAATCGCATAAAAAGCGCAGTCACCGAAAATGGCCCAATAATTACAAGCGTGTTAAGCGTTTTTCCACTCTTCTATTCGCCACCCTCCCGCCGCCGCACAGTGCAAATATTTGTTTGCACTTTTTTTTCCGGATATTCGACTCCTGTCGCCCTTTCGTCCTGAGCTGCGATATTAATGTGCTTTAAATAATGAAAATAAAACAACAAACACGGAGCACCCTCAAAACAGAAAAATCAAGAACAAAATCAAACGTATGCTAGTTGTCTATGAAGTGTGACCCTTCGAGAGGGGGTGACGCACCATCGCTATCCCCGGAAAAGGTCCCAACTAATGAGTGTAAACAAAACACAGAGAAAAAGTGCCACAAACTGTTTGATTTGTCGCTTAGGACTAATGAAACCAAACATTAGCGCACAGAGCACCCTCAATCGAGTGAAGGACCAGCGCTGAGGGGGTAGCAGTACCAACTCCCTGGATGCTCTCGGGATTGTTGCGATTTTTTGGTTTTTTTTTGTTGGTTTCTGGTGGAACACAAAGGGATGTTGCTGCCTAGGCGCGTTGTAAGTTGATTACGTGGTCGACGTTGACACTGCAACTACAATATGAGGGCACAGGGTGCTGCTGCTGCTGCTGCTGTGGAAACGGCAGCTGTCTTCACATGAATGCGTGGTTTTTCACCTTTTGACGTGCCTAAAATGGCTAATATGCTTTCTGTTGGCCACCTGAGTTTATTTATGTAGCGCCATGGTCCACAAAAACATTTAAAAACTAACTAACCGCCACTGCTTTCGTGGGAAACTCTCTAGAGTGGCATGCGGGTGTGGTTTTTGGTTCGACAATTAATGAAATTGTATTTCTGTTTCGTTTGCAAGTATTTAGAATATATTTGATTAATTGTCTGGGCGTCTGGGAATTGCCTTGGGGCCGCTGTGTGTGCCCCCAATGTTCAGTGTTGCACTTGTTCTATTGAGCAATTAGTTAAACGCTTACCTAAACTGTTGACAGTTAACGTTTTATCAATGGGCCAAACAAATATACAATAAATCAAAAACTTTTAAGTGCAACTTTCACAAGAGCCAGAATATCCATCTAATTTGTCAGCGTTTAATGTGATGCGTTGACCACCAGTAGAATTTTTGACATGCTCATTAGAGTTTTCATCGAAATTCGTTGTAAAACAAATAACTTGAGGGCTCAGGAATGCGAGGGCTTTGCGGCTTGGGTTTGAGTTATAAGTTGAATATAAGTCGAAGGGATTTATTTTGAGGAGAGCACATTATAGGAAGATTTATTGATGAGTTAGCGTATTTAAGTGACACCTTTTTCCGATTGACAAATGTTTGCGAAAAGGCGAAACAAACTGTCGGAAGTGGCACAAGTTTACTTGATTTCAAATTCTCAAGCAAT
Organism: Lordiphosa andalusiaca; assembly: GCA_035044965.1. Lineage (NCBI taxonomy): Eukaryota > Metazoa > Arthropoda > Insecta > Diptera > Drosophilidae > Lordiphosa > Lordiphosa andalusiaca. The sequence continues at coordinate 3,582,055 of JAWNNM010003326.1, read as the reverse complement.
TCAGCGTCACTTAACTCAGCTTGTGTCAATGCAGACATTAATTCTATAAAAAAAATCTTGGTCAAGCAGCAATTCCAAGAAGGGAGAGGCTAATGTCCTAGCTTACTTTCTTTTTTCAAAGGGCAAATCGGGAAAAAATCCTTACATACTCTAAAATAGTAACGAGAAAGCTAAGCTAACTTTGTCTGTGCCGAAGTTTTTATACCCTTGTAAGTGCTCGCTTAAATATTTTAAAAAATACCCCTTTTCCCATTTTCCGACCGATCGTTCGTATGGGAGCTATATGATATAGTCATCCGATTTAGCCAAAAAATTGCAGGATGCTACCATTAAAAACAAAAAAGTTTTTCTAACTAAGACTGTTTTTCAGACCTATCTTTTGTATGGCATAAAACTTGGCAGAATTATAAAAAGACATAGAAAACCTACGATTACAAAATTGGGAGTCGTTTTCATTGAAAAGAAAAAAGTTTTTCTTACTAAACCAAGTTTCCCGACCGATTGTTTCTATGGGTGCTATGAGATATAGTCATCCGATCCGGTCGGTTCCGACATATAAGTAGTGTGCAGCAAAAATAAGACCCTGTGCAAAATTTCATCTCGAGAGCTTTAAAACTGAGAGACTAGTTCGCGTAGAAGCAGACAGACAGACGGACGGACAAAGCTCAATCGACTCAGCTTGCATCAGGGTGGCAAGAATATATATAGTTTATGGGGTCGGGAATATTTCTATGCGCTGCAAACTTCTGAGCAAAATTATAATACCCCTTGTAAGGGTATAAAAATCTGAAACGATAGCTGTGGTGTTTCTACGTCAGGCATTGCAAATTCATTTATATGTAAAGCCCTTCGCATGCAAAAATACCGGAAGTGCAGATGGTAAATTCGTTGCCTTAGAAAGGCGAGGTTGTAGATTCAAACCCCTTTCTTTTATTCGTGGTAAAAACTTGTGCTTTTTCACACAAGTTTTACTTGTGTTTTTCTTTTAGCTGCAACTTTACACAGAACTGTTAGAGGGTTGACTGATTGAGAGAATATAAATCTTGACTTCGATACTTAAAAAATCTTTTTAAAAGATTTTCAAACTGGACTTAAGCCGTATGCTCTTACCCCCCTATAAATTCCGCCCCATCCACCTTTAGCTGCACAATCAATGTTATCCATTGTGGCTCATTTTTGACGCGTGCCCATATACGGGTGCCAGTTTCGATACACGCTCAATTCTGGCCATTAAAACTACCTCACAAAACAAATCCCTACTAATTAGCTACCTATTCGCGGGTGTATTATCCAAATCAAATTAGCATGAATGCAGCAAAAAGCAAACAATTTTGGTTACATTTGTGGAATTTTTAATATCAAAAACTAAACAACAAAGGCAACCACGATTTTATGGGCCATAAATTACTCAAATGATTTGGCCCAGAACGACCTCGTCAGTAGCCAAAAATTGCATTAGTCAATGTGCATTTAGTGGGGGGTTGGGAGTAGCGAATTGGTTTTGGGGTGGAATCGTATGAATCGGCTGCTAATTTTGTCAGCATATAAATTATAATTTTTTTTTGTGCTGATAACTATCTGCGTTCCAAGTAAAAGTTTCGACGACCACACACAAATACTCCACACACTTTGTCAACTAATTAAATCAGGAGTGGAAATTAAAACTCAACTGAGTTGCAATTTTTTAATAAGAAAAACCCACAAAATCACCGCAGGCGCACTTGAGCAGCTCCGCAGGAGTCATAAACGCAAACGCACACTTCACACCTCACGACATTTGCCCAGACACATCCTGTGGCGCATGGCAAGACATTGACGGCGTCGTCGTCGTCGTCTTCGGGGTTTGGGGTCATTAGTGTCTGGCGTTTTGTGTCTCACCTGCCGAGTGTTCGTGCCATAGTTGACGTTACAATTACCTGGTAATATAAGCAAAGAGGACAACCACAACAAGTCTAAAACACAGCAGCCACAGTGGTAGGAAAGTTGGAAAAGCTGGCCAAAAGATGATCGAAATATGTTTTTTGTGTTGACATTTTAATTTGATTACTCTTTAGAGGAGAATCCTTTGAGTGGACTTAAGATGCAAAAATAAAGAGTAAATGATTAAAAATGTTTTAGAAAGTGGTTGAAGACCGGTTCTAAAACTGGTTCGAACTACAAAGTCACATATTTTCCTGTTGAGCTTGAAATTTGGTTTATATACTCAGAGAAGAGTTCTAGATCCATCGGAATTGAAATGTATACCTTTTTGTTCTCAAAATTTCAATTTTCTTTTATTCCGGAAGCACTTACATTAAGTACGTAACATTCTTAAATCAAAAACGACCCTTAATAATATAGAAATGTGTAAAAAGTTCTACAATCAATATCTTTTCGTAGATACAGTAAGCCTCAAGATAAAGGAAAAGTGTATTCTTAAGTCAAGTACAAAATATCCTGGATTGAGTACTTAAAAGACTTACAGTGCCAAAAACCCAAAAAATGGCAACGAAAAGAGCAATCTGTTCTTAAGAATCCTAACTGTTTCTAACGCTTTAGAAGTATGGTGATGGTCTGATATCTGATCTGATCTCTTTGATTGGAGTTCAGTGTCTTAAGTATCTTAGGTTCCTATATCAAAATCACTATGATTGTTTTTTGTATTATTTTGATACTCAATTATTATACTTGAATTAAGCAGTAGAGCTCAAAATACTCCGACAGTATTTTGAAGTTTGTAATTTCGAAGAAAGATTCTGAATAATCCAAGTAAAATGTTTAGCTTTTCGATTTCGATTCGACCACTGTTAGCAGAAGAACATGCTTTTGCTCTGGAGCTTTATTAAAGTCATTAATTACCCTCCCAAGCTTCGTTGGAGTGTAGGAGTTGACTCTGTGGCAGTGAAAATTACTGTCATTTGTCCGCTTAGGTCCCAAGTGTCTTGTGGGTTACCCTAGCCCCTACGGCCACGATCTTATAAGTACAAAAAGTGAGAAAAGAATTAACCTTAATACCAATTTTCCCAAACAATACCCAAAAGGCCTTGGCTCAGGAAGCAGGCCAGCTACCAACTTCCTTTCATGCATAGTTAACCAATATAAATCCAATTAGCACGCTTTTGTCTGACCGAATTCACCAAGGGAAGACAAAAACGGAAGAAAGGCAAGGAAGAGCGAACACAAAGGAAACACTTCAGCAGGGGTGTGTCTTTGTACAAACTTTATGACTTGAGCACCTTTTATGCTCACCATTAAACGCTATTAGCGCGGCATTTAAGGATCGCTTTCTCATCTCGTCCTTTTTTTCCGCATTTTTTGGGTAGGTCATAAAGGTTAACTCCCGGCTTAGGAGGGTGTTTTAACGCACATTTGATCTAATAAGCCACAAACACGCCATCAAGTTCACGTGGGAAAATTGGAGCAATAAGAAGCAAATTTCATTTTAGAGTACTCCATGGTGAGATGTCTGATCCGAGCGTGGGTTGAACTGGACTGCAGTCTTGTTGTTGCTGTTGTTGTTGTTGTTGGGTGTGTGTGGGAAGTGCTGGCCCTGCGCTGCTGTTATTTATGGACTACACTCGACGGGCAATTGGATATGGGAAGAACAAGGAAGCATAAGCTAAGCCAAGAGCAGCCAACGCCCAAATGTCAAGTACCTCCGAGAATCTCATCAATTTTGGTACTTTATGTGACATAATCCCTGCAGCCAGACCAAGGGGACTATAAAAGCTTGAGGCCAAGTCCAAAGCCAGCACAGTCTTGTTTGGAGTAAGTTAGAATGCGGCATCTTCTAGGATTCGTGCTGCTACTTCAAGTGCTTCGAAGCCAGCAACTGGATTTGGATGAGACTCCCATAGGCAGCGATAAAGAGCTCTCGGATCTGGTTATAACCACAGCTTTGGGTAAAATTCGCGGCACCATTCTACCCTCACAGGCTGGACGCAATTTCTATGCCTTTCGCGGTATCCCCTATGCCAAGGCCCCGGTGGACAATCTACGGTTTAAGCCACCGGAACCAATTGAGCAATGGTTTGACATATTCGATGCCACCTTTGATGGTCCCAAGTGCCCGCAACCGGGTCTCTTCAGTGAGGATGTCAGCGAGGATTGCTTGCGGCTGAATATCTATACCAAAGAGTTGCCCAGCGAGCGGCAGCCGAATGTAAAGAAACCGGTACTGGTTTTCATACATCCCGGCGGCTTCTACTCGCTGTCCGGACAGAGTAAGAACTTTGCTGGACCGCAGTATTTTATGGATCGGAATCTGGTGCTGGTGACCTTCAACTATCGTCTGGGTTCATTGGGTTTCCTGGCCATGGGCACTGAACAGGCACCCGGCAACATGGGTCTCAAGGATCAGGTGCAACTGCTGCGCTGGGTTAAGCTGCATATCTCGCGATTTGGTGGAGATCCAAATGCGATTACACTGCTGGGTTATGGTGCCGGAGCCATGGCCGTCACATTGCACATGGTTTCACCCATGTCACAGAATTTGTTTCATCGTGCAATTGTGATGAGTGGAGCGGCGACGGGACAATGGTCGCTGCCAGATCATCAAATGGATGTGGCCAAAAAGCAGGCGGCTCTGCTGCACTGCAATACGGAGAATATAACGGAAATGATGGATTGCCTGCGTGGGGTGAGTTGAAAGTGGGTGAGAATGTTAGCCAGCGGCTCCTATATTTCTATCTTTGACAGAAACATTATCTGGAGTATGCCAACACTCTTCCCCGCATGTTTGATTTTGGACGGAATAATCCGTTGATACTATGGAAACCTGTGGTGGAACCAGACTTTGGCCAAGAACGTTTTCTTATAGAAGATCCTGTGCGTAGCTATCAGAATGGTGATTTCATGAAAATACCCATCATAACGGGCATGACCAAGGATGAATTTGTGGGACCCGCCATTTGTAAGTGATTTGCATCTTAAGTAAATGTCACTTTCTTTAACTGATTTCCGTATCCTTCCCAGCCATACTACAAAGTCCCTCGCTGCTGAGCGCCTTCAATGAGAACTTTGAGGCCTTGGCACCCATTTGTTTCCTCTACAATGCCAGTCAGGCGCGAGCAAGAAATATTAGCCAGGAATTGCGAGAACATTACTTTGGTCAGCTGCCCTTCCAATTGAACAGTTCCCTACAGGCTTTGGCCACCTTGTATTCGGATGCTTTGACTGGCTTTGGCATACATCGTTTCGTACATCTGGCCGCTCGTTCGACCAAAGTCTATTACTATCGTTTTGCCTATCAGGGTGGGCGCAGTCATATCCATTATCCTGAGGATGCGCCCTATGGTGTGGTACATCACGATGATCTGATGTATTTGTTTGTGGAACCTTCCATCAGTCGCATGTTTACCGAGGATGATGATGAGTTCCGAATGGTGGATATTATGACGAGAATGTTTTCCGCCTTTGCCTACAAAGGGTAAGCCGAGGTGTGATCTGTACAGAATACCACTCTTTCTACTTTGGTTACCCTTGCAGCGATCCCAACAAACCCAGCGATGAGCAACTGCGTAGCATACGCTGGCGCCCCTTCAGCTTCAAGAAACGTTACTATCTAAACATAGGCGATGAACTGACCATGGAGGAGAATCTCAATTCGGCACGCTATGAGATATGGAAACGATTGTTCCCCTTAAATTGGCGACGTCAGACCAAGGAACGCTGGTTGGCCGAGTATATTTAAGCAACACAAACATAAAGGGGTGGCTGCCTTTTAGCTCTACTGTACTTTAAGCTGCTGTCGATTAAAAATGCTAGCAGCCACTTGGCATCATTGAATTTCATTGCGATTGTTGTTCCAGTTGCCAAGTGACAAGCCAATTGGCATCATTTTCAGTTCAGTTTTCCAGCTCTCTAATTTGGTTGCCTTGCTTAATTTATGTTTCTGTTCGGTTCTGCGTGTCATCACTGTGTGTGGGTGCATATATTAACCGAGTACCATGGCTTTAGGCAAGCGATAACCGTGCGATGGTACGTGTCGTCGTGCATTATGGGGTCGAGGCGGTGATCGCGTGCCATGCAATTGCACTGAGAGAAATGCTCGTAAAGGGAATACAGAATGCTGTAATGGGAAGTTAAATTAAACATTTTGGTATTACATGACAAAGGCCGCTATAATTTTCAGCCGAGTGTGCTTGTTAAGTACGAACATACTTAATATATGCTTTTTTTTAAGCTTCAGTTACTTATTTTTAGAACCCTTTGGTGATTGTTGTATACATTTCGAACTATATTAGGCCTATATGAAGCCTTCCTTTAGAATTTTAGTACGAAAAAATCTTGATTAAGGAATAATCGATAAAGTCAGTCATAGATCATCATCACATGATGATATTGACTGAATTGAATAATCTAGATAAAATATCTTTAGCCTATCCAAAGACCAAAACTAAAGGAGAAAACATCTAAAATTTCATGAATTTTAGTACGAAAAATTCTTGATATAAGAATAATCGATAAAGACTGTCATCATCACATGAAAACTGGGACAAATCGATATATCGATACGATATTAAGAACCTTTGTATTACCAAGAACTAAAAGCGGAAGTTCTCATATTAAACACAAGGTTAGAATTTTACCAGAGATTGCTGTACTCAGCTAGATAGAGAACAGCAGAAAACTTCCTTGGCCTAGAGAGTATTGCATAAATAGGAAAAAGCTTATATATTTTATAGATATTTACAGATATTTTATTTAAAAGAGGCAATTAACCTATTTACCAACCCATTTCTCTCAGTGCATTGCCCTACTCTATCTATGTTGAACTCACTTTCAGCAGCACAGATGTTGCCAAACATTAACTTTACTGTTGCTTTCTGTGGGCCACTCACCAAAAACAATTTTCATTTTTATTGCTCTTATCGGAGTTTGGTTACGCTTGACAGCATGACAATGTCAAATGCAGACCAAGTCCATCCAATTCGAGAGTGAGCTCGTGTCCTGGACTCTTTGAAACGTGCAGACTCATTAGCATAGCTCTGGACGCTCACACACATGACGCTCTCGCTTCCCCTCCCAAAGTCCAATTGGCAAGAGAAATTCCATCATGAGTCACGCCATTGCCTCATTGCATATCCTGGCGAGGGTGCCTCCGCTGCTGTTGGCCACCAGTTGGAACATTTTTAATATATTAATTTATGCAAATTGTGAGGCAACTGTGCGGTTATCGGCCGCAATAGATCAACTCATGTTCTGGGCTGGGTGGTGGCACTTCGTTTGATCGTTTCCACTTTAGTTTTAATTGTTTGGCTTGTCGTCGGCATATGTTGTGTCAAATTGTTAGGAGGCAACAGAAATTCCCACTTCCAGCGAATTGGAAGATTTCCAATTCCGCGAAGCGCAAATAGAGTTGTGGGCACCCATATCGTATCAGATGAAGGTTTTCGCGAAACGTGTTTGCTTTTCCTGCTGCGAGAGTCAGCGAGTTTTTATTGACTGATGGAAATCGCTCAAAAACAAAAAAAAAAACCAAAGCCAGTTTGAAATTTTCGCTTGCCCACAAACTGTAATTAGATTGCGGCCCCAAACAGTCTGGACTACGAAATCCAACCGCAAAATTTCCACACTTCCTTCTGTGGTTGCTAGTCGCAGGCGAAGACGACAACGCGTGCTTGGAACTCCTGCTGCTGCTGTTGTCCAACATCAAGGCTTAGGAATCTTCGCTCTCTCTGTGTGTGCTTGGCTTACAATGAAGTTGTCTGCGCAATTGACGCACGATAAGCCCAGTCTGTGGCGCGAACTAAGCTACAAAACAAAAGGCGAACTGAACTCCCAACACTGCGGCTGTTGTCTCTTACATAGAAAAATTTGCACAAACATCACAAAACTCATAAATAACAACAACAACAACCATAGCAGCAGCCGAAAGTGTCCACCAGGCATGGATGCGAGCCTGAATTTTCGACTCTTTGACTTTACGACTCGATAATGTGCATTGCAGGCACAATTTATGAGTCACCTGGAAGCCTGAGGTTTGGTTTAACGTCTTCTTTTTTTGGTTCTTTCGTTTGGTGAGGAAGTTATGCCAGGTATTTATTAGGTTAAGTTCAGCAGTTGGGGGAAAAGCAGTGACATATTTTTTTTGTTGTATTTTTACCTTTTGTGTGTGGGTGTGGGAAATGTGCTGGCCAGAGGCATTTGCCTTTCAAAAAAAATGGGGGGAAAATTAACACAACGATTGCACGAAATTCATATATTTTAAGGCACTAAATTGATGCAAAAGTTTTAGATTGTAAATTTTGTTATCATTTGGCATCGAAGAATACCTTAAACCACAAATGTTCACCCACCTACCGCCACCCTCTCAACCTCAATATAGAGAAGGCTTCAATTAGCGCCATTAGTCATGTCATATTGGCAATAAGAACTTCGGTTAAATTTTGTTTAGTATTTTTTAGACAAACTTATCCCACTTCAACGCTTGTTTGAAATCATCGCCACTGTGGAGTAAGGTTGAAAATGTCCAGCTAAATGTCTTGTAACATCCATCCGCTGACATCTTCTCTAACCAAAAGAAAGGAAAGCTTCTTGTGTGCATAAAATTGTCATTTAACATCTGCACATGCTCTCATTGACCGTGTATTTCACGATGCATGCACTTAATACATAAATCATGCGTGGCTGGCGGAAAGAGACATTTTGGTGATTTTTTGTGGGAGAAATCAAAATATACGTATTTTCTTTAAAGTTTTTAGCTCATTTATAATGGAAATTAAACTGGGAACCAGTTTTGAACCGAACCGAACCGCTTATTCCAGCTGGTAAGCCGAATCGGCTTCCTTCTAGAAATGCCGAACCAAACCGAAAACCTCAAAACAAAACGGTTCGGTTCGTAAGATCCGTAATGAACCGAACCGGCGTTTCAAAAACAGTGTGAAGCACTGAACCGAACCACTACTTATTTTCGAGTGGTTTGCATTCCGTGAAATAAGCCAAAGTGTTTTTTTGCAATCTTTTAATTACCTAAAGTGTACCTCAAGGTTCTGAATTAGGATTCTTAATATTATTTGTTTATGTCACTGAGCGCCCTGGTTTCCTGCAAAAAAATCGGTGCCCTATATGTTTAAAATGTTCAAGTAAGACTTCAGCACATTTTAAATAGCTATACAGACAGCAGGCTCACGCTCTTTGTGCATGGCTTAGTAGTTTGCCCAACAGTCGTCTATTACCTTGCAACCACTTTACCACCCACATCACATGCTGCCCATCTCGTATCTGACTGAAATAGTTAACGCCTGCAACAATTGCTACCATTAACCAAATTTATGAAGCATGGCACACAGCCAAAAAACAAAATAACACTAAAAGTAATTAGCATAGTGGCACGTGGAGGGAGAGAGAAAGTGGCAATCGTGTGACAAGCGTGGGCGACCTTCCCTTAGAATGCCATAATAATAATATGTTGATAGGCTGGCGAGAGAACCATTAACACACTGGAGGGGCACCTCAATATTAGTTGCATTTTTAATAACTGACATGATCCTGCCGTGCAACCATATTAGAAAAGGCAACTTTTCTAGTGCACGCCGTCGCGTGTCGATCACAAGCTGCGCAACTCAAAGTCATCTCCTGCTGTCAGCAGCCTCCCTTCTGTGCTTGATATCTGTTCTACCTTTTGAGGTCCTTTTCAAATAAGCATATTGTCTGTTGTCATCAACCCGGCATCAAATTTCAAAAATATTTACAGCTTTCAAACTTGTGATAACCGATGATGGATCATGTTGCACGAATTATTTGTCTCTCGCTTATTGACTAACTGGAGGGTTGATTTTCCCAATAAGTTTACCACCCGGAAGAGAAAAGGCAAATAGTCTCAGCGGGTGGAAAAAGCAATATTAAGAAAAATTTGGTTTTTAAAATTGTTGATTAAGTGAGAGTCCTTGGTGGGGCTCAAACTCTGTTTATGTGACTTGGTAGAAGGTTCAGGCATGTTTTCTGCTAAAGTCTTTGCTACTTAAATATCCATTAGGTCTAGCAAAACAGCTGCCCAATACTGTCCAAAATCAATCACTTATTCTCTCTCTCTCTCTGGTTTCCAAATCAGCATATGCAAAAAGAATCGCACACACTCCTTAACCCCCCACTCCATGTCACTCCACTCCACTCCACTCCAACTCCACTCACATTAACAACAACAATTGAGGCGAACGGTAAAAACTGTCAAAGGCAATTGTCAGTGGCTTTGTTTGGACTGGGTTAGGGGTGTACAACAAACAAACTGACAGAAAAGATTGATCATTTGATGCCTTGATCTGTGCCAGGGAGTGGGGTGGGGGGATGCATTCATACATCAATTTCGAGTGGGCTGGTAACCCATAAATGAACGTGGGACTTTTCAGTTTGCACCTTTTCAGATGATTCTCTCTCTGGGTTTTTTGTTGTTTTTTTTTTTACAAATGCCCAGCACGTGCCAATGCCCGAGGTCATGCCAGGCATGTAAATCCTGCCAAGTGTCGTCGTCTAGTCCGAGGAACTCAAGCAAGAGCAACTGCAGCGGCAACTGCAGCCGCCTGCATAACTTGCATCGAGGTGCAGCTGTTGACTTGGCGGCTTGCCGCAGTCTTTGCCACTTCCTTTTCGTGGTCTGCTTGAGAATCGTCAACATTTAACCCGTGCCGTCTACGTGCTCAGCATCAGAACTCTAAATTAATTGTTGTTATTGTCATGGGCTTTGGTTGCTTCTGGCAGCATCTCACCTGGTAGTCGTTGGCCGTGGATTACATTAATTGAATCTTAATAAATTTGTGGATCTTTTGGTTTCGCTAATCCTTAGCAATTGATGTGGCTGATAAGTTAAGCTGTCCATGATCATAATCATAAACGCATTCAAGTTAAACGGTTATTGTCGTCCGACTGGCGACTCGGCTCCCATCTGCTCTTGTCGTAGGTCAAGCCAAGCGTGTGCTGTCGAGTCTGGGTTTCCGTACCTAAGTCGGTACTGGCGCTACGCTACTTGGAATGACTTGATTGTGGATTTATGCGGGATTCTGTTACTGAGATTGCTGGCTGCTACAATTGAAAGTGTAATCAATGTCAAAAAGGGATTGCCATCTGCCACTGAGATCGAAATCGACATTTTCGTCCACTGATGATTGTTGCTCTATTCTTCGTCTTTTAAATCTCTCTTCTTTTGACCTTCTCGGTGCAATGATTTTACGCATTATTCTATTAATGGTTCAGCCAGGGCTTATCCAAAATATGAATTCAAAACCAATTAAATTTAAATCAATTTTGTATAATGAAGCCACCCAGTAGTCTCAGTCAACTTGCTGGCTATCTTATCATCATATCTCAGAGACACACAAGCAGTGAACTTAAATTGATGCTCTCAAGATAAGTAAGTCAACCAACCAACCAACTGATGAAAGCGAAGGGCCAAATGCATTTAAAGTTGAGCGAGGACAAGGCAGAGTTGAAAACTGTTCACAGTGACTTTTGGAGCTGTCCTAGCCTTCAGGCCTCTAACTGCAAAAACTTCCAGATGTGAAGCTATCCCCAGCACATCACATTATGAGGGCCATATTTAAGACCTAAGAGAGTTCCTTGACATGCCAAAGTCTTCTGTTTTTATTTTTTTTTCTTTGGCATATAATAATCAAATTTCTTGGACCCAACAAAAAAAAAAAAACACATTGCTATAAAATAAGGTTCTGCCCCTTTTAGCGCAAGGTAAAGTGCCTTTGCCTTCTCATTGTTTAAACAGCCCGACAGGACGCGTGGCTGGGACCACTTCTTGACATCATTATGGCAAATTTTCAACAGTTCATTTAACTGATTAAAGGTGTCCGGACAGCGACTCGGCGAATTTGGGTAATTTGCCTGATGAAGAAATGCGCCACAAAGTTGTTAAGCTCGGGTGCGAAAATTACGGTGGCCGATCCATGCAATTTTGGCACCTCTTGTCGAAGGGGGAAAGAAGTCATAAAATTAAATTTATGAGTTGTAATTTTCATAATCAAAAAGTTGAAGGGCTTTCAACTCTTGCCTCGTGATCGCGTCCATTAGCAAAGACATTTTTCATAAAAATCATTTTTTATTTCGTTTTCTTTTGTTTTGTGGGTGATGTTTGTTAAAAATTAATCCGCATTTAAAATCGTTGAGCTTTGCTGGTGATCTATTAGTGGATGCCTAGATGGACCACCCAGGGTGACGACCAATTAATTGCGTAAATGGAAAAATTGCCTTTGGTCTTCTTCGACTTTGTTGGGTGCCACAAGTCACACATTGGAGCTTAAGTTTTTTTGGTTGGTTTACAGTCAAAGAAAAATTCAACATGTTTGAAAATGTGTTAAACAAATGTTTTCAAAGTTCTGCTGTATAGGGGCAGTCATTTATTTGTGGTTAAAGTACTTAATATGAGCTGAGAATGGAAAATGGGTAAGGTTGTTTGATTAATTAATGCAAAGACTTAAAATTTTGAAATGGTTCCTGATTTTGGTGGATAACTAAAAGCAAATGTTGAACCAGTTTTGAAATGGATAAAAATGGCTGCTTTTAGACTGGCTGAAACTGACTTGGCATCAAGAAATATACTCTAATTGCATTCTTCAGAGATAAGTCGAAATCCGACTCCAATTTAGGATTTATGTGGAATTCTTAACCCCAGGTTTGTAACAGTGATTGTCAAAACCCAACGGGTAGGCAAAGTTGTTCTAATAAATAACTCCTTTCTAATATCTGTTCGCAAATCGGAGAACCACAAACTGCAATTTTTCCTTCCAGTGTATCCCCCAGCAAATTAATTAATAATATTTCAGCTCAAGCCCCAAATATCTGGCTAGAAAACCATTACAAACTATACCAATTTTTATTTATTTTAACAGCACGATGATTAATTTGATGCGCCAAAAATATGGAAATACTTCAGACTGAGCAACGCAATGACAGGCCCTTTTTTTGTGGCATGGGGAAACAGCTGGAGCTTGGCGCTCTTTGGAGCACGCGCTCATTAGAGAGGCACCACAAGAGGCCGCTCGTAGTGGGACCACACTCGGGGTGTACCTACATTAAACTATGCCTGATTATAAAATAATGTTAAGCAATTAATTGCAAGACGACAACGAGGCAGCTGCAGCAACGAAGCGATAAACATTTGCCAGTTGTAAAATTGTAAATATTTCTACCATTTTCTGTTTTTGTGTTGTGTGCATTGAAATATGTATTTGTCACCCGTATCATTTGCTGTGGAGCGTTAAAGCGACAACAGACCACGACAGTAGTTCGAGGGGAGTAGCTAAATGGCTAGCAGCCATTTCTACCGTGTAACTCTTACCCATCCCTAGGCCCCATCCCGTATAACCGTCTGCAAACGACCAATTTTAGCCCTTTTAATTATGGGTCACAGTCAATGAGCAGCAAGCAGCAAGCAGCCATCGCCACTGGCCGCCTTGCATTTCCTGTCAACAGCATTTGAATTTTCACTTTAACGCCTATTTGCTCCTCCATTTCTTAAACGGTTTGTGGTGCGTTAATTGTTGTGTGTGTGTGTGTACCAAGTGGATGCATAAATTTGTTTTATTTTTGTTACCCTATGTAACTTTGGCCTAAATGGCGATGCGGGCTGATCAGGTGAAAACAAAAGAATCATCAGCATTTCCCTCTCTCTTTTTTTGTATTTCCTCCGGTCATGTTATATTGTATTCATTTGTTTCAGTTCTTGACTCTTGTTTAATGCCACAACACATTAAGTCTAAGTGCTTATCAGCCAAGTGGATACCAGCAGATGGCAAATTGCAAAGGTCAATTTCAAGATGACAATCTAGTTAAAAGTGTTGCCAAATCATTTTTACGCACAATTTGTTGTTTTAAAAGAGTTGATGTAAAAACAAAGTACAGCTGGGACTCTAGAGACATTTCATTTTAACGATTAAATATTTATCTTTTCTTTAATGCTGAATTTGTAATTGGTTTTATTATGAGCGTATTTTTCAGATTTCTGTTTTCTATTATGTCGTATCGAAAAAGAAATTGGAAATAAAATGAAGTCTAAGAGAACCTTTAACCGAATTATTAATTTCTGGAGAAACCGGAACCGGCACCGGAATCGAAATGGGATTCGGGATTAAGCCCTAATCAAAGCCCATAAATAATAATGTTCATTTAATTCACATTATTCACCTAAATAATATATACAAAAATCCTGATATGAGCCCCTCAAAGTATGCTGCTTTATAAAGCTTAACAAAATCAATCTACCAAAGGAACTCAAAATATAATAATATGGATATAGCCGTGTCCTTGTATCCGTATGACCAAATGGATCTCAGATATGGTAAGATTTAAAGGTTCAATATGGGACAAAAGCTAGCAATCTACTCAAGCGACCTCTAAAATCGTTGTGGAAAATTATATCGGAAATTTGCATCTTTGTTTAAAATTAAATCGGAAATGTTTATGTGTATGTTGTATATGGCTCTGTTGTCATATCCCTGAGTCAAAGCTGCACAATGAGAGACTGATAAACGGACATCCGAGTAATAAGTAATTAAATTTCTGTGATGTTTATCATGTACACAAGAACAAATACCAATGAGCCCGTACCCCATCCCCCTCAACGAACGGGAAAGAACTTCAAAAACTCTCAATACACAAACCACTCTCGGGTGTTTGTGTGTGTGCATAAAAGTTATCCGACCAATCGTCTTCATTCACCAACTGGAACTGGCTGCCTTCCAGGCAGCAACAGCGCATACGCATACCCATACAAATGGTGTATCTCATGGATACGTTTTACCACTCGTACCAAGCAGCAGCTGGCTGTGGCTCCTCTTTGAGTTTGGGCTGCTGCCGCTGCTGCTGTTGATTATGCGCCGACGTCGTTTTGTGGAGTTTTGCCAAATTTATGCGGGTGTTGGCTGCCCCCTACTTCCCCGTGGCCGTCTTTGTCTCTTTTGTTGGTTTTTGTAGGTGGAGCCAGAGCCATAATATCATTTCTTTGTTGACAAAACGAAGTTTGTTTTTTCTTGTTTTATTTTAGTTATTTTTTTTTTCATCTTCTCCATTGTCTCTGGCAGATACGTGAATTTTGCCCTGGTGCACACACATAAAGCGCACAGGTTGCCACAGTGAAAGGTCGTCATCTCGTCGCGTGCGCAATTCGGGACACAGAAACTAGCGACGGCTAAGTGCGTGACATTCGATAGATTCTAGTGGAGCAGCGGAAGTGAACGCGAAGGGACACTTAATTGGCATATAATGACCAAAATGCGCTGCAGTGAAGTGAAGTGAAATCATTGAAGAAGAGAACGCCTCTAAGCTGAGATAATTAAACTTATATTGGATTTATTACACATTGTAGCTGTTACTCTCAATTTATTTGGAATATGGTTGTTATGTAAGTGTGTGGTTGGTGCTACAGTTTTCTAGATTTTGATGGAAAAAAATTATGGATGAGTTTTGAGATTTAAATTCATTGTAAGATATAGCAACGGCTTGTTACTTGTTCTTATGAACCTACAGTTCGTCAAGAATATGTTTTAGCGACGGCAAAGTACACACATTTTCTCTTATTTTCACAATATTTAATTTTAGTTTAATTAGTTTGGGTAAATTTAATAAAAGGTTCTCCGTCCTTTTTCCTTTTGATTGTTAATATACATATCAAATAACGAAATCGGGCAAGCAGTATCCCAAGATATGTCAACTTGCTGTGCACTTAGATTCTTTCCCACGATATACTTGATTTATCTTGTTTTTTTTTCCAATTTCCGTTTCTTTAGTTTAGAAGCTGAAATAGAATGTCTTCACAATTTTTTGGTGTTTACTTTTAGATTCCATTTTATGACTCTAAAGTCTGTCTGCAGTCGTTGATTAATATTGTAAATCGTGACTAAAAGTGAATATATGCTTATATCTTTGTTACTTATAGTCGTCAACACCATTGAACTAATCTTCTTTGCTCAAGTCATTAAGAAAGGAGTTGTAGGGTATGTGTCCAGTCTGTGAACCGGCTTAGAAGCGTCCGAAAAGGGTAAAAAATTTATTCACAACCAAATTTGAAAAGTTATTTAAGCCATTTATCAGATTTTCCTGGTGAACCAGTTCAAAAGTCAAAAATTGTTCTATAGATTTATAATGTAAGAGTGTAAGTCGTTCCGTCTGTTTGTGTGTGTAGATAAGATCTCTTCTTAGATCGTTCAATGAAACAGATTTTTCTTGAAGAACTTACACACCCGGTCACCTTTACTAGCTATTGGCGGCAGCTCTGGAAATTTGTAGCTTGATAAATAGAAGAATATAATCCTGTCTCCACCGTTAAACGCAAACTGATTAAGTTTGAAAGGCAATTGCTCATATAAATACCTTTAGAGTTTTCAGAAAACCCCACAACATATATTTTAGTAAACATTATTTTCGAATATGTTATTATAATCACTCATTTATCACATATTTCAAAGGCTTTAAATGCATCCTTAAATGCTAAATTGTAAACTGCCAATATAAACTTTGAAGATATGTATGGAAGGTATATCCCTTTTCCAATTTCAAGAACTTATCCTGATGCAAAACAGAGGCCTCTTTCCATGTAGCCAACATGGGTATAAATATGAGCTATGCAAATCCGTTAACACAAATTCTCCAATTCTCCATTCTGCATAAGCAAGTGTTATCAAATGTTTACACGAAAAAAAAATTATTACAAAAAAGAATAAGCCACAAATCAATATGATCATTGGATGAAAATGTAAATGATTTCAAGCGTTTTATATTGTATTATCATGCTGAGCCATGGGCTACAGCTTAGTTAATGACACACTCGCCCCAGAGCCGCGGGGCGTGCCATGTGGCGACCACACGCAGGCCACAAAAGCGGGGGCAGAGTGAAAGGGTCAAGCATTGAATATAGACATATTTTGTAGGTGACAAAGTTATTACAAGTCAAGCCGGGAGAACACACAGAACCACAACACAGAGAACGAAGTGAGACGCTATCAACATCAGATAAGCGCGACTAACGAGCGCTACGAAGTGTCAAGCGGTCGATTTACGAACCCAAAACAAAGCCGAGCGACGAACAGGTTGAGCCGGCGGGACCACCAAGCGCTCACCCATGGCATGGGACCGCATCTTATTAGACTGTGCGCCATGCAACCTGCTGACTTCCAAGTACAAACACGCACGCACATAAAAAAAAAAAGAAAACCCCAGAGAGCATTTCCAGCGCCCTCTAATGAGCCTGGGCTTGGTCTTTACAAATTTATTGCTAATTGTAGAACGAAAACACACTAAACGTTTAACACATAAATATCAAGCTCAATGCCTGCTCCCACACACGGCGACAGTCGATCAAGCTGACTCAGTCGCTGCTCCTCAGTCGCCAGCGGCGCTTGAGAAGTCCATAATTTTTGGGATTTTAGTGGCGCTCGAATTACTTTTGTGCTAGGCTTGGATTACTTGTGGGCCATCTGGGTTAACAACGGTATTTGCTGTCCAAACTGACACTTGGCTGTCATGTTCTTTACGAAAGAGTTATGCGTTTCATGCACGTTGCATTTGATTGACTAGAAGACCCAGGCCACTATAAAAAGCGGTTGGGAACAGTTTAGTAGGCAATTAGGTTATTTTTTTTTTTTTAATGATGTCCACCATAAAATGAACTTGTCTAAGCTTTGGTGATTAGTTTACCATTTGGGCGATTGTAAGGCAATTGTTGGGAAAAGCATTTCAGTTTAATCACTTATTCAGTTGGTATTTCTAACTACTAATAAAAATACCATGATATCACTTGCCTGACAAAAAGCAACCCAGAACTCATAAAATCAAAGTAAGCAATGCTTGCAAGAACACTCACAAATGTAAAGAGGATGGTTGAAGTTTATAAACTGTCTGAAACTCCATTAACTTAAGTCAACACTGCACATTTGATGGCATACAAATGAATCATTGTCGAATTGTAGGCAAATCAAAGTTGGAATAAACTGACAACACCGGGCAGCACTTTACACTAGGGATGCCGATAACTCTACCGATTAATCGAGATAAACTATAGTTATTTTTGTATGCCCAGGTGTGGTGCAGCGGGTAGTGTGTGTGTTGCCTGCTGGCTGTGGATTAGTCACGGGAAATACTCCGTGCAGTCTCCATTTGAAGAGGGCAACTTAAATTCGGGTCTGCCAAGTGTTTGTTAAGCGATTTATCTCAAATTCACAAATTCACAGAATGGATGAAAAATCGAGACCCATGGGTATTTATCAATGCAATACCACTTATCACTAAATATCCTCTCTTTAATGAAAAATGCCGTACAAAATGTGCTTTGTTTGTGAAAATCAGCCTATTACCACCGAACTGTCCCCCTAAACTATTGCAAAACTCTCTTTTTGACTAGGGAGACAAGAAATATTAGTATAGTTTAAAATGTGTTTTAAATATTTTTAAACAATCTTAATTACAATTATTTCGGAACTGAAATATACGGACTAGATACTAGAAACTTTTGATTAGGGCATGAAAAATATATAACTTCAACATTGTGAAATAATTCTTATATCTAAATCAAATAACATCAACATTGAGGGGAACAATCCGGAGTATTATTGAAAGTAAATTATTCTAGTTTTAGGGCTTTCAATTTCTAGAAAATTGTCTAAAAATAAAATAGCATTTTGTTATAAGAAACAACTTTCTATTTGTTGTTCATTTTGTTGTCCTTTTCAGCTGATAAGTATGCTACAACTTTCTGAATTTCCCAAATTGATGTGTGTTTATTTTCCAACAGAAATGGCTACACTTACAAAACCCACCAGGTCACCCAACAACAACAACAACAACAACAGCAACACCAACAACCACTTACACCGCACGATCATCTCACACAGCCACACTCGCATCACAGCAACGGCAACAGCATGTCGCTGAAGACCAAACGAGATTGGGACATCAATGATGCCATTGTCCCACAGGTGGCTGACATGGAATTCGACGAGTTCACCGAGTGGAGCGATGGACATGTTCGTCACATCTACTCGCTGCACAATGAGGAGGCCAAAAAGCACATTTCCGGCTGGGCCATGCGGAATACGAACAACCATAATGTGAACATTCTGAAGAAGAGTTGCCTGGGTGTGTTGGTGTGTTCGCAGCATTGCACCCTGCCGAATGGTGCGAAAATCAATTTGCGTCCCGCCATCTGCGATAAGGCACGACGCAAGCAGGAGGGCAAGGCGTGCCCGAATAAGAATTGTCGCGGTGGTCGACTGGAGATTAAGCCATGTCGTGGTCATTGCGGCTACCCGGTGACACATTTCTGGAGGCATTCGGGGAATGCCATATTTTTTCAGGCCAAAGGTGTGCACGACCATTTGAGGCCAGATCCAAAGAATTCCAGTGTGTCGAAGAGAGCGTTCGGTAGGGTTAGTCTAACGGGAAAAACGACGGGGGCAAGTGTGAGAGGAGCAGGCGGAACCAAGAAGTCGTCGGTTATAGCGGGTCTGGTGAAGCAGGTGAAGGTGAGTTAAATTGAATAAAAAAAAAACCCCAAATTTTAAATGAATTTTCATTTTCATTTTGCAGCAGCAACAAAATCTTATGGACAAAGTACTTAAACGTTCAACGGCCAGCAATCCCCTGAATCACTCCGCCCTGGAAATATACCAGTTTAATGGTAGGTGTAAGACCCGAACTCCCACTCTTTTCCCTGAATAAACACTGTATTCTGTTTACTTCTTTCCAGCCTGTGGCAAGTGCACCACATTTAGCCACTGCACCTGCAGCTATGTGGAAGACACAACGCGTGGAGCAGCTCATCAACTCAGTCAATCCTCCAACTATGCAGGCAACTCTTGGCCCGTTGACTCCTCAGCTTTACCATGCGAGACATCGGCCAATGTTTTTACAGTGAACCATCAGCACATCACGTACAACTATCCCATCTATCAGGCCACGCCCACTGCCGCCACAGCTGTTCCCAGTAAATCGCCCAGTCTACCCTATGCTTGCATCTCCGAATTGGCTGGTTATCAGTCCAATGCGACCACCAACAGCAATCACCATCATCATCATCAGTCCTCGGCCTCCCTTGCCAACAGCTATCACCCACAAATCCTGCCCAGCCAGTGTCAGACCAATTCGGTATTGTCCTATGAGTCAAGCTCTCAGTTGGCCACGCCAGAGCCCGAGTTTATCAACTACTCACAGATCAAGCATTTAGGGCCAGTGGAAGGATCCAGTTGCAAATCTGAATCCCTTCTGCCGCCGACCATTAAGTACAATGCGACCGTGGAAACGCAACCGGTGTCCTCGTATTTGGAGGATAACTATGATTATTATTACAATCGTGAAGCCAAAATGGATTATGAACTCCAGCAACAGTTTGTGGGCGGCAACAACAACAACAGTAACAGCCATTACTATGAGAGTGCCAATGGCTATAATGGTGTTAGCTACTTTGACACGGGCACCACTGCGGCGCCAGTTGGCCAGAACGGCGTACAGCCGCAACTTGAGCCAGGCAGCGCATACAGCGGCAACTACTACGATCATTTTGCCAACTATGAGCAGCATATGGCGGCAGCGGGCAGCTTTGCAGTAACAGCACCTCCACCCCCACCACCGCCACCCCCACCAACGCTCACCTATCACCACCATCATCATCATCATCTGCATCATGCAACAGCTGCTGCAGCGGCCTCCACGGTCGCCCAGCAGGCGCAATAGTACTTAAGGGGAGACAGCTGGTTGGAGCACTCTAATTATTAACACTCATAGTTCTTAGTTTTAGTTGTGAAATCGTAATTTCGAATTTGTATAGCGTAGTGTCTAGAGAGATTTTTCGCAAACAAAATCACATAAATAAATTATGAAAAAATGTTGATATTTAAGTTCAAAATGATTTGGAAAGTTTTTGCTAGCTAAGAAACTTCCTCTATAAGGATCCTAGGGAACGGATCGGAGCCTACTTTCTATTTTTTACAACACATCACTGTAAACAGTAAATCATGGATACCGAACCGAATTGTATTCCTAAGACTCTGCAGATTCTTTTGGGAAGTACAAGGTTCGATTAAAACAGCGGTGGGCATGTCCTTGCTTCCATGGATTGTATGCAGATTTATACTCGCTTGGTTCTCTTCTGTTGTTGTTGGTGGAATGCTCCCGAACTAAAATTTTATGTCCACCGCTGCTTTAATAGATTTTTGGACTATTTGTATACACCTAAACAGTGCATAATTTTTTTGCCCTGAAGGAATCATTTCCGACCATACATACATAAATTTGCCATTTTGACTGCCTTACCTACAAAAGATAGGATAGAATTCCATTCCGTCGGATTTAAGGTAAACTCGTGCTTTTCTACCGTATACCGAGGTTCACTTGGCTTCACTTAGCTTTTTAATTCCTTTGTAATTGTACAATTATTGAAACGAATATGCTAAACTTGATTTTAGGTTTCTTGTCTTTTCCCTGAGTGTAACTTGATGAATCACAGACGCCCTCAGTTGTTCACAACCTCAATTGCTCTTCAGCGCCCTCTTTTGTACAAACAAAACAACAAGTACAAAGGTCGTATGTCACTCACATTACATTTTCTTGCGAAATTAAAATTATAATACAAATAAAACCTTAATTTAACTCGTTTTATAAAAAATCAATTTAGCTAAATTTATTATTGAAATGTAAAATCAGAAAATATTAATTGTACATTTTTCCAACACTTTTCAAGCCAAACTGAGCGAACCCACCACCACGCCCTCACATTTGCAAGCGCTAGCGCTCTCTCCTTCGTTCTCTCATCGCGGTGAGTTTGGGGTAACCACCACGTAAAAGCAAAGACCCAAGCGTCCACCATAATCATTCGTCTAGCAAAATCAACACGAGTCAGTGGCGTGCTCTCAAAGAGTTTTTTGTACTCTGCCTAATTAAGTAACTAAACTTTTTGTAACAATTTTTACCGGTTGTAGAAGTAAACTTTAATCCCAAAAATGGTGCACCAAGTGAAAGACAAGGTGAGTGATGGTGAAATTGCCGACGGAAGTGCTTCCCCAGTTTGCCATACGTTTATGAAACGACCCCGAAAACCAGTATATAACAAATATGATATCATCTCTCCCTCTCTTTGGGCAAGCAATTGGAAAAGTTATTTTAATTGTATTAATTATTTGAGTATTTCGATATGGTTTTATTAGATATCAACACAGGCCTTGAACTTTTACTGTATTTTAATGTAATCGCATATATGCAAGTACATTTGCGGTAATGTATATGTATGTTAGTAGGTACATAGTTTGAGCGTGTGTGTGTGTGGGTATGTACAAGGGTATATGTAGGTCCGGCACGACTTTGTGCAAATCACTATCGCAGTCGTGGCTTGGTTTTTTTCATTTCATTTGGTTAGGGGGACACTTTTAATCAGCGCGCCATTTACCATTGATTTAGCCTAAACATCAATTTCAAGATTTAAAGAAACTATAAAAAGAACTTAACATATCTTAATCTAATCAGAAACCATATCGAATCAACCTAACATATAAATCAGAAATGGTTAGCATTACTCTTCTTCTTTTTGCTGATAGCGTGAGTGATTTTTGGATTAAATAATCAAAAAAATTAAAAATAATATCTTTAATGACTAAAGAACCCAACAAAATCGAATAATATAGGGAATAGGGAATATTCCAGAACATAAGACATCTTGTTTGTTGTGGATATTGTTATGCGCCCTTTTGTTAGATTTTGGAGCAAGAAATGGAGAAGCAATATTAGAGTTTAGAGTTTAGGATTAAATGTCATTTTTGGGAATTTGTTCCATATTTATTTTGCATTCCCTATTGTTATTTTGAGTCTCTTAGATTATTATTTGAATTTTGCTTATTTTTTTGACTGTCCATTCAACTTTTTCGGTAAAAATTCAGAGAATTTCTATTCATTAGAGAGCAAAAATGAGCAAACAACTCAAACCGCATAATAGACTATTAAAAAATTTAATTTCAAAGATTTTCAAAATCAACCACAGCAACAAAAAACAAAATATGGTTGAAACTAGCGTGAGCGTCTAAGTTTTTAGTAGAATGCTGTCACTAGACAGCATTTCAGTCACTTGAATCTTAACCTTGTTCCACCACGCGATGAGTTTAGAGCAAATCGGCAATCCTCAAGTTTTAAGTTTACTGAACAAAGTTCCTAAAGTTCATAAACAGTTCATCCTGGGTAGTTCATTTTCTGGGAAGTTTCACCCAATTCGGGTTGGAATTTGAAACAAATCTGTTTTACACATAACTGAACGAACGTCTATTTAAAATCTGAGATCTCCTGGTAAAGCAGTTGGGCTATACTGAAATCTTAATACAAAATGACTGTCCTCTTTTTAGTCATTAAATTTTACTTTAACATTTGCATAACCTACAATTTCTTTATGGGTTTCATCTTCAATTAACACGTACGTTCAGTGTAAGAGTATAGCAACTTCGTTGTATTTAAATTTCATTATACTGTCTATCTAAACCAGTTTCCAAGTGGCCCAAAGCCACAAAATTGTTAGGTAAATGTGTATATATGCTTATTAATATAAATGCTTTCACATAGCTCTGACGTCATGGATATTTATAAATGTTTTTTTAATTTCTTAGTCGAATGTATTGGGTCAAGTTGGTTTCTTTTTTTTCTAAGTGAAAATCCCGACATTTTTTAACAACAAACTTTTTTGGAAATTTCTCGTGATTCATACTTAAGATAAATCATCAAAACAATCATTTAATGAGTCATATTATAATCATAATCATTTTGCATATGTGGGTAGCTTCTGGTATGAGCTCAGCTTTAATTTCAAGCTAAACATTCTATCTTCAAATATATTTAATAAAAGATTGTTCACCCTGTTAGTTTGATTAGAATTATGGTTTTTCCTTCCACTTACACCCGATAACCATCAAATCATTAATTAATTAGAGGAATGGAACAAACGTGACATGGTCAAAACAAGAAACTGGCAACAAGAAAACCAAAACAAATGAAATACCACACCTTTCTCATGCACGAATCCATGAAAATACAGTCATTAGCCATCAACATTTGGGATATTGATTTTCTAGTTTGTGCTATGTGGGTCAAATATGTTTCTGAAAATAAGTGTGTGCAAATAATGAAAGAATTCGAAATATTTTGTGGTTTCTGGAATATTAATTTGAGAGAAATACTTTAAAAGAAAAATGATTTAAAGTTGAAGGGAACACTTTTAACAAAATGTTTAAATACAAGGGTCCAAAAGATTTGGTTTGTTCTAGATTCAATATTTTGAATGGTGTTAGTGGATCTATGGGTTCCAGTTTCAGTTTTAAACTTGAATCTTAGGTACGGTATAACCATTCACACACTGAGCACCTGAAGTAGTCACTCCTTTTTCTGGAACAAGGATCGGTTCGAATAATGATCAAGCTTCAATTTCTTTAAAAAGATATATAGCCTACTGATGATAGAGTGGAGAAGTTCTGTAAAAGCTATGCATAGTCAATCAGATCTCTTAAAGATTTCTGATTGTCTTAAAAACATAAAAAGCCAACTGATGATAGTCGAGAAATTCTTTATAAAAAAATGTAAGGGCAATCAGCTCACTTAAGGATTTCGCGTCGCATAAAACATGGCCAACCCACCAATTTTGGGTTCTATTTATTCCATTCCAACTGCTAACAAATATTTAAAATGAACAAAAACTTCCATCTTCGGGGCTAACCACGTGTACTTATTGATCCAACTTCGTGCACTTGTACCTTACCCTTTGAAAAGTGGCCATTTTTTATTTATGTTGCTTGTCATTTAATGACACAAATGTCGGTTTTCCTGCAAACAACAAATAGTGACAACTGCAAATTAACCTAATGGAGTCAAAATACCGTTTGCACGGTTACTAAGCAAGGTGAAATGATGTTTCCGATATGATAACTACTATACACTCAGAAAAACTGAGCTAGTTAGTGTTGTGGTATGAACAGGATGAAGATGTAGATGGAACCATAAGAATTCTAAAATTGAATAGTGTATTTAAAAAAAAATCAGTTTTCAAATTGAGGTACCAGATTTCTTAGATTGTGTGCAAAATGCTAAGAATACATGTTCTGCACAACATTTGTAAGCATATGTGTAGATGGCTTTTTGTTTGAATCGCAATATGTTCTTAAAAGGAACTATGAATCATGCTCATGCGGTTTGAAGAACACAAGAGTAATACAATTGACTGATAATCCCTTGAAAACCAAATTCATTCATAAACATGTACACACAATCAGAAGGATTAAAAAAAAACGATTTTTAAAGAAATTTCCCCTTGAAGACTTTTAAAATTATGAATATATAACTTTGTACACATTTTATGGTAACTTTTAAAGTTTCTGAATTGTAAATCAACTGATTTTAAAAGCTGCCCCTTAGACATCTTCGAGAAGATGAAATTGAGGTTACCTTAAGAATTTTTCGAGTACAATATCTTTGGTTTCATTTTTTTGAGTGCATAGTTAAGTACCTTATATGGTAATTATTGTTATATGTATATATGGAAGCAACTAAACATTGTTGTTAGCTCCAACTTATCGCCGATGTTAGGCGCGCCTGATAAGCCTAGAATGTGTTACAGTAGCCCCCATGAACCGCACGATAAGTTGAACATGAAAATTATGCACTTGACTTATTTTACTTTTGTTCAATTTCCAGGCTGATCTGGATGCCCAGCTGAAACAGGCCGGCAGCAAGTTGGTGGTTTTGGATTTCTTTGCCACCTGGTGTGGACCCTGTAAAATGATTTCCCCCAAGTTGGCTGAACTGGCCCAGCAATATGCCGACAATGTGGTGGTGCTCAAGGTATGTACTGGAGTTAATTCGAGTTGCTCATATTTTGATTGCCGCTTCTCCCTTTTAGGTGGATGTGGACGAGTGCGAAGATGTTGCCATGGAGTATAATATTTCCAGTATGCCCACCTTTGTGTTCATCAAGAACAGCCAGACAATTGAGGAATTCGCCGGCGCCAATGCCCAGCGACTGGAGGACACCATTAAGAAAAATATCTAAGCCCCGAAATTTGTTGGCTTAATTCGTTTCTTACACATTTAGTTAATTATTCCATAAGTGCAGAAAGTTTGCCAGTGATTTTTTTAAATACAAGAACAACAACAACTAAAGTACTACTTGAAGTGAGATATACCATGTGGCTTTTAATTGTAACAACAAATTCGCTTAATTAACTAATTAAATTGTTAAAAAATAAAGAAAACAACAACAGCAAACCGATGCTAATAAATTAAATAAATGTAAAACACGTTCTCAGTTTGTACTTGGTCGACAATTCACTCACGTGGTCGTCTCTTGACTGATATCGCGTGTTGGGAAAGTGTCTCAGCATGCGAAATAGTAGCCTAATTAAATATTAGCCAAAGGCAAGGGCCATAGACCTGTTCATAAACGTCTATATGGGCTTAAGTAAGGCAGATTAAGTTGCTATTGATTAGATAAGATACGGGGAAGTTTTTTATTATTAGGTCTGGCGTAGTATTAATTAAGAAATGTTTGAGAATAACATAGATTGAATGGATGTTGCATAGAATAGCTAAGCTGTTGCGTTACAGTAGTTGATATTTTTGATAGATATTGAATACTCCTTGAGTCTACAAAACCTAGTCTCTAGAGAAGCACTTCGAGAAATTTTACGATCTAGAAGGAAATTGAACTTTCCTTTTTCTAATTTTTAATCTTAATATCCACAGCATAATTTAGTTTAGGTTTAGTATAGGTTTTTTAAGACCCACGAACGAAACAATGTAAATCAAAGACCTTCTGAACTAAAACCCCGAACGGATCTCATATATTTGAAAGAAGATAAGGGACTAAATATGACTAAATTCACTTTTATAAAAGCCTATATTTTATTTTGAGGAGGAAAATAAAGAAAATAGATTTTTCGTTAGAAAACATTTAAATGGAATATGCGAATAGCTTCTAACAAATGTACATACATCCCTAGATTAATATTGATTAAGCCAAAGAAACATTCCAAAATATTCAGAAGGCCGTTTCGTAGAGCAACTTTAAAGGAATTAATGCAGTCTTACGGCAGTAATATTAAGAGGTCGATGAGTTTTACTGTCAGCCACAAAGGCTACTTCAATATGATTTCGCTAAATATCAACTTGGTCTGTGAATATTAGAGGGTCGTACGGCGTACCCTTATATAGCTAATCTGCTTAAATTCTTTGTCGGAAGGTAAGTTTTTTATTGCTTGAATCTCTTCAGTTTACCCAATAGAACAGCCTTTTAAAGGTTCTCAGATTCGGCTTGCGATTCCTTCCTTTTAACCGGTTCGCATCCCTGATTGCCTTAACAATGAGTTTTTTATAATACCTAGGTAGACCACACTCAGCTATTGGAGCTACAAAATTCGGAATTAAATTGTACAAGCATTTTACCACCGGAATTTAGATTGAGAGAGATACTATTTGGGAGTATCTTGTAGTTCACATAGCGCAATCTGCGGAAGAATCATTAAATGAAGGCGTCTCTGCCTTAGGGAAATATAGGTATAACAAGAGCGTTAACTGGGTGAACGATACATTAAAGTTTACGAACGAAATTTCCAGTTAATGTCTTAGCTTACAAAAATATAACAAGCTTAATGACCTGTTTCTAATTGAATTTGTATACCCTATTCCCATTGAAAATGTGGAAAACGGGGATAATAAATATGTCAGCTGGATGTAACTGGTATGTAACAGTGTGTCTGTATTTATTAACAAGCAGATCTCAGATATTAATACATGCATGCAGATCAGGACTATATTTATACTGTTCCACTTTTACTGGTACGATAGATAATCGTTAGACAAATGTACCCTATCATCTTCATCAATTTGTGGAAACAATAAAGTTTTAAAACACTTGGAAACTATTGCCAAGTTTAATTTTAAAATAAATTACATGTGAATTAATTACATTTAGCTTAAAATCTGGCCACACTGCAAAACAAATATGGGTTTTGGCACAAGCTTTGTTGCAGAAATTACGAAGCTTTAGCCCAGACACCCACTCATTCCCATCAACTACGCACCAGCTGCAATGTTTAAACTTAGCGCCTCGATTCAATCGATAGCTGTTTCTTATCGATAGAATCGGGTTTCCCTCTCTCGCTCTCTCTCTGTCACTTGAATCGTTTGGCTCTCTCTCAGCCAGCCAAGCGAAATTGCTGTCTGCTTTTTTTAGTGCTAATGTCAAACTCGTCGTGAGAACAACAAAAGATAAAATTGAAAGAGAAAACAAACAACTAAAATTGCAAAAGAAATCACAACGAAATAAAAGAAAAAGTGAAATAAAGGGCAACATATTAAGGCAGTGCTTCTACCGTGATTGCGGGTTTGAAATGTATAGAAAATAATAAGTTTATACATGCGAATCTATATATGTAAATAAAGTGTTCAGGAAATCAGCGCCACTGCCACTGACTCTGTCTCAAGGCATTTGCATAATTTTTGGGCGAGCGAACGAAAACGAAATTGTATAACAAAAACAAAAAGTAAGAGACCAATTTCAAGTGGCCACCCCGTCTCCCA
Organism: Lordiphosa andalusiaca; assembly: GCA_035044965.1. Classification (NCBI taxonomy): domain Eukaryota; kingdom Metazoa; phylum Arthropoda; class Insecta; order Diptera; family Drosophilidae; genus Lordiphosa; species Lordiphosa andalusiaca. The sequence goes on along the minus strand of JAWNNM010003326.1, from coordinate 3,553,546 downwards.
CCAAATGGCAAACCTAGCCGGGTGCGGCTTGCTACCCAATCTTCATAATCAGCATCGACATCATTATCCTCCTCGTTGGCAGCTGCAGCTGCCATGCGGGGCCAGCTTTGGTAGCAAAATCGTCGCCTAAATCCACAATGCCAAGTGCCCATTACCAAGCACTCGAGGCGCAAACTTCCGACGACGACGAGGACATCGAGAGGTACAAGGTATCCCCCTCGCCTTCGCCTTCTCCCTCCCCACCACCGTTTGACCCAGCCGGCGTGAGAATGAGACGTCGCTGTTTGCTGCCGCTGTTCTGTGCCCTGGTATTCTTCATAGTCTGCTTCTATTTCTCGCTTAGCCACGAGTCCCGCTTCAATCTGGGGCTGGGCTCTAGTACAGATGAGGCGGAGGATGCGACATATGGAGCACATAATGGATTAGGTAAGCAGCAATTCAAAAAAGGCCACGAAATGAAGTTGCTACCAGAAGAGCACTGGAAGTGGAGAGGAGAGCAGCGGCCCATTAAGCCTAAATCTCAAATCAAGCATTTTACAAATATATTCAGAAACTTTAAGAATCCCCAGAAAAGTGAGTGTTCCAATTCTTGCGATTTCCTCATCTCCCAAAATAGCGGTGTTGTTATCGGGCGTACCTCAGGTCGTGATTGCATTCGTACAACCCACCGAAAGTGTATATAAGGGTACTTTCCCTTTTTATACTCTGGACCATGATACAACAATTAAGGTACGGCTGCGTCAGTGTGAGCTTTTGCCTTGATTCATAGAATCAGATCATATAAAATATTAAAAAGCTAATGTCTAAATAACTAGAAATTAACAGCTTCTCAAAATTTGCCGTATTTTTCCCTAAGTCTTATTTTTATATGGCATCTTTTCCGATGTATAAGGTTTAAGTTAGTGCTAGTTATATGAGGCCCTTGTCTGATTCAAAGTTAATTTATGGATCAGTACAATTTATAATCTTAAAGTTTATGGGTCATTTAATGAAAGACGAGAATATTTTATTAAAATATTAGTAAGAAATTCCAAAATTTTGACTATGGCACTTCCAACTTTATATACGCTATACGCTATACATATTCTGTAAACAATATGTAATATGTAAACTAGTTTTTCTTTTTTAAAAATATTATAATATTTAATTGAGCTTTATTCTTTCTGCTCATCATCTCTACAGATGGTCAAGTGTGACCAATCTCTTTTTTATACAATTATCTTCCTCACAAAAAAAAACTATTTTAACTTTGAACAAATATTATAATTTATAAATAAAAAATTGTCCAATCTAATTACTAAAAAATGCTTAAATGATTGTATTAAAACTTAAAATCAAGCACAAATGAGTGTATCAAGACTTCCACATGGTCGAGGTAGGCCTGACTGTTTTCATAAAGTAGTTTTTTTCTCTCTGGCCCGTTCAAGCTGCATAGCTTCCTCTTCTCCTCGCTTTTCTCCTCCTCCGCACTGACTAGCCCAGTTACAATAACAAACAAGTCAACTAACCCACCAACTGACTAACTAGCCAACACTCAACACCCCAATGGCTCTCCCACTCTTTGTCTCTCCCTCTCCCACTTGGTTGGCGCTGTCACTCTCACTTGCTTTCGCCTCCAGCTGTAGCTGTCCCGCTGCTTGGCTTGGCTTGGCCTAGTCCAATAGCGTTGTTTAGGCCCCCAAAGTGTTTGGTTGCGGTAATCATGGCATGTAACATGTCGGCTTTTACTTGGGGTACGGGTTTCAGTTTTTGTGTTTTATTATTTAAACGTAATTGGCTTAATTTGTTCAGCATTGTCTCTTTTGGCCATATTTTATCGATGAGCCTTGCGTTTTAATGGGTGTAACGATTGATACGGAAGGTCACACTTTCTTTGAATTTTTTATGGATGATTTATTAGAAAATGTGGAGCCCCCCGTATAACTTATATCGATTAATTTGCTGTGAAATTTTATTTGCGAATTGCTATCACAGAAATGTGCGGTTGTTAATGGAATGGGAATTTACCAGAGCATAAGCCATATGTATACTTTAAAATTGTTATGACTCATTAAATGATTTGGTGCCCCGCTAATTATGCGTATACGCGAAGTTCTGATAAACAAATCAGCAAATATAAAATTTCAAGTCGTATTTTACTTAGTTTTATTAACAAGTAAGCATAATTTAATAGGTTTTAAACAGGCTGATATATGGCTGATAGTGCTTTGCTTTATGCAATATAATCATTTTTTTTTTTGGCATTTTTCGGTGGCATTTTATAAAAACTAAAATATTTGGATTTGTATCATCGAATACAAAGGTCGAAATCAGAAATCTAAATTATTCTTTCCCTGACCTATTTTCAAAAATTTATCAAATACTGTTTTGTTTAAAGACCGAATCGAAACTAAGCCAGATTAGATCAAAGTCTCCTGCTGGAGCCCAAACCCGGAGCATTTAAAACTACAAAAGCATGGACAAATTTTTGAACTAACTATTTCAAAAACATTTCACCTTCGCAAGCTCAATTATCAAAATAGATAGAACCAGTATTTAGAGGGTCTTCCAAGAAACGCGATACGTGCTGTTTTGTGTAACAACAAAAATCAAACTCTGGGCAGCTAATAAGTTTTGTCACAAAATCGCGCGTCTCCACACAATTGCAGAAATATAAAAAACGGAAGTGTTAATTGGCTTTTAGCCCCTATTTTTCTGCTCCCAGAAACACACACACACACTCGCACCAATTCTTATGAATAGTTACTCACACTCATAGGTACATATTGTTCGCTACGAAGCTTATCATTTCGCACTTGGGTGTGTGCCTTGTGTTTATAATTAGTCTAGAATAAAATGCATTTTTACACATCAACATCATCAGAAGCTTTCAAGTTGATTTCAGAATTTTTAAATTGCGCGTGTCGAGCGCTTGTATTGTTCCCGGCAAACTTTGGTTATGTACTTTGGACACGCTACACGCCACAGTTAAAAGTAAATTGCCATCAAATTGTCTAAACAAATATTAACATTTCTAGACTAAATAACGGCTAAAAACAGGCAGGCAGGCGGGTTAAAACTGTATGTTAGGGTGGGAGAAAATTATATAGAAAACAAAAAAGAGTGCACACAAAGTTTTATTTTCTGGAATTTATTTGTGGGTGTGGTACAGCGGGGGGAGTGTGTGTGTGTCTGCCGATCCGATCGCGCCTCGGGACATCTAATAAAAAAGGTTTTTTCTTTAAGAACATACACACCTGGTCACCTTTAGTAGCTATTGGCGCCAGCTTTTTCCCAAAAATTCTCTAAATCTTTACAAAAATGAACAAAACGAAAAATTTTAGCAATCGTACCTAACAACGACACTTTTGGAATCAAAATACAAATTTCTATTAGTGCTTAGCTAATCAATCGCCAACGAGTTTGGAAAGGAGCGTTAAAAAATGCGTTTAAGAAGTGTATACAATGATTTTCAGTGGAGTAAAGCACTGTATGGGAAACTTTTCTAGGCTATAGGTCGTGTGTTCCACCGCTTTAGCTGACAAATAAGTTTTAAATGTTCCAATTTTATAGGTTTAACCTCTCTTCTGACCTCTGCTTTAGTTTACGGATTTTTTTGTTATAAGATAAAGCAAAAAGATGCTCCATCCTTTACCGGGGCTCGAACCGCCATAAAAAAAATAGAAGGCATCAAGCCATTTCATTAGCACATTACCAAGTATTTATGGTCGATACTTTGAATAATTTAACAACTCTTCTTCTCTTTACACTTTTTCAATTTTACTACCGATTTGTATAAACATGCCCAGGGCAGCAAAAATGCGGTAATTTGTTTTCTCATGTGTTTTGTGGTTGTGACGTAATCTTTTGGACTAAACCATTGGCCATTTAACAAGGACTGCAGAATATCCTATATTTTTTTAAAGTATCCTATTATTTTTAAGATAATCGCACCTTAACCTTTGATAACAACAAACGCAAATATTGCATTTTATTTTTATAATTTCTGAGACCATAAATTTCAAGTCACTCAGTGTGACCCTACCAATTTTGTTGCCTGCTGGATTTGTTTTTTCATTTTTAGCTTTTAAACCTTAAAACCACATGACACTAATGCATAATTGACATTTTCGTGACATAGTTTGTTCTGAAACCCAGCCAACCCGCTTGCTTTGAGTGATATGAACTATTTAACAATTCCCGTCACTGATTAAACCGTTGTCTTTTATTTCATAACCTCCACCAGATAGATAACAATTGCTTCATTGAAAACTATAATTTTATTTTATATCTATTATATTTTTCTGTGACCAAATCTCCAAGGGGCTACTTAAAACGGTAGCCAATATTGATAAAGGGGAAATCATAAAATGTGTCTAATTAACCTCTCTCCATTGCATGTGTGGGGAATTCTCAGTGGGTCTTAATTATGGCGAATCTAGATATGGCATCAATTAATCATTCAGTACATTTTACATTCACGTACAGGGTCGTGGAGGCGGCTTAATTGTTCTTTAGTCTTATCGGATTTCAAATATATGCAACTAATAACTCCCATTGGAGTTCATTTCTGATTGTTATTAAATAAACACGACATGCTAGCGCCAAGCTTACGCCTCCCTTGTGGCTTAGTTTGCCCAGTCAATATTTAATAACATATTAAGGTAAATGCCCAGGGGGAGGGAGAGAAATTGTTTGTTCGTCCGTATAGACCGTCCGAACAGAAAACTATTACTATTAACAGATAATGCGCACACGTGAATTCTATCGGGGTCAATAGATCTAATGCGCTGTATGCTTTTAGTTTTTGTTTTTGCTTGCGTGTTTTATTTGTTTTTTGTTTTAAGATTTATTAAAGGTGTTTAATGGGGTTTTTATGTTTACTGTTTGTATCAGCACTTACAGTTAATGAACTGGAAGTCTATCAGTTCCATTATCAAAGTGGTTGTTTTATTTTAATATCAAATACTTGTGGTAAGATTCCTGAAAGTAATTAGTTGGGACAATTTTGCGGTTTTTCTTGAGTCTTTTTTCAAAAAGGCGTTTCTATTCAAAAAATGTACAAGTTCTAGTGGTCCATTATCTTATTTGACTAGAATTTCCAGCTCTTTTGACCAATTCTTGTTTTAGGTAAGCTTTTCCATTACAGAAATGTACAAATTCAAGTGTGACCAGTTGAAAAGAACCTTGTCGATTATCTGATTTTACGAATATTTCTATCACTTTTAAGCCCCAAAATTTGGGTCCCTGAGACAAGGGTTCAAGTCTTATAAGCCTTGAACTCTGCACCTGATAACTTTCACGTGTGGCTCTACACGAACTGTGTGAAGGGCAGCCCAATTTTATAGTCACCAGTACTTTCTTGCTATAGCTTGAAACTAATTTGAAAAATGTATTAATAGTTCCGTACTAAACCAAATCACATAACCAACTTTCATTCCAAACTTGAATTTTTTAAAGTTAGTCCAACTTTTTTAGTTCCGCAGATATTTTTAGACCCCCGCATGAGTATATATAACGCAAACACAATTCATGGCAATTATTGTTTCCCATGAGCAGCTAAAATGTATTTTTACTCGCTCTTGCGACTCACTCCAATACCTAAACAAATATTCAGTACTCGAGGCCTCTTTCAATTGCTTGACAGATTAGCACTCAATTGAACAGTAAGTGGGTAGCTAATAAACACTAAACCATCAATCTGATTCAGATTTGTGTTAGTTTGGCATAATGTTTCGAGATAATCATCAAAGCACTTGAGCACGTTAAGTATTTAGTACCGTAGGTCAAAGGGCGGAACTAAATGAACTTACAAATGACTAGAATGATTAATATATTATACAAATTGCAAAAAATAGTGTGACATGAGCGTTAATTCTTATTCTACATGCGAAGCAATAAAAATAGCAAACTTAATATAATCGGTTGCAACAAAAGAAATATACGAATCTACTTTTAGGCTGGCTCACTAATTGTTCTCTTTTTTATTCGTTGTTTTTACAGAAATCACAACTACGCACGCTCTCAACGAAACGCTACACATCTGCAGCGAAAGTCATGTGGATCGTCGTCTTTATATGCAAGATAAACCGCGTACTGAATACGCCCAGTTGCCTGTGATTTATTTCGTAACACCCACATATCCCAGACGTGAACAAATCCCAGAATTAACGCGTCTGGCGCATACGCTGCTGCATGTACCTCGTCTGCATTGGTTGGTGGCCAATGATCATGAGATGTGCGATACGTTTATGGATATATTGCTGAATCGTTTCGGTAGGTAAAACATATAGTATCCTTATTCTGGTCTTCCGAGAGGTTAATCTTATTGTCTGTTCGGTTTGTTGTCAAGAGAAGATCGATTAAGGCGAGGTACAAGACTTCCATAAAACATTGGGTGCATTTAGTTGAACTTCTTTGAATTGAATCAAGATTTGAATTTCTAGGTAATTTTTTCCAATCTTCCCGCTTACTAAGGAAAATAGCTCGAGGAATATTTAACACTGCCATCATCAAATTAATCTACAACTTATATATTCCAAAGTTATCTATAAATAAGGAAAAGATATTTAGGAATATTTTAAATATGCCCTAAAAGTAGATCTCATATAAAAGGTATATAAAAAGCTGATCAATGATTCAATCCGATAATACTTAGCGTAGTTTTTATTGAAGGGTCTATTTTCACCTCTAAAAAGTACTCAAGAAGTATCCGGTGCCCATTTTCAAATAAATCCCTATGGAATTTTTGTTCGAGTCTTTAACATTTCTTTTGTCTATCACTTTCAGGCATACCCTACACCCATATGGCCAGTCCCATGCCCAGTAAATTTCGTAGCACGAAACCTGCCCCCCGTGGAGTGGCCAATCGTCGAGCAGCTTTGCAATGGTTGCGCCACCATAATCTCACAAATGGTATCCTTTATTTTGGTGATGATGACAATACCTATGATCTTCTCTTATTCTCCGAGATCAGGCAGACCCAACGCGTATCTATGTTTCCTGTGGGCCTGATAGCTGACTATGCGGTCAGTGGTCCGGTAGTGCGAAATGTAAGTTGAAAGCGAGAGTTGTACCATAGACACATATTATTATCCATTTTATTTATTGACAGGGTAAAGTAGTGGCTTTTCTGGACTCTTGGATAGCCGGTCGACGCTGGCCCGTTGATATGGCTGGTTTTGCTGTGAATCTAGAGTATATGTCCAAATATCCCAATGTAAATATGCCCTATAAGCCGGGCTATGAGGAGGATCTATTTCTGCGTAGCATTGGCTTGCGCTTGGATCAGATAGAACCGAGAGGACGCAATTGTACTGAGATACTGGTGTGGCATACGCAGACCAAGAATAAAAAAGCGCCTATGGTGCGTTTGGAAAGTAGATATTTGGACGATCGCTCCAATTTGGGGGAGCTGTTCAGAGCCTTGAAGATAATGGGCGTGGCTAGCGCTTCGGATAACGAGGGTAAGTCGTGAATTTAGTTGTTTATTGACGAAAATTGAGATCTTCTGTTTCTTTAAAGGACCCCATGCACTGATCAGCAAGAATGGCAAGGAAAAGTCACACGCCTTGATTCTCAGCTGAGTTTTATGAAACTTAAAACTATAATACTCGAAACTATATTTACGTACCCAACAACTTTTAAAGCTGGCTAACTCGAATCTGCTGCTGCTCTATATGTATAATAATATCGTGACTTTCGAATTTTCAACAGTTGCACTATTGATTTAATTTAATGAAGTCCAAAAATCCTATTTTGAAGACTCTCACGCCAGTCTTTTAATGTCGAATTGTCTGTTCAGTTTGTAAAATGCTGCCCGTGCTCTATTTTTGTTCTCATATTTGTTAAAAATAGATCCTTAACAATATTGTTAATTAGTTTTAGTTATATTTGTGATAAGGTAACTTTTGTTTATCGAAAATCTCTCATGTCACTAGTTTAAAGAAGAAGAAAAAAAACAAAAGCGGAACAAGTTCAACACTCAAAAAAGACAATTTGTTAGTTTCAATTAAGTTAAACATATTATCATAGGTTGTGTTCTATGTAAATAGATGCTTGAAAAGTTGAATGTGTAATCTCTTTACTAATCTAAAACTAGAGCATTATTTCAATTGTGCTTCTTATTTTTATTTATGTTTTCAAACCCATTTCCATATACTTTGCCAACATTGAATACATATCATGAAGAATTTTAGATTAGAGTTTTTAAAATTCCTAATTCTTATTTTAATTTTAAACAAACATTTAGGAAGGACACATAAAAAGTTTATCGAAATCAGGGAAGGCAAAGGCAAGCGTTTCAATAATGAGTCAGGCGTTTAAAATAAAATGGAAAATCATTGATATTGATATATTAGCAATTCGAAATCAGTTTTTTAAATAGATATTAATGATAATGTGTGTGCGTACTAAAACAAATTTAGCTTTTAAAACATTGTGAACAAATGAATGACAAAGAACAAAAATTAACAAATAAATGCTAGTTTTTTAAAGCTATCTTAAATTAAATGGAGTGTGATTTTTGGTACTATAATTTTGAAAATATTTATAAGGGATAAAATTTGATTTTTTGATTAAAATATGTTTATTTTTTCTATTTCAAAATTAAAATCATGAAATGTCATAATGATTGAATTTGAAAAAAATTGTGTTGTGAAAGCGATATTGCATGCTTGGTCAATGGTAGGGAATGCCCCTTACCATATTTATAATAGTTAAAAAGCTAAATTCAAATAATTATATTTATAATACGGTATTTATATTTATAATTTATTTATAAATATCATGACTCATGACAAACACACAAAGTTTTTCGACCGATAGTTTAAATGACTACTATATGTTATAGTCACCGTATTTAGATCAAATGGATAAAAGAAGGGAGTTTGAACACTTATTTTGTTACCTCAAATCAAACTGATTTGGCTCAATTTTGGGTTTCTTTTATACAATGTCATTGAGATATCGTTAAAATTCGTTTTTGATAAGGTTTTTTTGTAACATGTCAAATCTCAGGCCCCAGATTAGCTAGACATATCAAATAAATTCCCAGCGACAATGTTTTAGAAAGTATAAAAAGAAGTCACTTACCCTTCAAACTGTTGCAGGACCTTCTTCGAGCCTGAAAGTAAGAAAAAAATTTCAGATTGAAAAATATAGCTATACTTGACTTAAGATAATTACGCAGGCTAACGATTCTTTGCACTAGAGAAGATACCAAATATTCCTTGTGTTCTTTAAGTCCAAAATACATGATATAAACAAACCAGCATACCCAGCACGTATAGTTCAAGAGATATTTACATAAACGTGTGTTGAACATGGTTTGGTCACATTTTTAGCTGCTTTGGCCGCATTATGTGAACTATTCAAGCCAAGTTTGTTTTTATTCAATTGAATTAAATTAAAAAATCCATTTTTTGTTTATTTTTAGTTAATTTTAAAGAGGCCCATTGTGGACCTTTGTCCTTTTAAAACTAATGTCCAGCGGTTTTTACTCAGAACTTAGAAAAAAAACACCACAAACCCATATGTTTGCCCCTGTGTTTACCCAGCAGGCAGACATGCCTACAATTTCCTTAAATTTGCCACGGGGGTCAAACAAACCAAACTGCATAAGGTCGAACAAAAAATACACTTACCCAAAGAAAAATAAGCCATAGCGGCAGCAGCAAAGCGCAAGCACAAAGAAGCAAATACACATTTGTTAATCTTTAAAAGAATTAAAGTTACATTGTAGCACAATCACAACAACAACAAAACAGAAAACAATAAAAGGGACAAGCGCGGGCGCGACTTTAGGCTAATTTTGATCAAGGCACAAGCACCTCAAGCGGGGGACGGGGGCGTAGCGAAACGTTCGCTTTGCGAAAAAACGAAATGAGAGCGAGAGCCTGTCTGCTGCTATGCAGAGGCTTCATAATATTAATACATATTTACACATTTATTTCACTTTGATGAACTTTATTAAGTAATGCACACAAAAAAACAACAAAAAAGTAAGAACAGACGCGGCCGCGTCTGAGAGAGAGCGTGTGCGCGGTACATAACGGGAAAACGCAAAATTCGCGAACGCGGCCAACCAATTTAACAATTGCGTATAATTATTAACTAAATGCCGCAAACAGCGTAAATCCAACACAGGCGTGAGCTGAGATACAAACGAAATCATTATATTAGTTTAAAATGCGTTAAACAACAAACAAATTAATAAAACTTGGGAGCTCCGAGCAACACACCGCCGTCTTCAACGATACAAGTATCGAACTAGCTAACTATCGATACCCATGCTATCGATCTACATTTGGTCCGCTTAGCCCGCTAATCAATTTGAATTTTGAATTCGAATGTAATTTAAAAGGAATCTTGTTTAGAATTTTAACAAAGTGATTTGAAAAGTAAGCACTAGAAGAAGTTTAAAAATAAATGGAGTGTTAATTAATTGAGCGTTTAAGTTTGAATTGACACTTTGTGATTTTTGCTGCGGCCAAATATTTTGATAAGAAAATATGCGGCACGACAATGTCTAGAACTTTTTTAATTGTAAAAGCTCTCGTCCACCGCTTGCATATTAATCAAAAATTAAACAATCTGAGACACATTCGCCTCGTCTTCTCTCTGTCCGTTGCGAATTGTAAACATTCAAAAGGGGGGGATATAAAATAGCAAACAATACTTTTCAATTAACTTTGCGCGTTTTGGTGTTCTCTCAACTGTGTTACATTCATTCAATGTTCGCAGAGCACTTCCTTCGGCAAAGTCGAGCACTTTAGGAAAAGTTGCAGTTCCATACAAAAAAGTAGCAAAAAAAACTTACGGTTGCATACATTTTGCCTGCTCTCAATTTCTAGACAGAGGCAGAAGATGGAATGGCATGAACGTGTTGCATATGCATCTTCTTCAATGTGAAGTTATGAGGCAAAGTTTCTTTTGCAGGCCAAGAACAACAGAGCCAAGGAGCTGGCAAGTCTTTCTACTGCTACGTGTGAATGAGTTTTCGGTTTTCTTGTGCAGCTTTGGGTGGGTGTGGGTGTAAATGTGTGTGTGTGTGGGTGTGTTTGTGTGGAGGTAAAATTGGGGGCAAATAAATAGTCAAAGTGCCAAGCCCAAGCAACTTTTATGCGCTTCACTTGAAATTTGTTTGGCAAGAAAATTGTTTTAAAATGTTAGGCTATTGCCTGAGGCCCGAGCCGAGCTTATGCACACTCTTACCTGGTGGCTGACAATTTAATGCTTTCATTAATTCTCTAGTGGCATTTTAGGTAAATTTATGCTGGTCAGATGGTCAGGTGGGATGCAAACAATTATAGTTGTGTGCATGAAGACGAATTAAATGTTTAAGTGGCCGTGTTTGTGGAAGAGAAGCAGGGCTTTTAACATTATTTTTGTTTTCCATTTTATTTTTATTTATTTTATTTGTCTAGAAAATGTTCAACTCATATTTACATGGAATTAATGAGTCGAAGAGCCTTTGTCCGTCCGACCGCCCAAGTCAAGTTCAAGTTATGAGCAAAAGAATGTTCGCTGCTGTTGCAGCATCACTAATTCATACTGTGCATACACTTTCATTGGTACAGAGCATATATAATAGTTGGGCTTGCCCGACTTTCTTACTTGTAGGAGCTGGCTTTGTACCTGATCAGTACGGTAAGACAGAATATGCATGGATTCAAGCAGAAAATACTTAAATCAAGCATGGAATTCCGAGAAAAGAAAAAAGTATAGATTGTAGGCAAAAGCCATTGACATTTAGAGATAGAAAACTGAGATAGAATACCTGTAGCTCAGTGACAAAGTGTTATATCTCTAAAACGTGAAGGATGTGGGTGAGATTGTGGGCTTAAGTCACCGTAGAAGCATACACTTTTTTTAAATGTTTTTTTTTTTAAATATTTATGGTATTTTTAACATTGTCTATATTTTTTTACAATGCACTAGTCCATAAATTCTCAATACCCTCAAAAAATACAGAAAATAATCGAAATTGAAGCACATTCCATGCTGGACGACTCGAGCTACATTTCTCTATGTGTATGTCTATTTTGAACTCCTAAGATATTTCAATAATATTAGTGGTCGAATGAGAAAGCTCGAGTAAGAATGTTTCGTACTTAATTTCACTTCCACTGATAAAACATGCTTGAAGTTATAAATCCAAAGCGGTAAGAAATCTATTCTGATGGTTCTAAAGCTCTGCCGGTTGTTCCTTTTGAGAGTATTGCTTTATATTTGTAAGGAATCGCTATACTCTCAACTCTCTGCTGTTAACTTCTCAAAAACGTCTTGGAATTTTCCAGCTTTAAGTCTACTGATGCTGGGATTGGCGGGCCCTTGAAACAGCATTGTACAGCCCATCCCTGTTATCCATGTAATGCGCAAAAATCAAATTTCAGCTAAACAACAAAGAGAAACGAAATATGCTTTAAAAATCCCTCAACTTATCCTTTTTAATCAGTTGCTGACAGAGTCTGAGTCGCACGATTAACCCATTAAAGGTAATTAAACTCAGCCGCCATCTTGGCCATGGTTCCCCTCAACCAGTCAAGACCACTCCCACACTCCCACTCCCAGCTCCATCAGCTTGACTGCCGTTCGCTTTATTAAACACAGCTTGTGCGGAGGCTGTTGCCATCACCATAATGAGTGCGGCGCAGCCACTGCCAGACAACTTGATGAGCTTGCGATTGATGTTACAAATAGAGAGAGTCCTTGTCCGGGACTGCATCCGCGCTGATTTTGTGCCACTTAAACTTTTAATGCACACCGCAAGAAGCAGGAAGTTGGTCCTCATCCGGCTGTCATGGCCAGCAAAGAGAGCATATCGAAGTCAAAAGAGCCGGGCAAAGGAAATTAAAAAAAAAAAAAAACACCGGAGATGCTTTTTCTGGGTATGCAATGCAGGTTGCAAAATGGTTGGGTATGAAGAACACCTTTCTAAGTCTAAAAAGTTCCAACATTTTCTATTATATTTCACTTATCAGCAATAAACACAATTCAGAGACGATAATAGTAGCCAGCCATGGCGGCCAGATCTCGCACAGAACTAGACTCGGTGTCCAACCCTTGCTGCAGACGACGATTAATCCAAGTGGCAGATTGGTTGGAAGAACTTTGTTCCTCTATATTACCATGCAAACCATCTTGCGAATTGTGTGGGGTCACACCAGATCCAGTTACTGCAATCGAAGGTGCAGATATTTCAATCGAAGATGCAGAGCGAAGCGTTTCATTTAAAGTGGTATTGGAAAAAGTTGGCACTTCCAATTCGGTGACCGAGTCCGAAGTATCCGAAAGAGTATCCGGCTCTTTGCTTAAACTCTGCTTACTAATTTGGCTCAGTTCCAGCGAATACGCTCTGTCTATATGGCTACAGTCCATTTCGCTGGGATCAATTTTTGTGGAACAGGCAGACATTTCTAACTGAAGACTGGATATAGAAATAAGTCGGATTGATGTTAGATAAACTTACCTTAAAACTTTGAGATTTTGAATATGATGTAGTTTTCTATTGTTACGAATTCAACAAACGTGTATTAGGTTAGAAGTAAAAAGAAAAGGATTGTGACTAATTTCTAATTCCATCGGTAACTCTATTGTCACAAAACCCAACATCAGAAAGGGAACGAGTGGAGCCATATTTTAACAAGTTAATTTCACAAGGTTTGCGGCCTCAGCGTGAACAAACAAATTATGCGGCAATGGCGGGGTGGGGCAGTGTGAGAAAGAGGCAGGAGTGGAAATAACGGCAACAAATCAATTGTGGACAGGGCATAGCACGGACACGGTAAACCATAAACAACCGCCAATCAATGCATAGAGCGACACGCACAGCGTAAATTGAAAATTGACTATTGATTGAGTCCTCACACTAGGGCACAACAACAACAATAGCAACAATAGATTTGTGTAAATTATTATTAGTCAAGCGACATGTGGCTACTGACCGCTCAGCTAATGATGGACAAACTGCAGCAGAGGTAGAGGAGGCCTCAACGAGGGCAATCCCTGAAGGAATAATGGAAATGCTGCCACAAAAATGGTTCTCTCTCCCTTTTTGATGACATTTCTTGAAAATGTTGACACGATCCCTGAAGGATTTAAGTTTTTTTTTCACAAAATAAGCAATAAACTTACAAACAAGGCACAATTTGCATAATTCTTAGGAGAAAAGCGTAAAATGAGAATACAAAATTGATAGATCTGAAAGTACTAAACTAACGTTTAAAATGTAACTAATGAAGTTGATTTTAAATGGAGCCCTAGTCTGGGCAAGAAATCACTTCGGTAAACTGCGTTAACATGATCCTTAAATTAAAATATATTTATATAGCCTGCATCACTTTCATTTAAAAAGCTTAAATATAACTAGTTTCTGAGAGATTGCCAGATTGGCTGGGCGTGGAGGGAGTTTTTCACGGAGATAAGTATAAAGGAACGTTTTTAAGGTGAAGAGAGAGAACTGTTAAGAGCAGGAAATACAGATCCTTGTAGTCTTGACATAAATCCCGAAAACGGTAGTTCTGAGTATAATCAGTTGTGCATCTACACACAATTAAAGGATACAAGTTTCTAGTTGGCCTTGAAGGAACAGAGAATTCAAGCCGACATAGGACTTCAGAAGAATCTATATTATCGATAATCATCTTTTGAAGAAAAGCAACACCTAAGACTGTTCTACGGTTAGCTAGAGAATTAGGGGCAATAAGCAAAAGCCAACGCCTTATTATTTTACAACTAACCTTGCTTCTCTGGGGATCGAGCTCAGGACCAGGGATACTTCGCATACAAAGACGACATCTCAACACACTCGACTATCGATCAAACGCGAGACAAAGCGGCATATCACAGTAGAGAATTGAGCCAGGCAGTATATACTTTAGCTCAGCACTCAAAAAGCAAAAAGCTCGGTGGTGTGGATGGTAAGACCATGGCCTTAGTTTATTAAATTTAAAAACAAAAATAGCGGAAAGTTTACTTGGGCTCCCACGATGTTTATATTCCCTTGCAGTCCTAATTACATAAAATAAATAAATGCAAAAATTTAATTGAAATAAAAAAGATATCCTTACTAAGACTAGTTTTCATTAGTTCTCCTAATTCCAGAAAGATGTCAGTTTTTAACAAAAATGATCAGCTTATCTGTAATCGAAAATCAGAGCTAATCAGATTCACAATGTCTTAACTTTCCCATCAGCCCTCGTAATTGTCAGTACGTATTTGATGAATTCGCTAGTCGAATATATTCAATTCTCACATTAATGGGCAGTGCGACCTGTGTGTTTGTGTGTGTGTGGCCTGTCTGTATGTGTGTTGAACTGCACTTTCATTTACATGGTTTATAGTGTATGCTCTCGGCCAGAGGTTAATGCAATAATAAATTTTATTTACACACTCTGATGTACTGCAATTTCACATACAACACACGCATGTGGACCGCACACACACAAAAACTAATTACACGCCACAATGATTACATTTTACAACACACCAAAGAGCTTTGGGATAAGGAGAAACCATAACAACCACAGTGGAGGAATAAAAACATTTTTAGAACTAGCCGAAAAATACATAAGAGCATTATGAAAAAGGCTCTTTCAGTGTCTCTGGGCCTTTATGGAGCAGTTATAATAGCAATGAGAAACTTTTAACGAAATGAATGACACCTGGGGGAAAGGCACTGCCCGAGTTTGAGGATAGTCAAATGCATATTATTGCAGCTTATTTTTTAGAAATAAAAGCAAGCTGGCAAAGTTTCATTTCCTTTTCATACCAATTCCCCACTGAGGTGGGACTAAAGTGTAGTCTACTTTACAGGACCACATACTGAGGCCAGTCGTTTAAGGAGCAGGAAATGCCTGTGGCTCGGCAGTGCAATTTTAATCGCCACAACAATATCATCAACATATCAGACAAGCCATTGAAATGCTTGTCGAACACATTCCCTTTTCGCCAAATATTCTTCACCTTTTTGTCCCCCCTCCTCTTTCACTTCTTATTGTACAACAAACATGTACATTACTCTCAACATGGTTTGTATTTTAATTATAACTGCAGGCCAGGCCGAAATGCACAACAGAGAGGCCAGGACTGGCAGTCAGAGTTGGTTATTTATTGAAAGTGGGAGAGAGAGAGATGCCGCGCAGCTGTTGTAATCTTGTTAAGCGCTTTGTCTGCCTCTGTCTGAGTCTGGCCTTCATTTTGTTTATATTAAAAATAATATTATAAAAAACCAATTGATGTTGGTTCAAATATAAGGGGCTAGTGAAGCGTTAGGTTAACATGAAGGAATTCAATAAGAATTTCATAAAGACAGCATTTTTGTATATGATTTGGCTGAAAATCATATTATATATGGAAAAACTTATTATTTATGCTAAAATTTATATTAAGTTTTCTGAACAATTTCTAATGTTGTCAGCAAACAAACGAACATGAGGGTTGTTGCACAGAAATCCATTCGTTCAACAATTTTACTCTGGAAATCAAGATACTTTCGTTCTCATTTTGGTGTTATTAGGCGTGGGCAGTAAGGCAAAGAAACTGAGAGAGGAGAGCAAACACATTTGAGAAAATACGCGTTGACACTGCTCTTTCAGTTTTAAATTGGAGAAAGGTGTGTGGGAAACTACCAAGCGGAGAGCGCCATCAATTATTGCACTCTTCTTGCTTTGAAATTCCCAAGCAGCTATGTCATTGCTGACAATTAATTTTCCATGAAATCCAAAATACAAAAATAAATGACTTTAAGTTGATGGGCGACCTAACTTTCGAATATGTAGAGCTCTTGATTCAAGAGTGAACGACCTTGGGGGCGATTCTCATGTTAAGGTTTTAGCAAATGATGGTGAATTAGGTGAAACTGCATTGCATGATTCATGCATCCACCTTGATTTTCAAAAACTTGAAACCGGCCCTTACATAGAAAAAATTCGAGATAACCGAGATTAAATCAATCCCAAACGTTGTAAGAAGTTGGTCAATCCCGAAATTTCTTATTTCAAGCTCTAATAGGATTTACTTAATTAGTTATGCCTCATCTACTACAACATTTGCTTGAAATTTCAATCCGATGGTCGAGATTCAATCAAGATTGATATTATAACGCGATTTTTTTCTTCTGTCAACTCTTAAACTTGATTAGCTTTTAATACAAACACGAACATTCTTGGTTTTTAACGATACTGAATGCTCTTAATTCAAGAACGAGCAATCATGGATTTGAGCACGCCTAGCACTTGGTTATAGAACTGTTCTACTTGACTTGAGAATGTATCGTACTTGAAAAATGGAAACAAAAATTCGTACTAGGATCAAGAAAATCGCACTTGAATCAAGAATTTCATATTGATCGAACTTCAGACATCAAATATTACTGATCCAAGAATGAAATGCTGTGTTTTTTCTCTGAGCTTACAGAACTCGATATACACTATTCGATACACAGATTTGCACACTTACTACTCTATATTCAGTAGTCGAAACTCAATACTCTATTTTCAGTGCTCGAGTGCTCAATCCACCTGCTATTATCGCAAATGGCAAACAAAATTTCTAGTTTTATTCCCACAGTCAAAAGTAATTTTCAAGAGTTTTTCCTCTGCAAATAAAACAAAAAAAAAATAGCTTTTATTACTTTCTGCTACTTTTCAATCAAAGTTAATCAATGGCTATGCCGGCTTTCATCACCAACCCAATCCACCCACACACACACCCACACACACACACACAAACCCATCAATGGCATGACCAGTGAAGTACGCCGCGAAAGACAATGAAACTTTTGAGTAATGTGCGAAAATTTCATTTTTAAATTAAAATAAGAGTCCAGCTTCCTCTGCATCCTCATCCTGCCATCCCATCCTCCCTTGCTCTTTTTGGGCAGCAATTAATGGCAGCTTCGGTTATTCAGAGAAGGCAGTGGAAATGCATTTGCATTGGTAATGTTCACCTCGATGTCCGGGTCCGGAGTCAGAGTCCAAGTCAGGGCCAGAGAGCCGGAGCCAATTCCGGTGGTGTTTGGGGTTGACCATTGAAATATGGGCAAGACAAATTATTGGTTTTTCTTTGAGTGCGCTTAAAATGAGGCAAACAGTTTAATTAAAATGAAGTGGAACGATGCGTGTTAATGCCAAATTGCAAATTGCGGTCCACTAAAAGATGATATATGTATGTTTTTAGAGCATTTGAATGGTGGGTACATCGGACAATGATTTAGAAGCAGACGCATTTAAGGTAATGAGAGGAATTTCGAAAGGGAGGGAGCAGGTTGATGGTTCTGTTTTGATATTATTATAAAAAATGTAAACTAGTTGTCCTATATTTCATACAAAACATTAACAAATATGCCTCGAAATTCTTATCAGAAATATAACATCAAATAACATTGAAACCCCAAATGATTACTCATATTCCCTCCAACAGTATTGATCTGCTGATTCAACTTAATTGAGATCGCAATTTAAATCAACATCCATAGATAAACCTGAACAAATTAACTCTTTAAATTATCCAATGACCGGCCGAACCATCAATCAACAGCATTTCCCTCTCCGCTGTGGCCATTTTGTTAATTTGCTTTCACATTTTAAATGACATTCATTGCATATGCAACACGCTAACGTTTCGGTCGTTAAATATGTACATTTTATCGCATTACACAAACAATGTGGCCAGTTTAATACTGGCGATTATACATTAATGCCAAATTCCCACCACAAAAATGGTTCATCGGTTTGTTGCGGACGCCAAAAAAAGTATGTTATAATGTTGTCAACTTTTTTCAAATTTTTAATTTCCGTTTCAATTGCCTACTGCTGGTCACATTCACTTGCAACAAAACATCAATTTCCACTGCTAAACAGGAAATACAAAAAAAAAACACAAAGGTGACAACAACAACAACAAAAACCCAAACCACTCGACATGCAAATTGAACTCCACCGAAACTGTTAGAAAAAAGTAATAAATTCGTAAAGAAAGTACTTCACCTTCTGTGTGGTTTTTTGGCGTAAATATTCAATATTTGAATATGCCTCTCTTTTTACACTCGATACACAAATCAAATAAGTCGCAACAGGCAATGCCATTTCCTCAGTTCGTAAAAAAATGTACTCTGCTTGATAGAATTTCAAAGATATCGGAGACAGATAGAGAAAAAGATGGCCATATCAATGCACGACTAGTTGGAGATACCAAAAAGCGGAAATGAAATAAAATGCAGCGTCTACTCGTACCGACGACAGTCTAGCGATGCCTGCCAAATGTACAAGGACTAAGTAGACCCAAAGGGCGGGAGGAGTTGAGTAGCAGGATGTGGATGCACAGGCAGACAACCAGGCGAGGAAATTGTGTGGCAAAGTTTGTTAAACAGCCGCTGGTAAAATTATTGAGGAAACGCTTGTAGTTACAACTGCACACACACACACAGGAAGAAAACATAATAAGCAAAAAAGAGAGAGAGAGAGAGAGAGTGATCGAGAAAGCACTACTTGCCATAAGCCTTTGCATGTGCATCGTTTCAGAGCCAAATGAGTTTCAGTCGCCAATTGGTGTTCAATTGCTACTTAGGCACACATGTTGCCCAGCCATATTGAAGAAAAACCCATTGAAGCAGTTGGTCCAGACATGCTCCATAAATATAAACTATTCCTGCAATATTATTACCTCATACCCAAGGCAACATGCTGTAGTCGGGAGCAAATAGTAAGGACAGCTGCGCAAAAGGTTGTTTATAGCGAAATAAATGTGGGGTAAAACCAATTGTATCTGATTGAATGACAACGCCATGACTACAAACGACTTAAGGCAAAATGGGATAAACCAAAGAGTTATTTTAAGGGGACTTCAGCAGCTAGTGATAAGAGATTATAATTGAAAAGAATGAGCCGAAAACACGGCAAAGTATGGCTTCAAGGACTTTCTTAAGTGTAAAGCAAGTTAAGCTAAGTCTCCAGAGCAAATAGGATACCTTTTAGATAGGTATTGACTTATATGTATGCTAGACCTGCTGCAGACTTACAACACAAATACCGCAGAGAAAACATTACAAAATGCATTTCGACATTTTCCCGTATATTGAAGTGTTGGTGTTGTCTCTAGATGATTTTTGTGAAATGAACATGAATATGTTTTCAGAAATGGTCTATCATGACTATTATTATTAATATTATTAACAGAGGAAAGATAGCATCATTACTGTATTTATAGTGATTTGAGCTTTTTACACAGAATTTATGGGAAAATGTTAAAATTTAAAATAAATTAATTAATTTGATCGCTATCACTTCTTAGCTTTAAAACTAACTATTCCAAGCAATTCTACGATTTTTATAACCGAAGATATATCATTTTGAATGCAAGGGCTTGAAACTATATAATTCCCTACGGCCCTAAAGTATGCAATGCAATTTCACTATAGTTGGCTTGTCCTTTATATTGAATCCTTATGAAAATGTTTAGTATTATCCCTTGCACATCTGTGGTCAGTACATAATATTGTCATTTTAGACACATGAACTTGGAATGGTGTATCTTTTCTTAAAAATTTCGCAGAAATAAATGAATCGGCTAAGCTTAAAGCTTAGTAATAGTACTTAAAGATTATATAATGGCCCTTTTGTGGTCTGTTCTGTTTTTAACGATTTTTTTTTAGGTAGATATTCAAAAATCTTATTCCAAAATTATTTTTCAAAATTCGGATTGTTTTATTAAATATTTTCATTGGTAAACAGTTCTTTACTCAATCCGATTTCTAACCACAATTTAAATTCGGGCTTACAGGAATAAGTTAAACGTGCCTCTTACAACGAGCCTAAACCGACCAAATTATGCCGCAGCTTTCAACTCATATGACCAAAAATATAGACGTGATGGACGAAAACATATTCGTATTCAGCACAGAAAAATCATCTAGCATCTAGTTACCTAGTGTTATTTTAAAAGCTAGAACTAACTATATTATTTTCACTTATATAAATATAATGAATATTTGATCCAGTTAAGTATGCTACACATTTTGAAAACGAAGTCTCGCATTAGCCATGAAAGCTGGCACTCTGACGCTTTGCAAAAATTTTTATAGATAGATTTTTCCTGGCAAAGCATAACAACTGCATACTTTAAGGCTGGGAAATGTACAATCGTAAAGCAGTTCATAAAATAGTTTTATTATAAAAACTTAGTATTCAAATTCATTTCGTGCTGTCGTTTTAAACAATTGGGATTTTTAAGTAAAAATATATTTAATTTACCATGTACACATTGAAAATGGGGAAAGGATACGGATATCAGTATAAGTCCGTCGATCTCAGAGCCTACTACAGATGGAGCCTAAAATTTAGCATGGGGTTATGTTTTAAGCAAACCCAGATTAAGTTCCCTCTCCTCTCTCCTTTAATAGCAAAAAAAAGGTCAGAGTCACAAGATTTAAGTTTCTTTCCGGAGACTTTACATGTGTACACACTCGGCTAGCAAATGAAAAAGTGCACACTAAATAAAGGGGATAGTTTGTTTTGCTGTTGAAGCACTCGTCCACAGAGCCATTACTTATTATTTATTTTTTTTTTCTTTAAATTTTGTTAAATAATTGTTTAAATCCACAAACCCCCCGTGCTTGCACACTTTCTTTGACTGCTTTTAATTGAGTTTGAATTTTTCATGAAGAGAACCGTTTTTTTTTTTTGTTAAAATTGTTTTTCACTCATCAGTGCATACAATTGAATTTTGCATAACACACACATATGTATTTGCTTTAGCTGCAAACCGTAGTCATTTTTCAATTTAACCAATTTAACCCAAATACGTACACTTAATCCCACGACTAATTAAAACAAATCCCCATTGTATTATGAGCGCAGCGGATAAACCACTGGACAGAGAGAAAGAAGCGCTGCAGCATAAGCCAAAGAGCCAAGCCAAAACGAAAATACATACAAAAAGCATACACTCATCGCACACAACAATATTACGTATACGACACGATAGCATGTCAGGCGATATGACTCAATATATGGCACACTGCTTGCATATTTCCAGTTTTATTAATTTTTCCACCCTTTTTTTTTATTATGTTGTTCGTGCCGGCTGCAACAGAAGCGGGTAACAGCAAAATTTTCCAAACAAGCTCAACAATTTGTCGTCAATGTTGTTCGCCGCTCTTGTCCATCCTTTTTGGGGGTGTGTGGGAGGGTGGGGAATAATTGAATGGAGGCAAAACTAACGTTGCATGCTTTGATAATGAAAAATAATCATAAAAATGAATGGAGGCAACTTGGGCCTGGGCTACTGGTGCAAAAATTCGCACTTGAATGCATGCGAGTCGAGCCGGCAGGAAAAGTGGCTGATGCATAGTTTTGTAATAGTTGTAGAGAAATATCTTTAGGAGCTATGATAAGCCACAGATATTTGCTGTGTATATTTTGTGCCAATCGAAAGTTGGTATTTGGTGTGGGAATTTTAAATGTTAGAAAGCGCAAGGAAAAACTTTGAACAGTTTTAGTTTCGAATGTTTAGATTTTGGTATAATATCACGCTTTATCAATAACAAAACAAGAAACTCTACGGAAAGTTTTGAGCAGCTTATTTGGGTTTGGAAACAAAGCTTTTGATTTAATTCTGGCAACATTTGCAATCATGGCTATTTACACAAACTGTGCAACCCAGTTCAATTTCCTTCTTTTTTTTGCATTCTTTGTACCTTGAAGCTCAACTAACGTAACATCTATCTTCATGCTGCTTCTATTTCCCAGCATTAAATTTAAGTTGTAGCAAATTGCTAACTATTTACTCATAATTTGGTTTTAATCCAACAAATTTCTCATTTACGGCCACAGCAGTAAAACCCAAAAAACCAACATGGCAATAATTAAAACCCCGCAGAAGCAGCAGCAGCAGCAGCAAAAGTTGAGAAGAATGGCAAGACAAAAAAAAACCCCCATTTTTATCTAGCAAACGCCATCGCCATCGCTGCTGCTATATGTGCTGTCATAATAAAACACGCAGAGCCAACTGACAAAAATTGCCAACAATTTAAGCAACTGCAAAATTGTAAAAATAAACCCACTAAATAAATATCATGTGAAAAGCAAAAAGGGGTAAAAATGTTAACCGCTTCGAGAATAAAAATAAAGTTGTGAAAAATTGCTGCACATGTAATGAACGAAGTTTCATCGTCGCTGCTTGCAAAGGAAAAGGATTCAGCGAAGGAAAGCGAATATAATAAACTCATAAATAGTGTGACAAAAGACGAGTACAAATGACGCCAGCAGCTGCAAAAGCAACTGAAGACGAATGAAAGACTTAACATTTGTTGCCAGGACGAAAGAGTCTAATCAACGCGGACAAGCCAAATTGTTTGCTGTGATTGTTTTTAATTTGCAATCTGCGCTTTTTCGGGCCTTAAATGTCCAACTTTTTGTTTTATAACAAATATGTACAACAATATAAATGGCAAAGCAATGGTGGAAGTTTCTGTTTTTTTTTTTTGGCTCTTTTTGCGGCTGCCTTGTCTTTTGTTATAGTTTTTGACAATCGGAAAGTTTTACTTGTCTCGCTACGTGTTGCGTTGAGCTCTTTTTTTTTGTTCTGTATTTTGGCCAAGAAAGTTTTTTAATGAATGTGTAGAGGATTTTAATTTTTTGGCTCCCTTTTTTGGTGTTTAGTTTCTGTTATGGCTTTTCAATTAGACAGTTTCGAAAAATTAAGAAGAGCTTTAGCGTTTGCTTACAGCATAGGTACAGGCAATTGTGGAGATGGCCAATTGGATTCTATTTTTAGATTTAGTACGTTAGTTTAGTTCTTTGGTCAAAGGTTAAGTCGCTTAGTAGTTCATGTGGTAATAGATCATAGTATAAAAAGATCAGCCTAGTAGCTTCCTTTCTTTTGAGAGGCGGTAGACATGATGCAAGCGCTGCTACTGCGCTGCAGTAGCGAACAGTCTTTTGTTGATAACTCGACAGCCGTTCATCCGACTTCTAGCATTCCTTTGGCGGATCGATAAGTTATCCTGATTACTAAATATGTCTTAAAGATATGAACCATCTATCTTTAGGATTTTATGACTGCTTTGAAAAGTATGCAACATTTTGTATAACCCATATAACTCTGCCAAATATGATCTCGACTTTATTAAAAATTGAGAAATTATTCATTTATTTAAAAATAATACTATTGATATTTGAGTATGCCAACTGGAAGACGATTGTATGTTGATAGGGCTCTACAAATCGGCTTATTATTGGCATACTCGACCCTATGAGTTGCCGCTCTAAATGGGACAAAATCACGCAAAACTCTGGGAGGAACATTAAATGGAATCTTCTTCAATAGTAAGTACAGGACAATTGATATTTCCGACTACAATGTCGTTAAAAAATATTAAGTATGCAAATCTCCTTCTATCCTCAGTGGTACATATAACCAAGAGACGACGTCTATTCCGATACGGTGGATATTTTATCATTCCTAAAGCTTCAGGCACCTTATACCCCAAAGTTAGGGTAAGCATTAACAAAAATTCTTTTAACTTTTGTAAAAGAAGGACCCATTTGGTTGCCTTGACATGAATAGTTCATTGTTTAACTATGCTAAAAAGAGTGACTAACATTTTATGTACCTTTCCAGTATCACTTAGAATTCCTCCACACTTAACCTAGGGTACCACAAATACGACAACCTTTTGTCATGTTTGATCATCTGCACCGCAACTATTACAATATTTAAATACATCAATAAAAATCTAGCAAATATAATATGTAGTAACCAAACCGCAACACAAATCCACTGAAATAAATATTTAAAAATAAAACTGTAACCTTTATTTACTAAAAGGAGAAAAATGTTACTCTGTATAGTTTCAGAATAAATACTTGCATCAATGCTCCTTCAATTCAGCTGCAGGGCTTTACACAAACACACAAATTTCTGTATGCCGGAAAACTAACAGAACCAACCCACTGCTGGGAAAGTGAAGCGCCGCCACCCTCCACCCCACACTCAACCCATTGGCTACAGCTCACTGATTGCACTTAAGTTCAACTTTTGAGTTTTTACAACTTTACCACATGCCCCAAAGACACTGAGCATAAGAAAGATTTTCTTTTTCCAAAGTATTTACCACTCATATGCATAGAATGTGCAACAAGAAATTGTCGGAGAATTTATTTGATTGAGCTACCTGGCATTATTCATCGGGGTATACGGCCAGCTCGACGCCGGCTCGCCAGGACCTGCCTAAGTTGATTATTTGGAGCATTTAACTTATTTGCATATCAAATGAAATATAAACGAAGCTCAAGCGAACCATTGGTGTTATTTGAATTCGTTTGTTTAAAATGGATGTTTTTTTTTTTATTTGGTAAATATTTCATATTGGAAATTAAATTCTTGGCATATTTTTGTAGGCGAAAAATCAAATAAAGGGCTGCCAACAGTCGCAGTCGCCTTTCACA
The DNA here is from genome assembly GCA_035044965.1 of Lordiphosa andalusiaca. Lineage (NCBI taxonomy): Eukaryota > Metazoa > Arthropoda > Insecta > Diptera > Drosophilidae > Lordiphosa > Lordiphosa andalusiaca. The sequence continues at coordinate 3,528,119 of JAWNNM010003326.1, read as the reverse complement.
AAGGGAACACCGACCTCCCGTAGCAGCTGCAATGGGTCGTCACAAAGGAAAACAATAATATTTTTGCCCAGCTGGTTATTATTTGCATTCTCTTTGCTTTGCTGTATTCTGTTTACTTTTATATTTCTATTATTAATACACAATTTTATGCAAATCAAATGGCAACGAAATATATATGTGTATATATATATATATTATATATATATTTAACTGTCTGAACATGAAGCAAATCGTATAAATAAGAAATTTTTGCTGATTGAGTTGGTCAGTTGGTTTTTCTTTGGTGTGGTAAATATCGAAACGTTTGCTTGTCACTTGCAGGAATATAAAAAAAAGGACGGAGAGGTCAGGTTGCATTGCATTTTATATTCTGGTTTAGCCTATACTATACTATGAGTGTAACCAGAAGATTTGATGCGACGCTATCATTGGAATTTTAAACATTTCTAACAATTTTTGCTGTTAGAATTGGAGCTGTTATTTGAGTTCAGGATTTTAGGGGCTTCTTTAGATAAACAAAATACGAAAGCGTTGCTACAGCAAGCTTTTAAATACTACGTTTACACCCACGAAATATATCATGCTTAATGCCCTTTAAAGAATGCTATGTTATATGAAAATCATAATTTCGGTTAAGAATATATTTCATATTTGTCTTAACTCAACATTTTTCTGAATATCCAATAATCTGAGTGAATATGCAATGTCAAATATCTATAACAGACTGGCAATGGCTTTATTTAATACATAATAACTTAAACGAAATAAAGTTTGCGTACTTTGAAGGGCATTAGTCACGTATTATTTGGTGCGTATAAGCATAGTTATAGAACATTTGACTGAACATTGAATGAATGTTTCATTTCTCCATTTACACTAAAACTCGACACTTTCTAAAAATTCGAAAGTGTCAATTGATCATTGAAATCATGACAACGTGAAGACCAACTAGAATATTTTGTCATCATGTGTCAATCAGTTGTGAATCAACTTTTTAAAGATCTGTATTCAATAAATGGCTTAGAGTTTCATACTTGTATCAAGATTGTTTGTTAGGAATGATAACTCTTAGTCCAAGAGCGAATTTCTTGATAGAGTGATTTTGGAGTAAAATAAAAAAGTTTTCTTAAATAAAGTATAATAATTCTTAAGTCCAAAGCTAAATATACTTTAAGCCAAGACCGCTTAGATCCATTTAGCGTTCACCTTGCTGAGTTGAACTTGCAAAATCGATTTGTGCATAACTACGGAGCTTTTTGACCGATCCTATTTATATTATATTCTGTCTTATACCAATATTACCGCCTGGAAAGGGTTCTTCCAGATCTTTTCGTAGTTTTACATAAATTTTTATGCTTATGAAGTGTGGAGCAGCGGGTAGTCTGTGTGCCTGCTGTGCATTTGGTCGTGAGCTCGATCCCGCTTCGGTACATTTATTGAAAAAGGTTTTTTCTTCTTACACACCCGGTCACCTTCGCCAGCTATTGGCGCCAGCTGTAATGTAACCAGCAACGTAAGAGCTTCTTAAACTATGTCGTTCTCTCGGGCGAAGGTACAAGCCTCGGCTTGGCCTAGCTAATTATTGTATCTAAAATCTCATATTATATATAAATATAGTTTTCAATCTTAGACAAAATCTGCCTTCTGATAATTTAACCAACCCAATCCAATTGGTGGTTTAATTTGGCTTATTGTTTCATTCTTACCACAAAAAAAAAAATGATCTTACAGTCAATCTTCTGCTTATTTACTGTCCCTATCAGACATTCACACACTTATCAATTTACCATTCCCAACTGTTATGCACTCACTGCCCGGGCCATCAATCAGCAAACACTCATTCATATGTAGAGATTGCTCCTCCCATTTAGTGTTATCATCATTGATGTGCGGCCGCACAGCTTCTGTGCCTTTACTACGTACTCTCTCCGCTCAGCGGGACATGAAGATAGAGACAAGACACTGTGAAAATAAATAATATAAAGTCCAAACTGATAAGGAAATCAACAACAACAACAACAACAGCAGCAAGCGGAACGGCTGACAGTTGACAGTGGCTTGAAATCGAAATCAAATCAAAGCTGCGGCTGTCGGCTGGGCAAAGCCTTTGAAATATGGCCAGTGGAGGGGAGAGTCCGGCGCTGATAATGTGAGATGACAGCCGTTAGGCATAGGCATGGAGAACCAAACACATACATATGTATGTGTGGAACATGCGATTCTGGTGCTGGCATGCGTATGATATACGCGCGACAATTTTCATTCATGATGCTGCAATGGCAGCAGCAGAGCCTGAGACACTCGACTCAGCACGAGCTCACGAACGAACCTTATCACGAAGTGTTAGAAGCGGCAGCAGCGGCAGCAGCAGCAGCATCAGTGCGAAATCGAACCATCTCATTCGTGTTTGCCGCTTCGTGGGCAACGGACGTATCCTCCAATATTAAAGTTTCCGCTCCAGTCTGAGTGTGTGCTTGTGTGTGTGCCCGACGCGTTCATAAACCGGAAGTAAGGATGGTTGTTGTTAAGTCTATGCTTATTTTCATCCTGTTGCGCCGTCGCATTGTTTAACGGCTAAAAAGTCGTTAGCCTTTTGGTTTGCTCAAGTGTGTGTGAGTGTGTGCCTAACGTACCGGAAGTGCAAGCGCTTGCATTTAAAAAAATAATAAAACTGCCCATTCGACCGAAAATGGCTCTGAAAAGTAGGCAAGCAAAAACCACTAATGGAAAATTACGGCAAAAGTGAAACCTTTCTTTTTTAAATGACCCAATTATAACCTTAAAATAGCTGAAAAAAAACATGTGGAAGTATTTTTTTGTAAAAAAAATGTCTGCTTACGTGTGCTCGTCCGTCTGTAAGCGATAAGATCAGTTCAGTAGTTCATTAATACAAAACAGAAAGTTTTAAAAATACAAAATAGACCTCAGTGTGTGCGTGTGTGTAAAATGATAAGAAATATTTCACAGAAAATGTGAAACTGATGAGCCTGTGTGATTTGGCATAAATATACAGTAATATAACAGAAACGTGCAAGTGCTACGGGCTGATAATGCGATCTACAACAAACAAGATTAGCTTTTGAAAGAAGAATTTCAATCCAGCTAAGTGATAAACACACAATTTTTCATTATATTTAGTCAATTTAAGAGGAGAACATTCAACTTGTAATATTATGAGAAATCATGTTTCGGATGGGTTGGTGTGACACCGGTGCATTCAACAGAAATCAAAAATGTTGACAAATAGTATTCGTAATGGACTATTTCTGAAAATGGATTCATGCTCTGCACACGAAAATCTTTTGGAATCACCACCCACCCTTCAATCTACTACTCAGAAACTATGGGAGTTTTAGAAAGTTCGAAAAGAACAAAAATTGTTTAACCTTTTGATAGGCGAGGCAACTCACAAGAATACTTCCTTCTCGATACTTAATAAAATATGATCTTCCTACTATTTCAAATGGAACTCTATTACTAAGGATAGATACACAATCTACTTGGCAAAAATAAAAAACGAAATTAAAAGAAACCTGTTAAAAGGACTTGAAAGCTTTTGATTGGTGAAGCCACCAACAAGAGTGATGTAAGGTGGTCTCAATTCTCTAAATAGAAGGAAATGGATAAGATTTAGCGTGTTGCACTTCATGTTAAGAAGTTTAACCAAGTCTCTCTCAGCGTGGCACCGTTGGGTTGGTGCGACACCGATGCATTCAACAAGATCCAAGGATAAACGCACATACATAGACCAATTTCAGTATGGTTCAGCATTTTAGCAGCTTATTGGTACTGCGCTAAATCAATTTGCATGCAAAATTCTTGAGGGACGGAAAGACGCTTAAAAAAAATTAAAAAGAAAATCCATTCAGACGCGCACCTCGAAAACAAACGATCGGACAAAGAGCTAGATAATATGTTTCCAATACAAACGTCTCCCAACTTCGACTCATTAGATTTCCAAGATTTTCCATGATTTTATGATTTTCCCTAAACATGAGCGAATATATCTATTGGTTAAACACTCAAATGAATCCCTGTCAGTTCTTAACTTGTTAATACCATACAAATTCAAACAATAGTTCATGGTTTATCGGTAAACAACCCCTTTTATATTCTGCTTTCTTTTAATTCGAATCGATTTATTTTAACAACATTAAACAACAAACATAAATTCCATTTAAATTCGACAAATTTAGAATTTAGACAGGCCAGATAGTAATTATGTGGATATTAAATTTTCCCTCAGTAGCGCGTTTCAATTTAGAAAAAGTCCACCACCACCACACCAAAGAAGTGATTTATTTGTTTGACAATTTATGAAACTTAAATTGTATTTATCATAATAGCAAAATAACAGATCTTTCTACCCATAAGCCTGTCACCTGGCATATGATGACTGTTGTCTTCTTGCATTTTCCCCCACATCATGTGTGAGCTTTCTTTTTTTTTTTTAGTTTAAATTCCTTGGCATGCGACCTAGACAAACACAAATGTGAAGTGACAGTCAAAGACTCAGACCCCTGTTCTGCAGTGGCAGGTAAAAGCACCCCCGGGGTATATGGAACACACATAACTTGTATTTTATTTTAACATTTTTTTTCCTACTGTCAACTACACTCTATACTTTAATATTATATAACAAACTATGCTGTAGGCGGTTTGCCTTTAATTCCATGGAAATATCCTTCGCCACGGCACGGCCACTTGTTGTTGGTTGGACAACACTTAACCCCAAGTTAACCCACAAATGTTACAGTTGCGCTGACATCATTTGGCTGGCGACACGTTGTCAGGCTGTCAGCCTGCCTGTCTGCCTTGAAGCACATCAATCTACCTTCAACAGAAATGGAGACATCTTCAGGCTAAAAGGCGACACCTAAATATGCTTCGTCCAGGTTTCAGACAAGATAAAGTGATGGGATTTAGCTGGGCATCAGCATTGAGGGAGGGGGGAGATGGGAAAAGAACGGAAATTGGAATGGGCGGGGAGAGTAAATAATACAGCGATGAACTAGAGTAGAAAAATTTTACGTTAAGCTGGAAGATTAAGTGCACCAGGCTTAAGAATTGTTTATTTTTCTTTCAGAATTTTTCGTTCAAGCTGTATGGTAAAAGCTTTTAAGGTTGGTCATGCACTTTATTGTTTTAGTTCGAGATGCAATAACTAAAAGGAAGTGTTTCCAGGGCTGAAAACTTACAAAATTTGAGGTCGCACCTTCACTGTTTTCATTTTAAACAGTTATCGATGGGAGGTACGAGCTGTACTAGTATTCTACCTTCAATCGAGCCGGTTCTATGTACAGCTTTGAATCATCTAACAAAGATCGAGTGATATTATCAAAGCCATCAAAGGTGTGAAGTGCTTTACATAAATTTGTATACTTAAAGACTACTATATATATGTCCGATTTCGACCAATCTTAGTAAAATCATGCGAAAGCCTTACAAACTAACATGTACAAAATTTGGAGTCGATGTCATCTCAAACAAAGAAGTTTTTCTCAGTAGAACTGCTTTTTGGACCAATCATTCGTACTATAGCTATATGCTATAGTCATCCGATTTTGACAAAACTTTGTAGAATTGTGTTAAAGCATATCAAACACATAAATGTTCATTTTAAGAACATTTCCATTGAAAACAACAAAGTTTTTCTCACTAAAACTACTTTTCAGTCTCTACTTTTCTATGACAGCTATACTATATAGATGTCCGATTTCGACCAAACTACGTAAAATCATGGAAAAGCATAGCAAACTAAGAAATGCAAAGTTTGAAAGCGTTTCCTTTGAAAATATAAATGTTTTTCTCACTAAAACTAGTTTCCCACCGATGACTATAACCTATAGTCATCCGATTTTGACAAAACATTGCAGAGCTGTGTGCAAGCTTTTAAAATAAATATATGCCAATTTTAAGGTCATTTCCATAGAAAACAAAAAAGTTTTTTTCACTAAGACTACTTTTCAGACTCCACATTTCTATGACAGCTATACTATATAATTCTCCGAATTCGACCAAACTTATTGGAATCATGGAAGAGCATAGTAAACTAAGAAATACATAGATTGGAGGCGATTCCATTGAAATCAAAAAAGCTTTTCTCACTTTCTCTAAAGAAAAGCTGACTATCAAACAATAATCCACATCAACATTAAGTAAACTAGAATCAAGAACTTTGATAACACATTATAAGCTGCGAATCCAAATTTTGATTCTTTACAAACTTTAATATTTTCCTCGTTTTTTTTGTCTAGGCTGTTTTGGTTGCAATTATTTCCACTTAGATAAAAAGCCATGACAAAACTTTATGTAAGCTAAATTTGAAAATTTTGTAGAACATCCAAAGAGTAAGCTGCTTATCGAAACCAAAATAACATGAGACTTTGTTTCGAGTTTTCCTCTTAAATACAAGTCCCACCATTGCCCTGCACTTAAGTTAAGTAGTTATTAAATGGCCAAGTGGCAGGCTTAAGACATACCCACTTATTTACCTATGCAGCTGGTTCATTGCACTGCCACTTGTCCCCCCGTCTACAATGGGTGGGAAATCAATACGCACTTGCACCATCAAATGTCCCTTCTTCTTTGGGTAGATTCATTTGCATAATTTGGCAATGCTCACTTAGATTTTGATGCCAGCTCTTTTCACACATTTGTGGGAAATGCTCAAGTAAAAAACCAAAACTATTATGCAAATTTACTTGAGAGGAGGACGAAAAAAAGCAGCAGCCATTTGGTGACTTGCAGGCAAATGCAAGCCAACCGCAACCCAGAACTTCCTGCTTCTGCTATTGCTCTCCTGGCTCCAAGGTGTTGCCAGGCATTTAGCTGTAAATAGTGCGCTCCTTTTTTGTGACTCTCCTCCTGGGACGGGGGAGAGCTCTTTGGCAGTTTGTCTGGCTGACTTTGCTCGGCTGTTTGTTGGTTTTATGTGGCTTAAAACGGTTTGGCTGCTTGTCTGCTTCTCTGTACTTGTTGTCCTGGTTCCTGTCGTTGGGCTACTTAGCTTTTAGTCGCAGTCGTCGCCGCACTTTTGGTTCGTTTAATTTTTATGGCTTTGCAATTAAAAAAAAAAAATGACCAAGTGTGGATGGAGGAGAGGAAGGAAATAAACCAGGACTAGTTTTCTCTTTGGCGACAGCCGACCCGGTTTCTGTCAAACTAAGGACTTCTAATTGAAATATGCACGTGTTGCTCTCTAAACCCACTTAAGCCTTGGCTTAACATTTAATGGAAAGGCTTAGCAGCAGAGCTGGGAGTTAAGCCAGCACGAAAAATATGCACTTTGAAAAGCTGTTGATGAACATTAGTTGATTTGCAACAGCTGAGCTAAAATACGACTCGGTGTTTTGCAATCGCTTTGGTGTGTAATCTCCAAAGCACAAACAACAATGCAAATTTGCACCTCACCGAATGTTTTTTATTACCCACCTAATTCCCATCCATTCCTCTCATAACTTACAACTTTCGCACACCCTTTCAACTGGAAAATCACACCTCTGGCAATTTTAATCTCGTTTATTAGCCATTTTTCAAGTGATACACATCGATTTCAATTTTCCAATTTCTCACCCAGCACACGAACGAATACCGGGGCCCTACATCACCTACGCCCTTTGCCCGCCTGCTCTTTTGTCTTTATTGGACATGAAAAAATGCATTGCATACACATTGAACACCGGAAGGGCGGTAGGGGCCATCACCATGGCGCCACATTTGCAGCAATGCCATTTTGGGTCCCTGGTCCAGGGAAAGAAAAACAGGCAAAAAATAACAAGCAGCAGCCTACACCAAACGTTGGAGTAGAAAAACTATTAGACGAAGCCATTGCCGGGCCATTAAGGATGAATATATTGGCCTGGGTAAAGCAGAGGGAGGCAAAGGTTGAAAGCTGGTTACAAACAAGTTTACCTTTATGCAATAAGTGCGTGCTTCCGTTTTTTTTCTTCCCCCCCCCCAGCAAACGTTCCTTTACTCAACTTCAGTTTAGCTGAATGCTCCAGCTTCCACAACTTGACGTGCCCTTATGCATATGGAACTTTGTCGTCTTCTGTCTACTTTTCTATTAGATTTGCATACCAAGAACTCACGACTTGACAATTGACAACATTTGCCCCACGCATAACTCCATGTTCCAGCGACTCCATTTGCGACATGCAACTAGACTGCAGGTTGATGCAACAAACGTAATTGCATTTACTTGGGAATTTATGTTGGTGCATGTTCTTAAAAAGCATTTTATTTATGTGTCGGGTGAGAGGAGCGCAATCCGAAACAGGTTGGCAGATTGCAACAGATGTAGATATGATATATTTAAAGAAGGTGTCACATTTGATATGACTGTTGGGTGAATGTTGAACGGAGGACATCACAGAGCACGATATTAGTTGCAAACCAAATATTCAGATGCCTGGCTGACTGGTTCCAACCAAAATGAACTAATGGTTCAGTTTCGAGGTTGTTGAGAGAGATGGTTTTGATTCAAACCTTTTTCATTCCATACTTTATACAATTATAATACTTTTTGTGTTCTATGTGTTCAAAAAATAGCATTCGGCTTAAGAACTACACCAATCGTATGGGAATCGCGTGGTTTTTGGGTCGGTATCAGTATGTGGAACACAGGATTATTTAATACTTATTTTACACTTAAACATAATACCATTTCGCAGTTTTCGTAGAAAAATATTATCAATGTAATGTTAGACTCTTGTTTTAGAGAATTATGTTAAAAGCTTAAAAGTCGAGGAGCTTAAAATATAGAGAATATTTTGGATGAGACTTTTATTAGATATTTTAAACTTTGTTTTTATTTTTTAGTCCACTTTCCTGCGCAGTTTAGGAGTCAGTCGCACTAAACCAACCAACCAAGATGAAGTTGCTAGGCAGAAGAACAAATTTCGGATGTCTGTCAATTATTTTGAACTGAATCGAAATTTTTGTTTCGAAACAGGTTCGGGTTCAGATTTATTTCAAAAGAGGATCGGTTCAAGGTACGGTTAATAGTAAAATAAAAGTCGGAATTCCGTGTTCGAACCGGTTTGCAGCCTTGGTTATAAGGTGTCTATCAAGGTATAGTTTACTAAGGTCAATTGAAAAAGAGGTTTAGACACACATGCTTTTTTATGATCAAGCATGTTTCACTTTTGGAAAACTTATAAGTTTATAAGTTTACTAAATCAAATTGAATGGTCAATATCGTAATGTTTTCAATTAGCAGATAGAAAGTTAGAATTTGTTGAGTTTGAGTAGTGTGATCAAATTTCTGTGGACACCCTTATATCAAAAATCTCTTCAACCAGTCTAGCTGGAAGGAAAACGGACAATTAAATTGAACTCAGCCTCCGTCGAGGTAAGAGTTGGCATTAATTGTAAGCCTTGAATTACAAATAATTTCTAACATTTTATTTTAAATTAAATCTTTATCTTAAGACCATGGTAGCACTTTTTAGACACTGCAGCCGGACCATCATACCCATCTGCTGAGCATAAAAACCTCTTTTTCTCAGAGAAGCATTTGACCGTCGAACATTTTACACTGTTCGTTATTTGAAAGAATAACCAAAAAAATGTATATATGACATTTACCCTTTCACAAAGCTTGCCAATCTCTTGTTGCTGTTTCACATTCTTCCAATTCGCTAAATTCATGGCCCTATTGAAGCTTTGACCCAGGTTCAATCTAAAACTTTTTCCTGAATCGTTCAAGAAAGTGAATTTATTTTAACTATGTTTTCCTCCCCTGTTAGCCATAAAGAAGGGTATTCGATTTGGTTTGTTTTCACAATTTTTTTTTAGTTATTACTTGTAGAAACAATCTGCTAAAGTTCTTACCGTTCCTTTCACCAAATTTCACCTTCCCTTGAAATTGCATTTTTACAAAAATGTTTGCCCGGGAAATGCGATTCGAGTGGAGTATGTAAGTATGCAATGGGTGGGATGGGGGTGCGTGGGACAATATGAAAACAAATGGCACTTGAGTTTTTGGCATTGGCCAAGTAAACGGAAAAAATGGTTCACGGGTAGATGATGTGAAAAATAACCGATTTATGGTTTATTAATCCCAAGTCTATGTAACCATATCCAGATGACGATTCATCAAAGTGGAAACCTTTTTGAGAAATTATATTTTTATATGAATTTAGCGGGCCATACAACAGTTAGTCTCTGTCAACGTTTTGCCCAGCGTACGTAAAGCCGCTTATCAGCTTTACTTGCTGTGGTCAGCGCAGGCATAACCTGCGTGGCAGTTGGAGTCATCCACCGACAAGCAGATAATGAAATAGAAAACTACCAGGGAGATGTACATATGTATGCATGTAGTGACCCTCGTTACAATGGGTGGCATCTGCAACTGCATGAAGAAGGAGTAGGGGGGGAAGAAGTTTATTGTGATTAATGTTATCATATTTTAGCATGTACATAACTAACAAATCTTGCCCATGGCTTCTAGAGCTGAGATTTGATTTGTGTGTGTTTTTTGGGCTGATAAGCATTAAGAGCCATAAGGTATTAGGGTTTTGGGCATAAATCTAAGCAAAATTTTGTTCCAAGCTTCAGGTCAAGCCAAACAGCGATGCGACAAACAAACATTTCCCCCGGAGTAATACAAGAAAAGGCCCGAGCCTCTCTCTTGAAGCCAAAAACCCTGTGTTAAGCCATTTCATCATTTTTTTTCCACTTTTGTTAGATTTAGTATTTCATTAATTCGCACTTATAGATAAGTTGCTCTCTCTCTTTTGCTGTCGCTACCTCTGTAATGTAAATCAGCCTCTTGCTACATAAGCATTTTAGCTATTTAAGTATGAACTCATGAAGGGCCATATAGTTAGTTGTGAAGCGAAGTTGAAGTCGTACGATCCTGTGTGTTCCAAATTCTGTTGTTTTTTTTGTACCCTAAGCCGATGCACTTATCTCTTACCAAAGACCAAGTAGGTATGACTATAAGACTAGCACAGCATAGTAAAAGTGTACACAGCAAAAAAAATATGGGGAGATGAAATCAAGCTTCAAAAATTGATTTTATCTCTGCCTTCGGATTGAAATTTTAAGCAAAAGAGATTAAGTCAATCCTAGTTATACTTGGAATGAGAAAATCCGGAATTGACCGGCTTCTGACAACGTTTGGGATAAATTTCATCCCGGATAACTTGAGTTTTTATTTTTTCTGCGAAAGAACCAGTTGAGCATTTTTTGTTCCTAAACCAATACAATTTGTACTTGAGGAAAGAGTTCGTTTCTAGTTTTATTCGGCTTCTGATTCAAGTAGGTTTGTAGAGTTAATCTGGTAGAGTAGAGTTAATCTGGTATACTTAGTTCGTACATATGAATATAACAGACTGAAGGCAACTTTTCCGACCCCCTGAAGTATGTTTATTCTTGATCAGCATCATTAGCCGTCTGCCCATCTGTCTGTATGATCACCCAGCGGTTTGCTTGCAAAATGTTAATAAGTTCACATTAATGTTAATGCTCTGTTAATTAGCATAAGGAGAGACTATTAAACATAAATTCCCCTGAGTAAAGGGTTTTTCGAAGAGGGCAGTGCCGATTTTAGCTTACGCTCTCGTTTTCAATAAGATGGTCGAATATTTTGTGACATTAGAATGTCTAGTACTTAATTTAAGTACAATTCTGAACAAACCATTATTGAAATTTTTAATTATTAAGTAAAATCAACTCCATCCCAAGTTTACTAAACACCTGGAAATCAGGAAGATTATAAAAAAAAAGAAAATTTCATATTTATTTATGAATGTGAATAACACTTACCAACAAATTTCTGTTTATTCAAGAGGTTGGTGTTGATTCTAGATGTCTGTTCTGTTCGTAAAATTTTTAATAATTTGAGCTTAAGGTGACTTTAGTTTCCATTTTTAACCCATTCAAAGTCCATGTTGTAGGGAACCTTTTCGATTGACTTGGCTTAATTTATTATTATTGTAAAGTACTATATCATATCTTTAGTTTCAAAATCTCCAAAATATTACTAATTTATTTCAAGGCGAAGATATATAATTTTGAGTACAAAACATATAATATTTTGCACCGATTATATATAAGCTTAAGAATTCAATACAGATAAAAGGGCAAAAAGGGGCAAAATATGAACTTTAAAAAACTTTAAGCTCGATATAATATTAATTTAGAAGTGATGCACCATTTAGAATCACCAACAGCTCTTCAATACTGATCGAAAAATCGTACTTTGTTGCCTAGTGTAATTAAACTGAGACAATCAGTCAAATGTGCTTGGTGTTAATCCATCGACACTTAAGTTAGTTTCTCCAAAGCCAACTTGTAATTGAAAACAGACATGTGTGTGTGTGTGTATGAGTGTCCATTGCACTTTGTTATTTTATTATCATGTGAAACTCACCTGAGCATTCGATTAAAACAATTACTAATTATATTTTGTAAATGTTTGTATCAGTATATCAACTAGAAAACCCAATTAATATCTAATTTAAATTGTCATCACATTCACACGACACGAACAATTGGGCTGCTCCCTTTGTCAGACACATTTCAAAATTTCACACATTGTAATCCACAAATTTGTTCATTTTGGGAACTCGACTGACTTACAATTGATTTTACTGCCTTTACCCGGCCATGGCCATTAGTTAAATAAATTTGGCATTTGATTGCACAAAGCGAGAAACTAACTGAATCAAGTTAAGACACGACATGCTGACAGTGTCAGCAAAACGGAATGAGATGCCGTTTACTTTTTGTAATATTTCCAAAATGAGTTTTCGCTCAAATGAGTTTTGCATTCTGTTAGATGTGGTGAGGTGCCATTCCCTTTGAAGCTCAGCATATGCCACAAAGTAAAGCCAAAGCAAATCAATTGAATTTCCAGTTGATTCCACATAAAGCACACAGAAAACTCTAAAATACTACCCCCAGAACAACAGGGGAAGACCAAAGACCACAGCCTCACCCCATCATTAATTCCGGCATTCAAGTGGGGGGGAAAGGGTCGTCGTGGAGGCGTAGTTCGACAGCTCGATTGATGCCAACTGTTGTTTGCATTTGCATTTGATTTTCAAGGAGTAAAAAATTGTTAACGCTTTTTGTTTTGCTTCTTGCACTCTTTTTGTGCATACAAATAAAATCGCTGCAGCAGTTGGCATGGGGATGGGGTTGGGGTTGGGGATGGGGATTGTGGTTGTGGGTGTTTGCTGACAATGATTGCTGCTAGCAGAAAGGGCAGAAGCACTTAACACTTTTTTGCACTTCGCCTCTCTGTTTCGGTTTCGGTTTGAATGTGACCGGCGTGCACACATCAATTCTTACCAATTTTTTTGTTCTACAAACGGAGAATCCTGTGAGAGCTGTCAGAGATTGAATTGCATATGATTTTGCGTTAAAATTGACAAATCATTATGGTGATTTTGAAATATATTCTGTCACTGCTTTGTGATCACTTGACATTGATATACTTACAAATTGGTTGGTTGTCAGACTGTCAAACGAACTTTAGAAGGTCAGGCAGAGTAATGTTGTTCATGCATTTGCAGTTTGGAGGAAAGTTTACAGGGTTGACCGTATTCGACGGACCCGTCTGGCAACACTATAGCTCAGCGATGCCACATCAACTGATCGCAGAGCACGTTTGAAGCGTCAGACTTCATAGATTTGTAACATGGCACAGTAGTCTAATCTAAACACGTGACTTATAGTTCTTCTATATAAGGAAATGTTATCAATAGACAGCGGATATACTCAGTGGGTTTCGGTTCGATTACTGAAAGGTATATCGAAACACGGTCGCCAACAATTTGCTGGTAATGCAAATAACTGCAATCGAATGCGGTCAAAAATGTTTGTGGGCCCGATTTTTACACGTGATTGACAAATTCTCTAGAAAAACTCAATTATACAATCGTTTAATCGACACTGCAATCGATAATTTAACTATTTTTCCAAGCCCTACCTACATACCTTTCTGTATCTTTTCTTTCAGCTGATTAATCCATGGTATCTCTTTTTTCACCATCAAGCTAGCTGACTAGTTGATCATAAACCCAGCCCATTATGGGCTTACTCAATCCACTGGCAGCTGTAGGACTGCTTCTACTCTTGCTCATTGGCCCCATTCGAGCGGTGCGCGAAAGTAAGTTACCAACAACCTTTCATCGAAATCAAAATCCTTTTTACTCACACTTAACCCACCCACAGATCCTCTTAAGGATCCACGAATTTGCGGTCGACCCCAATGTGAGCCAACCACTTCAAAATTTAAATACGGTGAAGTTCTCTACAAATATGATTACACACTGATGCTACGCACAGAATTCGCTGGATCTGGTGATAACACCTCGGATTTGTTTCTAAAGGCCAATTTGGACATATTCTTTCCCAAATCCTGCGAGGGCTATTTGCGTATCAATGATGTTAAACTCTATGACAAAGCGGAAGCGATTGAAGCAGCTGCCAGTCAATCTTCCAGCGAGAAGTCAAAGGATGTGTACGATTACTATGAAAATCTGAGCAGTGCTGAATCGGGCACATCCAGTGAACAAACAACGGAGGATTTTGAGAATTTACATCCCAAAAGCCAAAATCTGGCTAGCGATTTGAGGCAGAACCTGTTGCGTTTTGCCTTCCATGATGGTGTGATAAGTGAAGTGTGTCCACCAGAGGTGGAAGCACCTTGGGTATTGAACTTCAAGAAGGGCATACTTTCCGCCTTTCAAAATAGCATGATGCGTTTCGATGTGGACTTCAATACAACGGAGATTGATGTCTCCGGAGAGTGTCAGGTGCAGTATGCGTTGGAAACGACGAACAGTGTTTATGTGACCATTAGGAAGACCAAGAATATAGGCAGTTGTAGGCAACGTTATGCCACACAATCGGTGCTGCAGACTACACCCTATACTTTCCGGGATGACAAGACCATTTGGCCCATACTGAACTCGAACAGTTATTGCAATGTGAGTGAGGTGCCAGTATATAATTCTGTAATAATTTAATGTATACCCACAGTTAACCATAGACAACAGTGTTTACCGTGAGATTAGCTGCCTGGAGACACATTTGCTGGTGCCCTTCTCAAATGAATCTGCCGGAGCTTTGACCACCAGTCACAGCAAGTTTGAGTTGAAGGGCGAGGAATCCTACAGCATTAGCGAGTTTTTAGAGCAAAGTAAGGACTAACATAAAAGTATATGAAACTGCTGGACCTCTGACTTTCTTCCCTCAACAGATAGCGAGCTAATTGAACGTCGTGCCACCTTGATTTTTGATCACACACCACCCGAAAAGCCCACCCATGATGAGATCAAGGCTGCCCGCGAGCTTCTTGTGGAAATGTGTGCCTTGGGCTTTCCCAACATACAGAGAGAGTTTATTGATGTCTTTACCAACTTCTTGCAAACGTCAAAGAGCTTGGACTACAAGACGCTGTCCACATTGCTGCAGCGTTCGGCCAGTACCTGTGAACAGGGCAAGTAAGTTATTTTCAAATCCGGCTAATCCCCTCACAACCCACACTACTCAGCTTTATTCTTAATGCACAGAAATCACTTGCTGGAATCATTGCCCTACATAGGCAGTTCGGCTTCATATAAAGTGATGCGCGATCAGATAGTTAATGAGAAACTGCCCAAGCAGATGGCCCACAGTTGGATGACCTCGCTGTCCTTTATCACACGTCCCGATGAGCAGACCCTGGAGACCTTCTACACCATCTTGGAGTACTCAAAGAATAAACTTGATCCGGAGTATACTCTAGGAGCCACGGCTGTGGTGCACAGCTATTGCAAGCATCATGAGAATTGCGGAGAGCATCTAAAGGTTCAGCAGATAGTAAATCTGCTGGAAACAGAGTTCCTAAGTGTATACCAGAAATATCGAGGAGAGCGTAGACAACGCGAACGTTTGGTGGTGCTGCTCAAGGGTCTGGGAAACATAGGTGCCCTTTCATCTGCCTTTGTCACTCAGCTACAGGAGATTATAGCCGATGTAAAAACACCGGTGGACATACGATTGCAGTGTATTTTGGCCTTTAGGCGTGTGGATTGTTTAAAATATCGTAACTTCTTTCTGGAGAGCTATGCCAACTACACGCTCAACTCGGAGTTACGTATCTACAGCTATCTGCAGACAATGCGTTGTCCTGACTATATATCAATAGGTGTCATCAAATCGATACTGGAACACGAACAGATTAATCAAGTGGGATCATTTGTATGGTCTCATCTGACCAATTTGGCTAAATCCAACTCACCCGTGCGTATTGAAGCTCAGGGATTGCTGCTAAATGCTGATCTGTCGGAGAAATTTAAGCTGGACATACGAAAGTACTCGAGGAACTATGAGCACAGTTTGTTCTTTGATGAGTACAATTTTGGTAAGTATGGGGGCTGGCCTGGTAGTTTCTAGTATTTAGAAATTCGCCTTAGAATAAATTTTTGTTTTAAATTTATTCAAATGTTTGTAAAGCAAGAAAGGCAGCATCTTTGGCAACATAAAATATATATGTTCTTGATCAGTATGACGAGCTGAGTTGATTTAGCCTTATCTGTCTGTTCGTCCTTCTGTTTCTATGCTACCCTCTCTGTCAGTCTTAAAGCTATCTCAGCCAAACTTTGCATGAAGTCTTAAATTAGAATAGCACTGCACATTTGTAGGAACCGGGTGGATCAGATGACTTTATCATACAGCTGTCATTGAAACGATCGGTCGAAAAACTAGTTCTAGTATGAAAACATTTTTTGTTTTTCATGTAAGCTCCTCCAAACTTCACATTTAATAGTTTGCTATGCTTTTCCATGATTTTACTTAGTTTGGTTGAAATCTGACAGCTATATAGTATAGCTGCCATAGAATAGATGGGTTGAAAAATGGTCTTAGTGAGAAAAACTTTTTTGTGTTCAATGTTAGCGTCCCCAATTTTTGCATTTACTTATTTAATGTAGTTTCACACAATGCTACAAAGTTTGGTTAGAATCAGATGACTATAGCATATAGCTGCCATAGGAAATATTGGTCGAAAAACCAGGTTAAGTAAGAAAAACTTTTTTGTTTCCAATGGAAGCGCCTGCAAACTTTGTATTTCTTAGTTTGCTATGCTTTCCCATGATTCCATCAAGTTTGGTCCAAATCAGACATCTATATAGTATGGCTGTCATAGAAAAGTGGAATCTGAAAAGTAGTCTTAGTGAGAAAAACTTTTTTGTTTTCCATGGAAATGTCCTTAAAATTGGCATTTGTACATATAATATGCTTTCACACAATTCTACAAAGTTTTGTCAAAATCGGATGACCATAGCATATAGCTGCAGTACGAATGATCGTTCGGAAAAGAGGTTCTATTGAGAAAAACTTCTTTGTTTTAAATGGAATCGACTCCAAATTATTTATATGTTGGTTTGTTTGGCTTTTGCATGATTCCACAAAGTTTGGTCGAAATCGTACATCTATATAGTATAGCTCCCATAGAAAAGTAAGGTCCCAAAAGTAGTCTTAATTAGAAAAACGTGTACCCTTGCAGTCAAAACTGTTTTTCTAAAATCTCTAAAATATTTTTTTACAAATAAGAAAATATTTTCTAGCTAATAGTAAATATTTTATGTCTATATATATTATATATTTAAATATTTTCTTAATTTTAGACAGTCTAAGTCCTTTTATAAGAAATTATTTTTACAAAGTAAAAATTTGACTCCTTTTTAAGGCGAATTTCTAAACTTGAGGGCGATTTCATAGAAGTCTGAACCGTTTAAGCCAGCTTACACTCAAAACGGTTACCCTGTTTTGGCCTTAACAACTTTCTTATTGCCTTTACGTTCCCCTTTGCCAGGTACCACCACGGATGCCAATCTGATATTCGGCACCGATTCTTATCTGCCTCGTATTGCCAGCCTCAATTTCACCGCCGATTTGTTTGGACAGTCGGTAAACTTCTTTGAGTTTACTGCACGAGCCGAGGGATTTGAAGAGCTGGTGGCTCAAGCCTTTGGTCCCCGCGGACCCTTTAGCGGTGAGATACTGCGCAAGAAACTCTCGTTTCTCAATCGCTGGTTGGGCAATGAGAGCGCCGAGGATGATGACACTCTGGAGAATCTGCTGAGCTTGGATAGTCTGCGCCTGAAGCGCAAGGCTCAGCTGGATGCCGGCGGCGGCTCTGCAGATGAAGTCGAAGACGATGACGAGGACTATGACCATGAGGAGTCTTTGGGTGGTCCTAAGTCGCGTGTAAGACGCGAAGAGAATGCGGCTGCACGTCAACAAACCATTGAAAGAAATGTGGATCGGTTGGGTTACAAGTTGAAATATGACTACAATAATCCAAGGGCTCAGTTTGGCCTGCGTATTTTTGGCAATGACTTGCGCTACTACAATGTAGAATCGCTCATAGAGGTAATGGCCATGGCCCAAGAGTTTAATCCCTTCCACCAGGCCCAAAAGGTTTTGTCCGGCAAAGAGTTTAGCTATACCAAATCACGTGTATTTCTGGATGCTGCCTACAGTGTGCCCCTGGCAACTGGTTTACCCCTGGCTGTGCATGCATTCGGTGCTTCTTCGGTGGATATGCGTGTCTCGGGAAATTTGGAACAAACCGAACCGGTTACCGATTGGCATTTCGATGTACAGGGCTGGTTTAAGCCTTCCGTTTCGGTGGATGTCATCACGACCATGCAAACGGACATGTTTTGGGGCCAATCTGGCATTAAAGTGAAAAGCAATTTATACTCCAATTCGGAACTGGAAGCCAAGCTTAAGGTGCGTGGACGCAATTTGGTTAGCTTCTCGTTCAATTTGCCACAGGACAAGAATGAAATCTTCAGTGCACGCTCCGAGCTGTTGGTCATGCGGCGTGACTCAGAGCTGCCCCAGACGGGCATTGAAAAGCGCAGCTCCAACTCCACCTGCACCTGGCCTGTGCTGGATAGTGCCATAGGTCTGCAAATGTGCTCACACTATAGTGTGCCCGATCTAAGCAATGCCTCGGCCATTTATCCCAGTCTGCTACTGGCGGGACCTCTGAACTTTAGCCTCATACTTAAGAAATCCGACTTGAGCGCCAAAAAGTATGTTTTTGAATACAAATGGGATCAACTCGAGGTGGACAATCAATTCTCGTTGGTGTTCACCACACCCGGCTCGAAGGTACCACGCGTTTTGGTGGCCAATGTCACCAGTGTGCCCAATGCTTTTAATGCCTCGGTGGCCTTTGTCAATGGACCAAGTCGTGCCTCCGCGGGCTGTAGCTATGATGGTAATCCCGACTACAGACGCCTGGATATCTATTTGGATACCAATGGCAATCGTTCTTTGGACTTGGGCCTGGAGTTGAGACGCTATCAGGACTTTACCGCCTGGATTTATAAGCCACGCATGTTATTGGCCATCAATGGAGTAAATATTACCGGTCTAGTCGGCTCCATTAAGATCAATGAGAAGAATGGCATCAAGCAACACGATGTGGAGTTGTCGTTTGAGACCAAGAAACTGCAGGCCTTGGTCAGTGGAAATGTGGTGCAGAGCGAAGTGACCACTTCGACCAATATGACCATCAATTATAGGGTAAGTACTGCCTAATCCCTATTTTTACGTCTAACTAACCGATCATGTTTCCCAGTTCCAGGCGAATAAAATCGAATCTATAAACTTTGCCGGTCGCTTGGTCAACAATGGCGATAGATCCAAGACCGAATATCGTGGCAATATGAAGCTACACACCTCAGCCTATCCCAAGCTGAACTTTGCCTCGAATGCCACCTGGCTAAGTCTGCAGGGTCATACCGAGGGCATGATTACCTACAACAATGCTCTGGACTACACCAATCCAAACTATACCAGCCTGGTGAGATTGATATTCGCACGTTCCCATTCAGAGGATCTGAATTGGGAGGGCTCTAGGACCAGAGCCAGCTTGGAGCTGAAACTACCCAGATCCAAAATTGATTATCGTGTACTGGTCAAGCATGAGGAGCGCAGCAAGAATGGCACAGAACATAATGTCATAGTGGGACTCAAGTATGCCCCCGAAAAGGAGGTGACTGGACTATTTTCCATACATCTGCCACGCCGACAGCTGTTTGCCTTTGATGCCTATATGAATGTGACCGTGCCAGAGTTTAATTCATGTACGGCCAGCCTGAAGGTCAATGAAAAGACAGCCAAGGATTATATGGTGAGCTGGGACTCATTTGTTCTTAGTGAAATGCACTCAAAGTTTCTTTTTGTTTTTTGTAGATATTTATTAATGGCTCCTGGTTCACTGGACATTCAATTGCTCTCAAGGGCAATTACAAAGATCGCAGTTCACGAGTTCAGGCCCTGCATCATTTGAAGATGATTGTGGAAAGCCCCTCCTTTGAGGCCACCACCTTGAATATTGTCTATCGGCGCAATCAGCTGCTGATTTTCTATGATTTGCAAGCCAAATATGGCAAGGATCCATATGGTTTGACCATACAATATGCCTCCAATCCACACAATCGTAACTCCAATGCCGAAGTGCGGTTCAAGGTGAAGGATAAGGACTATTGGATCAACATCAAGGTTTTGTCCGAGCAACCAAAACTGTTTCAAGTGGAATTGCATGTCGACAAGTGAGTTTTATGCTACCCAATGGAGGTTATCTTAGTAGTAGGTAAAAGTTTGCAAGGCAAAAGTATGATTATATTTAGGTATAAGACATATCCAGAAGGTACGAACCTTTAATCTATAAAATTGTGGGTGAAATAACGTTATTTCCGTTATTTCTGTCTACAAGCACAAACTTCTTCACCTGTCAAGCTTCTGTATCTGATCAGCTCTGAGATCTGTTTGCATATTTGTACATCGACTCGGCTGTTGATGCCGATCAAGAATATATATACTTCATAAAAGCTTTCTTCTATCTGTTATATACTTTTGCATAAATTCATGAACCTCTTTTTTCCAACTTCAATGTGTTCACTGTGAACGGGTGTAGTGCAGAGGGTAGTGTGTGTGTCCCCTCATCTTATAAATTAGTTCTTTCTTTTAAAACTTGTTCACCCGGTCAACTTCATTAGCTATTGGCGTCAGCGCCCTTGGCTCTATATTCCCTTACAATCTAAACAACCTATTTAGGCTAAATTTTGAAGAATTCTAGGTTAGTTTTTGCACTAAAAAAGGTTCAGGTTTTGTAATATCCCTAATCTTGTTTTTTATAAGCCTTTTATGCCTAAATTTGAGGTAGAAAATGTTTTTTCATTCGAGAACACCTTCTAGCCATTACAGAATCTTAACACTAACTCACTTACATACTTCCCCACTCCAGAATACGTGATGTCCATATCAAGCTAGGCCTGCTGAACATAGATAAACGCAAGGAACTTTCATTGGAACTCAAATGGGATGCCAATCGTGATCCTACCCAACGTTTGGGTTTACTGGCAGAGTACAATAGTCCCGGAAATAGGCATTATGATGGCAATGTCATGCTCACCTATCCAGAGCGTACCATTAATTGTGGTTTCCAAACGTACACCGGTGGACCCAAGTACTTTGGCAAGGCGCATGCCTCTTGGAGCATAAATGAGATTATTGAATTCAATTATGAAGCAGGTATCATGCCCGGTTCGACTCTACACAACTGGCTTAATGCCGAGCTGAGTACACCGTTTGATGGCTGGCGCACGAATAGCCTGCAAGCTGGAGTCTATCACAAGCTCAACTTGATACTGATCAACTCCACCCTGTTCTGGGCCGATGATCAGAAATTGGGTTTGGGCTTTAAGAGTGACTATGAGATACGTGAACAGTTGGTCAGTTTTGATGTACGCTTTGGCATCAATAGCACCATCAAGGATATACCCACCATAAATGTAAAGGCCAAGCACTGGCAGGATCCCCGAAAAGTGGATACTGATTTGTATTTAAGATACAGTGGCCAGAATGATACGATCAACACCTATGGCATATTATCCAAGTGGGAAATGTGGCGCAATCAACGCTATCAGAATCTGTCGGGCACGGTGCACTTGGTCAGTCCCTTTGAGGGCTATCGTCAGGGTGGCTTGGCCGCCAGATTTATGCTTAATGATCAGCGTCAAGTCAGCGGAGCGGCTGAACTGAACTTTGATGTGCGACAATTTACCCTAACAATGGATGGGTATGTGAAGAAATTTACGGACAATATGCTGACAATTAATATAACCACTCCGCTGGAGAAGTTCCGTACCATCAATGGGCGATTTGGTTTGAATGAAAAGAAACGACATGCCGTGGCCGAGGTACGAGCACCCACGGCTGCTCTGGGTGCTGAGGCCCTGGCTGATATCAAGAATTTGATGGATTTCGATGTCAAGCTAAGTGTGGCCACGCCCATAGAGAATTTCCAGCAGGCCGCCTTGCTGGCTAAGTTCAATACCGAACGCGTGGATATGCGTGGCATATGGAATAATGCCACTCTCGGCTTCACCGGAGTCTGGCGCATGAACAATCTCACCGACTTTGAGTACTCGTATTTGGTGTTCACTCCACTGGCGGGTTTTCAGGAGAATGGCTTCATAGCCCAACTGTTGAAGAGGGACACGTTCATCTGCCAACTGCATGGCAAACTGTCCAACTATAAGCTGGGTGTCAAGATCAACGGCCAACCCAAGTCGGCACTGATCAATCAATTGGGTCGCAATAAAATGGAACTGGAACTGGAAATCGATGACGATTTCAAGCGACCAGCTGCAGTTGAAGAGGACTATGAACTGGAGGAGGAGGATAACTACTTCTCGTACTTAACCAGTTTTCAGTTGGACACTCTGGTGTGGCCCACTGTGGTGGGTACGGTGGATATACAAGAGATAGGTGATTTCTATTTGACGGTGGGTCATGTAGAATTGCCACAGGGTCGTCTAGAGTTCAAGGATCGCTTACATTTCCCGGACTATATAAATGTGCTGAATGTGTTGACTGTGAGTACACCATTTCCCATGGCCCAGGAGCTGAAGTCCATAGTTGAGTATCATATGGATTTGCAATTTAATGCTTTCTACGAGCGACTCCACTTTATGGTAAACGATGCAAGGGGCGAGAGTAGGGAAATGGGTTTCCAATTGAACTATACCAAAATAGTGGATAATGTCAAACCCAAGGCACATCATGTGCAATTGAAGTTGATAACGCCCTATGAGCTGTTGAATGAGATCGATATCTATGGCAGATTGGAGTTGGATGATGCGGCCTATAAGGGTAATCTAACCTCGATTACGGCTCACACACATCTGTCGCTGGCTGCGGCGGTTGAGGTGAGGGGTTTGGTTGGGAAAATATTGAAAAGAGAAGTTGAACTAACTTTTTGGTTTCCCCCCACAGAACGAGGATAATTTTCTGGAAACTTCGGTGGGTATTCTGCTGGAGACAAATGTAATACCTCACTATGCCTGCCAGGCATATTTCAAAAAGGACTTCTCTGCGGTGGATAATATCATAGATGTTCGTTTTGAGGTTACCGATAATGGCACTGTGAATCAGGTGAGTTGATGTTGCATCAAACTTGGGCAAAGTCACTGAGCTGCTTTTCAAACTCATCCCCAGCTGCACATTGAAACAGACTGGCATACAGATCCGCTGTACTATGTGAACATCAATGGCAAGGTGCATACCACCATGCTGCCCCTGAAGTTGGCCTCAACCTCTCTACTAGCCACCAGGGGCTCGAGCCCACAACTCAGTTTCGATCTCAATTTCTTGAGTCGCGATGGCCAGAGCATTGCCTACGGTACCAGGGCCAACAAAAAGAAGGATGTCTTCAATATTGAAGTGTGGACTCCTTTGAAGAACTACCGCAATATCTCCATGCACGGCTCCATAGTGCGCAGTCCCCGAGATAGTCAGCGGTATGATGTTACAGGTAATCTGTACCGCAACATGGCCACCTATGGCATTACGGGTGTTGTGCGTATGTCCGAAAGTCTACCCATAGACGCCACCTTGCGTGTACAACCCAAGGCGGGCGGTCGTGATGGTGTCATCGAGCTGAACATACACGAAGCGGGACCCAAGAAAATACGCTTCTCCTTCAGTGCCATTGAGGATGGTAAGATGTGTCAGATATCGGGCGGCTATAGCGTTAGCGAAATCAATGGAGCCATGGACTTCTCCATGTTGGTGGAGAGCACCGAACCGGAAATTGCACACATCAATTTCTATGGCAATCTGAAGCCCGTGGAAAAGGGTCGTCTTGTGGGCGATGTGAATCTGCAGACACCCTGGAAACAGTTGGGCATTGATGCAGTGCACCTGCATTCCGATCTGCATGTACGCTCTGATGGTGGCAAAATTTTGGGTGAATATCAGATAGGCAAGCACATCGGTCGCGGCAGTTGCCTGTGGTCCTGGATATTGGCGGAGAATCTGCAACTGGTGCTGGAGAGTTATATGGAGCGACCCCAGTCGCCGGCGAGAATAGTACATGCCAGCGCCAAGTACTTGAATCCGGGTCAAAGCTTCCTGCAACTGCAAGCCGGTGGTCGCCTGAGTGTGGATTCCAAATGGACACTGGATGTAAATGGCACCGTACATTACAAGTCAGTGGATGAGTTTGAGTTTGGTGTGTTGACCCAACTGCCTCTGCCGGTGGGTGATCGTCATCAGTTAAAAGCCCGCTATGCGGGTAATGTCATAAGTAAGCAGTTTACACAGCCCAATCTGTTTGTGGAGGGTAGCTACGAGGCCTTGGACGCACAGCGGAAACTGCTAACGCGTCTGTCCTATCGAAATGTGACGAATGACTTCAATGGTTTGGCTCATGTGGAATGGGGGCAGTCGCTGAATGTTTCCATCGTCGAGGGAGAATTCGAGTTGTTGCAGAAGAAAGGAGTGCGTCGCGAGTTCTATGTCAAGGCAATTACACCCAAGTTCAAGGATGAGCATACCTTTGCTTTGACAGGACACTATGACAAGGCCAATGTGGACTATCATAATTTGGTGTGTGCCCTGGCCTATCCAGCCAGTCGTCGTATATCTGATTTGGATGTGTCCTTCAATTCGCTGACAAATATGCATGGAGTTTTTAATACGACCACACCGCCGCTACTGAATGTCACCTGGATTAAGACGGACTTTGAGTTCACCACCAAAAGGTGAGTTTAATATAAAACGAGAAAGCTAAGCTAACTTTCTTTGTGCCGAAGTTTTTATACCCTTGCAAGTGCTCGCTGAAATATTTTCAAAAAATACTCTTTTTCCCATTTTGCGACCGATTGTTCGCATGGGAGCTATATGATATAGTCATCCGATTTAGCCAAAAATTTGTAGAGTTGGGTGAAAGCATGTGAAACAACGAAATACAAAATTGAAGGATGCTACCATTAATAACAAAAAAGTTTTTCTAACTAAGACTGTTTTTCAGACCTTTCTTTTGTATGACAGCTATACCATATAGTTGTCCGATTTTCATCAAACTTGATAGAATTATTAAAAAACATAGAAAACCTATGAATACTAAGTTTGGAGACGTTTACATTGAAAACAAAAAAGTTTTTCATACTAAAACTAGGTTTCCGACCGATTGTTCCTATGGGAGCTATGAGATATAGTCATCCGATCCAAAAAGAAGACTCTGTGCAAAATTTCAGCTCGATAGCTTCAAAACTGAGAGACTAGTTCGCTTAGACACAGAAAGACAGTTGGACAGACGGACGGACAAAGCTCAATCGAGTCAGCTCGTCACCCTAATCAAGAATATATATATAGCTTTTGGGGTCGGAAATGAATATTTCTATGCGTTGCAAACTTCTGGGCAAAATTATAATACCCAATCACCCTTGTCTCTTCTCCACAGTGGTCGCAGCTATCGCTATTGTCGTTGCAATTGGCCACACGATAGTGCCTACTTCAAATGGCAAAGCAACTATGACAGTGACAAGGATAACACCAATCATAATCTTCATGGTAATATGGAACTGGATGTGCCCATTTCCACACGTCATCGTGCGGATATAGCCTATGGTCTGCAGAAACGACGTAACATTGATTCTGGCAATGTGAAGGTGGTGTACAATACCCAACAGATATTGGATGGCAAATACAAGCGAGTGGAACAGCAAAAACATCCCATTTATACGGATACCACAGATATAACACTGGAGAACGATATGAAACCTTTGGGTATTCATTATGTAAATACCAGAGATACACGCGATGCGGCTGGCACGAAGGATATCAAACATATCGAGCTGTTTGAGCTGCGCAATACAAGGAATTTCAATTTGACTGGTGAATTGCATACCAGATCCACAATTAACTCGCAGGAATTCAAAGTGGTGGCCATACATCCAAATCGTGCGGTCACATTGACGACCAACTATGAGGATGTCAGTGCGGAGGTGGTGAGGCAACACACCAAACTGGAGCTGTCGGATACAGCCTGGATAGGTTACAATCTGGAGTTGGGCAACTTTAGTAAGGTAAAGTCGAGAAAAGTATCAATTCCTATAGCTATACCGATTGCTCATCTTCTAAAGAGCTGCTGTGTGTCAGATAAACTAAGATTGCTCTGTTATTTTTGATTTAAGTGACAGATAGCTCTATGTAGAAGATGTGAAATCCACCAGTTCTTGCAATCTAGATAACTTTTTCCTTTTTCTACTTCACAGGTGGGCAATGAGTCTCAAAGCTTTGCCCTGGATATATCCTATCCTTTGCGTAATCTCTCCACTGCTGGCTGGTACTATGTTACCGATCATCACTTTAACTCGGATCTCTCCTTCAAATGGGTCGGTGTTAACGACTATGAATCACCCAAAACTATACGCAGCAACTTTCAATGGACTGCCGAGCCCTTGGGTAGAGGTGAACGAGATCATCAGACGTTTGCATTGACCATAGCTCATCCCTATTTGGAGAAGGATATTCAATGCAAGGCCTCGTATTATCGTGGCCTGGAAGATCTATTGAAAGCCCATCTGACCATTAACTATTCTGAGCAACCCGAACAGCTGATTGTGCTGGGAGCACAGCTGAAGGATTTGTACAATCAACTGGGTCATACCAACTATACGTTCAAATTCTATGGCCAGCATCCCGCCTCAGAGTTGGATGTGCAGCTAAATGGCACCCTGGCTGCACGTACTTCCTATTATAAGACGGAGTCGACGGCTCACTATAAACGTGATATATTCCCGGCCAGATATGGCAAGTTTCTGGCTCTGCTGGATCTGAATAAAAGAGAATTGGAATACGAACGCCAGTCACCCTTCCATGCGGTACGTTTGTGGCTATTGCCCATACTTAGATATCCTGTTTACGGTCTTAATGCCACCATTTGGGATACCCCGAATACAAATCATTCGGGTTATGTGTATGTTGACTTGGCTGAGCGTTATGCACGCATGGATTTCAATTTGACCGAGGATGCTAGTCAAAACTTGCAGATGGTGGGCTACATACCCGATACACGTAGTGGCTATTTGGATATCTGGCGTAACTATGAGGAGATACGGATAATAGATGTCAACTCGTATCTGAAAATGAATCATTCGCGTTTGATAACAGGACGTTTCCATTGGCGACCCACCATTAAGAACGAGTTGCGCGAGAAGATCAATGGTGTGGGCAACTCCATCTACAAATCCTTCTCCGATGGCATCGACTTCTGGATCAAGTCGCTGTACACTGAGTCCGTGGAATCGGTGGGTGTGGTTTGGCATACAGCCAAGGAATATAACCATCAGTTTATAGAAGATATTGGGCAGATAAGTGTGTTGGAAGAGGATCTGGAGGAATTACGTCTGTTTGTGAATCAGTCGTATGAGGCCAATGATTTCTATATCAAAAATGTGGTCAATTTTACACTGACCATACTAGATGAGTTGGCCATCAGAGATCACATTGAATCCCTACCGAAAATATTCTCAGAACTTTGGCAGGCCATGGGTGATTCGGGCAAGGCGTTAAGGAACAGCATTGTCTGGCTAATAGAGACCATTAAGAGCACCTACAACAATCTGCTGGTGGCCATTAATCGTTTCTTCCACGGCGAGAGCCTGACCTACATATCCTCACTCATGGAGAAGGGCATAGAGAAGTATGACAAATTTGTGAAGGATCTACACATCAAGTTCATTAAGTACATTGAAAACTTGTGGCACAAGACCTGGAATTTGGCCGAAAACTACTGGAAGAATGTGCTCAAACGCTTCGAACCGCACATGTTCAAGTTCATCAGCTTCATTGAGACGACCGCTTGGAATCTGAGCAAGGAGGTGTTCGACTTCATCTACAAACGCACCAACGAGCTGGCAGAGTCGCCCTACTTCAACAAGGTGTCCAGTTTTACGGCAGATGCCGAGCGTTTGTATCGCGACTTCCAGGCCAATGATGCCATAACCAACATCAAAAAGTACTCCACTTTGACCTGGAACTTTATCAAAGAGAAGTACTTCAAATTGGTGCCATTTGGTGCTGAGCTAAACGAGGTGTTGACCGAGATCTGGCAGGAGCTGAAGGAGTTGGAGAAAATTGAACAGGTGCAGATAATGGTGCAAAAGTATTATGAGATTGTGGCCCGATTGGAATGGATAGCCGATGAATTGCAGCTGGAGTATCGTCTGCATCAGGTTTATGGTTTGCTAAGAAATAAACTCCGAAATTATGCCTTGAATGCTTTGGAGACGGCCGATATGTACAGGGAGGCAAAGACTAAGTTTGTATTTGATCCGGAAGTGGGTGTTATTGATTTGGAACAGAAGCTGCCCATGTCCTGGCATGCCTTCAATGAGACGCCCAAGTTTGAGGAGATACCTGAATATAAAATGCTGTCCAAGGTGCAGAATTTCTTTAGCGAAACGAATTCCACAATTATCATGAAACTGTACAACATGAGAGCACATCTGGATCCAAAGACCTGGCTGCCGCCTTACTATTGTGAGTGAAAATTGGGGGGAAAAATTGGGAAAAATTGTTAATAATTCTTATGACTTCAGCTCGCGCCCTGCTCATTGATTCGCGTCACTATATGACTTTCGATCAGCGTTTTGTGGGTCTTAATCTGAACTTTGAAGATTTCTCGCAGGGACATCGCAATCCTCAGTGCAGTTATCTGTTGGCTCATGACTTCTTCAGGCGTAACTTTACCTTGCTCTTAGAGCCTGGGGTAGGTAGCTAGCAAAATTAATGATAATTCCCGCAAAGTCAAAGCATGTTCTCGTTTTTTCCTAGGCCCCATCTCTGGGAGGAGATTTCTCCACACGCAAATTAAGTTTCATAGCCAATGGACAGCTGATTGAAATTGATTTGGGTACGGATGTAAGTAAACCAAACTTACCATTTGCATATCCTTCGTTTAATCCTTTGTACCTGTAGCACATCAGCGTCAATGGCAATCCTCAGCCCGTGCTGCCACTGAAGTTGGGTGCTGTGAATATCTATCGCGAATTGGATGTCTTGTCCATCATCTCTGACACACAATATAGTCTACATTGCAATGTTCAGTTCGATCTCTGCTGGTTTGAGGTGAGCGGCTGGTATTTCGCCAAGACGGCAGGTGTTTTGGGTACCCTGAACAATGAACCCTACGATGAGTACACCATGTCCAATAGTTTGATCACCGATCAAACGCAAGAGTTCACGGATTCCTGGAGTCTGAAGCAATGCAAACAAAAACAAACGGCCCAAAAGATACCTGTTAGCCAGAATGTGAGCGATATATGCCATCAGTTCTTCCGCTCTGGCATGTTGTCGGCCTGTAGTGCCGTAGTTGATGCTGCACCCTTCTATGAAATGTGCCTGGACTTGGGCATGAAATCGCCAGCCATACGTAAGGGTCATCCGGCCATTAAGGGAGCCTGTGCCAGCGCCTTGGCTTACATAGAGACCTGTACGGTGCTCAAGGTGCCCATGAGAGTGCCCACCCAGTGTGTGTAGTAAGTGCAAAGGTGCTCTGATTCAATTGAGAAAGAGAATAACTAAGCGTTTTTGTCTTAAAGCTGCCAACTGTCAAATGGTTCTTATGTGCCCGAGGGTACATTTATGGATCTAACTGAAGCGGAGATACCCAATAGCAGCGATGTGGTCTTTTTGGTGGAGGCCAAGGATTGTAATGCCAAGCTAAGTGAGTCCAAGAGCATGATGACCGTGGTATCCAGTCTGGAGGAGCAGTTGCAGGCTGCCAAGTTGACCAACAATCGGTGGGTAGCTTAATAATTTATTTATATTTGATAGTTTTCTTCACAGTTTAGCTAAATAGCCATCGTTGCAAGGGTTCTTAGCATTGAGAGAAAAATATTCTTCTGTTTTAAACAGTTTAACAATTGGGAAAAATACAAATTTTTAACCCATACTATATAAATTCTGAGATTTGTAAAACATGTAACACTCATATTATTAAACGTAAGACCAAATTTCCAATCGAAGGGTGAGGCTCTGAACATCACCCGTCCTCATTATGGACCTTAAGGTCCTCTGATGGGGTCCCAGCCGGAACTACCTACCTTTTTCAAGGCAAGTTACTTCACAGCTGGCGACAATTGCTGGTGAAGGTGACCGCTTCACAGCTGGCGCCAATTGCTGGTGAAGGTGACCGGTTGTATAAGTTTTTTAAAGAAACTTTTTCATTCAATGTCCCGAGACGGGATCGAACCCACGACTTCTTGGCACACACACACTACCCGCTGCACCACACTCGGCCAACTGCTGTTTACCAACCTAATTACCAAATTTCCACTTCGTAGCTTAAATAACTGTTGAGAAATGTCTCTAAACCACTTTAAACACGTTTGGAAACGCTTGCGAACCGGTTCACAGACTATGCTTTGTCAAATAGTTCTTTTCTTATCAACATGACAGCCCGAACTGAACTGCTGATTAGTTCCCTTAAGCCGAAAAATTGTATTATATAATTTTGATGGTTTAACAGTTTCTAGCTCATTATTTCAGATGTTTTGTTTAGCTAAACGACAGAAATTACTTTGCAATTCCCAATCAATAAACACAAATTCACTTAAACTTCTAACTCTTATCCTTTCAGCTATGCGGTGGTGGCCTTTGGCGGAATTGTCCCTTATGACAAGCCACGCAGCATCATCTATGAACGCAATGTTTTTACCACTCGACCAGAACAACTGAGTCAGTACTTTGCCCATATTACCACCGGAAATGGTAGCACTGACATCACTCAGGCCATACATGCCGCTGCTCAATTGAACTTCCGGCCGGGTGTGTCGAAGACCTTCATTCTACTCACCTGCAGCAGTTGTGCGGCCAAGAATATGCGTTACGATTATACCTCCATATTGCAGTACATGCAGGAGGAGGGCGTCAATTTGCATATTCTTGCCGATACGGAATTCGATTTTGAACGCTCTCGCAAACTACGTCATTTCTTTGGCCTCGATCGGGACTTGGTGTATTCGAAACGGTTTCCCGAGGGAGATGCCGAGACACGCAAACAGGTTCATATACCCAAGGGCAATTTAGGCATTTGTACACCCCTGGCTCTGGAGACAAGCGGCTCGGTGTTTAGTGCACGGAAATTGGCACCGGAGCGCAAGTATCCCATTAAACGATTCGCCAACATTTTCGCCAAACGTGTGACCCAAAGCGCCCGGCCCATTGGCCCACAGAGATGCGAGTGTTCGGCCTATAATACGGGCGTGGCCTATGTCAGCTGCTCGCCGCTTGCTGCACCCGAGGAAAATGGCAGTCTGGATGATTATGTGAGTGGAAGGAGTGAAGAGACTAAAGCATCTCAACAACATTTTCTTTCATTTTCTAGGACGATTTCAATGACTGGGAATGGGACGATGAGCTGGATGACGATGCTTAAGGTGTGCAATTTGATTAGTTAGCTCTAATTTAGTTATGTCTCCCCGCGAAATGTAAAGTTTTTTATATAAATCGTCAAGTAAATAACCTATATAAACCAGATTTTGTAAAAATAAATAAAATTGTAAAACAAAAACCATATAAAACACATTACACTCCGATTCGTTAAGTCAAAAGTTATTTAATTACTTTTAGAACTCCATTAAATTCACAATACTCGCTCTCAACTGACCAAATATGCTAATACTTACTCCTCCGACCGGATCTCGGTCTGATCACCAGCCATGTTCCTTTTGCAACACATGCTTATAAATGGTAATTGGCACTGGATAGGGTTTCGGCACCGGAATTTTGATATGTTTAATCACCTCCACGGGATAGGGTTTCTCCACTTCCACCGGATAGGGCTTCTCCACCGTATAGGGTATCTTGCGTTCCGTTATTTCTGGAACAATTTTATAAACAGGAACTTTGATCTCTTGATGCACGGGCACATGTACTGCATAAGGTTCAGGAATTTGTAGGCGAATCACATTGGGCACCTGCACAGCAACGGGATGGGGTATGGGCAGGGGAATCTTTTCAATGACATGCACGGGTACATGTTTCGAGATTTCTGTATAGGTGGTGGGTGTATCCTGATGATGATGATGATGATGATGTCCGAAGTGTACACCGCCACCGCCACCACCTCCGCTACCTCCATAGTGACCCTGATCTAAGCCCTCGCCACTATGATCAGAGGCCCACATCAATGGTAGACTGCAGATTAACAGCTGTGGGAGTAGGGAAAGAATTTAGTGCTAATCTCAGCCTCTTCTCGGTCGGAGCTTACAAATCGCCACATGTTTTCGTAGTCGTTGCCTGTCCGGAACTCACTTGGCCAATGCGAATGGTCGCCTTCCTGCAAATGCCTTTTATAGCTGGCCAAAAAAAGTGAAAGATCGGTCAACGCTGGGAGAGTTGATGTAACCATAACATTGAAATAGAAAGTATTGCATTACAATTTGGCTCGCATAATTTCCTTTGTGCTTTTCCAGGGGAAATGTTATATCAACAATATTCAGTTCAACTGGGTATCAAATGGCCTGACGAAGTGAATGGGCAGTCTGCCTGGCTTTGGGGTTAAGGTTGTTAGCCGTACTTGAGTCCCCGCACCCGTATGGCAATTGCTTCCGTCAACCGTGGCCGAGCAGGTGAAAAAGTGATAGTCACTGGAAAACTGCAACAGGCAGTCAGACCACTTTTAATCATCATCGTCTGAGATTTGCACAAACAAAAAAATGAACTAAAATGAAATGAGCCAATGGGCTGAGACTCTCTGCGGGCTCTGCGGAAGCCAAAAACTGGTCAGGCGTGTCGCTCGTTAAATGTGCGACCAGCAAGTGCAGCAACAACAACAATGAATGGGTAAGATCACATTGATTAAAGTAAATTTATTAGGTAATAACCATTCTATCGAGTAACTCCACTTCCACTTTTAAGGGAATCTAGGAAGAGTCATCATGAAAATCTACAACAATCAATTAGTTTTCTGATTTTTTTCGGATAGAGAGAAACGTTTTTTTAAAAAGGACCGAATTATGATGAAATAAATAATATTAGAAACGAGAAAGCTAAGCTAACTTTGTCTGTGCCGTAGTTTTTATACCTTTGGAAGTACTCCCTTAAATAGTTTTAAAAAATTATATATGATATAGTCATTCGATTTGGCCAACAATTTGAAAAATTATGTGAAAACATTAAAAACAAAAAAGTTTTTCTAACTAAGACTGTTATTCAGACCTATCTTTTGTATGGCAGTTATACCATATAGTTGTCTGATTTTAATAAAACTTGATGGAATTATAAAAAATGATAAAAAACAAGGAACAAGCCATCTATCTTCAAAACTGTGGGAGATATGACGTTTTTTCTAAATTGCGGGGGCGGGAGGGGGCGTGGCCAAAATTGAAAATAAACTTGATCTGCCTGCAGACATTAGAAGCATATGTCCCATACATGTCAAACCTCTATCTCTTACCATCTCTGAGATCTGTGCGTTCATACGGACAGACAGACGGACAGACGGACATGACGGACATGACTCGGCTGTTGATGCTGATCAAGAATATATATACTTTATGGGGTCGGAGATGCTTCCTTCTGGATGTTACATACTTTTGCACAAACTTATAATACTCTATGTACCTACGGTACAGAGTATAAAAAACCTACAATTACAAAGTTTGGAGACGTTTCCATTGAAAAGAAAAAAGTTTTTCTCACTAAAACTAGTTTTCCGACCGAATGTTCCTATGTGAGCTATGAGATATAGTCATCCGTCAAATTATAGGAAGATTTAAACCTCAATTGCTAAATTACAGAGAATTGAGCAATCTGGGGACACTTATAAAGATTTTGTCATATTAGTAACGTTGCTTTGGCTATGAACTAGTCTAAAATATCACGATGATATAATACAGGAGCTAAAACAGACTAATATTATCTCACATTTTCATTTATCAAGTTATACAAATTGGGAATTATGTAGAAGTCATTTTATTTCCACTCTTATCCCCATATTTAAAATACCTTTAATCTAAAGCACTAATTCCTTGAACTATCCTAGACAGAAACCTAAGGTCTGACGACAAAAAGGACTTGTCAATTCCACTCTCATATTAATAAGCTTGCACAAAAGCTGCTTTCAAGTTGTGCTTAAAGCTTCAGTGTAGCTTTTTTCAATAAAAGGCGTTAAGGTGCGAGCAACCTACATACCTACACACAATACTTGGGTATACGTATGTAATGGACAAGTAAGTTCGTTCAACTTTTGCGCCAAGATGGATATTTGATTCGACTTGACTGCGAGCCTGCCTGACTAAGTTTTGCTTTAACCGCTGACGTGTCTGAAGTGTGCGCACACTCTCAACCCATAAATGCCTGCCTCGGCCTGCCTCCACCTTTCTATGTCCTGTTATGTTTAATATGTTTCATGTCCTTGAGTGAGGAAAATGTGTGGGTTCCGACAAAGCATTCATTGATTTTCATATGTTGCATACTTTGAGGCGTTCTAATCAACGTCCGTTTGTAAGTCAAGCAGTCAGCCAGTCAGTCAGTCAGTCAGTCAGCCAGTCAGTCTCAGTCTATCAACCGCAGCTGCTACAAATTATTTATGCACAACTTGTAGCTCACACACTATGCACAAAATGTATCCAAAGGATACATGAGCTTTGCCTACGTGTGGCAAAATTGTACTTAATTTGCTTCCACACACATGAAATAACTTAGGCATTTGTTTCACAAATCTCTTTCTTCTATTTTTGGCGCAAGCTAACAACTTTTGTGTTTGTTTAAGGAACAGAAATTTTCAATACAACTTGGCTAAACATAAGTTTTGCTCACAAACTTCTGCGAAATTTTGCATATTTGGTTTTTGCATTTTGTGGTTTCATTTTAATATTTTATATGTTAAATTGAGGTGCATAATTTAAATTGTTTGTACCTAAGTTGAAGTAAATCGATTAGAAAATTTAACAATTGCACTTGCAAAATTAAGCAAACAGATTTTAAGCTCGCTGAATGGGTTCATTTCCAATTATGGAATGCACTTAATGACAACAAGTCCCAGTTCCAGTATGTTTTCGGAAATGCTGTATCTCTATTCTCTTATTTAAGAATTTTCTACTTGAATTGAGAATGGTTTGTACTTCGTTCAAGGTTTAAAGCACTTGGATTAGGAAAAATAAGATTAAAAATGCTTGCTTGGGTCAAAAATTTGCATTCTTATGGAATTTCTTACATTAAACGTTTTGGATCCATGAAATTCTCCATTTTTTCTCTGAGTGTATATGTTGGCACTTTTCATACAAGTTTTGTGGGAATCCTTTTGGTTTATTATAACTCCCTTTGATATTATCTTAAAGTATTATATCATTATTTCAAAATAAACTATTCCAAACAATTCTACGATTTTTTTAAGTGAAATATATATAACTATATTCTGAAAACAAGTGTTCTAGCTGACCATATTTTCTACTGGCCAATGATATGCAATGAATTCACATCAAATGACTTTATATAGATTTTACATAGCATACTTTTGGGCAGTAAACAATTTAATAATTCTAAGCACTTGTATCAAAAATGGTATAACTTCGCTGGAAAAAATCACTAAAATGATTGGTTTAGTTCATTTTAAAGCTAAGGAGTAATTCTGATTGATCATATCAAAGACAATTAAAACATTTGTATGGGATTACCGTAAAACGTGTTTGAAAAGAGTCAAAATAAGCAATTAAAGAGATTATGTGCTGAAACTACTATAACTCTAGACCTGATTGACCATTTCAGAAAACCAACACACGAAAATCAATCAGAATCACTGCCAACCCTTTAATTTACCAACAACAGTCCAATTTTGTTGCCTTGTGTAATCAACGCCGATTGATAAAGTAATAATATTAAAAGCTTAATTTCAAATGCCAACAAAAGAGAAATTGCATAAGCAAACTCATACATCTAATTATGAAATTATCCATTTTCAAATGTTTACGCTAAGCGAAATCAATGCAGAGTGGAAGAGAGTAGATTTTTAATTGAATTTTTGGCCTACAAATGGATGTACCAAATTTTGATCAAGTTAAGTGAAATTATGTACATGTTTGGCGACGTTTCCAGTCAAGACAAAAGTTTATCCACAAACTGTTTGCCATCAACAGCAATCATCAATTCTGGTCAAACTTTTAGACTTAACTTAGGTTGAGTTTTAAAACTTTCAATAATTCCTTTTCATTATCAGCAAATGTTTGCACAAGGACTCGACTTCTTGTGGAAGCCAGTTGAAAATGCAAAATCACCCACACACAACAATTCTCTTGGCCAAACTTGCGCATGCAGTTAAGCGTAATTCAATTATCCAAATAGTTGGAAAATGGAAATCGGCAACTTGGCTATTGGCTGCGGGACAGTTGGGCAAACTAATTACTGCATTAGCTCATTTGAAGGCAACTGCTGATGCTGCTGATGCTGCTGCAGGGATTGTGAGTTCCAGTAAAGCACTCAATGCTGCCTTCTACACCTAGATAAAACAATCAATAATTTCGCCACACGAATTTTGTTACGTTTCCTTTGGTTGGCGGGAGGAGATGGTAAGGCTCTCTCTTATCAAAGGACTCCTTTCATTCACACCACTTTACACTTCATTAGACAGGGCGACGCTTTTTTTGCCTCACATCTCTGTGTGGTGAGTGTGTTTAAAAATAACAATATGCTGTCCACATTTCTTCTACCTCAATTCATTGAACAATTAATTAATTCAGCGTTAATAATCTTTACTCGTTCGCGGTTGGAGTCTTGGCTAAAAAAAAAAAAAAGAAAAAACGTAAAGCCACAAATTGTGGCTATTTTTAACAACAGCATCATCCACATCATCGAAGTCCTGTCTTCTTCTGCCAAGGAAGTTCATCAAAGTCAAGCACAGAGACTGCTCGGAAAAAGTGTCTACCTGCCAAGGAAGTTGACACATGTGACAGCTCTGCGTGCGTCTGTGTGTGTGTGTGTGTGCAAAGGAAATTTATTTTCATTACAATTCAGCACTCAGCACAGGACACATGTCGATGGGTTTGACTATTTGACTGGCAAGTTTCCGCTTCGTTTTCCTCTGTTCTGACTATGGAAAAATTCTGCAATTGGAGCACGTGTCGAGCCGAGCAAATAGAAATCAATTAACTTAAATTAATTCAACGGAATAGTGATGCTTGTTAAAAACTTGTGCTGCTCTCCCACCACATAACACGTCACACATACACACATACATACATATGTCTGCACACACACACTCGAGAGCTTAGTATTGTAAATTTGTTTGCGCCTGGTTGGGCTAAGCTTATTGGCTGAGAGCTTTGCGAGTGTGCGTGTGTGTCTGAGTGTGTAATACTTACCAAATGCTCTGACAATTTAATTTGCATTTTACGTGCCCAACCAAACCTGCTACTCAATTGGTTCGGCGGGTTGCGTACAAATGGATATTTGGCTGATGATATTCCCCGCATTAGATGAAGGTTAGGAGTGGTAAATTTGGCAGCTTTCGGCGAAAAGGATTTTCTATGAATCAGAAAGCAAAAGGGGATTATGCTAAGTCTTTTGTAGTAAATTTTAAAAATTTACAATGATATGATAAAGTTTGCTGAATAAATTGCTTTCAAGAGAAGGTAGACTTAAGCAGGGATGACATTTTTAGGTAGCTATTTCAGCTAAGTCTTTCACTTTCGCATAAAGTGCTAAATATTTTTGTAATATTTATCACATTATTATTATTTCCTTCAAATACCCTTGCTGGGTTATGGCAGCCCTTCAAAAGTTGTTCTTGCTAAGCTAGTTTTTGATTCAAAAGTTGGTGAATGTTGGATTATACTAGGCAACAAATATTGAAGGGATTGTGATGATTCTTGATGAGTTCCTATGTAGAACACCATCTGAATTCTTCAAATTTATGCAAGCTTATGACAAAGCTGCGTGAGGTATTCAGACCCCATTTAATCCCCCCTTAGATCCGATACTCTGGCTTAAAATTATTAACTTCTGTACATTATTGCATTGCATTAGAATTCCATTCAAATGTTGAGCATTGCATACCTTTGGGCAGTAGGCAATTTGGTTAATTCCAGCACATGCACTCAAAATGCTATTTCTTAAGCGCTTAAAAAATAATACTACCTTCCGATAATATCAAAGAGAGTTAAAACCAAAGACTTAATTTAAAAACGAGAAAGCTGAGCCTATTTCGACTGTGCCGAAGTTTTTATACCCTTGCAAGTGCTCGCTTAAATATTTTCAAAAATAATTTTCCAAAAATAATTATTTTCCCACAGCGATCCATTTTCCCACCAATAGTTCGTATGGGAGCTATATGATACAGTCATCCGATTTGAACCAAAATTTGTAGAATTGGGAGAAAGTATGTAGCACAAGTAAATACAAAATTCCAGGAGGCTACTATTACAAACAAAAAAGTATTTCTAACTAAGACTGTTTTTGAAACACATCTTTTGTATTGAAGCTATACCATATAGATGTCCGATTTTCATCAAACTTAACAAAATTATAAAAAAGCCTAAAAAACCTATGAATACAAAGATTGAAGACGTTTCCGTTGAAAAGAAAAAAGTTTTTTATACGAAAACTAGTTTTCAGACTCATTATTCCTATGGGAGCTATGAGATATAGTCATCCGATCCGGTCGGTTCCGACATATTAGTAGTGTACAGCAAAAAAAAAGGATCTGTGCAAAATTTTAGCTCGATAGCTTCAAAACTGAGGGACTAGTTCGGGTAGAAACAGACAGACAGACGAACAGACGGACGGACAAAGCTCAATCGACTCAGCTTGTCACCCTGATCAAGAATGTATATGGTTTATGGGGTGGGAAATGAAAATTTCTATGCGTTGCAAGCTTTTGGGCAAAATTATAATATCCTTTGCAAGGGTATACAAAATGATCAAGTATGGATGGAAGAGTGGAAGGAAACGAGGAGGAGGACTAGTTAATGGTGTTTAGACAATGCTTTTAAAGGCTCATAAGTACTTTTTATGTAAATTTACCTTTATCTAGATACTAGAAGTTTTGAATATATTTTTTGACACTATCCTTAACCCTTACCAAAGTTAGAAAACTGAGTACTTTTCCAATCACTGTTGGTTGTGGACCGTTTTGCAGTATTGACTAAAACCATAAAATGCTGAGAGCCTTATTTTATTATAAAGACTTTATAGAAGAAGTTTCAATCTAAGCCACTACAGTTTGACCCGATAGTCTATTACCACATAAAATAAGAAAGTCCTAAAATTGGTTTAAAAATGTTTTTTTTTTTCAATGAATAACATTAACAAAAATATTGTAAGCATTGATTTTTCTCTTTATGCCTCTTACAAAGGAATCGCTAAAATGTATATGACCCCATTATGCTGTTGCTTCTAAACACAAGCTAAAAATAGCCAAGAAAATGTATATTTATATGCCATTAAAAACAAGTGCAGGAATATGAATCAATGTCACACAAAACCGAGTGCCCAAACCGGATGCCGCAAAAGGCAGCTGGCAAAGAAAAAACTTACCGGCAGGACTAAGGACAACAACTACAAACAATGAACATAATGACAAATCCCCGGCAAAAGTAAAAGTGGTTGGCCATTAAAGTCATAAAAGTCGCGTGGACTAAATTAGAAAGAATTCCACTCGGCCCCCCTGCAGCTGGTACGTGTATTTTATGTACACAACAATTTGAAATGACTTTGAGCGGACGACCCAACATAGCGCATACATACACCGGCAGCCGAAAGTACGAAAGTAACAGATAAGATTTGATGCCCAAGCCCAGTGACAACAGGCAGAAGTCGTCGTAGTCGTTGTCGTCGTCGTTATCCTTCTCGTGGACAACATGGCGCTCCACAGCCTTCCCATTGAGTGTGCGCGCTCGTGTATGCCATAAGCGAGTCAAGGTTAAGCTCCAAAAATTTCTCAGCTGCCATCGAAGTCATTGAGGAACTGCAAAGCGAAGCTCAGCCCACAATGGCTGACAAATAAGAAGAAATTCTATTCGCTGAGTTCCAGCTTACACATTCGCTAGGGCAAATAATTTGCTACATTTTCTGCAGGTGGAAACGGAAATGGGAACGCGATAACTGGCTGCGCTCGTAATGATTGCGAGAGTTTTATGAAAGAAAAATAGATGCAGGTCTTTTACTTCCTTTACCAGCCCACCCATCCGCTTCAACGCGCTCTTTATCATTTGCACATCGTTGGCAAAAGTTTTTCGGCTCTGGGTTTGTTGTTGAAACAACAAGAGCACAATTTTGCTTTAGCATTTATGCGAGCTGCCTAGAAGTAGGCAACCATTTTGTTGGCCTCCAGCCGTATTGAGAGGAGCCTCCTTTATCGAGAGTTTGGCTTGTAGATTAGAATAAAAATACCATTAAATGTTAACGGGCGGAACCCCGGAGAGGAAGAAGTGCCATGTGGTCGTAGATAAAACGTTTAACATACAGATTAGAATCTTCTTTTGTTATCGTTGTATGTGAAAATGGGTGGATGCCAAAATGTTATGAAGCAAAAATATTACCAAAAAAAATAAAATCCAATCATATTTCAGTAACACCCAACTGTGGGCTGCCCTTAAAGCTGTGGGATTAAATCGATTTTGCATTGCAAAGTTTTTGAAATTTTGTTACATTGTTTATGGTAACTGGCATCCATCAACTAACTTTCACTGGAAAACGCTGGAAATTGTTCGCCCTAATACGGGCTTAAAAATTAGTTAGCACGTGCATGGAAAATAAAACAGAGCAAAACTAGCAACACAATGCGATTACATTGTTACGTATACGCCTAGGTCAAACTGTTGCTTTACCATAGGCATATTACAAACAAGACTGCGTTACCAGTCTGTCAATACTGCCATATTTATCTTACCATAATCCGTATTATATAAAGAATGCACCAAGTTCCTAACCCAAACAATGAATGAATGAATTTTGTAACCATTCTCATACCAATTCTAAGTTAAAATTTAGGGTCATATGAACTTAAGGGTTTATAAAAAGAATATTTTTAATGCTATTGTGTTCCTTTTTTGGGGAACATTATACATTGGTTTGGCTTTCTTTCATATTAGTGTAAAGCACTATTTTTTAGTTTTAAAATTAACTATCCCTTATATTTCTAGAATTTTTTTAAGCTAAGATATACCATTTTGTTTACTTGTGTACAAAATTACCAAATTTTGTACCACCCATTGACATGCAATGGATGCTGTTTTGATGAGAAATCAATACAAATGACTAGAATAAGGAAGTAATTTTGTATAACATATTTCTTGGCAGTAGAAAAATTCATAATTTTGTACACATGTGTTCGAAATGGTATATCTTTGCTTAAGAAAATCGCAGATTTCTTTGGGATAGTTTATTTTAAAGCTTAGGAGTATCAAAAGGTAAAAAGAAGTATGAGTTTCTCATAAATAATGTCTCTAATAGATCAAAACATTAATGTTAAGCCATTTTAAGACTGAACTACTTCACTTTACTGAATATAATCGACCATTTTCAAAAACGTTTTCGTTTTCCGCAAACCAAAATCATCTAGAATCCCCAAGAACACTTCAATATACTGTAAAAACTCAAATATTGTTCTCCATAACACAACTTAAGTGCATCCTACAGTAAAATACCCAAAAATGATTTACCTTTAGCCTTAGGTCTATGTTGTCATGGCATTCCAATTGGACACAAATTGTAAATTTTGTATAATTTCTTTTAAAACAAGAAAGAAAGTCGGTCAAGCCCGACTATAACATACTCTGTACCAAGAAAATTTTTCTTTTGATCATAACTCGAAAACCGTTCATCCGATCTTCTTCATTCCTTTGGCGGATCGATAAGTTATCCTAATAACTAAATATGTCCAGAAGGAACAAGCCATCTATCTTCAAAACTGTGGGAGATATGACGTTTTTTCTTAATTGCGGGGGCGGGAGGGGGCGTGGCCAAAATTGAAAATAAACTTGATCTGCCTGCAGATATTAGAAGCATATGTCCCATACATGTCAAACCTCTATCTCTTACCATCTCTGAGATCTGTGCGTTCATACGGACAGACAGACGGACAGACGGACAGACGGACATGACGGACATGACTCGGCTGTTGATGCTGATCAAGAATATATATACTTTATGGGGTCGGAGATGCTTCCTTCTGGATGTTACATTCTTTTGCACAAACTTATAATACTCTATGTACCTACGGTACAGAGTATAAAAACAATTAAATTATATTTAAGCGTAGACACTAAAATGCGGCAAACGTTTGGGGTGGGAGGTTAACACGCAGCACAGATCCTGGGGGAGAGCTGTCATTACACTGGGGAATCAGCAGCCTGCAGGCATTAGTAGGACATGGTGTCAAGGGAACACTAATAACCGAAAGGTCGGAGGAAAGTCGCTGGGTAAGATGGTTTCTGAGCCTATTTGTCGTCAGATCAGAGGCAGGTCTATTGGGGTGCTACAGCAGAAGGTCTTGATATCTGTTGGTGTGCATAATAATTTGGCATTTACTGGCTAAATATCGAAGTCACGGTATAAAGTTAGTTATAAAATAGATGTAGCTCCCTTATTGAATATCTAAAGAAAATCCCCGCAATGTCCTAGACTAACATGCAAAGGATAAACGAAAGCACAATACGAAATAAGATTTCATTTGAAACAACTAGAAAAAGGTAAAGAAAAATCCAGCTTTAAAAAGTATACAAATTTTTATGACGTCAAAGTGCAAATGGACTTTTTTTTACCTCTTGACCCAAGCCTTTTTCTGAATGCCAAAGGGCTAAGTGCCTTCCCCACACTCTTCCGCTTAAATTCTAGTAAATTTAAGAACGATTCTCATTATTTTTAATTAACAAACTCAGCTGCCAAGAAACATACAAAAACAAAAAAAAAGAAACCAAGTTAAGAAGAATTGTCTACCGCAAAATGTTGTTGTTGCCTCTCATACTCATCACTAAACCAACTGGGGCACGAAAATTGTTTTTGCGAGCCAACAAAAGGGCCAAAAGTTTTGCCTTTCAACAGTGGGCGCTGTGGCCAACCCGCCGGCGACGTCAACCAAAAGTTTCAGCTTCGTTGAATTTTTGCAGCTTCTGCTTGTTGAGGCGGCTTGTTGCATGTTGCAACGTGTCAGCAACACAGCCGCTCCCTCCCACAGACAGCGCCAGAAGGGGCGGGATCGGACGGGCTGTGCGTTTGACAAACGCCGCCATTGACGTCATTAGAGTTAACTGTTGGCAATGGATAGGCATTTGGGTTGGGCGATGGCAGGTGGGAATAACGTCAGAGCTGCAAAATGCTTTTGTGGCTTAACTTTGCCCAGAGTCCCTGCGAATGGAGCTATCGAAGCGTGCCAGGGACATGAGGATGCCCCATGCCCAACCCCAAGCATTGTAGTCCTGGCCAGTGTGTCGACATTGCACTTTTTCGTTTGGAGGGATCCCCTTGCAGGGTCTGTTGTCGCGTTTTTGTTCACGCGCAAATCGAAAGACAAATGCACGTTCCCCGCCTCCATTCCAACCACCATGCCTTGGGCAGGGGCAAACAATAGAGCGGGCAGAATTGGTCAACAGCAGCCTCGGCTGATTGATTGTGAATTGAAAAGAGTTTAAGCTGCAGAGGCATGACTGGGATCGGGTAGCCGGGTCCAAAAAAAAAAGAATTGGTTAAATAAATGAGGTCGATACATTTTTCAATTTCTTTGTAAGCTTGTTGGACCCTTAGCACTTAAGGGCATTCGCTTCACTTTCTCTTTGGGATTTGATTGACAATTTAAACACAGAGCTAAACGTCAAGAAACTTCATGGCTAAAGTCTTGCCGAAACTACGGAAAAGGCGAGCAATCGACGGCAGCAATTTGCTGTAAACATTGCATTCCAGTGAGCTTTCGAGACTTAGGAACAATCGCAAGCTAGGTGCGAAGAACTAGTTAAACGGCAGGTCAGGTAAAGATCTGCAGAAACGAGGGAGCAGGCGAGCAATCGACGCCAACAATTTGCTATGCACGTATCATTCTTGAGAGCTACTTAGATCTATATCGCTGAACTGCAGAAACGCAGCAGGCCAGCAATCGACGGCAGCAATATGCTGAACACATCGAATTACAGCAAAGCGAGAGAATTACCCATAATCCTGAATGTTGCACGAGATTTAGATCGTTATAGTCTACACAGAGAAAAAAAAGGATGATTTCCAGCTAAAAATCATCCAAAGGATATGA
This sequence comes from Lordiphosa andalusiaca, assembly GCA_035044965.1. Classification (NCBI taxonomy): domain Eukaryota; kingdom Metazoa; phylum Arthropoda; class Insecta; order Diptera; family Drosophilidae; genus Lordiphosa; species Lordiphosa andalusiaca. Next base: position 3,483,565 of record JAWNNM010003326.1, on the reverse strand, counting down.
AAAATGATGATTCTTGGGATGATTGTTCAGCTCCGTTGGATGATTAAAAGGATATTTAAGACATTTCCCTCCCAATTGGATACTTTTTTGGATCTTTTTTTTTCTGCGTACTTAAAGCTTTAGCTACTGTTCTCTTTCTCATTTCTTTCTTTCTCTTTTTGCCCTTAAGACAAAATAAATAAATACATAAAATAAATAAGAAAAAATTAGAATATTTTACTTAAGTAAAGTGTTTCCCATCTAACAGTAACAGGCATAATTCTCTACATTTTGTAACTTCAAGCGAGAGATCATAAAAAGTTATTCACCATTTTGTGCTCCACAAAAAGTTTTTTTTTTGGCAAAAATAAATCCGCTCGTTACATTTGTTTGTTTGTTTGCTTTTGCCATCATGTCTGCCTCCCCCATTGGACTCGTTTTGTCTTAATAACAATTACCGGGGCAAGAATACTGCCGCTGCCTCGTGTATGTCATAAAACGAGAGACACACTATAAATTCGCATGGTGGGCGCCACTTGGACAGGAGCCCCAGTCAAAACCATAAATAAATGAGAATGATGCAATGATGCCCAGAAGCTCAGGTTTAAGGTGACAAAAGCATTATATGAATAAGAAACCAGAATCAGTTAAAACAAATTGTATCTTATCCATAACAGATGGATGTGTGTGGGGGGATTAATTAGGAAAATCAATTTTGCGGTTTCTTGTGTCAGCAAATCAAGTTCAGCTTGTGGCATTTGGCAATTGTAAATTGTTTTCCATTTTCTCATAAATTTTGAACAAAACCAATTTTGTTGTCCCAATCCCAAAGTTGGTCGAACTATTTCCAATGACAATTGCAAAATGAAATATTGCTGGGCAAAAATGCAAAAACGAAATCTAAATTAAAAGCTCAACCAGGTTGAGGTGAAGGTTTCTCAAAGGGAAACGCAGAGTTGTATGTGTGTGTGTGTGTGTGTGTGTAATCCAAAAGGTCATTATTTATGCATGTAAAACTCATTTGAAAAGGTTAACAGGATTAGTCAAAACCTCAACACCCATACTTGCACATACACCATAGACCGCACCAACATGCATGAAAAAGGGCACGAAAAGAGCTGGCCCAATTTTTAAAAATGCAGCGCAAATGGCAATTTTAAGTTAATGAAATATGTGTCTGCTAGCTTACGGCGTTTTTATACCATTGCAGAGGGTATACTTAAATTGTACAGATGTCTGGAACGCAAAGAAGAAAGCATCTCCGACTGCATAAAGCTGAGTTGATTTAGGCAAGTGCCTCTGTCCGTCCGTCTGTTTTTATGCCATCTCCCACGTCAGTTGTGAAGCTATCTTAACCAAATTTTGCACGACGACTTTAAATACATTTATGCTGCATTTTTGACCGAACCGGCAGGATTAGAGGACTATAGAACATAGCTGGCATATGAAAGATCAGTCGAAAAACGAGTGCTAGTAAGAAAAACCTTTTTTGTTTTCAATTAAAACGCTTTCAAACAATGTATTTATTAGATTGATATAGTTTTCCATGATTCCACTAAGTTTAGTTCAAATCGGACTACCACTTATTATAGCTGCCATAGAAAGTTGGGTCTGAAAAAACGTCTTAGTATAGAAAAAATGTTTGTCTCCTATGGAAATGGATTTTTAAGTGCCGTATATTTGTTTTATATGCTTTTACTTAAATCTACAAGGTTTTGACAAGATCCAATGACTATAACATATAGCTGTCATATGAGCCATCGGTCGAAAAATAGTTCTAATGAGAAAAACCTTTGTGTTTTCAATGGAAACGTTTCCAAACTAGGTATTTATTAGTTTTATATACTTTTCCAATATTCTACAAAGTTTGGTCCAAATCGGACTACCATAAAGCATAGCTGTCATAGAAAAGTTAGATCTAGAAAGCAGTATTAGTGAGGAAAATTTTTTTGATTTCAAGTCTTTTGTTGTCTTATACTTTTGCTTTCATTTATTCTATATACTTTCACACAGTTTTAAAAAGTTAGGTCAAAATAGAATGACCATAGCACATAGCGCTGCCAAAGGGTCGATGGGTCGATGATTTCAGACTGTTCGGGACATATTAAGTATATTTTGAATTATTTTAATACCCTTTTGATTATAAAACTAGGTTCTGATGTTCTTAAGTTAAGCCGGATTGACTCTAAAAATAAGTACAAAACATTGTTTTTTATCTTTAAACTTTCCATTAATTTCTAATATCAACCCAAAAACATTCTACAAAAAAAAATAAGAGTACTTTTATCAAGTAAAAATATAGAAAATGCGCATGAAACTCTAAAGCTATTCCCAATTTGTACTAAAACAAGGCCTCTGTATAGAACCAAAGGAAAATGGAAATATCCAAGGGCCATGAATTGACCAACTAACACGTTTGTAGAAAGACAAATTCACCATCACTCCATAACAAAAGTGTTAGAGCCAGTTGGGAATTTTAGGCACAGACTCGCTTAAAAACAATTCGCATTTTCCGTTGCGCACTTTTTGGAGCCAGCTTTGTGAGTATATTTCAAGCTACGAACTTGCTATTCTTGAATTTTGTATCTAAAAGCTGATTTATACTAGTGCGTTATTAGCTAACAAGCAGCTTTTTCCCATACAAAATAACATTCCCATAACACTCCTAGTGTAAATAGCCTATAGCTGTGAGTACAAACATCTTCTCTTTTCATTAATATTAACAGTAATTTTTAGGTTCTAGAATGTTTCGTACTCAATTTAAGTACACGCAAGAACGAAGCATACTTCAAACATAAAGTACAAAACGGTTTAAACTCTAACCCAAATAACTTTGTAGTTTCTCATTTTAAGCGTCATTAAACTTGCCAGTCATTACTATTATCTGCTTCAACAATATCATAAAAATGCAATGAATACATCATAAAGCTGCCATACAATAAAATGGAACTTCTCTTTCGCTAATAAAAATCTGTTCCTGTTTCTAGAAACATAGCAAAAACAAATTTCTTTTACACCATCGATGGCTGACTTTGTCGTTTTAATGACAAATTTCCCTTTATTAATTTTAATTGCTACGCTTTTATTGTTATTAAATTTTTACATTTCTTGCTCTCAACTTCCATGGCAAAATCGCTACTTCAAGCGAAACAGAATGCATAACTCAAGGGTCAAACTTAGCATACTTTTTAGCGCGTGGCGGCGGGCAATGCTGCGTATACGCAACATGAAATTTATTGTCATTCTACAACTAGATGAAGTATACAAAAAAAAAAGGTGCGTGCCAGCAGCTAGTCTCTAAGTAAGCACTGACACGTACTAAAAACGAGCGTGTAACTTTAAGAAGCGGGAGATGTGCGAGTGTGTGAGTGTGTGTGCGTGTGCGTGCACGTGTGGCGCGAGTGCCAAATCAGCACAGCAAGAAAATGCCAAGCACTGAGCTATGGGGACAACTATAAAACGCCTGGCAAAGGTCACGAACACAACCTTTTGGCTGCTGCTGCCGCTGCTGAACAAAAAATTTATATATATTTTTCTCTGTTTTATTTTCTTTTTCGCATCAGCGATTTTTGCTCAACGCTGATAGTTGGCTCACTTTTGCTCGGGGAAGGTGAAGTGGTCCGAGTCCAAAAGTAGCTAGGAACTGCTGCTGGCGGCCAAGGACAAACATTTTAAAAGTAGGAAAAAAATATATAGAAAAATCATGGGCATTGATTAGCAACGCATTCAGAGAAACTTGCTGTTGGCTGTGCTGGTTGTGGATAAAAAAAGATTTAGATGAAAGTTTTGCTAGCCGTTTACTTGGAGTTGCTATAAATTTACAAAGAATTTAGATTGCTTTGAACTGAAGCAAAATTTATTACATTTTCTTGGCCAAATAAGCTAGGTGGAAGTGGTAGAACTGACAACATCTCGCCGTCACCTTAACCAGCCACAACAAGTTGTCCATCAATTTTGATTGCCAAAATATATACCAAAAATACATGTCTAGCATTTGCAAGGTTTGTATTTAAATGCCCCCCACACACCACACACATAACTGCAAGTAAACAGACACACACACACACAAACACACTTCTTATGCAAATATCCAAATGATAACAACACACTTCAAATTGAAGGACCTTGAATGCGTTTGGAATCATGAGGAATGGAAATTGGTAAGGGATATGTATGCTTCTACGTTTCAAATGCCCTTCATTTAACATAATATTTAAATATGGCAAACACGTAACGTGACTTTATACTATATACACACGCATTATATAGAGGTATACCTGTCGCTGTATAAGCGTGAGTGCGTGTGTGTGTGTGTCTGTCTTTGATTTATGCGTTTTTATGGCTATTTTTGCACGCAAACAAATCTGAAAGAAGAAAGAAAATATGAAACATGAGATATTTTTAACTATAGACAAAAACAAACCAGTGGCGCCAGATTTTTGGGCGAATAAAAAGAGGACAGGTACGGCAATAAATCCAAGAAATATACTCGAAAGAATTCACATATCAAACTGTTTTTGAAAAACAAAAAGATACTTTATCTTAGATGGCCCAAAAATGGCTGGCAAGACCCCGGGCCATAAGACCAAGTTGCCATTACTAAAGAACAGAATTTTCAGAACACTCCATTAGAAAAGTGTTAGAAACATTTGAGAATTTCGAAAACAGGTTCGTCTAAAAACAAGCCACATTTCATTATAAGTCTACTGTCTATGACATCTAAAGTGTTTTGTACTTGAACTATGAACTCGGATTTCTTAAATTATTTGGAGTACTGTAAGTACAAAAAGTACTTAATATAAGAACATTTGCTCTCATTTTTTCTCATTCTCTAGGTTTTCTCCGGAACCAATTATAATTAAAAAAGGAATTAGATTAAAGTCCCGGTCGATCTAGCACTCTGCCAGTCAATTTTTCTGAGTGTAGCCTCAATAATTGACATTTGCAAAGTCTTTTTTAGAATCTTAATACTAAAAAGGAGATATACATAATATTTATTAAAATTATAAACAAAATAGATATTTTAAAGAGCTATTTTATAATCTTTTTTGTGGCTTTTGATTTGCTGCACCAGCTGATTAAGGTGAACAATTAGTCAAATGAATCCTTTTTTGCAACTAAAGCATTCGAATTATAAATCGAATGCAAATCGATGGAATAGCAGAACAGCTAAGACAAAATTTTAATACCGAAAAAATTTTAAAACATATATTTAGCTTGCTTAGGCTACTTTAGGTGTGAGCTGTTTCAATTACCCACTTTCATTAGAAAACTTAACATTTTATAACAACAATTGCAGTACCTTTACTCATTCTATAGACTTTCGCTTGTAAAGTGACACGTCTAAAATAAGGATTTGGAAGGCATCAACAGAATCTTCTGATCTCAATGAACGAAGTCCTTGCAAATGTATTTCAATTGTCTGTAGCAATAACAGAATATAGAGAATAAATATATATATATATATATTTGTCTGACCGACAGATTGTTGTTATTTCAAGTCCAAATCATTTAACTTGCACTTGTTTAATAGCGTACTTACTTTCGCACTTGTTTAATAGACTAAACACGCCCAGTTAAAGCAAACGTAACTTAATCCGGCTACCAAAAACCACTTAACTCCATGCTCTCAACTCAATTGGCCATATCATTTGCACATTTTGAGAATTATTGATCCCCTCCCCTTTAATTTCATATCTCAGGCTGCTGGACACATGCATGTTTTGTGGATTTTCAATACATATCTACTCATGCTCATGCCAAGGCAAAACAGAGCCCAGACATACAACAATGTTTGGTATCTTACATTACAACTAGGGAGGATAAGTTCAAGGACAATTTAAAAAAAAACCCCAAAATGAAAGTCCTTTCAGTTTAACAACAATATTTGTGTACTATATTTATACATGGCCCTGGCCATGGCGTATTATCAATAAAAAAAGAAAGGTTTTCCTTTTTTGCGTCGCAGCCTGAAAGTAGGCAACACAAAAATCTAAATATAAAGCCCCCAAAATGAATGACGCATGAAACGGCAGCCGTTTTAAATCAAAATGAGCATGATGAGCCTGATGTTGAAAAGGGGGAAAAAGTGGGGGGGTGGAGGGGGCAGTTGGGATAGCGTACACCTTTTTCGGTTTTTCATAAACAAGCAAACTCGTTTAGTGCGGAAGTGCAGCCGGCAATAGTGGAAAAAACCTGCCCGAAATGCACACTTAATTGCCCACTCAAAGGGAAGTCCCCCCCATCCCTTTGCAAACCAAACGGGTTGGAGAACTATGCTGGAATAAGGACAGAGCACATAAAAGAGCAGGTCTGGCGTACTGCGCTTTTACGTCACAGAACAAAAGCAACGAATTTCTTTGACCATTCAACAGATTTGTGGATTTAGTAATGGGAAAAATGCTTTTAACGAACATAAATAGCTGTTTTTAATTTCCACCATTCTGCAATATGAAAACCAATTTTGGTCATAGTGCGGAGAAGAGTCTAGAATGAACACAGAAAGGAACACCAAATCTGGTTGGCCTCAGCCTGGCGAATCTGGTTCATAAGAAGCCCAGGGTTTGGCGAGTTTAAAAAACAGTGAAGATTAAAGATAAAGCTCTCCAACTCTCTGAAAGTCAAGCGAAAATTGTAAGAAAATATATTTAAATTTGGGATGAATACAGATAATTCGATGAATAATCTGCTAGTGATGAACCCTTCGTAATGATTAAGCTGTGTTATCTCTTGTCTGATTTCCTAATTGATTGCTAAGATTTCTGTAAGCTGGCTGTCGAAAAGTACGAGAGCTCAGTTACTTAGGCTACTGTTCACAAATTTATCATGATTAATGCCCGTCAAAGTAGGCAAACATTATTTGCTTTTATAATTATCGATTTACGTAGACATTAATAGACTGTTGTGGCAGCGTCACACTTCGTATACCCGGTATATTCAAGAATATTGTTGTATAATCATAGGTATTTGACACAATTTTGTGTTAAACTAAATACAAGATAAATCATTTTCGTATTTATATCATTCAGAAGCGTAGCATACTTCAAAGTGCGCTGAGTACAATACATTTTGTTATCAAAACAGTTTTACTGCACCTTTAAAACCAATTTAAAAGGTAAGAAAGCGCTTTAAAACTAGGCCAAATGTCTTTAAAGTAGCTTAATGATTTAATAAAAGTAACTTTTTTATATTATTATTTCAATTTACTAAGTCTTAGCCGTCTTGAGGTTAGTCTTCTATGAAAGGTTCATTCAAGAGACTCCCGGTTTGATCTCCAGTAGTCTAAGCCCATCAACTTCAATTGCCTTCTCATGTCAGACTAGCAATAGCTGCTTGGAAAGTGGAAAAGCCGACACCAAAAGACAAGCGCTAAGTTGACCAAAGCCTTTGTGTAAGAGTGTGTACCCAATTGGACTTACTGTTGAAAGTAAGAGAGATTTTCAACCCTCTGCTTACACAATGAACAATATGTTTGATGGCAAAAATGCATTCAAACCCTTTATGAAACTATTTTGGATCACTTTTAAGCAACAGCTCGGTGATTGGTGATTAGTGGGTTAACCCTCAGTTAAATTTATGAAACAAATTGTTTCGAAAATGCTAAATACTTCACTTATGTGACAAAAGGGTAGGGGCACGCTCAAATGAAATGAAAACTACACTTACTGGTAACGAATTGAAGCATGTTCCTGTCAGAGTGGCACAGATTGTTGTTGTGACTCCGGTGCATTTAACCAGAAGATGGCTTCGATAGCCAACATCACCGTTTTGGTCATATCAAGGCTTTCACACGATGTAGGTGTCTTCACAGTTGTTTCTGCAGTTAATTTGTTTAATTTTGTAAGAATTTTAGAGAATTTTATGTGGCACTTTTCAGTTCCGTAAAACTCCAGCCAAATAAATAGCCATCTAAACTTTGACATTAATTTACAAGTGAAATGCAAATTGAAAAAAGGAAACCCTTTTCTCTGCATATTAGGCAAGCAAATCGAACATTTTATGCAGCGTCTTTCGTTTGTCTTTCTTCCTTTTTATTATGAGCTCCTTTTGCTCCTTTTCATTGCTTTATTTATGCCTGGCCACAAAATGGTGATGCGTATGCTAAACCTTTTTGTTTTTGTGCGCCTTTGTTTGGTGCTCATCATCATCAGCAGCAGCAACAGTGCACATTGGGTACAAAATGGTAAAGTAGACAAAGAAAAATACAACATAAATAGCTAAATTTAGTATGGAGTAAACTATTTTGAGTATAGATAAAGGTTTTCCCTTAAAATTGTAAAAAAATTATGTTTTAAAATATTTAAAAATTATTTTAAAACTAACCGAATTTTGAAATTAACATTTCATACATTTATCCCACCCACTGTACAGTGGCAGCAACAGCAGAAACAGGAACAGTCCCCTCCATAATTGCGGGTAGGCTACGCATTTTAAATGCCTGGCAGTCTATTTGCTTGTTTGTATGTGTTTGTTGGCCGCCTGCACGTGTCAGGGATTAGGACAGCCTGCGGTTCAGCTTCAACAATTGCTTTAGCTTTAAGTCAAACGTTTTATCGGTACCAACCAGCCAAGCACTAAAATGGCTTAAAGGATGCAGAAAAACCGCAGAGCATATGCAGCCATGTCATTGTCTGTCTGTCTGTCTGTCAGTCGGTCTGTGTGTGTGTGTGTGTGTGTTCGTCAGTGCGTCTGCCTGGCTCCAATCCGATTTTATCTCCCTCTTGCATGTGATACATCCGCTTCTGCTGAATGCATTTGCCATGTCAGCTGCCCTTAGCCTTTACCTTCCTCTCGTTTTTGCGGTGGCCCTTGTGGGCTGCAGTTGATCATTTCTGCTTGACTGCAGCTGAGGCCAAGGATGCATTCTCCAACAAAGTTATGTAATTCTTTTCCTTTTTTTTTGGCAAGCCTTAAATTGTGATTTATGCGAGAAGAGAGTTCTATTTGACCCCAAATTGATTTCTGTAAATTATGAGAGAAATTTTTGATTATTTGCAAACACCTTGAACCACATTACTTGCAAATTGCACTCACAATTGCAATATAGCATCAAAATAGAAAGAAGCCGAAGGCAAGTTCTAAAACTGTCATAGATTTCAATCAAAAGTCAGCCCGTGCCTAGCTGACATGCAACAAGATATATATATATATTATATATATACCGTATATACATTTGTATATAGTCGACGACTTAAACACGGCATCCTAAAGCAGCCTCAGCATTGTACACTTCTATTCTCTTTCTATTTTTTCAGCTTTTCAACACGCCACTTTATGTAAGCATTAAAACTAGCGCCTCTCTCGGCCGGCTACAGATACAATTCCATTTTCATTTATATGCCGCTGCGGTGTTATGTGTGTGTGTGTGTGGATTTTTTGTACAATTTTTTACGTTTATTTATTGCTGTTGTTGTTTAAGTTTAATGCAGTTGTAGCTGTAGCTGCCGGCGTTAGCAATTTGCGAATATTTGTTACAAGGTCGACGCGTTAAATAAAAAGTGCTAGAGAGACATAATGCAAATAAAATACTGTCTAATTTTTTTGATGATCATTTGGCAAACTTAGCTTACATTTTTAATTGATAAACTGATTCAGAGGCTTATGGCTTTGACTATGCTCTGATATTTTAATATTCTTACTTCGACTCATATATTTTCAATCATAGTTAAGCCTTAAAGATGCGATTCTCTTTACTCTTTTAAGCATTACTTTTAAATTAAAATTAAATATATTTTATAATATATATATCAATCAGTTTTAGTCTGAAAAAGCACGAGTTATATAAATTAGCGTATGAAACTGTATACCCACTCTGTGAATCGAGCTTAGTTTCCTTGGCTGTACAGTTCTTATATCAAGTTGTAGGTGTCTAAATGTATGCACCAACTTAATACTAGCATATCGTATAAATAAGACCACTTGAAATTCTCAAGTTTGAATTCCGTGCATTAAAAATATATACTGAGCAACTGAACTTCGGTGTTTAGTCATTTCAAAGCAGGTTTTAAATAATTTTAATACAAAAAAGGCCTTTAATATTAAATCAAATATGTATGTGTAAGTTTTTTCAATCAGTACCCTAAGGTCCGTTTTCTAACCTTCTACACAGAGCTATCTGTCACATAAACCTACTTTAAACAGAGCAAAATCTAAGTATACCTGATAAATAGAAGCTATTTAGAAGATGAGAAATCGGCCCTTGAAATTATCAAACTCATTTAATCGATTTGTTGAAGTATTTTAGAATAGATACCAAGAAAACTAATGTTTCTAAATATCAACTCGATCTTGTTCTTATCAGTGTATAGTTCTGATGAAAAGTATAAATTTCTATCTCTGTGGAGAAATGGGCTAGTGAGAGATTAGTCTACACCGCAAGATTCAAAAGTTCTAATAGAAAGTGGGAGCTTATAAACGTTGGAAAAGCAGGCAGAAGGGATCAACAGAGACCAGGTATCAGCAGTCATCTTCGCTTGCCTCTTTCCTGCATTACAGTGATTTACGGCAATGCCGCGCGATTGCTTGACAGTCGTATGGACTAATATGTCGATGTTTGTGCTTAAATTACCCAAACAGGGTAAGTCAGCAGGCAGAATATATATTCTTGATCAGCATCAACAGCCGAGTCGATATGGCCATGCCCGTGTGTCCGTCTGTCTGTCCGTATGAACGCACAGATCTCAGAGATGGTAAGAGATAGAGGTTTGACATGTATGGGACATATGCTTCTTATGTCTGCAGGCAGATGAAGTTCATTTTCAATTTTGACCGTGCACCCTCCCGCCCCCGCAATTTAGAAAAAACGTCATATCTCCCACAGTTTTAAAGATAGGTGGTTCATGCCTAGCAGACATATTTAGTAATCAGGATATCTTATCGATCCGCCAAAGAAATGGTGAAGATCGGATGAACGGTTTTCGAGTTAGGACCAAAAGACTGTTCGCTGCTGCAGCGCAGTAGCAGCGCTGCTTTCAGCTGCTACTGCAGCATCAAAATTTATGCTGAGCGTATAATTTTATTGGTACAGAGTATGTTATAGTCGGACTTGACCGACTTTCTTAGTTTTTTTAATATCTACTTCAAGCAAACATTTCAGACATTTTCTCTTCTCTCTCTTCTTGGGAAATCCTAGGTCCCACCGAGGGACAAACTTACACAAAGTTCTATTAACTTTACGTTTCCTTAAATCAGCAATCTTACACATTTACTTTACCAGATATATTAAGTAACATTGATAACAACAAATGTGGGGCTGTTTAAAATTTAAAAATAGCTTTACAGATGCTAAATAAAGATTAGGTGTAGATCCGCGATAACCGAGACCCAGAGCCCTCCCTTTCCATTTGCCCCCCCTTATAAATGAACAAATGTAGTTGCGCTTTAGCTCTTTCTATCTTTAGATTATGTAGGATAATTTCTAAATTGATTTCTATTGAAGGAAACTTAAGTGGAGGCACTTGCACAGCATTTGGAACAGAGCTTCAGATGTCAGTACATTTCAGTGGAAAAATGAAAAGCGTTGGCCTCCTGCTGTCAGAACGTGTTTAGTTACACAGTTGCTTGCTGCTTATTTTACTCCGGCTTCCACGTTTGCAGTTTGTTATCAAATTTTTGCATAGTTTTTTATGAGGTCAACAATTGGTTACTTATACTTAATTAAATGACTACTAGATTACTCATACGCCAAGTGGCTTTCGGTCAAATGATGCTGATGACTCCACCAACTGCTGTGCTGTGAGAGGAGTTTTGCAAATTGGTTTATTCACTTGATTAAGCTTGAGTGCAATTGAGCGAGAGCTCTTGAACAGAAACAGACGAAACTAGTTTTAGGAAATTGAAAGTTTAAAGTATTTCATTCAATAATCCCCCTGTTATCTTTCACGTCAAGTCGCTTACAAATCAAATAATTCTTCTCTTGACCCAGTGCGTCCTGGTTCAAAGGCTTACACAGGCAATCCTTAGCCCTATATTCCATTTTCCCTTGCACATTGCTTAGACCCTTCAAGGGGTAATTACTATCGATTGCTGGCAAAGCCTTAGGAAATTCACACACACACACACACCCAAGTCAAGTGCTCGCCCACACACACACACACACACACACACACACTTCCTGTGCGTGAATTTGTGGGTGTGTTTGTGTGCGCTTTAGTTTGTCATACATTGCATTCGGTTATGTCATCATCATTGCACGCACACACAGCCTCCACTTTGACTTTGTCTTCGCCCAGCAATTTGCCGCTTAATAGGAAAATTAGTCGCCGACCAGAGAGAGGTAAATGTAATTTTCCACTTTCATGTCATCAAAAACTGAACGCAATTTCGAAAAAGAAGAAGAAGATGAGAGAAAAAAAAGGCAAAAAGCGTTTTGCATCTCATGGGCCACCGTGCACTTAGTGAGAGTCCGAAACGAATTTGGCCACAAAAAATTAATTTGCTAGAGCTGCACAGACTGAGACAGACAAGAAGTCATTTGCGTCAGCCATCCGTCCTGGCAGCTGACAGCAAATTCAATTTGTAAATTTGTTGTTGTCGACGAGGGCAGCCCCCACAAGCGCCGACCCCACCCCCCACCCAAATGGCTGTGCAGCTGTTGGCAACATTCAAACGGCAACAGCATCCACTTTAACAGCAGCAGCAGCAGCCCAGAGGCCAAAATCGTTTTGATTTTTCCTCAAACTAAATTTTTACTACATTTTTATAAAATTGTTAACTATATTTTTAAATTGCTTTTCGTAGGCAGAGAACAAGCTTAATTTGTTTTATAGGGTTGATGTGGAATGGTTAAAGATGCAAAGCAATTTTCACTTTATTTAGGCCAGCAAATTGAAAGTGAAATACTGTTTGCTTCATTGCAACAGTCCAAATGAGATTTCCATACAACAATTTTGTGGCTTTAAGTAAGAAATCACTTTTAATACTCCCGAACCCTTTTTGCCACTCCCCCTACTGCCTTCGAAATATAAAAAAAGTGTCATATCTATGTCATTTTTCTAGATAGAAGGTTCGTACCCTTTAAACATGTTTAGTAGTCAGTATTATTTATCGATTAGCCAAAGGAATGATAAAAATCGGGTAAATTGGGTGATTAATAAAAGTAGCAACAACAAAATGTATACTGAGCATACACTTTTGCTGGTACAGAATACAACATAGTCGAGCTTGAGCGACTTTATGATAGAGGTATAAGTTTAGATTGACTTGACAAGTACAGTATCCACCCTGATAAGTGCAGTTTGCAAATGGAATCAGAAAGATTTTCAATGTTTGGATGATTCATTTACCGATGGTATGAAATAAGTACTAAAAGAATATGTGTGATTGCATATTCACGATATGGGAAACTTTTGACGGGAACACATCTTACAAGAAAACTTTCAGAAAGAAAATTATACTGGAACTCAAAAAGCTTGGAATGAGAAGGTACTATGAAAATCAAGGAATAAAACAAATTTATAAGTCCAATCCTTTATTTTTCAAAATTAAAGAGTATATTTGATATGTTGGAGGCCTCTAAGTAACTTGAAGCACAACTCGACTTAAGATTTTTCTATTCCCTGAGCGATTCATCAGAGCGCTTCAGCGCCGCCCAGCAAGTGAAGAAACATAAGTTTATACATTCTTTATTCATCCGGATGCTTAAAATAGCTTCACTGGCCCCAGTTTAACAAATGGAATACCTGTCAAATGCTCGGGATCGAGAACACACACATCTCAAAATATTTGAGCTAAAAATAATTGAACCAAATTAATACGCACAAAATAAGCGCACAATTTGAAGTTCTTTCATAGACACCATTCATTCGCATAATTAACAACAAGCGATTTCATTTGCATCGCACAATTTCAGCTCTATAAGTAAATTTTGAAGATGTTTACTTATTATGAACTCAATTGAAATTGCCATTCAACTACAGGAATTTCTATCCAATTTATCATTAAGCCCACTGTGCGTGCCACAAACGAAAAAAACAATCTGTACAATAAAATGTTTTATCATATAGACAGATATAACTCGCCCATAAGTATTATTTCTCAAAACAACGTGAGCGTCATATTAATTTATGAGCACCAAAGTGAAGACAAAAAAAAAAAGCAAATGACATACCAGAATTGAGTGAGTGAGTGCCAGGTATTTTAAATTCATACATTTTCGTTCGAGTTGAAGCCATTTTTGGCGAATTGCAAGTTACGCACTCGCATGTTGAAATCATTTTGCTCGCCCACAGAAATCCAATCGTGGTCTTGAGTCAGAGTCTGTGAGTGTTTTTTTTTTTGTGGGCGTGCCGCAACTTTCAAAATAATTGCAACTCAACCAACCTCATTCCACAATACATACAGTAGCTACAACAGATACAATCACACAGGAAGCTTTAATAAAATTAGAGGCAGCTGTGAAATTTAAGATAAGCCCCCACACACACACACACACACTATTACGTATACGTAATATCATGTGAAATGTTGTGCGAAAAGACAAAAAAGCCAAATAGCCCATGAACAAAAAAAAAAGTTACAAAATGAAATGGGTGGAAAAATGGCAGCAAGCTGCAAATCATTCATAATAAATTTGTAAAAAATTTTACAGTTTAAAATACAATGAAAAGTAAGAAAGTCGGATAAGACCGACGATTACATTAGTCTGTAACAAAGAAAGTGTGTGCTTAACTACGCAGCCGCAGCGACCACTGTTTTGCTTATAACCATCTACCCTATCCGAACTTAACAATAAAGTTTTTTAATGATTTGTAATTAATTTTCTTTCAAAAGTTTCATTTTCGCTTTGAACAATGCTGCTTGAGTTCATTCCCAAGCTGACCAATAGATGGCGATTCTTGAATGATCCGGAATCCAGGTTATGCCTTCTCCTATAGGTCGAATGGATCAAAATATGTAGTTATCTGGTATCCCCTTCACCTTTTTAAGACTTATTCATTGTTATCTAGTTTGTTCCAGTTGAAAACAGTCCCCCTCGGATTTAATACATTTAAGTCAAAAATGTAGTTAGTTTTAAGTCCATAACTTCTTAAATCACTATAATATCCAAAATGTGTAAAGTTAAGAGCATATATGTCTGCTGAATAGTTAATTGTGTGTTTTTCCCAATTAACGTATAATTTTTTGGAAATTTGGCCCATCTTTATAAAGAGAAATATCTCAGAAAAATACGTAATTTTCATACATAAGTCAAAATATTTTTACGATTTAAAACTATACTTTAGTTTTTGGTTATTCGTGCAAGTTTCTTTTAAATCTGACGTGATGAAACAAAACGGAGAAAAAAACTTTGGAACGTTAGTTATGTTCTCGGTTTCAAAAGTTGCCTTATTATTGTAAACTTGTGTAAGTAGCCACTTTTCCTTTTTCTGAAAACTGAAATATCCTTGAAAACTCAGACAAGTGAAAATACAGTTTAGGGAAAGCCCTTGTCTCCCTCTTAAGTGCCGATCCCAGCTAGCTTGATAAGTCGGGCTTTTCACGGTGAAGCAAAACTTCATGAAGTTGTACAAAAAGCTCTTGCTTGTCCGCCTTCCATTCCAAATAAATCTTTTAGGTTCTTTTATATCTTCTTTTCTTAAAACTCCCAATAATATCCATAAATATCGCAAATTACTGCTTGTGTATTCGACATACGCTACAGGTTAGGCTTTAAAAAGCAGTAATCCCTATATTTTGGTAGTGTATCCCTGGATTTTACAAGGGCAGAACCTCTTTGTCTTCAAAAAACCATTATTTCACATAAGCTTACATCTTCTTCCAGGCAACACTTTCTGTTCATCAAATGCAGATGATCGAAACTTCCCTGCTAACACAAATATAGATTTAAACTTTTTATTTCCCTGTAAATGATTTGCTTTAAGTGTAGCTCACCCAATACTCTCCCTACAGTTTGCATGTTAGTCGTTCTTCTCTCTTTTCAACGTTTTAGCTTGGCAATAGACGGCGCTACATTTAATCTAATCTTAAGCAAATGAATGGCCACACGCACACACATCTATATACACCCGTTGACACATACATGCGTACATCTATCTATCTGTCCACCTACTCTGGCTTAGATATGGGGGGGTTGAGTGTAATTGTTATTGTGGGAGCTTAAAGGTTTGTTTCTATTTTCGTTTTCCATGGGAAGGTGCTAATTGGTTTTTAATTGATAAGCAGCGGTTCACCTTTGACATTTTCGCTTTGGAAATCGATATATTCAATCAATCCTCAAAACCTGCAGGAAAATCGACAATAATTTCGCACCAGCTTTCCCCTCTTCACTTTACCACATTTCAATTTCCGTTTTTTGTTTTACGACTGAAAGCATCAATTTTCATTTTATTGATTTCGATTTTATTTTCTCTGAGTTCGGTGTTTTGTGTGCGTGTGTGTGTTGTCAACAAAAAATGCAGATGGCAGCAAACTTTTATCAAAAATTCCCAAATAAATCCAATTAACGCCTTGTTTTTACTTTTGTCTGCGGGGTTGTTGTCATCGCTAAGCTCTATCCTGGGCACTTTTTTTTTGGTTTTTGTCTTCCTAATTTGCATTTTCTTTCAAGTTTCTTTCTGCGCATTTTCATTTCATTCAACGGAAATGGCTGTCTTTGCTCAACCGCCTTCTGTTGCTCAGCTCATTCAGCCATTCATTCCATTGCTTGGCCATGGGGCACCCTGTCGTGTTTGATATGCCGCCCCGGGAGCTAGAATGACGACTGTTAAGGAGATTAGCGCAGCTGGCAAGCGCCGCCGGCATCGGCATCAACGTTGGCTTCCAGTTTCTTCGTTGGCAATAGAAATGCAAATTTGCTATTCGTTTTGGTTGATGTTATTGTTTATGTGTTGAGTTTATATAGAAGTAGATATTGGCTGCTGAATAGATAAATGATAGGATGGCATATTTAATGCACAGTCCCAAACTACGCTGATTGCTACAATTATTATTACTTTTCACATTGCGCTAATCGCAGCTAATTAAACAAATATTACACATACGCCATGTGGGGGCGGGGTTGTGGGGCGAGAGCCATAAAGTGCAAGCAACAGCACTCGCAGCAGCTGTGGCAGAAATAATGAATAATTATAGCATAAATATTTATTTTACAGGGGGAACACAAGCACAGCTAGCTTAAAAAACAAATATCACTTGACATCTTGAAGCATTCAGGGACACCAATGATACCCCAGTTAGTCTTGCCTTTCTTTGCCTTTGACCACTTTACGCTAATGTGTTTAGTTTCAAGGATACGCACAAAAGGGATAACAACAGCTGGTCAAGGATTTTAAGGTGTGTGTGCGTAAGTTGACAACATACGCCATGGCATATTGATTTGCCATTTAACATTTGATGGTGCAACCAAATAATTTAATTAATTAAATATGCAAACCTCTCTTCATGCACCCTCCAAAAAGTTGCCGCCATTGATTTATTATCAATGCCAATTTAAATCCCGCCACCTGCTCACAATTCAAATGAAATTGCTGCCGCGCAAAGTTTAAACTTTCGCTTCATTTGCAAAAGGGAAGAAGAGTTGAAAACTGCTCGAGCATAAAGTCTGACAGAAGGTCGCCGGGCCAAGGCAATGGCAAAGGCAGTGGCAACGCTAATGGCGCCGGCGGTAACAGCTTCCTCGTCAGTTTTGCTCGGCTTTGCTCTGCTCCAGTTGCCATTGCCTCAAATTGGCACTGAAAGGCTTTTTGGTAAATAATTTAGTCAAAGTGTGTGCGCTTACAGTTTTATACAGTTCGATTCTTAATTATGAAACGAAATGCTTTCACAAAGTTTACCATATTGTTTAAGAGTTGAAAATTAGTTGGCAACAGGCTGATGGGAAATGGGTTTGTGAATGCTTGCCTACAATCCTTAAAATACAAAATAATTATTTGAATTGAAATTATTATAAATAAGGTTGTTTTTCTAACGTTAATCATTTCATTTTGACTCTAGGATTTTGTGAATTTATTTCCTTACGTTCATCTTTATGATCTTCTTTACATTTTCTATTATTGTTTGGTTCCGAATCACTCCTAACAAGGCCAAGCAGCTAGCTGGCTTACCTAACCTTAAAACTTAAACTAGCCTTACACACAAACCTACATATGTATGTACAATATGCATCACATATAAAATACTCCTAGTTTAGTTCAAAATAAAAATCGCTACTCGAAAACCTCTAGAGATTTCTGGGACCACCGCATTTGTTTTGTACAATTATTCAAAGATAAACATATTTATAGGATTTACTGGGTCTCATACATATGCTCATATGCTTCACATGGTCTCATACAGAACTCTACGCAAGATACCCAATTGTCATTCATTCCACACCAAACCCAACTAAGCGAATTACTATCTAAATTCTGATATTAATTGTGTTGGGTATTTAATCATTTTTCCATTCCCATAACTCAATCAATACATCTGTTACTTCTTTGTTACTTTTCTCAGTTAGTATCGCTTGTTAAAAATTCCTCCATCTGAGCTCTGTGCAAATGGGTCCCAATTCTCCTATTATATGTTTAATTGTTTCTTCCCGTAAGTTGCAAATGTCTCACACGGGAGGCTGTTCTCTGATTGCCTGTAAGCCAGTAGACATCACTTCGAGTTTTCAATATTCACGAAATGGTACAGTGGTCACAGTTATGCTTATCATCGCAATATCCTCAATGGTCAAGTTTTCTATGTGTCCTGGTCAGGCTGCTTCTTACGTTAAAAAAATACTGTTGAGTCTAGCTTAATATCATTACTCCATTTCTTTTTTCATATCAGTTGTCAGTTCAATATGATAACTCTGTGTGTTCCACCATTTTTGTGGCTATGTCTATGGGGAGGCGACTCTGAGGGAATCACCAAGCTTGTAAAGTGTATCAATCTGACCTTTTGGAATAGGTTGTGAAGCATCTATAATAAATACTATTTATTAATGGTTCCAGAGAACTTAAGAAATCGAGAAAAAAGAAGCTTTGCTTTTACAATGTAAAACTTATGACTGCTTACTAAAGCTGTGGAAAATCTTCCTCAACTGTTCAATTAATTACTTTTACCACTCATTGTAAGAGCTCATGAGGCAGTTTCAAGTCAATGACTAATTTAAAATAGTTCTAAACTAAAATATTTGTTGACATAAAAATCCATATACTATGCACCCAGACATAAAAA
Organism: Lordiphosa andalusiaca; assembly: GCA_035044965.1. Lineage (NCBI taxonomy): Eukaryota > Metazoa > Arthropoda > Insecta > Diptera > Drosophilidae > Lordiphosa > Lordiphosa andalusiaca. The sequence goes on along the minus strand of JAWNNM010003326.1, from coordinate 3,464,443 downwards.
TAATAATATTTGCCTAGACAGATTTACCATAAACAAAACTCTCCGGAAATAATGACAAATCTATTGGAAATCTTTGTCCATAAATTTTACACTTGAGCCATGGTAAATACTGGTAGTATTTGCATTATCATTTCTATTTTCGAGGGATATTTATAGTTTTTTTTTTTTTGTTGCGCTCATATTATTATTTTTGCTTTCTGTATTTATTTATTTTCTACGCATATTTAGATGCCATTGACGCGTGTGTGGACGGGAATGTTTTTACTTTTTTGATGTTGTTGTTGTTGTTGCTGCTGCTGCTGCTGTTGACGCTGTCAGTTATAGCCGATTTCATGCGGTTCAATGAGTTTAATTTGAGTGACGTATGCAAATGCAATAACAGAGAGAGAATCTCAAAGGGAATAAGCAAATGGGGTAGGAACGGCATATGTTGCAGCGACAATGTAGTAGTGCGTGTTAATGCTGAGGATGTGATATCATTTTATAGGTATTTGGAAATTAGGCACTCTAATTTCATGAAAATTATGGTAATTTGTGTCCAACACAGAAAAAAATGCGAAATTTAATGTGAGCTGAGTCAACTTGTTTATCATTATAATACATTCTCATTGCTCTTATTAAATCCTCAAACAAATCATTTCGATGAAATCAGTACAGAATCTTGCACTTTACTAATTAACACGCATTGCGAACATATTTTTAACAATTTAACGCAATCGACATGAGCTCATCCAAGCGAATAATGAAAAGAGAAAAAAAAAGTTCCAAAGCTTCAATTAAAACGTTGCCGAATCGCTTCAAATTTCAAAGTTGTCGACGAATCGAGTTGAGTCAAAAGCAAATCAAATTAGGGGCAAACACGTTTACCGTTTTAAGCGCTTCAGCATACGAGAGATCTACTCGAGGCAATTACGGTGACATCGTTGTAAGCACCATTGGGAGGCGGGGGCGGGGACGCAATCAACACTCATACGCCGTGTGGTGTGTTGTGCGTTTATCTCAATTTGCGAAATACTCGTACTTTTTAAGCAACGAGAGTGGCCCGGGTGAGACATGTGTATATACATACATAAATACCAGACGATGTGTGTGTATGAATGTGGGGGTATATAGACTGAAATAGTCGCGTGTTAACATCATTTCTAATTAAGAGCAATATTTATCTGCGTAGCAAAGATAATGCCCAGCGCCAGAAATGTTATTTGTGTGAGGTCGTTGAGGCTGGGTGGTTGTTTACATTCAGTTCGGACCTGAGAATTATTATCTGCGAAATGGGGGTTAGTGCACTGTTAAGTAACAATTTAAAGCATGTCTAAGCATTACTTGGTTAAGGCACATAATCTGAATATTGCTATTCCTTTACTTGGTTTTTCAAAAGAGAAATTCATTGAAAACTGTGAATTTTCAAGCTATTATTTGAAACTTAAACCGTTTGCATTTGAATTTGAAATATGTTCCCAGAGACCCCCGAAATGCAATAGCTATAGAGTCTAACCGCTGCCAAGTTAGCGGAGGCATCCATTAAGAATACTAGAATGAGTGGACTTTCACTTTGAGAACAATCAATCATCACTTCCCGTTTTATATTATATATCTTTTTATTACAAATTAAATGACCATTTATTAATAATTATTTTAAATTGTAATTACTTATACAATTACTTGAATAATTGTTCCTAAAAAGAGGGATTATTCAGTAATTGTGCTTAAAAAGATTAATTATTCATTTAATTGTAGGTGAAAGATGTGAGTTGTACCAATCAAGTTTGGAAAACACCAACTATAAAATCAAATTGTTAGCCTTTTGTGCTCTATACAGTTCGGCGATTATTCCAAACATTGGATGTACAGCCATTCAAATTAATATACTATTTTAGTTTACTCCTAGAAATACATGAAAAGTTTTAAAAATCAAACACACATGCTCAATAATCCCCCTTCAATTATTCATGTAATTGTTTAAGTAATTACAATTTCAAATAAGCACCGAGATTTCCAAGTAACAATTACGTCACCAAACCCGAACTTTCACTAGAAAAAAAGCAACTTGAAACAACTAAACATTGATATCGAAGTTCCTTAATGGTGCAACTAATGCAAAGAACTATGTTGAGTTGTAAACAGTGGAGTACGCAAGATTTTTTTTAAGGGAGGCGTGTTTATACCTATCTTAGTCTAGTTTTTATTGGTAACATGTAAATATATGTTTATTAAAGATATTAGAAATAATTTATATGCAAAAAAAACTTTTTCTCTTGTATATGTTTAGGAATAAATGGGGGCTTAAGCCCCAAAACCCCCTGCCTATGACTCTGGTGGTCAAGATTAGCTTAAGCAACGATAGTTATATATCAATTGACGACTAGAAATATTAAAATCTACCTGAGCTTATCACACTAGTGTAATTTATTCCAATCCTTTCCACAAGCTTGTTTTCTCCAGTTCTTAATGTGAATTTGGCTCAGTTTTTGTAGTAAGAAGTAAGAATATTTGTACCTGGTCTGGGTTCAGTGACTTTTCACCTTTATTTTTGGGAATGAAAAACTCAAATTTGCTTGATTTAGAAACAACAGTTTTGCCTTCTTGGAGGTCTATGGACTGTTCCTTTGTTGAGTGCAGCAGAAATAACTACATTTTTGTATTTAATCCTTGTATTTATTCAGTCACGTTTGGCACTGTCTCCATTTGATTTTGCCAATAATTACACATTAATTGAATGGTTTTGTGGTAATTTTGGCCACACCAACAAATATAAAAAAAAAAAAACTTGAACCCCACCCAAATTGTGTAGATACACCTCGGATCGTCTCGGCTATTGGCCCGCCAAAGTGCAAACATTTGTAATTTGCACATTAAATTTGTCTGCTTGCCATCCACGTGCCGTAATTAGTGGATCGTTGGCTACCTGGTGGACTCTCCTCAGCTCTCGGGGCAAAAAAAAAATATTTGGATTAAAATTGTTTTCTTGTTTACCATGATTCAGCATTTCAAGCAGCTAAGCCGGCAAATTGCTTATAAGTAATGGAATTAAGAACAGCATTTAGGTAAGCAAACTAGAACAGATATGAAAGCAATTTAATATTTAATATGCTTAAGTGGAGTACAGTCGAATAAGCGTATTGTGCATTTTTAATTAAATTAAAATTTAGCATTTACCGCAACAAAAATGCGTGAAATTCATACACACACAGTTAAATCAACAAATCTATGTATTTTCACAAACCGCAAAAATGAATTTCCATGTTAATTTAATGACACTTAATAAAATTGAATTATATATTTCGAGCCATAAAATGTTTAAACAAACCAATGCCACAAATGCCGTAACACTTCATATAACCCCCAGACGCCAAAAAAGCCCAGACATGGTGGACGTGGACGTGGACGACGCCCCCGCAACGAAAGGAAAGCAGAAAGCAAAATAAACACACGTGTGAGAACACGAATTGAATGGCTGACCAAAAGATGCGCTGCAGATACAGAAGCAGCACCACCACCAGTTGAGATATTTCCTATAGATAAATAAAGAAAATCAGCACAAAAATTGACGTAATTGTCACACTTTGTGCGTAGTAGTGTGTGTGTGTGTGTACACGGGGCTCAGCAGCAGCTGCTTTTTGTATAGAGCCAGATCTGAGGCCAAACAGAGCGACATATATGGCAAGTACAGTAGAAACTACTATTTGAGTCTTTTTATACTCTGTACCGTAGGTACATAGAGTATTATAAGTTTGTGCAAAAGTATGTAACATCCAGAAGGAAGCATCTCCGACCCCATAAAGTATATATATTCTTGATCAGCATCAACAGCCGAGTCGATATAGCCATGTCCGTCTGTCCGTCTGTCCGTCTGTCTGTCCGTATGAACGCACAGATCTCAGAGATGGTAAGAGATAGAGGCTTGACATGTATGGGACATATGCTTCTTATGTCTGCAGGCAGATCAAGTTTATTTTCAATTTTGGCCACGCCCCCTGCCGCCCCCACAATTTAGAAAAAACGTCATATCTCCCACAGTTTTGAAGATAGATTCCTTCTGAACATATTTAGTTATTAGGATAACTTATCGATCCGCCAAAGGAATGAAGAAGATCGGATGAACGGTTTTCGAGTTATGATCAAAAGACAGATTTTCTTGGTACAGAGTATGTTATAGTCGGGCTTGACCGACTTTCTTTCTTGTTTTTTTATGCAAGATGTTATTATATATTACGCACAATTTCTGCGTGCTTGAATCACAATCCCCGGTACCTTAGTTGGTTTTTTCCCATCTCCATTAATTTTGAAATTTCAAATAGACCCTATTAGACTTCCAGAATAAAGCAATTTTAGGCCTTGGCAGAGCTGTGAAACAGCGTGAGCAAACACAGAGTTACAGAAGTGAACACCAGTGATCTGAGCGAGGTTCTTGAATAAATAAGGGTTGCGTGGCACCGATTGGTCGTTGTGAATCCGGTGCATTCAACAAGAACTAAGAGAAATCGAACTTTCACAACAGAATTTAAAAAACTTTCAACAAAAATATATTATAATGGCCTTAAGAAATATGTAATAGCCAGAAGGAAGCATCTTCAACCCTTTGCAGAGTGATTGGAAAGGTGCTTATTTTTCATACCTAGGCTAGATGCAAAGTAAGTGTCCAAATATATATACTTAGGCAATGTAATAGTTGTCTGATATATTCAGTTCCCAGGTAAAGGAAAAGGTAGTTTTCAACAAGCGTTTTAGAGCATGAATGAAATCGGAATCGGAGTCCATTTACCAGAGAGCTTTTCTTCTTACCTTATAAGTGGTATTTTGTTACATTTAGAATTCGATTATTTAGTATTGAGAGCTAAATATCAAGAACTAAGTATCGAATACTGAATATCAAGTACAAGTAATAGTTTCAAAAATGCATTATTATTATTAAAAGAAAAAATTTCTTAACACAATTTTTCAATTGTTGATGTCACAGTGTGAAGCAGTGAAAGACCTACCTGAAAATATTCAGAATTTTCCGAAACTATGATTTATTTTTAAAAACATTTTACCAAGCAATAATTTTCTATATTCATGAACATTAGTTCACATTATGTTATATAAGTTACAAAATTATGCATAGAAAATATGTACAAATAACTAGAATAAGTATTCTAAATTTTTCTTAAAGAAGTTCTACTGTTTCTATCATTTTTGTTTTTTTTTTTGTTGTATTTTTGAGGTGGGGTATATGTGTGTGTACTCTTTTGGCACTTTTCACATGGCGCAGGCGCATTACCAAACATTTTTGGTCTTTTTTTTATATTTGATTGAATGACCAAATGACTGACTGACGACTGGCAACAAGTCTAGTTGTTGTTGTTGTTGCTGCTGCTGGCTGTATCCAAAATGCTACGAACTTGTGTCAGCTTTGTCCTCCTCATCAATTAACACCAATTTGCCACTCACTCACACACAAGCACCCACATTCGAACGTAAACACACATATAAATTAAGAAAATGGAAATGCAAACAGAGAGTCAGTCCGAGTCAGACAACATGTCTGATTTCAATAAAAACAATATTATAAACAAATTACCAGAGCTGTAAATTACAAATTTGATTTAAGTTTCCATTTGTTATTCATGTTAAAAATAGCAGCAACATGCCAAACTACAATTAAGTGTTGTTAATTGTTTAACAAAACTTACCAAAGATTTGTAACCCTTGAAAAGGCTACTATAAATGTAGAAAACTTTAATTACTTTCTTTATTTATAACTTTTTTTTGCATTTAAGTGGATTCTGTTACATTTCTTAACAATCTCCTTGTTTTTTTCGTTTTCTTAGTATTATTTATGTACCAAAACTAATGTTCTAAACGCTTAGCCCTTTTATTTTAGTTTCATAATGATATATAGTATTATATTTGTCGCCAGACGAACGGAAACATAAACAACAGCATGAATAAAATTGTATGATACACAAATTTCAAATACATATATCTTTAGCACAAGAGGGTGGATCTATAAGTAACCGTAAAAAAACGTAAAATCCATCCGTAATTCGGTTCCAATTACAAAACGAGAGCGTGAGTTAATGTCGGACCTACCCGCCCTCGACGTTTCTTTTACTGATTAGAATAAATGCTTTCATTAACAGAGATTTAACATTTATGTAACAATATCAACATAATGTTAGCAAGCAGCGCATGCTGCTCCGAAAAGTATGCTATATTTTTGATACCCTTTATAGCTCTTTCACTTTTTACCCGATTTTTATGAGTTTTAGAGATTATAGTAGATATTGGGCACATACTATAAAGTTTCATCTGCACTCAGATAATGCAAGTCAAATTCTTTGTGTCTGTTTTTGCTCTAATGTTACCTTGAAATGCCCAAACAGTCATAGCAATGAGGAGGAAGCTGAAGTCTATTAAAGATAAAACTAATGACCTCGTGCAGAAAAGAACTTGCTGATTTGAAAATCCAAAACATTGCTAGATAAGTCACGTGCAGCTCTTGAAGTAAGCTTATTTTGGGATTATCATCAAGTTTGAATGTAGAGCTTTCAGATTCAATGAATTTAATCTCGGACAATCCAAGACCAAGCCAATTTTAGGATTTTAAGTTCATAAGTACGAATTTCGAGCTTAAATCAATATAGAGAACTCTTCATTTGAAACTACTAAGGAATCAAGTCAATTTAAGCTAGGATCAATCACGAGTGATGTTGAATTAAGCCCATTTCAAGCTAATATCATCCTCTCATGGTCATGCTGTCATGATCATACTCTCATGCTCATGCTCTTATGCTCTCAAGCTCTCATGCTCTCATGCTCTCATTCTCATGCTCTCATGCTCTTGCTCTTAAGCTCAGACTCTCATGCTCATGCACTCATGCTCATGCTCATTCTCTCATACTCATGCTCTCATGCTCATGAGCATTCAAGTCAATCCTTCTTGTTCTCGGATTAAGAAGATTCGGGATAGAGCGATTTCTGTCATCGTTTGGAATTGATTTTTCGGATATTTTCTTATAGACTATAACTAAGTATAACATTCTATGACAACATTGAGATATTCAAAAGTACTCGACACTTAACTCCATCAGCTAATTACCGTAAAGCTATATTTTCACGACCTGACTTCTCAGTTAAGCTTGCGTCTGAGAGATTAAGAGACGCCATATTGGTAACATTTGAGGGTGCTATTGAAAGTATAACTTTTTAAACTTTGAATCCACCCTCGTACGTATATTTTCATATATTTTCAGGTGATATTATAAATGTGTTGACCATTTTCTGGGCTCATTTCCGAATTAATATTACATATATCAACATTGTGTAAGTATGCAAGTATTATAGAAAAAAAAAAAAAAAGTTGGCCAGCTGTTTAAATATTTAAGAGGGCACTCAACGCCTGAGTGACTGAGATAAGCGATGGAAAAAAGCCAACAGATAATTATGGGGCGTTCATTAAAAGTTTATAAAAATACTTAGCCACATGCGGAATTCAAGACATCAAATTTTTATGATTTTTAATATAATCTCAAAAATTAAACTTTTCCACCATCTTTGATTGCAAAACCCATTATCTGTCTACAGTTTGATAATAACCAAGTTTGCCGCCCTGGCATACAAAGCTAAAAAACGGAACAATTTTACTTAATTATTAACATGCTATTGTTAAACAACAAACAATTTCACTCTACACATATTCTCATTCCCGTCTAGGGTCTGGAGTTCAGCCGGCTTGGCTGTTTGTTAAAGTGATTTCTGATTTCATTTTCCAACTGGTTGAACACACAAAGTGCCCAGCCCCCTCTGCCCAAAAATGGGGGAAAAAAAATCAAAATGGGCGTCGTTTTGTGGTACATCGGATAGTGGAGTGGAGAGGAAGTGATTGCTGTGGCATCCAACGCGCCGACATTCTCGACGTTCGTTAAAATGCATTTTACGACCAGACTCTGAATTGTGTGCACATGTATTGTGCATTATAATATGTGCAATTATTTAAATGATTTTGCAAAATATGTGCCTGTCTGTTTGTTAATTAGATAAAAAGGAAATGGGGCATTGAATCGGTCATAAAAAGGTAAACAACGAATCGAATTCAATTGGCGGGTGCATTTAAGTGGCGGTAAGGCTCGCATTTTATAAATCAAAACGCTTAAGCAGATACAAATACATACTAAAAATATAAAATTAATAAAACTTTTCCATGACTAATCCCAATCCATTCACATCACCATAATACATATTAACACAAATTTTTTCGAAAATTAGCTAAAAATATGTTCCATATCTTCAACAAGAATCAACCACAAATATTCTGTCTATAATATTTGAATTTTTTGGCTTTGGCTAAATATTCGTCTATTTATACTAGAAAATACCAGCAAATGTTGAGGACAAACAAATAAATTAAATAAGATAAAAGAATAGGTATATAAACATTAAAAATATAGACACAAATTAAATGAAATAAGGTTAAGTTAATTTATAAGTTTGGACATTGGCATTGAATGCGCAAACGACACGAAATTGATAGCGGTAGCAGTCCACCTACCGCACAATCGACCATGGGTCGAAGAATAAAACATAAATGAAATTAAGCCACTGTTTATATTCGGAGAGAATGGATCTCTAAAGTTTATTATAGTCTGTAAGGAGAACTACAAACCGTTCATACTAAGCTTGGATAGCAATACATACAACGGCTGTGGGATACGAACAAACTTATGGAAGAGTCTTAAAGAAATACTTAGATTAGAAAATCTTACTATTAATAAGTGTTAAAACTTGAACATGAGGAATACATAGCTGTGCAACCAAAGTACAAGAAACGAAGCAAGATTAACCTAACAATTACTCAAGTCTTGTCCCAAAATTCCTAAGCTCGTCAAGAGTTACATTTATTACCTACAACTTGTAGCCAGAAACAAAGTATCATCCAGATAGATGGCAGTAAGCGACCTTTATAAAGAGATTCAGTAGATACTTACGTATCTGCAGGAAACTTGCATGAATAGGACACAGCAACATTTTAACAGAGAAAGCTATGTTTCTTTAATAGGAAACAAAAGACTCAGCCTTTTCATGGTCAGTGAATTGATTACCAGCTTTTTCTAGTCAAGGCTGATCTACGTTAGATTTAGAACTGGAAGGGTGTCTAAAGTTTAAAAAGAATTCATGAAATTCTCCGCATTTCATCGAGGAATTGAAATTGTTATAAATAAGGGTTGGCTAACAGCGCCTAATGCTAGCGCAGTCACTAATACAAATAAAACAAATTTTTTGGAAGCAACTACAGGAAAACGAAAGAGAAAACCGTTTGTTGCCTAATACTGTATGTGTGTGTGTGGTGCTTGTGGCTGTCTGAAGCATACGGCAGCAACAAAATCAACGGCACAGACTTTAGTTTTGCTTCTTTTCTTTCTGTATGAGCAACAACAAATGCGCCTGCTGTGCTTATCATGCGTGCACCTCTGTCATAAATGAAGGTGAACATTTCTCGAAGGGAATACAAAAATTCGCCCACATTGAAATTAAATTTTAAAGTTGTTTTTTGGCACACATAAAAGGGGGATTCTTCTTTAGAAATTAAGGCACGAGTTTCATTCAAAATTGGTTTAAAACCCCAAATTTGTAGAAACTATATTCCGAAAGATGGGAGGCAGCTTAATGAACGCTCTCAAAAAACCATTCAAACACCAAAACTAATATAAAAATCCAAACAACAATAGTCTTTGATGTTAATATAATTCAGTTCAATTTCGATCCAATCTATTGCAAGCCTTACATTTTCTATGCAATTTTCCATATGTTTGATAAGTATTTTCGATCAAACTGTGTAAAACTTGGAGCTACCCTAACAGCAAAACATTGACAGCCCACGAACACTGCGAACTGTCAAACTTCTGCATAATTTTTGGTTAGTTGTTTCGCCCCCCCCCCCCCCCCCCCTCTCTCTCTCGCTCTTTGAATTTCTTTCTGGGAATTTACATTGACACAGTTGCCACAGCCGTTGTCTGTGCTTTTGCCTTTACTTTACATACAACATGGCTCACACAAAAACAGAGCCAAAAGGAAATAAAGCAGTTTTTTATTTTGTTTCCTTGATTTTTCGATGCAGACAAAAGTTGGCGTGTACACATGCCATATAATCCACATGTACACATGCCATACATATATATGTATGTCCCGGCATACATATTTATGTGGTAGGTGAGGTTAGGGCGAGGCAAATATCTAAGTTTATTTATAGCCTCACTTTTTTTCGGCCATATTCATATTGGCTGCTCCTTTTTGTGCTAAGCAGCTTTGGGGCAAATAAGAACTTCAAAGCGGAAAACTTGTCTCCAAAAAAGGAAAACAAAATATATATAAAAACCAAATGTTGAGTTGATTTCTTGTTTTTCAATCTAATTGGTAAGTCTCCTTTGTTTGGAGCGCATACCTGACAATAAAAAGGCGCCACATTCAACCGAAGACACTCCAAAGGAAAATTACTAGACTTGTCCTGGTCTCTCTTTGTGTTTTCCATTTTCCGCTTGACTAGGTAAATTGCACACGTGGGCCAATGGTAATTGGAAACTAAGTTGAAAGTTCGTTTAATGGGCGAAAAGGAAGCGTCACTGACCCAATGGGGACACTAGCATTATTTTACACTAGTTTATTTTATAATCCATAATGATCTACAGGGGAGTAAAGGACCTCGTTAGGATACTCTAATTGCTACTAAGAAATGCTTTAACTGTGATTGAAAGAACTTTTTGGCAGCTAGTCTCTCCAAGTGGAGACTTTTTATGTATGGGAGTATTAAAACTTTGAAAAGGTAGATAATGAAAGCTCACCCGTGTCTGAAGAACGAGAATCTATAAGCCCAATCATAGGGATATGCCCAATATACAGAGTGTTTAGATGAAGAAACTTTCAAGAATGGTCGCTAACTAACAAAGAAACTACAGACGAATTGAATGGCAAAAGCTGATGGGTCCACATAAGATATATATATTCTTGATCAGCATGACGAGCTGAGTCGATATAGCCATGTCCGTCTGTCCGTTCGTCTGTTTCTATTCGATTTGAAAGCTATGGCTACCAAACTTTGCACGAAGTCGTGTAGCACAAATACGTTGCACAAGTATCAAAACCACCCGGATCGGATGACAAAACCTAGAAAACCTAGTTTTGGTGAGAAAAACTTTTTAAATTCAAAGAAAATGCTTCCAAACTTTATATTTCATAGTTTGCTATGCTTTCCCATGATTCCACTAAGTTTGGTCGAAATCGGACATCTATTTAGTATAGCTGTCATACAAAAGTAGAGTCAGAAAAGTAGTCATAGTGAGAAAAACTTGTTTGTTTCAGTTGGAAAAACGAGCTGAAAGGGTATACAAACTTTCCTTTATTTTTTAGTATTGTAATGCAATTAAACTTGAAAAAGAACCGGCTGGACTTACCTGCTCGGGAAAGAAGCTAACGTAGTGCCGTAGATCCTTAAATGTGATCGCTCGCTATCTTAATATCCACCTCATCTGGGTGCCTGGTCACCGCTACATTGAGGGAAATAAGTCAGCTGACAATCTAAGATGGTACCTAGATAGGGCAATACCATTTAGAGCTCGATAGGGTTGCTCTAGACAGGCTTCTGGCTACTCAACAATGACCCACATACATTCTAAACCATATCAATATCCTTTTACGCCAAAGCAGAGGAAACACTTCACTTCTATTCGGAGCCCTAATGGGTCACTAAAACATCGGTAGACATGCTGAAAGCTTGAACATCGCTCTTAGTTCTCAAAACTCTTTGTCAGCCCTCTCTACTCAACCTCTTGAAAGTATCTGTGATGGGGATTCGGTCTCTACTGGTATAAAATGTGGTATTGCCATTCAGATGCGGCGTTAAACTATTAGGTATTTCCCTTTTCTTTTGGTCGAAAATTAGAAGCGCACAGTCAAAAAAATGGAGAAAAGCTAGGCTTGTCTCTCTGGGGCTCAAAAGGCAACTATTTATTATACATTTATTTTCTGTATTTAAGTTTTATTGATCAAATACAGCGAATAGACCATCAACAATTGGGATCATCAAACTGTTTACACATTCGCTAGCACAGATGCCATCCAATGATCACAGACACTGGTAGGGCATAGGGAAATTTCAATTGCTGGTTGAATTTAGATTATCATAAGAGAAGGTGAAGATTGAACGGTCCAAATAATCGAGAAACTTGCCAAATGTTAAATTGAGATGTAGTCCAGATGTGATCATGAAGATTTGATAGATTGCAAGTGTAGCCTGATGAAAAGAAGGTCTAAGGAGGGGTGTAGCAAAGCACGGCATGTTTTTAGCTATTACTTAGTAATCAGAAAAGTAAGAATGTCAAGTCAGTCTAAAATATACCCTGTACCTTCTAAAGATTGTGTTAAGAGGTGTGTGAAGTGATGCCCATCTCAGTTGCGGCCAGTGCTGCAGTTAGATTTCTTTATAGCTCGACGCTCGGTTAACCGATCTTTACAAATCCCCTGGCGGATCGATAAATAATGCTGATAAAAATAAAATAGTCGTGGAAGGTAGGCAACAGTCGTCTACAAAACTGTGAGAGATATTAAGTTTTTTCCTATTTTGACGGACAGTTCATGATGAAGGATCTATATACTTTATAGGGTCGAAATTGATACCTTCCAGCTGTCACATTCTTTTGCACAAGCTTAATATACTCTTTTGTGTTCCTTTGGTACAGAGTAGAACAGTAAGTGGTAAAAGCGGTTGCTACTTACCCTTTTTGTATTCAAAATCTCCCATTTTCAATAACAAGGCCACGCATTTCTTAAATATATCTTTTAAGGATTTCAAATTCATTTTATTGGTTTTTTTTTTGTTTGTTTTGTTTTTTTGCTTATGTGTTTCCTCTTATAATTGTTTTACTTTTTCGCAAATTTTGTTTTCTTCATCTTTCTTGGTTTTCTTTTTTATTGTATGTTTAAAGATTTTGCATCTTGTTTTGTTGGTTTTTATGTGTATATATATATATATATATATATATATATATGTATAATATATATGCACTTGCTATATAAACTTAAATGTATAAACTAAATTAAATAATTTGAATTTTTTGTTTTGCATTTGTTTTTTTTTTTTCAATTTTGTATTTTTTTTTTTAAATATGTATATATATATAATATATGTACCTCAAAGTTTTTGCACGCACACACATGAAACAACAACAAAAGGGCCTTTGTTTTAAGAGCCAGAGATGATAAATGAAAATCAAAATTAAATGATTAGTAAAGCTCAAAAATAATTGCACAAAATTTATAAACAAAAAAAAAAACAATTCGACATTTAGTATTTATTTTGTTTTTGTTTTTCTTGTTGTTTGTTACAATAAATTGTTATGCTCAGACTACTAAAGACTATTTTTATATGCATATATATGTCTGTTTCTCCTTTGAATTATTTATTTATGCGCCTATTTAGTTTTGTTTTAGGGTTTTTCTTTTTCAAAAGAAAATAAATTTTTAATGTGATGTGAACATTTCGTGGATACATTTATGACTTTTCTTGCATAACTAAATGTAGTTAGTAGAAACAACATAAAAGAACTCATTGTGTTTTGTTTTTTTTTTTTTTTATTTATACATAACTTTTTAAACCTTTCTCGCTCACAACAGGATGATTTTTGTTAAAAATAAATTAACAGAAAAGAATACATCAATTTAAGAGTAAAACCTATAAATTGAATTTTTATATCTTTTAGTTTCAAAACAATAAATATAATAGTAGATGTTTGATGAATTTAAACTTAGTTGGCGCTTTTCTCTGTTTTGTAGGTATATTGTTTTATTTTTTAATATTTATATAGATTTCTTCGACGCCTTTCAATATTAATGCTAAATTTTTTACACACAAATTTCAGTTGGTTTTTTGTTTTGTGGCTTAAAATTAAACATTTAGATGTTGTATTTTTATTATTTTCCTTTTTTTTTTGCTGCGTTTGTTAATATTTATTTTAGAATTTGAGTAGTTGTTGATGTTGTGTGTGGTTTTTTGACTATGTTTTTCTTTTTTGGGGGTGGAGTGCGCTTACTTGTAGGTGCCACGGTTTTTGTTTTGTTTTTGTGTTAATGTATATGATGAGCATAATGTATGTATGTCTGTTGTTTATATCTGATTGATCCACAGTACTATGTATGTATGTATGTTATTATTGTTGCACGTCGTCGCTTGATTGTACAACATTTATGCCAGAGACAATGTCTAAGACGCCTAAGCAAAACATCGAGAGCTACCAGGGAAGTGTTTACCTAAGCTCAGTTAGCAGCGGGGAAAGGGGCAATAAGAATATGTTTTAGAAATAAAAACCGCACAGTGTAATGTTTACCAACACCTAATATTTGCATGGCTTACGCTGCCTTTAGGCTTTTTTCAACACTGAAAACTTTAAATTGGGAAAATGCTGAGAAAAATATTATTCAGCATTTTGCGGCACCAACGAAAATTACTCATAAAAAAAGTGTTTTGCAACTCTGCCTTGGCACGACTGTTTATTCACCGACACTCATACATTTTTTATACACAATCATGATTAATGCCCCTTAAAGTATGCCATCTTTATTTCTTTTAGTAGTTCTCGCAGCGTCAACATAATCCACACTGTGTTTTCTATCAGGTTGTCGAAGCAGTTAAAAGACTTCAAAACAAGTAAGTGTTAAGGCAAACATGAAACTATTAATATTCATAAACTTAGCATACTTTGAAGGGCAGTTATCATGATTTTTGGTTTGTACATAAGCAGGATAACAGTGGCTGTTTACTTAGTTCTTATTTTAGCCCAATGCCTGTTCACACAGTGGTTTTATTTTGTTCAAAGATTCCATTGTGATTGTGCCTCTTTGCTGGTTTAATTATTCACTTGTTGAGTTACTCAGTTGATAAAACATAGAAGCCATATATTCAAAATTCAAATAATTATTTAAGAGATGGGAATCGACAGTCCTTCACAAACCGTACAAGTAAACATTTAAGTTGAAATCAACAGCCTTTACCCAAAATATATTCAAAATCGAAATCTTTGAAATTTTCTTAATTTTTTCAGCGCTCAAATATAATTATTTAGGGGTGTTAACTTACTTTGGGAAATTTTTAAAAAAAGAACTCCTTCCAGTATTTGTCAAAATTTAGAGAAAAAAATGTTTTAACCGTCTTTTCGCTGTGCCGATTTTAAAAGCTAAGCATTTTCTTAAAAAAATTTTAAGATACTATTTCCCGATTTATTTGCAATGCTATTATTATCAACACTAAACCACACTGCGCCTTATTCGGCTATTTTGCGGCACTGTAATCCCATTAGAAAACAGTTGAAAGTTATCACTTTGGCCGCACATTTCAAGTAAGAAGAATGCTAATCCCAAAGTTAAGACAAACCTTTATCTAACATTTTGCAGCACCCAAACAATAAACATTCGTGAATTTTTCAAATCTACTTTGTCAGTTTCCAGCACTAACAAATAAACCCTTTAAAATAAAAAAAAAATGGAAATTTTAAGCCCACACTGTGTAATCTTCTTGCCCCTGGGGTGTTTTTTTTTTCTTGTTTGTTTGTTTGTTTTTCATCAACACTGCAAAATTTTTCTTTCCTAATTTGTTTCCTGCTCTACTTCTAGCGACTTTAAACACGCAGTTTTTTTTTTACTTTGTTTTCTTTATAAATATTACACTTTGTATTTATCATATGATTTGTTTTTGCTTTTGTTTTGTTTTTTTTTTTCAAGCCTACTGAGTAAGCCATAATTTTTGTTGTTTTGTTTTGTATTTAATTTATAAATTAATAAAGCGTTTCATACTTTCACAAATTGTTGTTGTTGTGGTTGTTTCTGTTGATTTTGCTGAGATATTGAAAACAAATTCTTTTGCCCTTTTCTTTACTATTTTGTTTGTTTGTTTGTTTGTTCCTTGTGCTTGGCTTTTTCTTGGTTAACTAAACTACGTTTACAACTAGATATCTGTAGTCTCGTGGTTATATACGCTATATGTTAATGAATGAATATTTATATAATTTTTGTTTGTTTATTACGATTTAATTGCTGTTTGTTGTGTTGTTGTTGTTGTTGTGGTTGTTGTTGGCTGCTGTGTAAAGGCTGCTTCGGCTGAGGTTTTTTGGGGTTGAAAGAACTTTCCAGCGATCTGATGACACAGTTTAAAATGGGCTGCAAATGTATAGAACAACAATAAGAGTCAAGTTAGTTTGAATGCATTCAAATGCTCATTAAAAGTTATTAAATTTTGTCTACTTCCGAATGTATATGTATATTTGATAATTTGATCACCTTGAATGCGGCCAAGTTCGTGGCTTGGCTATTTCCTACTTTTGTTTGGGTTTCTTAACCTCAGGCCACACAATAATTCAAATGAGCCCCCTCTAAACTATAAAAAAGCAAGGTATGTGACTCTAAAAATGGTAGAAATATTATAATCAGTTGATCGTTTTTTGGCATAGTTTTTATTTTTCTTTTTTTATTCGCTTTTTTATTTTTGTTGTAGTCTTTAAATATGGTTAAACACGCATGGAATTGAACGACTGCTGACCTAGGTCAAGGTTGGGCATACCATAAGTTGCATTTATCAAAATTGCTCGAATAACTTCTAAGTGAATTAAATGGTAATACTTTCTATTACCAAAAGTACACCGGGACAGGGCGACCAAAACTGAAGCAGTGGCTGTACATAACTATACATATCTGCCTGATTTTTCTCTACAATATAAAGCTAGTTTTACAATTTTACTTCGTTCGTTTTCACGATTTTATTTCTAGAATAAATTGTTACTTATTTAACATTATAAAGGATTAATATGAAGAATTTTATTGTATACATTGAAATTAAATTAGTTCAACATTATCGAATAGAACTTTAACTCTGTGTTTTTGGCTTAAGCTCTCACTAATGGCAAAATGAGACACCTTTAATCGACCAAACCCAGTTTGGTTTGACTTAACGGACATTGAGAAACCGGGTCTCGTATAACAGAAAGATATTTATTCAATATCGAATGAATATATCAAATTAATCAAATTAATATATAAAATTCTAATGCCAAATTTCGAACTTCAAGCCTGAAACATAATATTTTTTATAAGAAATTTATATTAAATGAATAATTTATAAGAAATTCATGACCAAAACTGACTAAAAAACAAGAAAGAAAGTCAGTCAAGCCCGACTATAACATACTCTGTACCAAGAAAATTTGTCTTTTGATCATAACTCAAAAACCGTTCATCCGATCTTCTTCATTCCTTTGGCGGATCGATAAGTTATCCTAATAACTAAATATGTCTAGAAGGAATAAGCCATCTATCTTCAAAACTGTGGGAGATATGACGTTTTTTCTAAATTGCGGGGGCGGGAGGGGGCGTGGCCAAAATTGAAAATAAACTTGATCTGCCTGCAGACATAAGAAGCATATGTCCCATACATGTCAAACCTCTATCTCTCACCATCTCTGAGATCTGTGAGTTCATACGGACAGACAGGCGGACGAACAGACGGACGGACAGACGGACATGGCTATATCGACTCGGCTGTTGATGCTGATCAAGAATATATATACTTTATGGGGTCGGAGATGCTTCCTTCTGGATGTTACATACATTTGCACAAACTTATAATACTCTATGTACAGAGACTCTTCGCTAAAGAGTAAAAAACATCTTAAACGCAAAACGGACTGTTAGAAGCGAATAATGGAAATTCTTTTTCAAAAAGCAAGAATTCGCTTTGCACCAAAATACAATTTCTCAGTCATTTTATTAAATGTCCATTGCAGAGAATCGGCTTGAACCAATCATAAGCCCTCAGCCCTTCCCACGACCCTACTCAATACATAAAAAGTATTCCCACTGCTGCCCCACACTACAGGCAGGGAAAAACTTTTATAGATTTTGTGCCTTATCAGCTTCACCCGCAAGCACACACACTCACACTCGCACACACACACTTGCGAACTTCTCTGTCTCAGTCGGCGGCTACGTCGTGCGGGAGCTTATGACGTAAGCAGGCACAGCAGTGTGCTATATTAAATCTTTTACACAAAAACCATATAACGAAAAAACAAAAAACTACAAGATAAAAGACAATAAGCCTCGCTGCACCCACGCAAAACCTAAGCATGAATATGAATGTTTGAAATCGGAGCGGTGCAATATATTATGTTACAAATGAAGGCACCTACACACACACACACACACACTCAGCTGAGTGGTGTGAAGTTCAGTGCGCCATTGAATTTACATGAAGAGCCCTCTCTTTGTGCTTTTGTTCAGGTAAGTTACTTAACTTAAAATAAACCATGAACGAGGCAGAGTTACGTGAGTCAAGTGATAATATTGAAAGAAAAAAAAAACTATATATATACATATGAACATATGAAGGCAAAACAAACACCAAACTTTCACTAGTTGAACGCGATCGGTTGGCCTTGAAATAAAATGCAGAATAATAAATAAAGCTAAGTGTAATGTAAGGCACTTGAAGGTAATAGACTAAAAATATAATTATAAGTCAAACTAAAATTAAATAATTAATTTTCACGATTTTTTTTTCTTATTTAAAGTAATAAAAAAATATGTTAAGCTTCCAAGTTTTATCCAATTTAACTCCAAACTTCTAGTCTAAGGTACAACCTTAAGAATAAGTAGGTAGAAACCTGCCCAGGTTTACATAAGGAATATATAATATATATATATCGTATCGCCATGAGCCTATCTTGACCTAAGTGAAGGGTTAGCCATCTCAACCTAACCTATCCTAAGGTGCAACCCTCCAAAGAAGATGAGTCGTTATCAAACAACATGTTTTGATATGTACCTCCTCTAGGTATTTGGAAACGGTTTCAAAATTATATTTCTAACATACAATGTTATATGTTTGTTTTTTTTAAAGGTTCACATATAAGAAGCCAGTTTTTGAGAAGATAACAAACTTTCCTTATTTATTTTAAAGCCGCTGAGCTTAAATCAACAGTCTATTTTCCTCCAGTTTCTGTGGTTCAAGAGCTGTTTGTTGAAAGAGGTTTGTTTACACTCTTAGATTCTGTGGTCATTAAATCAAAACATATTTGCGTATTTTTTTGTAAGTTGGATTGACAGGAAAATCGTACTACAAATATGTTTTTTATCAACAAATACCATTTTCCTGCGGCCTTTAATTTATTCAGGCCAAAGATATAAAAGCGTTAACAACATTTTTGACCTACACGCAATGACAAATATGTTGCCCACATTTTTTTTTTTTTTTTTTTTCAAAACAAAAATATACACAATTCTGAAAAATGACTTTTATAATCATACAAATATAAATTAAATTATATAAGCTACTAGATATATGCACACAAGTCTTTTTTTTATACAAATTTTATAAAAATGAAGACGAAAAACATTTCGATAAATCAAAAACAGGCCACATAATATCATATACATACCGACAGACCACATTTATACCAGACATGCTTATATCAAATATGTTGAAAATGAAACGAACAGCTGGTGTTATTGTTGTATTCTCACTTTGACACAATGTTGTATGTTTGCTTTTAAATACACAAAAAAATTCTTTGCTTCAATAATTTATATACAATTTATAAATACTCGTGCATGCAAATGTCTGAATTAATGTTATTTATAGTTGATTTTTGGGACAGTTTTTGTTTGCATTTCAACACTCAGTCAGTCAGCCAGTCAGTCAGTCATTCAATCAAGAAGCCAGTTGTCGAGTTTCCCTCTTGTCACTAATTACGCATTTTTAAAATGCAGTTTGTGTTTGTGTTTCATTAAAAATGTAGAGTGAAAGAGACAGTTAACAACGGTTGTGGCCTTCTTTAATATGCACAAAAAGCCAAACAAGCCAAATGGCTTTGTCATCATGGTGGGCGATGACAGTCACAACAACTTAAAGTTGCTTAAATTTTAAATACACTTTTGGGATGACAAAAAAAGCCTACAAAAGGTTTGTTGACCATTTATGTGAGCTCCCAAACTGAGTTTTGATAAGATAGCAGGTTAATGGGGCCAAACTAAAGATTGCTCAGAAAAGTAGAACAAAATGTTAAGAAATGTGTACGCAAGTCGAGCCAACAGACTTTTAATTAAGATGCTTTGATTTTTGTTTTTGTATATGGATAAAATCAATTTTCTTTAAAGACACTCACTCACTTTCCAAAGTCAATCAATCAAGCAGAATATTCCTTCCTTTCTTTTTCAATTAAAAAGTAAATTCCATTTCCTCTACCGAGGGAGAATGTTAATGAACGCTCTTTTGACCTTCTCATCTGTTTTGCTTCAGGCATTTCCTTTTCTTTGAGACGGGAGGGGTCGAGTTCAATAAACGACCAAAAAAAATAACAATACAAAATTCTGCAATTTGCAATTCACTTTTTTCGTTGTTCTCACACACAACGAGACGAGCTTTGAACTTTTATTAAATTCTTAACAAGTGCAACAAATTGATTAAAAGGCGAGGCCAGCAATTGACGCCCGCCTGCTCGTAAATCAAAGCGTGGAAAACTTTTAGAAAATAGAAAATAAAATGCGGCGCGCCGGTCGTATCTTATGTCAATAAACTTTTTGGCTTTGAAATCAAATCAACATGATAAAGCATAAACAGTGAAGCAAAGGAAAATCGATAGAGAGAGAGAGAGCAGCGCCTCGAGACAAATCAATTAAATGAAATAAATATATATAATTTTCCACAGAACTACAAGAAAAGTAAACAGAGAAAGTCGAAGGGTGGAAAAGCGCGAATTGAAAGCAAATTTTAAATTTCGCAATGACATTGTCGTCGATGAGGTTGCTGCCACTACTGCTGCTGCTGCTGCTGTAACAAAATTAACTACGAAAGTAATTAAAGTCTAGGGACCGAGTAGAGCAGGGGGTAGCGTAGGGTCAGGCAGGGCCTCCCGGAACGGGGGTTGAGGAAATTCAAGTTGTCTTGCGCGCGCATGAAGGCAATTAACATTACACACACACACACACACACACAGGGGCAACCACTACAGCCGAGAGGGGCGTTCGTTGGATTTGTAAGATAAACCGAATTAAATTAAGATTTTTCGAGTTTTTTATTAAAATGTAGAATATATAACTGTAGATTTAGAGAGAGCAGAGCTCTTACAAGGTGAGTTAGACACAACAAAAACAACAAAGCAAAAACATGGTTTTCTCTCTGCGATCGCCATCTGATTGGCCACAAAGCATTAGCCTACATAGCATTTAGCAATGGTTGATATTTTAAAGTTTTTTAGTTTAGGTCCTTAATTAGGTCCTTAGTATTTATTGTTGATCAATTCCTATAACTGCAAACGGGGTTTTAAGCGAACCGGGTTCCACCTAGAATTCCTACATATTTTCACGGAGAACCAGACATTAAACTGAATCAAATGTTAAGAATAGTTAAACCTAATCCTGTTCCGAACCCCAAATTTCGATTCTGAACTATTTCCTCGTCATTTTTTTTGTTATCTGATCGATGTAGTGCGATGGTGTCCTAAAATCGTCAGGCTAAACACTTGTAGATTTCTCAAATGTATTTTCTACTCTTACTTTACTAGTACAGAGACTTCGAATCTTCTAAATGACCATCGTCTCAAGTCTTAGCTAACCTTATTCAAATATAATGAACTTCCGAATTATATTTCGAGTATTTGACAAATTAATTGGCTTTTTGATGAGATGAAACATGCATTCAGATATTAAAACAGCTATAAATAATATCTATTCATGTGATTGTTCGACACAAAGATTGATGCTCCTGCATTCTGGAAACCAGAATTAAAATGTAAAAAAAAGTAAGCCAAACTAAGGTATGAACAAAAACCATGAACCATACATTTTCTAAATTTAACCATTGAAATACTTGGTTTGAGCCCTCAAGCCCCACAAAAACACAAGCCGAACGCAGGCTTTTTTCCCAAACTGATAACTAGAACTTTATAATAGAAAGAAATGTAATTTGTGATATA
The DNA here is from genome assembly GCA_035044965.1 of Lordiphosa andalusiaca. Lineage (NCBI taxonomy): Eukaryota > Metazoa > Arthropoda > Insecta > Diptera > Drosophilidae > Lordiphosa > Lordiphosa andalusiaca. The sequence goes on along the minus strand of JAWNNM010003326.1, from coordinate 3,442,457 downwards.
GTGCAACACGTCATTTACTGATTTTACTAAACCACTCATGCGAAGAACTTTTCGTCCGGCCCTTGGTTGCTTTGCAGCCCACACACAAAGACAGTACAGGCCAGAAAGGAGGTCTGAGGCTGTGGATGAGGCTTACACGCAACAGCGCCGCCGGCGACATGGCGCACAATTTGTGCGTTGCAATAAAATAAAATTAAAATTTGAAACAACTACAGCAACAAACAGAAGGGAATGCGGTGGGGGTTGAGGTGTGTCCCCCTCTTCACTTTCTCTGCACTTGCGTAGAATGGGGTTGGGGGGATGAAGGGGGCTGTATCAAGCCCCAGCTGAGCTTAAGCATCGTCATTCATCGTCATCATTATTTTGTTTGCCCATTCGGTTTTTTTTTTTGTTTTTTGCTCTTATTTTACTGGTAATTATGATAAGACAGTAATTACATTTATCTGCTGCTGGCAGCATGAACAGAAATCAAATAATAAAAAAAACGAAAAGAGACTCCACAATGTGTGGGCTTTTACAATCAACGACAACATTGCGTATGCGTTATATATGTATGCCACAATGTCAAAGGCGAGCAAGTGGGCGGCCTTTTGAGTTATTAACAAACTGTGTCTAAGCGCATTCAGAATTATTCTGGTTTTTTTTTTTTGTATATTTTTTGTTTCATATTTCAATGGGTCAAGGCGCAATAGTTTTATTTATAACTCTTATTCTTGACGACACCATTTACTTTTTAGAACAGTATGAAAACAATGGATATCTACTCAAAATACACTTAGCTGCTTGTCAATGCATTTGACATTTGGAATGCCTTTTAGAACACCATTTCTAAATGGCTTCAAAATTTCGAGTATCAACTTAAATCTTATCTAAATTATCTCGTACTGCATTTATATTGTAATTTAACTATGTTAAATAAATTTGCTTGTTCTAAAAGCAAACAAAAGATTGATATTTGTCAAGCTCTGTTTGAATATTACTCATACGCAGTGTGGTCTTAATATACTTTAAAAAGTTCTGCCTTCTGTGTTGCAAATGAAAGTTAAATTTAACATAGAAACAAAGTTTGATATAATTTCCGCCCAACCAACTAATTAATCAATAATTATGCCTTGCGTGTATAGAGCATTTCACTGGAAAAACCTGAATGGGCGGGCGGCTACTTGGAGACTGAGAATACACAATAATAAAAAAAACACAGAAAAGACGAAAAAAAAAATTCAATTAATTTGCTACCTATCACTTGGTTTAGGCACGCTCTTCCTTGCCCCCGGTCGGGACGCCTATCACCTCTTGCAATGTCAAACTCAGAGCAAAAGCAACAACTAAAATTATTATTGATTGCATGTCATTTGTATAGAATTTGTTTGAAAGAGAGCCTCTATTCCACATCTCTCTCTTTCTCTTTGCCCTCTGAATTCAATTAGGTGAGCTCTATCATTATTACCCGTTATTGTGTGTCGGAAGAGTGCAGGGCAAACAAGTTGAAAACAAATGCTATCAGCATAAACTGAAATTTATGCATGATGTAAGAGAGAAGGGTGCATATTCTTAACCCATTTTCAGCAAAACAAATTAAAAAACTGTGCTAAAAAAAAAAAAACGAGCACGCGAATCAAGTGAATTTAGACAGACAATGGCGGATCCAAGCCGCCCGCATAGAAACTTGTTAGTGAGTTGAGTTCAGTGTTCAGTTAAAGTTGCAGAATTTATATTCTAATAAATGCCTTTTGTTTCTGTCTGGGCTCTTTCATAATCTTATCAATTTACTGTTATTTAGTTTTAGTTAGTTTTTGTTTGAACAACAACTGAAGTCAATAAGTTTGAATGATTTCTGTTGATAAGGAGGAGCCCACAGTTTCTATTTTCTTTATTGTTGTTTGCTATCAACTAATTGCTTAAAGAAAGCGTGACCACTTGTGAATTTATTGAGGGAACTTTATTTCCAAGAAATTGGATTAAAGCGCATTTATGCAATGAACGCTCTTAAATTGCTGACGTTTAAATAGATAATGGTAAAATGGGATAAGAACCTGAAGCTAAACACACAAAAAGTGAAATTGTGGAACTTTTTCAAGCCACTTTAATAAAATGCCAAAAACTTTCTATGCAATCAAGTATTGGTGCTAAATATAACTACCCGAAATGCCGCAAAATGGAGTGTCTTCATTCATGGACAGTAACACCTGCCCATAAATAACACCAACCTAAAAAAAAAACGACAACAAAAATTTCAATTTTCGTTGTATGCGCCATTTCCATGTACAATTCTATTTTATTTGCTCATAAATTCTGAATGAAAATTGCATAGCACTGAAAAAATGTATTTGCTCAAAACAAAAGCAACACAAAAAGAGACATCGACAGGGAGAACGAACAAAAAGTGCTCGTTTTTTCTCACAGATACACAAAATAAAAACGTCGAAAAATAATTGCAAAAACAAAACCAAAAAAAAAAGAAGCAAACAACAAAATTAAACAAGCGAAGGCGATGGCAAATCGGCGACGTCGACGACGTGTGCATTATTTAAATGATTTTGCCAGTTTACACAATTTAAATGTTTTTTTATAGCCTGCATTTGCTGCTGCCCTGCCACTCCTAAACATTTTTCAAAGAGTCAGATGAGAGAAAACTTGTTTGCAAAAAATTAAAAGTAACAAAAGCAAACACACACAAAAAAACATTTATTAATTTATTCTCAATGCGTAACGAAATCGAAAATAAAACTGAGTTCTGTTGCTCTTTATGTGAGTTTGCTTTATGCGTTGCTCATACGCAGCGTTGTCGCGCTTAGAATTATTGATGCATAGATAACCCCAATAACGAAAACTGAGAAATAATGCAATTACTGGCGTTTAGCAATTGGAATAGATACTTTTTGAAGATAGAAAGTCTTTTATTTTCTACAAAAATTAATGAAATTTGTAGAAAAATATGGCAAAATATTGATCTTTGAATCAAATTTACCGATAAATTATAAAATATGCTTATAACTACAGATAACAAGGACACAGCATACAAAAAAATATAGGAAAGGTAACTTGGACTCGTCCAACGATTGTATACCCTTGCAACATGTTCTTTAACTTATTTAAAGGACATATCCACTGAAAACTAACAAGTTTTCTCAATAAGACTCTTTTTTAGACTCTACTTTTGTATGACAGCCATACTATATAGACGTCCGATTTCGACCAAACTCAGAGGAATCATGGAAAAGCATAGCAAACTAAGAAATACAAAGTTTGGAGGCGTTTTCTTTGAAAGCAAAAATGTTTTTCTCACTAAAACTAGTTTCTCGACCGATCAATCATATGGCAGCTATAACCTGTAGTCATCCGATTTTAACAAAACTTTGAAGAATTGTGTAAAAGCTTATAAAATAATTATATGCCAATGTTAAAGAGGTTTGCATTGAAGACAAAGAAGTTTTTCTTACTAAAACTGTTTTTCTAACTTTACTTTTCTATGGCAGCTATACTATATAGATATCCGATTTCGACCAAATTTGGCAGAATCATTGTAAATTGTTAAAAACTAGTAAATACGAAGTTTGGAGACGTTTGCATTAAAAACAAAAAAGTTTTTCTCACTAGAACTAGTTTTTCGACCGATTGTTCCTAAGGCAGCTATCTGTTATAGTCATCCGATCCGGCTGGTTACGACAAAAGTACAACGTATTTGGATCAGAAGACTTCGTGCAAAGTTTGGTGGCAATAGCTTTCAAACTGACGGAGGAGATAGCATAGAAACAGACATGGCCATATCGACTCAGCTCGTCATGCTGATCAAGAATATATGTGGTTTATGTGGTCGGAAATGCTTCCTTCTATGCGGTATAAACATCTAGACAATTTTAATATACCCTCTGCAAGGGTATAAAAAAAAAAGAATAGTTGTCTATGTAGCTGTTTAAAGACCAAGAGAAAGAGTATAATATCGAGACCAGAGAATTTTTTATATACTCATGACAGGAGATCAAAGAAGTGGCTTGCAATATACCGGGGATACAATAAAATGAGGTATGAGGTTCACAAATTCAAAACCTTTAATTGAAGAATTCAAATGCAAATTCAAAATCGCTTGGCTTTTTTTTGCTTGCCTGCAATTGTTGCTATTAATTACGCGCATTGTCTTTAAGACTGTTTGCTGTTGTTACTGCCATTAGATATTGTTTTTGCTGGTGCTGTTGTTGTTGTAGCGCGTGCGTGTTTGCCAGTTGATTTGAGGGCACTGTTACAAGGCTGGCTGGCCAAGTCAGTGGTGTCTGTGCCTCAGCCTCGCCGCCTGCTTGCCCCTAGCCAATGTGCCCACCTACCCACCACTCCATTTGGCCAGACAACGTCTCAGCTTCAGCAGCGCGTTGGCAGTTGCATTTTAATTTCTATTTTTTTTGCTCTCTAAGATTTATGTTGTTGCACACACACACACACATTCTGTAAAGTTGGTCTAGGTGTTTATTGGAGCAAAACAAGATGTGCGACTTGTCAAAAACAAGTTTTCTGGCAGCTTAAGTGGGTGATATCCAGCAGGGATTTGAACTTTTACGAATGGTACATAAGTGCAGACACAGCGAATTAATTTTGTAAGACAATCGCCAAATAGTTTTCTATCAAAATAAAAACTTTTACTGAAGAATGGTATTTCTAGCTTCTATCTGTCATATGAACTTACAAATCTTAATAAATTTGTTCATCCATAAATGTGCTGCCAAGTATGAAAAAACAGAAATGATTTGGCAGGGTTTAGTCATCAGTAAATTTCATATTGACACACTTCATATACTACCAAGTGAAGTCGGCCACGACGACAACCAATTATTCAGAGTCAACTTTGAGGGATTTAATTTTAGAAGAAAAACAAAGGATTGGAAAAACTTAAAAAAAATGTTGTGCAAATTATAAGGACCAACAAAAAATGATAATTAAAATTGGGAAATTAAAAACTTAAGAGAACTTAAATGGGAAATGCAGTCTCTTTTAGTCCAAGAACTTATAAGGAGCTGAGACACATATAAAAACTACAGCTTTGCTTGCCGAACTAAAATCATGCTCAAAAAGTTAAGCTGCTCTCGACCTACGGATTGACTTTAGAAATACACGCGTTAGCTGATCCATTGAAAGATGGATTGGTATTCGTTTGGTCTGGATATTAATTAAAAGCCTTTTTCCTATATTAAAATATACATTGAATGATAACTTGATCTTAGATTTTGAGCTAACAATTCTAAAAATAGTACAAAAGATATAAAATAGGATATTTTAGTATCCAACAAAAACTACTAAAATTATCTTAATAGCTCTCTATTCTCTGTATACTTGATGCAATTCAAAAAGGCTAAGAATAATTCTAAAATTCATGCATCAATCTAAAATGCTCATTCGAAGTACAAAACCCACGTAAAAATCAATAAATCTTGCATCAAATTTAAAGTAAGTTCAAAACTCAAACGAAATAGCAAAAGATCAAATGGAAACCGAAGGCAAACAAATCTTTTTCACTTATACATTAAGGCAAAATGGGTACACACACATATACAAATGCATGTTTTTTCGGTTTTTGCACTTTTGACGCCTTGCAATTCCCTACCAGATATAGCATGGCAAGAGTCAGAGACTGATGATTATCAGTCAATGGCCAAAGTCTATTAAAGTTAGAACCGTATCAGGTCTTGTTGAGGGATCAAGTCAAGTTCAAATAACAAGCTTAAATCAAACCCGTTTGTAGTTGTAATACGTCTAGATCGATCCAAAATCAAGCTCTCTCGAGCTCGAGTCGGGATTAAGACAAGAACTCCGCTATTGGTCAAGTCAAATAGTTTGTACTTGATTTGAAAATCGGCCCTGTGGTTAGTAAAAATTTTATGTGAACTCGAAATGATCCACAAAAGCTAGATGTGAGGCATTGCTAGCTGTTGCCCCCTCGAGTTTCACCATTTTTGGGTGCCTTTTATGGAAAATTTGAAGTGACGCATTTCCACGAATTTAGTTCACCATGGTTCACTGTGACCAAATGTGAGCCCTGCTCAATAAATAATCTTCGATACGTTTCAGACGCAGCCACATCTCTAATACCAACCCATTTGCAAAGATGCCATTTTATAATGACTTTTGCAATTGATTGATGGGCGAGCACAATTTGATTGATTGATTGTTTGGACAGCTCACTTGTGAGTTGATTAAGATGAGACAAGCCCATCATGCTCTGCATTAGACAGTTCTTTTTTTTCAAATTCTTAATCTGTGGTACAATATATGCAATAATTAGCTTCCAGTGAACTCAAATGAAGTGGCACAATATCAAATGGCAACCTGCTGTGGCAGGGCACATGTTAAGCACACGATTCAATGGAATAGTACGTGCTGTTTTTCTCCATAAATTCTAACAAGTCTGAATCATTTAACTCCAAACGGGTTTGCCGAGAGGGAAATGCCCGCCGCATAAGTCAAGATAATAACTGTCAGAGAGGGTCTTAAATTGTAACAAAACGGGGACATAAATCAATAGATGTAAAAGTGAAAAGTGAACCATAAAAATGTGTGATGAACCAGGTGTGGGCAAGGTGCTTTAAAATGGAATTGCTGGAAAGAATGTAGAGTTTGCAATTCACTTAAATGTATTTAGATAAAAAGAGGCTCGGTTAAATGTCTTGTATATTTTTATGGGCCGTTCAAAGTTACTGGGCGTAGGGAAGGCGAAACAGATGGTTCCTTAATATAGCAGATTACTACTGACAACATGGAAGGAGATGCTTGCGAGGGTTCTTGCAATAATTTCAAAAAAAGAGAAAGAACGCCCATGGGCGTTATTGCATGCTTCCTAAATAATGACACCCATGATATAATTTCAAGCTGATTCAAATAGATAAAAGCGTTTCTTCTGCAAGCAAAGGTAATTCCAGAAATCTTTAAAGATTTGTCTTTATATGTGGTTTGACTTAAAAAAGTTATAAGAATTGTAAACGACTTCGAAAAATGAAGGGTCTGTGAATTAGATTGTTCAGAATAATAAAAAAGCTTCTTAAGATCTTAAAAGATAATTTGAACCGAACTTTTTTACAACAAGTAGAGGTCCAGTACGAATATGGTTTTATGGTAAAACCGGCAGTAACACACCAAATGGAGTAGTTTTTATAATAACATCTAAATATATACAAAAAAATATCATCTTTAAAGCAATAATCATACCAAACAGCACAGCAAATCATTATCTTAAGCTTCTTTCTCTTAATTAAAATGCCAAAACTTGGTCTCGCCTTAAACTTTGATGTATTATAAAACACTTTCGTGCCTGCATTGAACAGCTGGTCTAGGCACGGCTGCAAAGTAAACATTTATATTTACACTTGACCCATTTGGTTGCCTTGGAGCATAAATAATGTCAAGCCCAACAACTCAAACTCGAGTAATTCATATAATTTTTTGCGTGTTGTTTGTACATTAGCAAAAACAAAAGCCTAAATTGTGAGCTGCTCATAATTTATAATAAACAAACATTTAATAGAAAGTTGCGTGTAAAAAATTCATTAAAAATAATCAAGAAATTTGACAATTTGAGTTCAACATCACGGTAATCATTGACCATGACCTTCTGTAACCTTTAGCACATTTCATAGATGATCTCTCTGTGCAGAGTCTTATGTGTTTTTATTTTTATGTACATATTTCCATGTGTGACACGTGTCGTCGTGTCTACATTTTTATTGGCACTAATTAATGTGGTGGCAAACACAGAAAACACACAAAACGAAAAATAAAAATGTCATCAATCAAAAATTAATTTGTTTTTATGTAGGCCAGGCCGTCGACTAGAATGGCTGGTTGGTAGTCATGGGTACTAAGTATAAAGCTGTTTACTTATTTACCAAAAGGCCACAAAATGCTCAACGGATTTCGAAATGGTTATCAGTCATTTTGCTAAAGCAACGGGGAGAGGAGTTGAAGGAGGAGGTGTACGACGATTGGTAGACTCTTTAGAATTGCATTCAAGCTGTCATTGATATAACTAAGATAAGATAAGAAATGTAAAGAAAATTCCTTAGTTTATGTGAGAATTTTACATGAAAATACAAGTTTTTAATTGAAAGATTGAAAATTTAATACGATTAATACAAAAACCCATACAAATTTCCCTGTTTTTTGACGATATTAAACGGAACAAGTAAGAAAGTCGGCCATGCCCGACTACACAACCAATGAAAGTGTATGCCCTATATGAATTTTTTTGATGCTGCAGTTGCAGGTTTAAGCAGCGCTGATGCGAACATTCTTTTGCTCATAACTAATCTCCCGTTCATCCAATCTTTGGCGAATCGATAAATAATCCTGATTACCAAATATATCATGAGGTACAAACCTTCTATGTACTACTGTGTACTTTTGGTATTCAGTATAAAAATGCATTTTGAGAGTTTTTAAGTAAGTTTGTAGGTATTTTTACACATTTTCCCGAATACTGTAAGCTGTACAACGCAAAACAGGTTACGAATCCATGGCAACGGAACAAAAAATAGGAAATTTTTTCCACATTTCCACTTCAATCCTCATTTTGCACGATACTTTTATGCATAAAACCCACAGTGCATTAGACTTTGGGCGTGTTTAGCAGAAAAACTTGCTCCCTAGTCGAGTATTAATTTTCAACCGCTTCTTTGAAGTGATATTACTGCCACCAGCAGCAATGGTATATCAATATGTTTATCTTATTTCATTTGGCGCACTTAATTTTAAAATGAGTTTTTAATGGGCAATAAAAATTGGTAATAAACTAACAAATACATATATTAAAACTTAAGTATGACTATTTTTATGCAATTTGCACGATGACACGGTGCTCTGCCAATGTCTCAGAATTTGACAGAATTTCTGTCTTAAAGTTTATCAACAATAAGAAGCAGCTAACTAACGGCCGCGTAGAGGGAAGCGTTTTATGAAATAAGGAATGAAATAAAGCCCCGGGGGTGTCACTTTTGAAAGAGAAAGTGTACATAAAATAAAATCACTCCCAAGTTTTGGTTGTAAAGATAATTATATCTAATCTCTGTATCAAATAATCAAATGCGCCGGCTCTAAGCCAAAATTTTGTAATTTAAAATTGAAGAGATAAAGAAACCAAACTAAAACAAGAAATAGAAACCCGGTTTTTGAATATACCAATTCATTCAACGCCTAAAGACAACTCATACGTATTTGTTGTAGCGTGAAACATATAAAGTAGTTTGTACGTTAAACAACAAATGCGGCGTTAGCGCATAGGCTGTGGGCACTTCTGCTTTAAGGTATAATATATTATAATTATATATGTTTCTATATCTATTCATTATACTCACAGTTGGTTGATGTGTGGTGTTTGGTATTTGTAGTTGTTTTAGTGTTAATTCCAATTGGGATGCAGTTTGAAATGATGTGGTATACAGGGTATATGCCCAGCTTAGACGTAGACGTTGTTTTAGTTGTAGTTGCAGTTGTAGTAAGTTTTAGACATAAAGACGAAACGACAACGACGACGACTTCGATTTGGATTTGAATTTGGACAATAGACTTGTTCTAGAATTCAGCAAACTCCTTGGCGCACTTTTCGGTGCTGGAAATTCGCAACGCCTCCTCTTCGTAATCATCGAAATTGCTTGTATCGCCGGGACCTTTACACCGCGGTATAAACGGCGCCTCGATTTTCTTTTGGAAGATTGCTATCCAGTCTGTGGAGGCGAACCATTTTTGATTCTTAATATCATTGACGCCCGCCTTCAGATTGCCATAGCGTTTGGTTAGATCCACTTGCAGTAGATTGCGCAGCAGATCCTTCAAATCGGAGCCAAAATGCGAGGGGAATCGCACCTTGCCGGACACGATTTTCTCATAGATTTGTATGGGCTGATCGGCGAAGAAGGGCGGATAGCCGGCTGCCATTTCATAGACCAAAACGCCCAGGGCCCACCAGTCGACGGCCTTGTTGTAGCCTTTGGAGAGGATGATTTCGGGGGCCAGGTATTCGGGTGTGCCGCACAGGGTCCAGGTGCGACCTTTGACACGTTTGGCAAAACCGAAATCGGTGACCTTCAGATAACCCTGCGAGTCAATTAGCAAATTCTCCGGCTTCAGATCTCGATAGATCAAGTCCAGATAGTGCAAATACTCAAAGGCCAAGACAATTTGCGCAGCATAGAAACGCGAATGCGGCTCCGAGAACCGTCCCACTTTACGCAGATGGGAGAACATCTCACCGCCGGGCACATACTCCAGCACCATGTACAGATTGGAGTTATCCTTGAAGTGGTAGCGCAGTGAGACCAGAAATGGGAACTGGATGGCCTGCAGGATGCGTTTCTCGTTCAGAGTATGCTCCACCTGCTTCAGCTTGACCACCTTCTGCTTATCGAGTATCTTCATGGCATAATAGTCTTTTGTGGGCTTATGCTGGACAATCATCACACGGCCAAAGGAGCCGGTGCCCAGAGTCTTGATCCGTTCGAAATCATCGAGGGCGGCGGTGTTCGTGGGATTGCGCCGCCACTTATCCTCGAACTCCTCCTTGGCCTGCTCCAGGAATTCTTTGACGGTCTCAGCCGCATCAACCTTTTTGTTGGATGTGGTGGCGTTATTGCCCATTTTGGATATGGTACCGGTTAGCGAGCTCAATCGAAATGTGGCTGTGGCCGAGACTTGAGCCTCCTCCTGCGCTGCTGATGCTGATCCTCCGCCTGCTCCTTCCTTTTCCGTTCCACCAGTGGGCGGCGTTTGCTTGTGGCTAGCCGCTGCTGCTGCCGCTGCTGCTGCGCTGCTGCTGCTGCTAGCCTCCTGCTCCAGTCCACCACCACCGCCGCCTTCCTCCGCCTCGTAACTGGACTGCTGCTGTAGTTTGCCCTCCGCCGATGCCGAACTATGATGAGATTTTTTCTTTTTTAGAAATTGCAAAATGGATTTAGCTATTTTGCCGAAGTTATTAAAAACGTGGAGCAGGAAATTTTGTTACGCGGAGCTGGGCTAAAAGCTCGGCTCGGTTTGGCGCGGCTCGGCTTTGGCTTTGGCTTGGGCTTTTGGGCTTTTCTGTAAGCTGTTTAATAGCTTTGGATTAGTGGAAGCGGCTTTCAACTTTACTTTTGGGTTAACACTTTTCTGTTTTCTTTTTCTCTTTTATAACTTTTTTCTTGTATTCTGATTATTAAACTAGTTTTACACTTTTAGCTTAAACTAACATTTGGTTTAACACTTTTTTCATTTGCTTTTTTTCTGGGGATTTAGTGAAATGATTTTGTGAAGCTGCAAAGAGAAATGAACAAAAAATAATAATTAGCATCAAAATTAACAATATTTATTTAAAGTTGGTTTTTGGTTAAGTGTAGTTTAGGGAACAAAATTGGCAGAAGCAACGACTGACATCAACAGCACATGGAAAAATTTGAAGGAAATACATAAAATGCTACGTGGAACAGAGGTGTGGGATTATGCTGTTTATTTAACAAATAACCTTTTTTAGACTGCCCATAAACACACCTCAAAACTGTGTAACTAGAGTCTCCAACAAGGCTATCTACTAGCAGCTAAAATGATCAGAAGATAAAGGGGTAACATGTAGAATGCCAAGAGGTATGGAAACCATATCTTTCATTTGAAAAAAATGTATAAAATATATTAAGGCCAGTCCCGATAGCTGCTTAATAATATAATATAAATGAAAGAAAGCAAATAAAAAGAGAGGAGCTTTAATATCAGTTCAGTTCTCCCAACTACCGTGAAATCTTATTTATAAACTGCATTGCTAAAATATTCATATTCAACGCGCACCTCACTTCATGGGAAAAGAAAAATTATGTTTTTAATGGAATTCCTAGCTGAATTCGGAGCACATTATTCAACATCAGACAATGTTTATATATTTGCATCCATAGATCATTTAACTTTGTACAGAAATAGAAAACTTTATGCCTTCTTGGTGAATTGCAGTGCTGTCCAGCACACGATGAGAGTATCAGGCCAACACGGTCTGCAGTGTGGAAAGGAACAAAGTTGATTTAAAACAAAATTAGGGATTTTTTTGACTTGAATATAAATGAGGAACTCGACTAGCAGATACGCCTGCAACGGATGATCTACCGACCATAAGAATATTGTAGACTAGGGCAACATAAAAGTCAAATTGGCCGAAAACATAATAATACAGAACAGAACAATACATAATATAACTTAGAAATAAACAAATTTAGGAGTTTTATTTAACCCAATTCAATTTGTAAAGAAAAATGCTGCACAAAGAAATGGAATATCTAAACATAACCATACTTCATTGGCAATGGAAACATTTCTATCAATGCTTAATGAAAGATTTTTCAAGCTTCTTAGAGCGCAAGGCAACAATCCTAAATGGAAGTTTTTTCAAGCTATCTGAAGAGCCATCAATAAGTATTGTAATAAGGCTATAACAAGGCAACAAAGGTATAAGAATCTGCAGAAGATACGGTCCGGTGGGTTCGAACCCGTATAAAGCTAGGTACGGTGATAAAGGGTGATTCCTTTTAGCAACTTTCGTTTTGGCAGCTCAGCTGTTGTCGTGTCACATGTTACTGTCAAACATGTTCAATTAGATCTACAATTTAACTATGCATCGACTTAGAAACGATCAACTCTTGCAGATTATTGAATTTTACTATAGGTAAACAAACAAAATTGCCGTATTTAGTGTGAAGAGCAGAACTGCCAATGGAATCCGAAAAATGATCTGTTTGCTATGTATTAAGAGCCGGTGGCATCATTGGACGGTATTTTTTTAAGATGACAAAGGCAGGTATGTTACTATGAATGGAGAGCGCTACCGTGCGATCACATTTGGGGCCGCTGAATTCGCCGCCTAGATCGTGCGAAATAGTTTGTTATTTTTTTTTTTTTTTGTTTTTACTGATTTTACTTAACGATGAGTTTTGTTTTATGATTAAGGGCCGTTTCCTCATCTTCTACATAGAGCTGTCACATAAACTTACAAATAACACAGTATATTTAATGTTTTTCTGACACATAACAGCTAATTAGAAGACGAGAAATCAGCCCTAAACGTAAATAGAAATTTTTGCATATGATGTAATCAAGAAAAAAGGTTAGGTTTGAAGTTCTCTGGTTCGAATCTTGGTTTACACATTTTTTTAGTTTAAAGAGTCTAATTAATCAAGCTTCTGAATTCACTACCATCATTTAAAAAAATGTCCGGCCTTTCAAATGGAAAGGTAGCCTTACCTTCTAAAATGAGGTTTGATTTTCCTATTTTCACTATACACTTTACAATTTACAAATTTAAAAAAGTTCTTACTAAATGGTCTTAAGGGATTCTTTAAAACCTTTCTTGAAATCTCTGTTTGAGTTCAGTTGTTTGGCCTCAGATTTGTGAGGTTGGAAACTCAGAGGGCTTGGATCATGGAGCGGTTCGAGAGATCTAGAAAGCCCGAACCGAAGCTTCATTCTGAAGTGTTTTACAAATCGCTACCGACCCAAGAACAGCTTCATTTCCATTAGGTTTAGGTTGTTGTGTGGTAGAAACCATCGCTTTATCATAAGGCGTTGAATAGACATTTCCAACATCTAACAAAAGTCATGGATCTAACTGAAAACAGGCTGCTAATAATCCAAATACCTTATATATCCTTCCAGCAATTCCGCAATTGTGATTCGAATATCTATGATTTAAAGCCTTCAAAGTTGTGAAAATGTTTCGGATTAGGGTTTAGAATAAGTCACCAAGCTTAAGGTTTGGTTTTTGGACCGGTTTAACATTTTTAAAATAAAACATTTTTTGTAAAAATTAGTCTATATTGGTTTTATTTGCCAGTATTTTCTTCTAAAAAAAGAAATCTAAAGTCAAATCCGGCTTAAAAGGTTCGAGAGACTCAATAAACCACAACAGGACCGATTGGTTTAAATTTTTTTAACAAAATTTTTTTCGTTGAGATCTTCAGAAGTTTTCAATCTTTTTAAATATATTTAATATATAATTTAGCTATTTATAAATTTTGTTTAACTTTTGCCTTTTAACTAATTAGTTTACTTTTAACCATATTTGTTCTTCTGGTACTTTGTTTTTTCAATTGTTTTTTACTCGCTTGCCCTCTCTCTCGCTCTCTGTTTCTCTGTCTCACTCTCTTATTCTTCTGCCCGCTTTGTTGGCAAATTTTGTCTTTGCAAATTGTGTTTGCTTCGGCCTGCACATACAAAAAACACGTAAATAAAATATATTTGCATAAATTAACCACAATATAATGACACAAAAGATCTAAGCGCAAGTCTTTTAGTTGATAACGTTCGTTGGGCTAACAGGGGGGAGGGCGGAGGGCAGCCGATCGTGTCAAGTGTCAAACAGCTGATGGCTGAGATAATATTGCTAGCTCGCTCACACACACACACACACACACACACTAAAAGGGAGGGGGGGGGGCACTCAATTGTTGCTGTAGTTCCACTTTTTTTGCACTAAATTGCAACTTTTGTCTATTAAAAAAATTTTGACATTAGCTTGTTGTTGTTGCAGTTGCTTTTGCCCTGGCACATTCACTCGCTGTTTTTTATATTTTACTTTGCCTACGTGTGCGCTTGTGTGTGTGTGTGTGCGTTTGTGTTGGTTTTTCTTTATTTTGTTCTGCTTTTTAGCATATTTTAGATTAGTCAAATTCATTTCACGGTAGTTTTTTACTCAAATTTATTTAAACAAACGCTCACGCACATTCCAACATACACAAACACCCGCACACACTCACACTCACACACGCACACGCTTACACAGATTGAATAATCGATTTTTTTTTACACATTCATTTCCTTTTCTTTTTCTTTGATTTTCTTTGCCATTTGCTTTTACCTTTTTTTTGCATTTAGTTTGCTTTTGTGGTAAGCAATTTTATAAACACATTTAAGAAATATTGCATAAATTCCGAGATTTTGTTGTTGTTGTAGATTTTTTGCACTTGTATGTAGATTTTTTTTGTGTATGTGTGTGTAATATTTGCTTAGATTTAAAATACCCGCATAACCGCCGAACCGATGTTCCCAACCAACACGTTTCAATGGTTTTTTTCGACTGGAACATTTCGATGGCAAACATACGCTGCAGCCGCGCTTATCGATACCTATCGATACACACTTGTACCAACACCGTATCTATCGCCAAGGAGCTGAAGAAGCTAAACGCAAGTGCAAGCCAAACTTTCTAGCTAAATGCATATCCAAGCCAAACTTCTAAGCTAAGCGCAAGTGCAAGCCAAGCTCTTAAGCTAATCGCACATCCAAATACAGACTTTGGTTTCCCCTTGCACCACTTAATTTTAGTTTTCGCTTCCCACTGTTCTTAATTGATTAGGTAAATGCTATTTTTCACAGAAAAAATGCTTCTTAGTTGAAGAAACACCATGAAAACATACATAGTTATGACATGGGGTTAGAACACTTTTGATAAATTAAATTAAGGTCTTCTGTACTATTACTTTTAGCCCTAGTTGCGCTTTACTTAAGGAAGACATATAAAGCCTGAACTTCATAACTGAATAAAAACCCGGAATAGATTCAATAAAAGTCTCTGAAAACCACTTTGGTGATAAAAATCAATGCATAAATACCGATGCTGGGACCAATGCAGTGCAGCTAATAGCGTCAAAAATATGGTATTTGTCATATATTAAAAAAAAAGCAACCGTTTATCTTCGACTTTTGCTTGTGAAACATTTTATTATTGTGAACTAATGTTATTAGTTCCTTTCAAGCCGGAGCTGCCAATTTCAGTGCTGCATAACACTGCTTTGGGATTTTCGTTATAAATACCAAACGGTCACACTACTTCTAGAGCACGTGTTTGGAAAACGTTTAGTTTATTCTGATTCTGCCCTCAGTGAAGCAACAAGCCGAGAGGTTGCATTTAAATAAATTTACCTTCATCAAAAAGCAAGAAAATGGTAAGCCAGCTGGAAATTCTGTTTGTCACATTAATATTTATAACTGACCATCCCCAGACCGAGGAAATCAACCCCAAAGCATTCCCCATGGCCGATGCCCAATTGCAGGCAAAAATTATGAACTTGTTGCAGCAGGCCCTCAACTACAATCAACTTCGCAAGGGCGCCAACGAAGCCACCAAGACCTTAAATCGTGGATTGGCTGATATTGTGGTGCTGGCGGGCGATACGGAACCCATTGAGATTCTGTTGCACTTGCCGCTGTTGTGCGAGGACAAGAATGTGCCGTATGTGTTTGTGCGCTCCAAGCAGGCGTTGGGACGTGCCTGCGGCGTTTCCCGGCCCATTGTGGCCTGCTCGATTACTACCAACGAGGGTAGCCAGCTGAAGTCGCAGATAACCTCCATTCAGCAGGAAATTGAAAGGCTGTTAGTTTAAGCAACAATTGAGAGTACAAAATAAAACGGAAACAAATATTATTGTGGTCGAACAGTTTGATTTCAGTCCGCATGCTTTTACCGCTTTCCCAACGGTCACACTAGGCAGCACAACAGGGTGAGTCAAGAGTCGAAAGTCGTGGCCCAACAGCTGTTATGGGAGAGTGGGCGTGGAAAGGGTGTTGTCTAGTATATCAGCCGTCTCAGAAGATTAAATTGAAAAGCGGTAGCTGCCTGCCTGCCTGGTTATATCGCCCCACCCTGTTGTACTGTTAGTATGACCATTTCCTGCCAGCTCAGTCAGCTGATTTGACACATCTCTCACAGTTCCCTGTGAATGTCAAACCTGCTGTGCCGCATCGTATTCGGAAAATCGTTTTACAAATGAATAAAATGCCTGAATATTGCTGCAATCTGAGTAAACATTCAAGTCCATGCAAGTGACAAGAGGCTAAGCAAAACAAAAAACACAAATACAAACGAAATAAACGTAAAACTGGAGCAAGATGAAATTACTGGGCCGATATGTGGACAAGGGCATGCAGGGGTAAGACTCGCCTAGACAATTCTTTAATCTTCCTCTAATCTGCTTTCAATTAGCAATGTGACGCTCATGCCCGAGGAATCGGAGGATATGTGGCACGCCTACAATTTGATAGCCGAGGGCGACAGCGTGCGGAGCACCACCATACGCAAGGTGCAAAACGAGACGGCCACCGGCTCCTCCACCAGCAGTCGCGTTCGCACCACCCTAACCATTGCCGTGGAGACCATCGACTTCGATACACAGGCCTGTGTGTTGCGCCTCAAGGGACGCAACATCGAGGAGAATCCCTATGTCAAAATGGGCGCCTATCATACCCTGGACTTGGAATTGAATCGCAAATTTGAGCTACGCAAACCGGAATGGGATACCATTGCCCTGGAACGCATCGAAATGGCCTGTGATCCCAGCCAGTCGGCAGATGTGGCCGCTGTTGTCATGCAAGAGGGTCTGGCTCATGTCTGTCTTATCACGGCGAGCATGACGCTGGTGCGTAGCAAAATTGAAGTGTCCATACCACGCAAGCGCAAGGGCAATGTCCAGCAGCATGAGAAGGGACTGGCGAAATTCTATGAGCAAGTGATGCAGAGCATCCTGCGGCATGTCAATTTTGATGTGGTCAAATGTGTGTTGGTCGCCTCACCGGGATTTGTAAGGGATCAGTTCTATGATTATATGTACCAGCAGGCGGTGAAAATGGATTACAAATTGTTGTTGGACAACAAGAGCAAGTTTATGCTGGTTCATGCTTCGTCGGGATTTAAGCACTCATTGAAGGGTGAGTAGTGTCCATCTTCTTTCAAGTGGCCTTCTTATGTTAGTTGGCTGCTTCTTACCATTTTGAAAAGTTTTTAGCATTTTTCTTCATCTTATTCGGCCCTAATCTCGATTTCAGTTCGGTTCGGTGCTTCACTCTTGATTAATAATATTATTGAAGGTTTGTTTCTGTTTTCCAATATGGATTTCCAAATTGAATATATTTCTTTTTGCACATTTTCCAAACTGAACTCCCAAAAAACATTTGAATTACTTTTAAGTGTAAGCCAATCTTAAATATATTCATAGTCCACTTCGAGATTTTTACATGCAAAGTCGAGCCAGCTTCACATTTTTTCAGATTTCATTGAATTTTGCTCTCTAAATTCCTTCTTGGCGTAGGAAGAGTTAAAAAATGATGCCTAAGAAACCGCAAGAAATTATGTGATTGCACATCCAGACACACACACTACCCGCTGTACCACACACTTGGTAAAATAACAGAAATATGCTTAGGGTCCGAGATGTTTTAGTTTACTGACTATAAATAAGGAAGGTTAGGATGGCTTAGCAAACGAGATCAGTCGGGACTTGCTTGCTTTAAAGTTTGAGTATCGGTACCTTTTATGTGGTCATCTAAATTTTCTTAATGTCTCATGGTCTTAAAAACCTGAACCCATTCGGGTTTATTTCTAAACTAAACAAGCAAACTTGGGAGACCTTAACTGTTGGCCCATCCACTGGCTCTTTTTCTTTGAAAAATATTTTAAAAAAAGTTGTTGGAAAAACTTAAACAACACTTTTCTGTAGCTATTTTCGAAAGCCTACGTTCTATTCATGTCTTAAGTTTTCCACTAATATGAAATTTCTGTGAATATGTTAACCCACCAAACGCAATTTTGCAAAGACAATTAGACATATTTTAATGCCTTTTAAACTTCAAAGCGAAATTGATAAGTGCACTTTCAAGTACTTTTATCCACTTATGGCAGCCCCAAATACATATTTTGAGTGGTGTGAACGAACCACTTTTATTTTTAAATAAAAATACAGACAGATTGCCCCACCGCATTCATTTGATTGTACTTCAATACACAGATTGTAATGGCCACTCCAAAAGTTGAATCTGCTTCTTCCGAAAACCAACCACAACCCGTGACAAATATGTGGCGGCTGTCTAATCTTGCAAATTCAATTCAATTCTATCTAATCCGAATGGAATATACTCTGTAACTGAAATAGTTTACATTTCCAAGTTGTTCATACAGTCAGAGCTTGAGTGCACTTCTTATACTTTGTACAGAGTATGTACATTGAGTTAGAGCAGAAGTAGGTAACAGTCTGAAGGAATCATCTCCTACCCTATAAAGTATATATATTCCTGTTCAGCATCAGCAACCGAGTCAATATAGCCATGTCCTCAGGTCATTCCGTATTCACAAAGTGATCTCAGAGATGGTAAGAGATAGAGGTTTGTCAGAAGCATAAGTACCATTAAAAATTTAGGGCCGATTTGTCATCTTCTACAAAGCTTCTATGTGTCAGTTAAACTAAGATTTTGCTCTGTTATTTGTATGTTTATGTGACAGATAGCTCCATGTAGAAGATTAATCAGTATATTAAAACAAGTATTTGCAGAGGTACTAAACTCGAAATTGACTTAACTTAATATTTTTTATGTGATTTTAAACAATATTGTTTGACTTACAATAAGTTCTCATTCCAATTCTTTACTTACAGAGGTTCTGCAGGATCCCGCTGTGGTTGCCAAAATGTCGGATACCAAAGCAGCTGGCGAAGTGAAGGCTTTGGAACAATTCTATATGATGCTACAATGTGAACCAGCCAAGGCATTTTATGGCAAAAAACATGTTCTACAAGCGGCCGAGTCCCAAGCCATCGAAACTTTGCTCATTTCAGATAATCTGTTTAGGTAAGTGATATTCAAAAAAGGGAAAACCCCTAGGAAACTCAATTGTAGCCTTATTATATGGGGAAGATTGGTAGTTTTCGGTACATCTCAAAGCTAATTTCATCAAGTTCAATCAAGCAAACAGATCAAGAGCACAATCGTTGACAAGCCCACAGTGCCAAACCTTCAACTTCAACGAATTGTCTCAGCGTGGTGTGTGACGACATATGGAAGCAACCGTAAATGCGCTACTATTTTTGGGGTTAATCGCTTGAAAGAGTCTGTGAAATATTTATTATTGTTTGAATTCAATTTGATTTGTTTAAAAAGAACAAAATAGTATTTTTGAACGGTTTTAGATTCCAAAAATATAGGGTGCTACTGGTTTTATGTTTTAATATTGAAAGATTAGAACCAAATAAGTTTGCAGAATGTGATGAAATGGGCTTTTGTAAGAAGCTCTTTTTTAAAGGATATAAAGGATTTATTATATATATGCCATGATATTATGCTTGAATCTTGTTGTGAAGATCATTAAAGCCTTGCAAAGGGTATTATAATTTTGCCCAGAAGTTTGCAACGCATAGAAATATTCATTTCCGGCCCCATAAACTATATATATTCTTGATCAGGGTGACCAGCTGAGTCGATTGATCTTTGTCCGTCCGTCTATTTCTCCGCGAACTAGTCTCTCAGTTTTAAAGCTATCGAGCTGAAATTTTACACTGAGTCTTCTTAATGCTGCACACTACCAATATGTCAGAACCGACCGGATCGGATGACTATATCTCCTAGCTCCCATAGGAACAATCGGTCGGAAAACTAGTTTTAGTGAGAAAAACTTTTTTCTTTTCAATGGAAACGTTTCCAAACTTTGTAATTGTATGGTTTCTATGTTTTTTATAGTTCTTCCAAGTTTGATGAAAATCGGACAACTATTTGGTATAGCTGCCATACAAAAGATAGGTCTGAAAAACAGTCTTAGTTAGTACAACTTTTTTGTTTTTAACGGTAGCATGCTGCAATTTTGTATTTGTTTGTATCACATGCTTTTACATATTTTTACAAGTTTTTGGCCAAATCGGATGACTATATCATATAGCTCCCATACGAACAATCGGTCGGAAAATGAGAATTTTTGAAAATATTCAAGCGAGCACTTGCAAAAGTTGTAAAAACCGAAGCACATACGAAGTTAGCTTAGCATTCTCTTTTTTTGATTCTTTATTAATTCTGCAAAACCTTAGCAAAAGCAAACCCTACTAAACCAGATGGGTTTGAGTTCTCAGAATGTACCTTAAACCGAACCCTTTTAGATTTATAATGTCCCGAAACGGACTTAATCTATTTGGAAAATAAACATAACTATTTAGTTAAAAACTGTTTGAAACAGCAAACCGAACCTAAAACCAAAATAATAACATTCTACATTCAACTTTCCGCCAGCGAAACTCCAAAAATCGTTCCACTTCCATGTTCTGTAGCCGATCTCTTGCCTTCCGTAGCGCATCAATCTGAATACATAATGTGTCTGCTGTGAGTTTTTTGCACAATTTAGCCATTTAAAGAAAGCACGTCCAAAGCATTCATTTGATTTGCCCCGCATATCGCTACGCCGCTTTGTGTGCTTCATGATCAAGGTTGCCCCAATGTCTAAGGCAGGCCGTCGCCATTTTTGGACGCTTGTTGTTCTGTTCTATCTGTTTTGTTTATACAATAAAAACAAAACTCAGCCTGTTTACATTTAAAATGAGCCGCGATTGAAATTCCAATTGAGAAGTGATTTCGTTTTTTGTATTTTATTCTATTTACTTAAAATTACTTAAACAGTTTCTAATTTTATTTAGCACATTTAATCAGTCAGAAAAAGTAGGTAAGCCGTAGTAGTAGTAGTCCACAATCAAAAAGTGTTCACATCGCTGGCGGCTGTTGCTGACGACGACGGCGACGACGACTCGCCTTTATCTCGACATTTTTGATTGCTGTTGAGGAAACCAACAAGAACAAACTAAATGATAACGCCTTAAATTGTGCAATTTATGAGTTTGATTTACCATCTTCTTCTGGTCTGGCTTCTCTGTTGCTCGTTCCAATGATTTTTGCTTTGTTTCTGCTGCGCCAGAGCATCTTCAGCTTTGTTTTCCATTATGATCCAATTTTTATGGCCATCATTTAGCGTTTTCCTCAAAGGCAATAGACGACGACGACCGGGAGTGGGTGGTGACAGCAACAGCAATGGCGTTGACTGTGGACAGCATTTTCTGTTGAGTTTTTTTTGCTCTTCACACATTGCAGAGTCTGATTGCCATTGTGGATAGCCCAGTTCAGAGATGGTGTAGTCGGCCTGTCTGGTAAGCATCTTGATGATGTGTGTGTGTGTGCGATAAGTAGCCGGTGAAGCGCTGGCACTTGAATAGGAACTAAAGTTGAAAAAGAAATGAGCAAAGAGATGAAGCAAAAAAAAAAAAAAGGTTCAAGTACAGTTGGGAGCTAAGCACTTTAGTGAATTGTGAATTAAACTTTTTTGTAGGAGTTCATTGAGATTTATGCAAAAATGTTCATTCCTTAAACTCTCTAAATTTTCTCAAACCAAACTTTATCTGCATAGACAAAGAAAAAATCCACAAAATTCTAAGATCTCTAAATGGGAAAATATGAATATAAAAATACAAAATTTAATATGTCCATGAAACAAGACAGGAACTAATGGTACCCGATGCCTTCTTTTAAAAAAAAAAGATTTAGCAGAGAAATTGAATCAATTTCTATGAGGACTGCAAACCAAACCAATTTGTTTAGACTGGTATTTATTATACTAGTTCAGAACTGATTTCGAAACGGTTCATAAGTGGTACAAAGCCTTCTACTTCTCAAAAGTTATTCTGAATCAACAACAACCACAAGAAAACGAAAGAGAAACCCGGTTATTGTCTTTTGTTGTGTGTGTGCGCGCTTGCGGCTGTCTGATGCAAACGACATCATTCGACGCACAGCAACAAATGTTACAAAATCTCCCAGGATAAGTGTTTAAAATTGACTGTGATGTTCAATAATTGCCATTGATGAGGTCAAGCCAAATCATAAAATTCGCTTTCATCGACTTACTCATTTACCATTTTCACAGCTCAAAATCACAAACCGATGTTACTTTCTCGAAAATATGCATTATAGTGGGTGTCTCCGAAATGTCTAGAGATTTTCTTATAAACGCTTTCATTTCAAGCAAAAACGGCTTTGGTTTATATGTGAAATGTCGCCAAATGCTGGGCTACTAGAAGATTAGATGACAAAAGTTGAGAATTTTGAAAACGACTGCTCAAGGCCAAGTAGATTCAGACCATTCGTGAGTAATGAACATACCACCCCACATATTAAGAATGTGGTTCAATGTTTACCAGGGGTATTATGCAATCAGAAAGAGATATGATATTAAAATACATTCTCAGTTTTGTTTAACTCAAAACGATTCACATTTTGAGACATTTCTTAAGTACAGAACTATATAGTACTATCAAAAATAAATATTTACCAATATTAATTGGAAATTGAAAGTGAAAATATTTTGATAAAATTCGGCCTAATTAATTAAGTACAACTCAAATTTAGCTTATTTTGAGATTAACAAAGAACTTTTTTTTTGCATTCAAAGACTTATCTAATCGGACAAGAAATAACCTCAATTTATTCATCAGTCATTCCCGAAAAACGACCAAACCCTTTCACTTCTTGCTCAATACACTCAAACCACAATCAACTTTCACAATAATTCAACAATAATTCAAAAAAAAAAAAAAACCACACACAAACCAATGGTCTTTTCAAGCCCATACAAATTTACATGCCAAGCCAGCTGCAACCGCACAAGAGGAGACAGAAAGGGGGGTGGGTGGCTGGTACCAGAAAAACTGGTTGTTGGTTTCGCTAGTTCAAAGATAAATCAAAAGCAAAAGAAGAGAACCCGTCCCGAGACCAACATGTAAGAGGAGGCCGAGGACAGGGGGGTATTACACTGGCAAATGCATCCAAGAAGCAGCTATAAGTTGGTACCAAGTGGATCATATTACATACATACACACACACATGTGTACTGCATGACATTTGGCTTATTTGTGGAACATAAGTGGGACTGGGAATGAGTGTTGTCCGCTACAGAAAACTTGCTCCAACCTAGCCCATAAACGGTGCGATTTAATAAATTAAAATTCTTTATTTATTGTGGACGTCTTACGCCCACCACATTTAGAGTTTCGGTTAATTAGTCCATTTCCATTTACTTTCAAAAACAGCTCTATAAACAGAGATCATCTATCTACAGACATGCAAACGGAAAATACACGCAAATTGAGCTGAAAATACAAAATTTATATACGTATGTATAAAGATTGCATGCGACGTTCGAGTTAATCGCTTTTGCAAATTGATAAGCGTGTGAAGAAAAGGAGCATTGTGTACATAGAGGCAAACCAGATATTGGAGATTCGGTACACATAAGTACGAGGTTGATTCAACAAATTGCATGAATATTGTTTAGACTCGAAGTGGATTGTTATTATTTATTGGGAAAAAAATAGGGTCCAATTTCGCAATGTTTGGTTACCATTCAATTTTCGGACTCGTAAAGTTTGTTAAGTGTTGCGCCGAGTCAATTTATGAGACGATAAACTGAAAATATATATAAATAAATATTGTAGTTTTTGACAAGCAACCACTTTTTAATGCTTCTTTGAACTTACACAAAGACTTAAGGCTGATTTCTCATCTTCGAAATACCCGCTATGAGTCAGATAAACTTAGATATTAGCTTAAAGCATCGCCTGTTGTTAAAATATATAGCATAATTCTATCAACCGTGAAAAAACATATCAGAGGTCCAAATACTAGTTCAAAATTAATTAAACTGATGTTCCCGAGATCATCAAAACCAATTTCGTGTCTAAATTAAGATTGGCTATGTGAGTTTTGATAACTGTGAGTAAGTCTTCAGCGTCTCTAATACCCTTGCAAAGCATATTATACAGAGTTGCATAGAAACATGTATTGTCTACTCCATATATAGATGCTATATATATTCTTGATCTGGGTGACGAGCTGAGTTGATTGAGCTTTGTCCGTACATCTGTCTGTCTGTTTCTACACGAACTAATCTCTCAGTTTTAAAGCTATCGAGCTGAAATTTTGCACAGAGTCTTCTTTTCGCTACACAATACTAATATGTCGGAACCGACCGGATCGCATGACTATATCTCATAGCTCCCATAGGAACAATCGGTTGGAAAACTAGTTTTAGTGAGAAAAACTTTTTTCTTTTCAACGGAAACGACTCCAAACTTTGTAATTTTAGGTTTTCTATTTTTTTTTATAATTCTACCAAGTTGGATGAAAATCGGTCAACTATTTGGTATAGCTGCCATACAAAAGATAGGTCTGAAAAACAGTCTTAGTTAGAAAAACTTTGTTTTTAGTGGTAGCATGCTGCAATTTTGTATTTGTTTTGTTTCACATGGTTTCACATAATTTGACAAATTTTTGGCCAAATCGGATGACTATATCATATAGCGATCGGTCGAAATGATTCAGTCTACAATTTTTACTATCATCCGTTTTTAGTAACCTTTAGTCCCTACTTTCACTATGCACTTAAAATTCCACCCACGATATAAGCTTTGAAATTCCTAATAGTATCCCTTTGCCCTGGGTGTGAGGTTTAACAAGCGCCACCTGACCCTTTGAGTTTCCCTAAAGTTTCCATTTCTTCAAAGTTAGTTCCAAATAAAAGGCCTTTTCCGAGCAAGCAAAATGACCTAAAGCCCCCATTTCACATGTTAATTGATAGTGTGAAACGCTTTGTTACTTAAGTAGAAGACAATTACCGAATACTTTCCGAAGTGGTGACCTTTTTTTTTTGTCCTAAATTGGAACACTCGTCGTATCTCATATCACTAAATCCTACATTTTTTGGTTCAACGCGTTTATAAATTACCTAGAAAAAACCCAGTTTTCTTCAACTTTAATCATTTTTTCACATTATTGTCTACGGCATTCCCATGAGTTGGCATTGTGCCAAGCAAGAACCACGTTCTTGTTGACTTAAGATATTCAAATAGAAATGCCTTTCAGCTTTGCTTAAGCATTTAGAGCTTATCAGTGAAACTGAGTCAAGTACAACATTTCCATGCACATTTAATTATACATTTCTACGCGTGTTTAACTGATATCTTGAGGCCAGCTACCGTTTCCCCCATTTCCACATTTCACTTGAAAATAAAAAAAAAAACGGGCCTCCTCCTCCGTCGTGTGTTTTGTGTGTGGGGGCCACAAGTGCACGCTAATTCCATTATAACAATTGATTTCATTGTGCAATCATTGTCAGGCAACAAACAATGGCTCCTCGGTTCATGACAATTTTTGTGGTTAAATACAAAAAAAAAAAAACCCAAAAGATGCACACAGGTAGCGCAGAAACAGATACTCATACGTGGATGGGGAAAAAGCAAAAGATGACTCGTACAGAAAACATTTCAGGGGAATTTCAAACGTAGTTGAAATAACTTTCACTTTGGTCTCAACGACGACGACGCACCTTTAATGCGTAAATTTGTGCACTTTTTTTTGTTTGGGGCTAGCACCAAATTTTCTTTTCTTCGCGTTTCTCTGGTTCTCCGGTGTTCTTCAATAATTCAACGTTCGCACCGCCAGAAAGCCGCTTTGCAACTAATTCTACAAAAAGCGCAAACAATGTTGGGGTGTCTCTGCACGTGCTGTGGAAGTCGGCGAGAATGGGTTCCACTGGATTGCTCTCTCACTCTCTTTGTCGTACGGGCACACCAAACGATCGAGATTTCTCTTTGCCAATGAAACCGCTTTGTGTTTTGTGTCTTGTCATCAATAAAAATGTTAATTAAAATGAAATTTTTCTGTTTGCCTGCACCTTAAAACATTGTTTAAGGTTTTTGAACCTGCTGTGCTCTTTTTTATGTTTGCCATATAATTCAGTTTTATATGGATACTTACCCGCCGCTCTGACTTCATTAGGCCATAACCATTAAGACCCAAGTGATATACTATAACCTTTTTTTTTTATCGTGACGCCGTTGAACTCACAATTTCCAGTTAAACTTGACACCTTATGCATTATAGATTACCTATGCCCATCACGTGTCATGATTCAGCATCTAGCAATTTATTTTTTTATTAACTGTACTGAATATTTAATATTTGCAATAAAAAATGCAATAGGTTAATAATAAATGGTGATCATTGGGGGAACAATCGTATGGCTTGAAGTAATGAAAGTGGAAATATCAAGTAGTATACTGTTATTTTTTTAAAAGCTACAGCATAGGTTGCTACAGATCTACAGATCAAATGATTTCTGGTCAGGTCGGGTCTGTTTGTTCCAGTTTCAGTGTATAAGGTATGCAGACTTGGTTTATTTTAGTACTGGAAAACACAAAATTATTCAATCTCCGATACTACCCTAGAAAAGCTTTCCCTTTCAAAATGTTCCTTAATAAATAATCTGAAATTTAGAAAAAAAAAGTTGAAAGAAAAGAAGAATTAAAAATGTATTTCCAACATTTTGGGTTTGACTCTTTTACTTTACTTCAGTTATCTCTTGCTAGACCCTCTTTGGTTCAGCAGCCTAAGCAATCGCTCATATTTGACTTTGTGGCTAAACTTTGTACACCTGAACTTAGATAGGACGACCAATTTTGGTAAATCTAGTCCCCTAAACCTATAATGACAGAACTAAGCTCATTTATTTATGGGATAGGTAAACTTGAACTACGTAAAAAACCATAAATATGTCAAGTTTAAGTATTTCAATTGAAGGCGCCCATTTGGTGGGTCCCACTTGAGATGTGTTAAGAAAATCAAGAACCATTTTCACAAACTAACTCAAATATTAGTGCACAATATAAGCTTAAATATACTCTCTAAATATGTAAAAGCATATAACATTTTCAAAAAGTATGTAACTAGGTCTAATATGACCAAAATTCCTATTTGTATTTCGAATTGCGTATTTATTTTAACTTTGAACGAAATTGTATTGTTCAGGAAATTAATTTACTAAAAAGAAAACTTCGTTGTAAAGAAGTCGGTAATAGAGAAGTTAGAGTGTATTATTTAACCTGGATGAAATGCCATGGATGACCAATGGAACAGTGCATATAGAGGTACAATGTTTCAATTGGATGAATTAAATATCTTCTACTGTGACTGCCGAATCATTAGCTGGCAAAATAGTTTAAAAAACATACCAAATTTCGAAACAGGTCCACCATTTGATTTTTCCTATTGATTTTCGACGAATCTGTATTCAGAAATGGTCCATTATATCTAGATTTTTGATAATTAAAGCTTAAAAGTGCTTTAAATACATATTTGGACCCTCTTTATGCTAGTTTAATGGTTTACCATTATAGTTTCTTATTATTTATAAGTACTATTTCTTTACCTTTAAATAAACTATTCCATATATTTCTGCGATTTTTTTTTTAAGCGAAGATATACAATTTTCAAGCTAATCTATGGATGTCGTAAAAGTGTTTATTAATTTTGTATAGCATATTTTTGGGCAGTAGATAATATGAAAATTTTGAGCACTTGTGTTATTTCTATTTTGAATCCCTTTAAAAAATCGCAGAATTGCTTGGAATAGTTTAATTTAAAGCTAAGGAATAATACCCTACGTTGAAAGCATAGAGAATACAAAAATAGTATAAGTTCCCCATAAATCGAGTTTTGAAAGAGTCACAATAGGCATTTGAAGCCACTTTCAGACACACACTACCAGCTGCACCACAAACGTCGGCTTCTTACCGAACCTAATAGTTTAAATGCAAAATATCAATGCGGAGCGGACCCCAGCTGCTATTAAAAAGGATCGTTTTAAAAAAACTACTTAGTACACATTTTTAGACTAAGGGCCGTTTTCTAATCTTCTACATAGAGCTATCTGTCACATAAACCTACAAATAACAGAGCAAAATCTAAGTTTATCATACACATAACAAGATAAGAAATCGTCCCTAAATCGGACTTTTCCTACTTTAAATTGCAACACCGAAACATTAATATCCTCAAATATAAAGTTTCTTATTAAAAATCTATAGCTTTAAGGTGGAAGGCGCCAGATTATAAATTTATTTTATGCATCCATCCTTAAGCAGAAAAAGTTCATTTAAGAGCTATGGATTAATGCGAAAGTGGTATAAGAGGGTATAATATACCCTATAATATAATATTTCGACCTGATGGGCACTTTCGCATTAATCCATAGCTCTTAAATGAACTTTTTCTGCTTAAGGATGGATTCAAGAACCCACACAATACTAGTTTTAATCACATAGGGAATCTACTGTCAAAGTTTGGACTTTATAGGCTTTTGTGTACAGTCTGAATATACTGTGTACCTTTTATACACAGAGTATGTTCTAAAATTTAGAATTTAGAATCTAAATCATAGTAATTGCTTTCGATAACCAGTAAAACATGTTCGATAAAACTATAAAATTGTACAAATATTTCAACAATATCTCTTCCATTTCTAGATGTCAAGATGTAAATCTCAGGAAAGAATATGTAAATTTGGTTGAATCGGTGCGCGATGCTGGAGGTGAAGTGAAAATATTCTCCAGCATGCATATATCGGGAGAACGTAAGTATACATAAAATCAAAGAATGAACTGAATGACTCACTCACTATGAAGATTAAAACAGAAAATATGTACGAGAATAGATAAGAAATTGTTGTTTGAAATTTGTGTTTCTTCTGTTCGCCCATTGCAATTTCTATGCTTAATTTTAATTTGTTTTGTGTGTGTGTGTGTGTGTGTGTGTGTTTGTATGTGAGCAGTCAGGCCTCCCTCTGTTTAATGACCTCGTTAAAAATTCTATTTTTAAATGGCTCACAGAGTGCAATAGGCTCCTAAGGCAACATATACTTATACACATACATATGGGGGAGGGTGTGTGTTCTTTTCTGCGAGGAATCTCCCACAATGCAAAGTCCAAAGAAATGCGAATTATTTTTTGAAATGTTGCCAAGTAGCGACACTTTCATTTTCAATTTAATGTTAATTAAAACTGCATATTTTTGTAAATAGATGAATTTCTGTTTGCCAAATGAGTCATTTTTTCACTTTCGCTCTCTGCGGTTTGTAAATGGGTCGCTGTTGCAGTTTATGCAAAAATAGATACTTTAATACTTTGTATTTTTTCGGTTGTCGATAGAGAGAGAGAGAGAGAGACTATTCCAACACCTATTTAAGTGTGTTTTCTTTAGTTAAATAAACATTTTTCCCCCCTCCAAGTGTAAGCAATACAGAGACTACATTTTCCAGAACCTGCACTAAACCAAAGCAAATTGAGTAAATATTATTATTCTTCTAATGGAATATTCATAGCCAAGTTGAATGTTAAGTTCAAAAACTGAGTCATTGCCTAGAACTGGTGAGCCTTGACAGCTTGCAGCTTAGAAACTCCTACGCCCCCCTTGTGGAACATAAAAAAAAAAAACTGCATTGATTTGACTTGAAACTGCCTTGACAAGAGAATTCTAAGAAAACACCGGATATTTAAATCGCTCAAATCGCCATAAATTTAAATCAAGAAAACTCAACAGCGATGCTTGATTGTATTTTATTGGCCAAATTCCTAAGACAGACCATTATGGTGAAAATGTATTTCAAAATTCCATATAAATGAGGACACTCTACTCTAAAATTGAGCGCGTGTCGTGTTTTTTCGTGTCACAGACTCTACACGAGGTGTTCGTGTTGCAAATTCAGGTTTCGTGTTTCCGTTTTTAGCAACAAGACACGACATAAGGCGGCACTACTTAACTCCACAGAATGCTCAGAAAGTTTTATGTTTCCAAACCGAAAAAAATTCCAAGAATTTGTTGGCCAAAGAAATAATGTCGTGTGTATCGTGTTCTGTTGGGCTGAGAAAACGTTTGACCCTGCATGTGATGTTCGTGTTTTAAGTATGATTTTCGTGTTAAAGTCGTGTCATGTTGAAAATATTCGACACGCGCACATCTCTTACCGGCAGTATTTAATAACCTCGTTGTCTTTGGGTTTAGAAGTGGCAAAATCAGTACTCAGGTGTGCTCTGATATCATTTGTGGCCATAGTGTTTCGATCGAGTGGTGTGGAGGCTGACTTATGAAGGGGGCAAGAATGTAAAATTAAACAGAATGTAAATGTAAATCAAATGGGGTAACGTTTTAAAGGTTTTCGGGTGCTCCGAGTTCATTTTTGACAATATTTTTCAGATAGGCTGACTTACAAGAGGAGGAGGAGGTAAAATCTAACAAAAATTCAAATGGGGTATCGTTTTAAAGGATTTCGGGTGTTTCGATTTTATTTTTTACAATATTTTCCAGATGGGGCTGACTTATGGAGCGGGAAGGGAAGTTAAAATTTAACAAAAAATTTTAGAAGTTATCGCTTTATAGGTTCACAGGTGCTCCGATTTCATTTCTGCAAATATTATTTAGATTGGTCTGGAGGGAGCTGACTTATGGAGTGTGGAGGGGGGTTTCGGGTGTTCCGAATTCATTTTTAACAATATTTTTCCGTTCCGTGGGGAAGGGCTGACTTATTAAGGTGGGAGGGTAAAATAAAAATAAAAAATTCAGATGAGCTATCGTTTTATAGGTTTTTAGGTGCTCCAGTTTCATTCCTGGCAATAGTAAATAACCAAAAATATATGGGCACACTTAAAAAAACAAGTTAGTTCCACATCTGACAGTATTTGGCAACGAAATACGATTATTGACTTGCTTAAAGGTCTAAACTATTAAGAAATTACAATCTTAGGCCCTGAGATAGCTGATGTTTTTGGTCTCGGTCTACTAAAAGACGAAAAAAGGTTATATTTCTGTTAATAATAATAATTAAATCAACCTTATATGCAATTTTGTACATTAAGCTACATCAAACTAAAAAAAAAAGCCAGGAAAAACAAAGCTCGTCTTTGGGTAGCTTGACTGCGGGAAAACGTTCATGAAGCCTTAAATTTCCGTCCCCGTGGGTTAATTGGCCTCTGTTTAAGACCCTTAATGCATCAGAATTCAACCTCGATTCTTGGAATTTCTGCCTGCACTCTAGCCTTAGGTCTGCTCGCGCGTCAAGGCAAGTGTTCCGCCTTTGGTCTGCTTCCTGAGTATGTTTCGGTCTTAACACAATCACATTTATACCTCTCTCACCCCTGATTTGTATGACTTTTTAATGTACTCTCTTTCCAATTTTCAGAACTTGCTCAATTAACCGGCATAGCGGCTCTCTTACGATTTCCCATGCCTGAACTGGAGGATAGCGATGATGATGACGATGAGGATGGCGCTGCTGGTGGCGACAGCGATAGCAACTAAATGATAACTAGCATTTTTTGTAAACGAAATATTTCGATTTAGTAACTCAACTACAACTAGCGCGCGAACATGAGAAGAGTATATAAGGGTACTACTACTTTCGACAGACTTGGACTGTGGCAGGGCATATACAATATACATAAACATACTTCTGTCTATATATATATATGTAAAGGATATGTAATTTTTTAGGTTTATTTTATAAATTATATATACATTTACATACTAAGTGCTTAATGGTGGGTGACTATGAAAAAAGTTTAAAAAACAAATGGAAACCAACTAAGTCGTTGACATTAAACGAGTTTTATTTGGCTACATTAAAATCCCAACTAAATAATTGATGTATGCAAAGCCACAAAACAATCGTGTTCAATAATCCAACATAGTTTCTTTTCCCCCTTTTTTTATAATATATAAAGCAACAAATTATGTTTGGTTGTAAATTATTTTATACAAATTATTGTCTCCTCAGAAATTGTAATAAAAAACTGTTCAAGCATTTTTGTAAATATTTTAAGATTGAATCATTTTTACCATGGTTAAAGAGAAGCGTCTGCCAAATCTGCTATTGATGCCTGGATGACTGATGATTGATCAATTCCAAACAAAAAATTGTGTTAACATTTACATTTCGGTTTTATTCTGTATATATTTTAGCCTATGGTGAAAGACACAAGTTATTGATGCTTGGGAACTATTAGCCGATCTATTGGCCCAGTTTACAGGCTTTGGCAGCAGCAACGGCGGCCGCTTTACGTGCCTCCCGTTTGGCCGATTTTTTGGTCTCCTTAGTTTCGGCATCGATTTGGCGACGTTTCTTGCGCAGCAGCCATTCCTCCTTCTCCTTGGTTTGCTTTTCACGTATCAGCTTGCGGAAGAGATCACGATGTCGTGGCTTGACCATGCGTGCCTGCAGACGATGCTCATCTACCTCAGCCTTTCGCAATTGCCGTTTGTTAACCTTATGCACTTTGCCCGATTCAACCGACATTTTTTGTTTCTGTTGAAAAAAAAGGGAGTTAGTCAAGTTTTTTAGTTAAATATATAAGTATCAACCTCTTCCAGCTGGCGTTTGGTCAAATCATCCAGATCCTCTTCTTCGTCTTCATCCTCTTCCTGCTCCTCATCTTCATCGTCTAGATCCTCTTCATCTTCATTGACGCCATCGGTGCCACCATACTTTTTGTATTCGGCCGTCTCCTGTTGATAGGCCAGCTGTAATTGGGCATCAAGCAGCTCCTGGTCAATGGCCTCGTCATCTTGTGCCGTCTCCTCTGCCTCATCCTCAGTGTCTTCCTCATCGCTTTGGGCTAATGAAAGAAAGTTTTATTTATCAAGCAAATTACTGAGGATTTCAGTGACTCACCATGAGTTTCGATCAGCGAGGGATCATTTAGAGCCTTCTCTTCGGGCGGTATGTAGGTCTCCCTCTTGGAATCCACAAATGGTGAAAGATGTGGCGGCAATTTCTCACCCAGGAAATACTTATTCGTGGGCAACAATTGACGCTGATTGACACAATCGAATAGCCACTGTGGCTGTATATAATCTCTCGAGATGAATTGTGTTGCCAAACTGGGTCTATCCACTATCTGATGGGTTATGGTCTCATCGCTCTCCTCAAAGGTGGCGCCCGCAAATACCGAATTATCCCAAGAGACCTGGCCACCATACGAACGGATGATGATAACCAACGGCTCACGGGGAACCTCACGATTGATGTAGAATTTCAAGCCCTTGAAAAGGGTGCGTAGACGTGTCAATTCCTGGGCTTCCTGCTTCATCTTGATGATTCTTTTCGAGTCACCATCTTGCTCCAACAGCTCCATATCTATGTCCAGTTCTTCCTCATCTTCCTGCAGTTTATCGGTGCGCAATAGTTCAAAATTCAAGGCAGCTATGCGATCCGAAACGAAACTGGACTCATCCCTTAAAGTCTCCTGACTATCCTGCAGCACACTGCTGGGAAATTGAGGCGGATAGGCCAAGTTAAGGCCATGAAATAGACGGAAGTTGATGAAGCCCAACATAATGGTATAGAACTCCACGAATATGGACATGACCTTGAAGTCCACCTCCTGGCGGGATTGCGGCTTAAAGGGATAATAGTGTGGCACAATCCAGGTGACCTTCTGGCCCTTGATCTCGGCCTGGAAGTAATAGCCCTTGATGGAAATGAATACCTTCCTCAAAGATTTCGAGGCTATGACATAGTGCAAAAACTCGATGGTCAGGCGACGGCACAGCTGCGATTGCTCGCGCGGTATCAAATGCAGCGAGGGAAAGGTGCTGAACAAAAACAGCAGCGTAAGACAATCATCCAGATCCTTGAGACCATCGATAAAGGTGGGATAACGCTCCTTGACTATGTGATCCAATTTGATTTCGGGAAACATGGCCAGACGACGTTTAAGATTACGGAAATCCTTGATGGCGCGATCGCGTCCCGTTTTCTTGGCAAAGATCTAAAGAAAAGGCGATTAAAAGGAGAGGATAAAGGAAGATTCGCAGCCGCACTCACCTTATAGTCACGCAGCGTCCACACTATGGACTCGTGCAGCAGAAAGCGTATGTCCTTGGAATGATAGAGAACCTTAATCTCCGAGGAACCCTTCTGTGCCCGACGACGATGCTTGGGCTCTCGGGGATACACACCCTTCAGGATGCACAGTCGACGGAAATCATTCAGCGACAGTTGCAGTTTACGCAAGGCGGCCCGTCGACTAATATATTGAGTGGCCTCGCCGGACTCGTACTGCAAAAGGGACACAGAAAGTGAAATATGCGACTTGACTTGACTGCATGTCATTACCCACCTTCTTGGGACGTCTCATGGTGATAAAATATGGGTCGTTTTTGAATTGTTTATGAGTTTAAACAATTTAATAACACGCAAAAGATCGAAAAGCACGCGTTTTTGTTTTGCTGGTCGCGTGGTAAGGAGCGAGTGTTTTGCAACACTAACCGTATTAAGTGTGACCTGGCACTCAAATGGGGAATAATAACAAATTAGCAAATGGAGTGCTCTTGCCCACAATGAGCAAGAGGAAGGATAATGCATTAGAAATTGGTTTTGATTTGACAATTTTGAACATACATTAAAACAACATATTAATTTTCAACATTAAGTAGTAGTCACCGTGACTGAGACCGCTACAGTTATCTGAAGAACAGTGTTGCTAAGTGCCACTGCCTGATAGCAAATGTGTTGACTGCAGCCCTGGTCCAAAGTTGTTTATATTGTTAACCATTTATAATCTTCAAATGGACCAAATCCTGTTTCCCACTCAGCAAAAAAGCAATTCCCCCAGCGACAGTGACGATGTTGATTTGAAATTCTTTAACACCGCCTCAGAGGGCCGCAGAGATAGCGCGGGCGAGACAAGTGCTCAGGAAAATGAAGGCGAAGCCAAGGACAAGGATCTAGAAACGGATCCCAACAAAAACACCGACGGCGATGGGGACTCTGGCGAGCCGGCACTTAAAAAGCTAAAAACCAAGAAGGAACTGGAGGAGGAAGAACGTGAACGCATGCAGTAAGTGGCGATATGTAACCTAAACTTTTCTCTGTATAACTGATGTACCCCTGCAGAGTTTTGGTGTCCAACTTTACGGAAGAGCAACTTGATCGCTATGAAATGTATCGCCGTTCGGCTTTTCCCAAGGCCGCCGTCAAGCGGCTAATGCAAACCATTACCGGCTGTTCCGTCTCCCAGAATGTGGTCATCGCCATGTCTGGCATAGCCAAAGTGTTTGTGGGTGAAGTGGTCGAGGAGGCATTGGATGTAATGGAAGGCCAGGGAGATTCTGGAGCATTACAACCCAAATTTATACGTGAAGCCGTAAGACGATTGCGCACCAAAAATCGTATGCCCATTGGAAGATATCAGCAGCCGTATTTTCGCTTAAATTGAACTGAATTTAGTTAAGAATTTTAGATTTTTAGGTTGTAAGTTGTCTGTGGAAACAAAATGTGTAGAAAATGGACAAGAGTTTGTTAATTATTAAGATTAATGGGAGTCACATTGTATCACCGTCTCAAGACGTCCACAAAACTGTTGGCTGGGCACTTCTCAAGTGGAAGCAGTAGTCATGAATCCACATGTAATGCGGGAATTAGGGAGAGGATACAACTATTATCAATATTATATGCTTAGGATGTGAAGATCCCTTGGATTTTGTACCAATTTGAAGTATTTTATGCCATGTTTGGGCTTAGCCGGAGGAACTCCGTTCTACTTTAACCGCTGGATCAGTCGCCATGGAACTATCAACCCCTTGACTAGACCTCTTCAAATAGCCTTAACATTGCTACAAGAAGTCCAATCCTAGCTGCGAGTTTTTCGGAATAATGCCAGACTTGACTCATCAGCAATTCTATTTTCGAGTAGTTTTACAAAACTATTTTAATTATGTGCATACAATATGTTCAATTTATGATCTAAATCTAATACTAATCCTCTCGCCTGGCCTCTGCCTGCATGGTTTGCAGCACAATATGCGGCACCAGATGCGAAGAGGCATAATTCAGGGGCACCGTGGGCAGCGGTCCCAAACCATCTGAGGGGAAATTTAGTTCTTGCGCCATTGGCATATCTCGATCAATCACATCCTGAGCTATCAAAGTCTTGGTCTCCTCGTATTCCATGCCCGCCTCCGGTTTGGCTCCCATCAATAGTTTACCCCGCTGCACGCCCATATATTGTGTGGCTTTGGCGTTGAGGGGCAGCTGCCCGCAAGTGTCCGCATGAACTTTACGATGCGCCTGCAGATTAGAGATGCAAGTGAATCGTTTGCCACAGTTATTGCAAAGGAAACGCTTAATGCCCGTATGGACAGTCATGTGCGTGAGCAGACTCTCTCTGTAGGGATATTCCTTGGGACACAGATGGCATTTGTAGGGTTTGTAGTCTGTATGGCGTGTCTTCAGATGGGATTTGTATTGGGCTTTGACCTTGAACGTTTTGCCACACTTATCGCATTGATAGGGCGTCTCGGATTGGTGCAGCAACATGTGGGTTTTGAGGATGCCGGCGGTGGATAAACGTTTGCCGCACACCGTGCATTGATAGAGCGGCAACCGGCCGCAGTCTGAGCGCACATGATCGGAGAGCGAGGTGCGTCCGGTGAACTTTTTGCCACATTTATCACAAATCAAATTGCGTGGCAAATTGCGCGGCTCCTTCTTGGAATGGAAATTCTTCTCATGATTCTTGAGGCTGTCATGACCGGTCATATACTTGTCGCATTTCTCACAGTACAGCAGCTCCTTGTGCTGCTGATGGGCGTGCTCGGTGGCCAACTCTTTGGTGGCAAAGAACAGGTTGCAATAGCAGGGACATTTAAAGGTCAGGGTGCCATCCTCACCATGCACCTTCATATGCGTCTCGAGGCGTTTCTCTACCAAATAGATTTTACTGCAGATTTTGCATTTGAAAACCTCTTCATCCAGCCGGGCATGGGCATCCACATCCTTGAATATTTCCTTCAGTTCCTCGGCATTCAATTTGTGATCATCTCGGAGATGTTTCTCGTAGGGCTTGCGTATATGATAGATTTTGACACAATGTGGACATTTCCATGATTTCTCCACTTTGTTGATCATTTTCAGGCGTTCTTTGAGCTCTTTTTTGGATATTTTGGCCACACGCTTAGGTGTGGAAGCAGATTGATTGAATTCCTCCTCATCCGAACTGGTGGATCGGGGCGCATTTCTTTTTCGATACTTCCGTTTGGGCTTTTTGTTGTAGCTCCTCTTCTTACCCTCCCGCAGGGATAGTACATCTTCCTCGATCAGCTCCGTTTCCACATGCTCCTCCAAAGGTACGGTGGCTATTTCATCTAGTATGCCACTGCCACCAACGGCATGCTCAACCTTTAGACTCTCGAACGGCTTCAAGCCATCGCCCTCATCTGTGCTGAGCAGCACATCCAGCAGTTTATCCTTCTCATTGCTAAATATGTCACCGTTTTCGGCTTTCACAAACATGCTGGCATCTTGGTACTCAAATGCCTCGTCGTCCTCATCAAAGGTTTCCACTTTGACCTTGGCTGGGGCAGGCAATTGAAAATCGGTGGCATCTGGCTCATCGTCACTGTTGTTGGGCTCAAAGTCGGGACATTCATCGGCCGAGCTGCTGAGCTCATCTGTGGTATGGGGTTCCTGTTTAAGCGCCTGCGCCGGAATTTGTGGCTGTACTGGAGCTTTGCGCCTGCTGGCCAAAGGAAGATCATCTTCGCTATCTGAATAAGATTCGGTTAAAAATTCTTCCTCAGAAGTGGAAGGCCCAGCTTTTTTGGTACGCCTCTTGTTGTGTGTTTTCTTTTTGACACCAGGTTTGATGGCTCCCTGCTCCGTGGTCTGCGGCAAGTTGGACACTGAACAAAAAACAGAAATAAGTGGATGTGTCATTTTAACTGAGGTAATCAAACCTACCATCATACTCCGGCTTGCCACACGAATCGGGACGACTGCGTCTATGCTTGGCCAGATTGGAAGAGCAGGAGAAACGTGTGGAGCAGCACCTGCACTCCACCTGTCGCACACCGCTGCTTCCGGAATGTTCCTAAATGGAATGATTGTAAAATATTCAACTGCAATTCAATTTAGCTGCTTACTTACCTCTTGTTTTCCGCTGGGTTTGCTACCACACTTGGTCTTGCAATGCCGTTTATAGGCCTCCAAATACTTGTACTCTGCCCCACATTTGACGCACACATGAACTTTGCGTTCGTTTTCGACATTCGAGCTGGAGTTGAGTGAGGAATTGGCATTCTGTTCATGTTCCGCTTTGATATGCTCCTTCAGCTGCTCTTCATGGCAGTAGCGCACCTCACATTGGCGACACTGAAATCCGCCCGGCGGCTCGTGTTTCTTCACATGCTTTACATAGCCAGCCAAGGAGATTAGCGCCTTATTGCACACAGGACAATGGAGTTTGGGCACACCATCTGTGGTGATCTCCACTAGCATTTTGGGGGCATTGCCAATGCTGGCCATTGTCGACGATCCGAGAAGCTGCAGGTAAAAATATGTAAACAAATGCAATTTCCAGGGCTGAAGTAGTACACATTTAGCCTTTAAATTAGCGTTCGATTTTTGAAAGCCAGATTGATATTTAGCTATAACAAAATTAAATGTCGACAAGAAAGCTGGCATAATTATATATAACAGGTGGATTTTAGGGTTTGAATACATAGAATAAATTAAACCAATGGCTTAAATATTGGAGCAATTAAGGAAATCAACCTGAACAACTCCGGCAACCACCAAGTTTAAATTGGAATTATTGAATATTGATATTGTTGAACATAAAAAAATACTAAAGTTGGGTAAAGCGGTCTATTCAATTTTTAAGGAAATAAAAACATTACATCTATAAATTATATGTTTAGCTATAAAATCTATAATTTTTCACTCTAAATTAAATATACTGTAGCCCTGTCTAGAGACTTGCAATTGATGAAAAGAGGGGGCGGCTTTGGCAAAGAGGGGACAAGCAAGGCCAGGCATCGCGGCAACGAAATTAGCTTATCACTTTGGCAGTTTTTGTACATTTTCCCCCATTTTACACCGACACCTACCCAAAAAGACTTTCCCAAACGATTTGTAGTGTGTAGCCCCTGTTGGGGTTACACTGTCTCAGTTGTTGTTGTTGCTTTTGCTTTTTCCTGTGCTTGCTTTTTTCTTAGCTGCATTTTTTCAACTGCTTACACGCACATTTAATTCATATAATAATTCAAATAAATGATTGTTATTGTGCACAACACTGGGAAAAATAATTAATAACTTTTGAGTACACTTAAAGAAAATAAAAGTTATGCGGTCGCACTAATCTCAAAAATAGCCAGAGGTGGTCCTACCAAACTCAAAAAATGACGAATGTGGTCGCACTAATCTCAAAAATAGTCGAGTGCGGTCGCACTT
This sequence comes from Lordiphosa andalusiaca, assembly GCA_035044965.1. Classification (NCBI taxonomy): domain Eukaryota; kingdom Metazoa; phylum Arthropoda; class Insecta; order Diptera; family Drosophilidae; genus Lordiphosa; species Lordiphosa andalusiaca. The sequence goes on along the minus strand of JAWNNM010003326.1, from coordinate 3,402,570 downwards.
GGCTCAAAAATAATCGAAGGTGCGAGTGTGAGAGCGAGTGACCGCGAAATTCAAACAGTTTCAATAGTTTTCGATGTTGTATTTAAAAAATATATATATATATACTAATGTAAGATCGTACAAGAATTTCACAAACCTTAGGCAAGCTTAATTACTAACAATTAACAATAACCAAAAATATAATACAATATCACGCACAGGCTTATTTGTCCAACAATAGCTAGCAACTACGACTTATTTATAGATATTTACAAAATTACTACTTCTGATTTGGCTAAAGATTTGTGTGTGTGTGTGTGTGTGCACCCACTTAAGATTGTGTGTTCAGAAACTCACTCCCTTGGCATGTTCTAAGTCATATCTATGCATTTGATCTATAATTCTATTGTTTATCACTTCTTTCACATTAATAGACCACAAAAAGTCATAATGATTCCAATCTGAGTAGGGTACACGATACAGCACGGCACAGGGCAATAGTGAGGCAAGATATTCCACATCCTCGACGGCGGACATATAATCATTATCACTGTAATACATATGAACACAACTCTGAATGTTCTTCACATTGTACGCCGGTGGTGTGGACTGCTGATAGATGATTTCATTCTGCTCCTTGCCATGATCGTATTGCCGAAAATCACCAGAGGTATAAAGCTGCAGGTAGTGAATGATTTGACTAGTGGAAGCACCAGCTGGATGCGTGGCACACACATCGGTGAGAAGGGTCTGAAATTGAACAAAGATAAAATTAAAAAATCACTTATTAATTGATTATTTTTATTAATACCCTTGCATAGGGTATATTGAAAGAGTCCAGATATTTGTAACGCATAGAAAGAAGCATTTCCGACCACATAAAGTCAAGATATTCTTGATCAGCATGAAGAGCTGAGTCGATATAGCCTTAGAAATTTAATTATATTTTTTTTATAAGCTTTTGCATAATTCTTTAAAGTTTTGTCAAAATCGGATGACTTTATGTTATAGCTGCCATAGGAAAATTCGTTTGAGAAACTAGTCTTAGTGAGAAAAACATTTTTGTTTTCAAAGAAAACGCCTCCACACTTTGTATATTTTAGTTTGCTATGCTTTTCCATATTTTCACTAAGTTTGGTCGAAATCGGACATCTATGTAGTATAGCTACAAAAGTAGAGTCAGAAAAGTAGTCTTATTGAAAAATACTTGTTTGTTGGACAGTGGATATGTCCGTCAAATTAGTTAAAAAACGTACTGCAAGGGTTTCGTTTTTATTCATTTGAATATTGTGTACATTTTTAAAAGAAAGTTAGTTTAAAAAAAATGTTACACCAACTTGGGTTTCTTTTAAAATTGTCAACAATCTAAATATTATCGTTACCAGATTTTGAAAACTTACATGATTCAAATGCCTGGAGCCCCAACCGCCTATAAAGTCCAGCAGTCCCGAACACAGGAACTTAAACATCGATCCCTCCGAGCACACATGCTCACACATCAATTTCTGTACACCGGTAATGGGCAACAGTTCCATGCTGCCCAGCACCCAGCTTAGAAACGATGGTGAGCCCAAAAATACGCCACCCAATTTGGACAAAATGAAGGAATGATAACGCATATAGGCAATGGGGGCCAGCAAATGCACCGAACGCACCTTCTCATTATACCAGGGCAATGAGGACATTAGCACAAAAAACGTTGTCGTTCCCTGCGAATGGGCCACAAAATGCAGCGAAGTGGCATTGCTTTCGGCCAAAGCATAATCCAACATGGCAGCCAAATCATAGACACCTATTTCATGCCAACTAAATTTCCAAAAATCCGATTTGTCCGGATGTAGGCTTTTGTGCTGACGCGAATAAGTATTACCCCGGGCATTTCCGAGCCAAACATCATAGCCGGAGTCGGCGAACATGTAAGCCAGTGATGTTTCAGGCCCATTGATAATCCAATCATCGGAGGCACAGAGTATGCCGTGTTGTAGAAATACCACAGGTTTGGCCAGCGTTCCATTCAGTTGCTGATGCTTGGGTGAGCTGGGAATGCGATAGATGGTGAGTATATAGTCATCGGTTGTATGTACAGTGTGCTCCTCCACTGGGTAGTTGTGATTCGTTATAAGAGAGGCCTGTAAACAAGAGAGAAAAAATGCAATCATAAGAAGATTATAATTTCTGTAAACAAATGTTCTTCAAGAGAATTTTAAACAATTAACGGGATTGCGATAAGATAGGAGAGTATTTACGACTGATTCATCGGGAAAATGCACTTTAGATTTTGATTCATCGAGCCGAATGCAATGCAATAACTAATTTGTTTTTATAAGATTGCTGCTGGCAACAAAGAACTCGTATAATTTCACATTTATTGCTTGTAGAACAGCGAATGTTCCTTCTTGCCCTCACCGAGCCGCGCATACTGAGAGAAAAATATAAGAAGTTTCATAATTGCATCAAACATTTTGAGCGCTATTAAAGTCCCTCAATTATTTTAAGCACTTAAAGAGCTTAAAATAAGCCGGTCTTAGTCTAAATTAAGTAATTTAAGGCTTGGAAGAATGGAAACCCAGAACCAAATATACTTAACCTAAAAGGTTAAGGTCCGGCATTAAATGCGCTTTGAGTTTCCCTCACCAATGCATTTTTATGCACTTAAATAGAACTTGTTGTGCTTTCAGATCAGTCCTGTTTTTGAGTTTTTGTCCAGAATGATTTTTACCAAAAATAAGAGCTTGTTTTAGTCTTTTTTTAACAAATTAAGATTATAATTTAGTATTCTATATTCTTGATTCAAGAATTTTATTTCTAATTTTGAATTAAGAAAAGCAATTCAATCCGAAAGAAAGAGTAAATAATGAAGCGTAACAAACGGAGCAAAGAAGCGCTCAACTCTCCTTGTAATTAGTGCTATTTTTAGCATTGCCCTGTGAATGTATTTTGGCGCTACATTCTCACTGCAAAATAAAATTTTTGATAGAGCTCCTCGCCCACTGTAAAACGAGCTCTAATAAGCGCTACACGCGTTTCAGTGTGCTCCACAGTAACAAAAAAGAGCTCTAGAAAGCGATATTCTTTCATTTTGTTGAGAGTAGAAATGATGTTATAAAGTAAGCCGGGCTGCAAACCGGTTGAAGCCGAGCCGAACCTTGAACCGAACCTCTTTAAAATTTAAAGCTGAACCCGAAACTGTTGCGAACCTAAAATATCGGTTCTGTTTACCTTCGGTTCAGCAATTCCATCTGCTATCTGGTTGGTTTTGAGCGACTCAGTCATAAAACGGGCAGCAAAGTGAATTTAACAACAAACTAGAATAGCATTCAGAACTACTTACAATATCCCCATTTGTAGTAGTCTGTGTTTTTTAAGACCCTTGACTTCAAAGCCATGGGAATGACGAATGCTTGCCGAAGTAATGCATATGAGAGAGACAGAAAGCTTATCTACTTGAGGATAATTGATGTACTATAAAGCAGGATTCTCCCAAAAGAGAGCTCTCCCTGACATTCACTTATGCAAAACTTCGGCAAGCATTTGGTACTGGGGCTATGGCTTGATTACAGATCAGATCATTTTCCGCAACGAAGTTGGCTTTATTAAAGTCATATTAAAAAGGAAGAAAGTTGTGCTAAGAATTGTGAAATTGGGAAATTTGACTAGGATTAAGAAAATGGTAAGGTCGATTCTTAAACCACAAACATTTGTTTAAAATTTTAGAAAATTAGGAAGTACTAAGTAGCCTTTTATGACACCTTCACTGAATAATGATTATGGCAAATATCATTAAGAAATGCTTTTGTATTGAAAATATACTCGTATACATTTTTTCTCACGCCACTTGATTGATGACTTCATCTACATCTATCATCCAAATTCAGTTAACCCCTGGCAATAGTTTTTTTTTTTTTGCACAGTAAAGCTATATTTGCTTTTGCTTGATTTCTTGGGGGCAGATAATGTCGAAAGAGTAATAAACAAAGCACACGACGCTCTGGGTTAAAGTCCAAGCACACAGAGCGCGTCATAGTCGACGAGGAGGCGAGCAAACTTTTGAATCGGCTCATGTCATGGGCCATTCAATTTTCTTTCTTTATTTCTTTCTTTCTTTTTTTGAAAAGCTTTCGTTCTTTGATAACTTAGGTGGTAGGTGGAACTTTGTCGCATTGATATGTGGCTTCCACGAACAAAAACGTCTTATCAGAGAGGCAAAGAGAGCCCCCAGCTGATAGGAACTTGTCAGGAAAAGCCTGGCTGATCGGGTGATCGCTGCTGCTATATAGCATACGTGGCCCCCATATAACATATATAACACATATTCTCTTGTATTATTAAGAATATACACACAAACAAAAGAACAATATGTGTGCAGATGCGAATTGTTGTTATTTTTTGCCAACTCTGCTAATCATGCGCAAAAACGGAAGCGATTTATGGTCAAGGGGGGCCTGGTTTTTTTTTTTTTTTTGGGTTAATTTCGGGAGAGACGCGTGTTAGTTTATTGTTTATCGATGATTTTGTACACAGTGCATTTAAACAATTGTCATGCTTAAAATGATAAGAGACTTATTGTTATAATTTTTAGTTTTGTATGCAAGACAGCCAAGTGGTGCTATCGTCTGATCAAAATGGGGGGACTGTCACAACTAGGAATGGCTATCAATATTTACAAATTGTTTCCTTAAGGTTTTTGTTATATTCAAATTAAATAGTGGATGACCATTTGCAAAACAGAAAACATTAAACAATAACCCATTTTATCTTGAAACTTAAAAATTTATAATAGTTTTGTGGGGGATTTGTCGGTTTTTTCAATTGATTCCAATACTATTCGAAAAGTAAACCGAACACAGTTCCACTTCGTTTCGAACAAAATTGCCTTCAGTTCGGAAATCGGAACTAAAGCATTAAGCACAAGGATCGAAAATGGATCATCAATGAATCAGTTTTAAATGAGAGGCTTTTACGTTTCACTTTTCGATTTTGATGGCGCTTTTAAATTCTCGAGAAATATGGCAAACATTTAAATGTTGATAAAGTTAAACAAACAATTTCTAAATTGGTATTCTAATAGGTAAAATCCTCTTCGGGCTATTTCTAATTTTGTCTTATAAAGTGAAATAGAGGAAGAAAAACCCATGGAACCATGGACGTAAAAAAAATATAGAAAGCGAGCAATGGCGGTGTAGATTGGATAATGGTGATCTGCTTTCTGATGCTTTTCTTTTCAGTTTTATTATATCCTTGCAAAGGGTATTAAAATTTTGCCCAGAAGTTTAGAAATATTAATTTTCGACCCCATAAACCATATATATATTATTGATCAGGGTGGCTAGCTGAGTCGATTGAGCTTTGTCCGTCCGTCTGTGTGTCTGTTTCTAGGCGAACTAGTCTCTCAGTTTTAAAGCTATCGAGCTGAAATTTTGCACAGAGTCTTCTTTTTGCTGCACACTACTAATATGTCGGAACCGACTGGATCAGATGACTGTATCTCGTGGCTCCCATAGGTGCAATCGGTCTGAAAACTAGTTTTAGTGTGAAAAACTTTTTTATTGTTAATGGAAACGTCTCCAAACTTTGTAATCGTAGGTTTTCTATATTTTTTTATAATTCTACCAAGTTTTATTGAAATCGGACAACTATATGATATAGCTGCCATACAAAAGATAGGTCTGATATTCAGTCTTGGTTAGAAAAACTTTTTTGTTTATAATGGTAGCATACTGCAATTTTGTATTTTTTTGATTTACATGCTTTCTACATAATTTTACAAATTTTTGGCCAAATCGGATGACTATATCTCGTAGCTCCCATAGGAACAATCGGTCTGAAAACTAGTTTTAGTGAGAAAAACTTTTTTATTTTTAAAGGAAACGTCTCCAAACTTTGCAATCGTAGGTTTTCTATGCTTTTTTTTTATAATTCTACGAAGTTTTATTCAAATCGGACAACTATATGATATAGCTGTCATACAAAAGATAGGTCTGAAAAACAATCTTAGTTAGAAAAACTTTTTTATTTTTAATGGTAGCATCCTGCAATTTTGTATTTGTTTGTTTCACTTGCTTTTACATAATTTTACAAATTTTTGGCCAAATCGGATGACTATATCATAAAGCTCCCATACGAACAATTTGTCGGAAAATGGGAAAAAAGAGTATTTTTTTTTGAAAATATTTAAGCGAGCACTAAAAACTTCGGCACAGGCGAAGCTAGCTTAGCTTATTCGTTTTGAATATCAATGGAAATTGTTTTGACATTCCTAGAAACCCAAAACGATAGTCAAACATCGTTAAAAAATTTGTATCAAAAACTTAAAAAGCCAGAGAGCCCGCAAACTTCCAGAAGACAATCCTATGAAATGACAGCTTAGCTGATTGGTCAGGATTTTTTTATATTCTTTACGAATTAAAAAAACATCTTTTTAATGAGGTGAATTGTTATAAGTCACTTAAACTCTACAAAGAGTATAAATTTTAATACTTCATTCAAAAGTATTAAGTATCTCATCAATTATTATTACCAATTAGTAAACAGTTATGACCAGTTTTTCACAAGCTTGTATAAATTTTAAGAATCATGTAGCACATTTTATCACTTTATCTAGCTAACATCAATGGGAATAGAACTGATTTATGACTTGAAAATAAATATTAAAAAATTGTTTGGGCAACTTAATCAATGGGCTGTCATTATTACTTAAATCAAGTATTATTTAATTTGATTGGTTACTTCAGAGGAAAAGTGAAAAGCTCATTTACCAAGCAAAAAAAAAAACAATATTAGCAAATATTTTTTTTTTTGCCACATCAAATTACTCAACCCCCCCCAATTATATAAAATATTACATTTTCCAACCTGCGTGTCTATAAAACTATGCTAAAGCTTACCGTCACTTTGTGGCCATCCACAGATTCGATGTGTCCGCTCAGCAGCAGCAATAGCAAAAGCAGTAGGAAAACAGACCTGCAGTTGTAGTCGATGTTGTTGTTGTTGTTGGCCTGTATGGGCCATTGCATTAGCAGTTTGTACAACATTTTGTAATAGTTTTCGAGTTTCAGTTTAGTGTATAGTTTGTGGTTTTTTTTTCTTTTTTTTTAGCAAGCAACGAAACCCACCATGCAGCAGTCCATCCAAAGACTGACCCAGTTCGCTGTACTGGGCAGTAGATTTTGTTAACTCGCCCCGCACTTAACGGCCTGCTCCGTTTGCCTGACGAGTTGATACTAAAAATAAAAAAAATATGCGAAAATTTTATGTGCCTTGTTGTTTTTTTTTTTTGTGGTTGATTTTGACTTAATGTTGAAAATAGTTATAACACGCGCCTGCTGGGATTTCACTTACACTTTTGTTTTCACACTTGTTTGAAATCGCGCGCACTGATAAGTTTCTTTTTTTTGTTGGTGGTGCGTTCTTAGTTGTCCATGTATGTGTGTGTGTGTATGTATGGTGTATATATAATTGTTTATATGTCACTGATGACTTTTAATCACTGAAGCATTGCACTTCAAGTGTTTATATGTAGGTATAAAAGTACAATATGCAATTGTTGATTATTAATTAATTATGCGTATTATTTTTTTGTTTTTGTGCCTATAAGTAGTTCCACAATGAGCTCTTGACCGATTTTGATTGAAAGTTTTCAAAGGGGTGAGTATTTATAAATTTCCCCAATGGCACAAAGTGCACCTGCTAACTCTTTACTTAACCAGCGATTAATTTCATTAAATTTGCAATCAGAAATTGATTAAGCGAACTGATTACAAATGAGAAAGTGACGTCAATGTGAACTTTTTGGACCTTCTGGTAAGGAAGTTTGAGGAAGAAGGTAAATAAATAATGCAAAGTGTTGGCATAAATTTGTTTGCTGGCACTTCTTCTACAATTCGGTGGAATCAATAAAAGTAGGATATATAGTACCATATAGTAGGCTTGATTTTAAGCAAAGTAGTCATCTCGAGTTTGTTTTTTCATTTGGCTGACCGTTAATTCAAATGTAAATGTAGATAAGTTTGATTATATTACATTGTAAAAGGTGACGAATCGAAAATTTGTGCAAAGTCCAACGTAAAACAGCAATTGACAACTGCCAAGCCCCTTGGCATCTAATGACTTATGAGGTCAACTTGGCTGGTAAAGATGAGGTAAAATTATTTCAGGTAAAAAAGGGTTCTACTTAAACTTAAGCAAAGATCATATAGTTTACATTGTTCTGTTACGCTTCAGTAGTTGTTAATTCAATGTGTACCTTTGATTGATAGGAACATTTCATTAAAAAGTTATTAACAAAATTAATCATAGGAACTTAAACTTATTTTGTGCTAATTTGGCACTAATTAAATATTAAATCAAATGTCCCTAGAAAAAGTAAATATATCATTTGAAACAATAAGAAAAGTAAGAGAAATCGTCCCTGAACGACTTGGATTTACCCATTACTTGGAGGAAAAAGTATTTAAGTATCCATAATTTCTAACATATTAACATTATGTTAGCAGAAAGTTGGGTCTTGGGCTTGCCTTAATATATAATATTTATATACAAATAAAATATAAAAATATTTATGACTAAAGCTAATTTTTGGAAATTTTTAATCACATAAAATCACACTACCTTGAACAGGCTATAAACCATTTCCTTAACTATATTTTATCTTTATGAAACTTGCACAGGTTATAGATACGGGGCACATAATAATGTAGTGTAAGATATCAGCATGATGTTTTCCAAGTTTTTAAGGAGTTATGCAACATTTTATATTGCGAGGGAGAAATGGGGCGTGACAAAAATAAAATCAGTTTATCTGTGTGCAGATATCAAAAGACTTAACTTAATATTCGGTTCCTTTTAAGGTATAACAAGGTATAACAAATATATATTACAAATTTCCATAGTTCAAAGTTGTGATTCAAAGTGACTGATCCTTTTCAGAAATTTGTTCTAAAAATTGCCTTATCTACTGTTAAAGTTTGTGAAATTTGATAAAGGTACAGCTTATTCAGCTGCGATCGGATCTAAGGATTAGCTTTGTTGTCGATTTAATTTTGAGAAACATGCAACCTGATGAAAATGCAGTCAGACATACGAAAAATATTAATCTAACTAGCAGAAAAAAGGACAGAATCGCACTAAAATTTAGCAGGTCATTTATAAAAAGCAGCTTAAAAGCCAAATTTTTTTGCATTTCAAGTATTCAAGTATTCAAGTATTTTTTGAATGTTTAGGGGAACCAAACTAAACAAAATTGATAAAAACACTTGAAGTCCACCCTCTTTATCTCGGTCTTGAAAGGGTTAAAGTCTAGTACCCAGACTCTGAGAATATTCTCTTGGCAATAATTGTTTCATAATCCTTAGAGCGGCCTCTGAGAATGTAGTGTGACCAGGCAACAGCATAAAGTCCGGTGTGGCTGTACATATTTTGCATTTTATGATAGATTATTTCGACAAATTTAAAGGTATTGATTGGTATTTAGTTGTAACTTTTACTTGAAATATGACTTATGAAGTTAAAGTCAAATTGAGAGCAACATCTCCCTTATCCATTGATTTCAGAAAGATTTATACTTCATGAGTTCGTTTCAATTGCAATGTTCAAATTAATTAAGGATTATAATTTTAAAAAGAATACGCCAAAAACACAAATACCTATAAATGATGGCTCTAGTACAGGATATAAAAAAAATGTAAAACAAAGTTGGAACAGAAGCCTGGGATTGAATGTATACAGCCCAGACTTTCTCTCGGATTGTTTAAGTTCAAAAATAATCAAATTAAAACCAATAATCATTTCAAATTCAATTAACGAACCCGATCTAGATTTTGAAATCAAGATTTTGCCATTTCGCGATCAGCTGATGAGTCTATGAATGAAATGTATGCACATTTGCGCCTTATCACAGGTCAATGAGCCGGCCACTCAACTGACGTACTATTTTCAATTATTAATGCAGTTTTAACTATTTAAGATCCATCACTAGTTTCTATGAGCACATACATATATAATAGTCAAGCGATTTGTTGATTTGTTTGGTTTTTTTCAAACGATGACAACGACTTTTAAATGCCAAAAACGGTGGAGTTAAGCAAGGTCGTTTGGTGCATTTTGGTACCGCACTTTTTGACGAGTTGAATGGAATTTCTTACTTTGACACGAATCAAATGTTGAACGCGGGAGAGATTTTTCACATTTTCATCACATTAAATTGATTTATCCGCCGCATCTGCCGTCATCTGTGCGTAATTTGCCAAACTAAAACTAGCTTAGACTTGCGGCATTTTGCGAGCGCGAAAAGCTTTTGCCCAAAGCTTGATGCCGGCGATCGCACCAAAGCTTTCTCGGGCATGACGGAAGCAGCTCTCATTGTAATTGTACGTGTTTTGCATCAGCTGTTGTTGTTGCTGCTCAGTATTGTTCTAGAGAATTTTGTTTATAAACAAATTATTTAATATTTGCACACAGTCATGAAAACAGCGTCAACAACAGCCAACAATGGTTGGTTCAAATGCGACCCCTTTTTTGTGGTGATTGCGGGTCAAGTTCAACTTTAACCGGTTTTTGCTTTCTTCGTCGTTCAACATGTTTTGACTACTTTGTCTCCACCAGCAAAAATTGGTCTGCGTAAATAACGCAAAACCATTTGCAAAATAGCAAACAAATTTCAAGGTTAACTTGACTTGTGTGTGCTTAATTTGTTTTTTCTCTTTCTGAAATGGGTAAATATTTATGAAAATCTAAAAACGAATGACTCTATTTATAATTGATAGATTTATAGCGCCCTTAAAATTGTACAAATTGCGAAATTTGACTTAATTCAGAAAGTGTTTCACAATCTGATTTGTCGTTGACCAATTTGTTAGATGTGCGACTTTGTTCTAGGATTAGTTGAATTTTTCATCATACACTTAGGAAAATGGGGAGACGTAAGCTTAAAGAAATTGCAGCAACAATTTCGAATGTGTCTCTCTTTCTTTATGCTTCTTTATCGAAACAACAATTCGGGTGCGCGCTGTCCGCACCGTTTATTTTGTTATGCCCGTGTGCTTCAGATAGCCATAAGCACACACATACACACAGCTTTAGGCAATAAACTGAGGTTCTCTTTCGTTTCTTGAGGTTGTGGGTGCTTCTGGGCCCCCCCTGGAGTAGAAGTTCTCTAGTATTATTGGGCTCTGCAGTCCAAAAGCTTCCATTGGGGCCAATGATTAGAGGACTTTTTTGTACAATATTGCTTCGTTGATTGCTTCCCTTTATCTGGTAGTTTTTTATCGTTTTCTTTAAGCTTTTCCAATAAATTCAAATCAAGTACAGATAATCAATGACATTTGAAACTTGTCAGTGAATTCTTGATCCAAAAAATGATTGAGTTAAGAAAAAGTTTTCTTCATTTTTTTATCGTTGGACTTGTAATTCTTGAATTTTTTATTTATGTGTTTTATTATTAACATAGTTATTGAGGCTAAGAAGCGGTTCGGCCCGGTTTTTTTTAAGATTAAGTGCGGCTAACTTGACCTCAACCTTATAAATTATCGATTTAATAAAGACGCTTATCAAAACTTAACCTGTTCATACACAATAATGATTTCATGTTACATGCCCTTTAAAGTATGCTTTATTTATAAATATAGGAGAATTAGCTTAACACTAAACAGTTCGAATACCTTCTCAGCAAAAGATCTTTATCCCGAAAGCTAAGAATGATATAGAATAATTTGTTTTTCTGAGTGCACATTCAAAAAATCAAAATTAAATAATATACAAATTAACTTATCTTGTTTTATTTGCTGAACATAAATTAAATGAAAATACAAATTGGTATTTATAATCTTGATTAAAGGTACATCAGCTAAATCTCTTTGGTATGATGGCTCTGCCCCATAAAGAAATTGTACATAAATCCCAAATGTATTGCATGAATTGTAAACTGAACAACAGTAAGTAAAAACCTGCCACCACAACTCAAATCGTGAAATAATAATAACAGCCGAAGCAAAAAGGCTAAACCAAAACACATTTCGTGTTAGTCACGCAAATTCTGCCCCCATTTGGCCAGCCCAGCCCTTCCTTTTGCCCCGCTTATTGTGTTTATTTATTATGCAAATTTGCATTAATTTTTTTTTTTCATTTCTTGCTGCACATTTGTGCAACACGTGAGGCAACTGTTGCTGCCAGTGTTTGGGCTTTTAAATTGCTTTCGAGCGTAAATCGTCGCCAAATGTGTTTAAATATGCATATGGCATACAGTGTGTGCCCAACCGCCCGCCCCGACCCGCCCCGCCCCACCTTAGCAGCCGCCAGGCAGGTGTTGTGCAAGGTCGTTTCGGAAACCTTTGCTTCTGTAAATAGGCTTACTACCTTTGATAGACAATTAAAAATGTAACTTGTCTATCAATAGGCTTGGGTTAGCTGCTGACCCCCGCCTTTGCCCATGATGCAAATTGTCAACGTTGCGTATGATGCTCAGTGTTGTCCTTCTACGCATAGTAGGAACAGGCTAGCTGGGCAACAACAATGTGGCAACAAAGGCTTCAGGTTATTGCATGCATTTTAATTAGTAGACAAGCCAAGTGGTGGGTGGCCGCCACAATGTTGCCATATCTTGGATATATGGTATATATTCTACATGTGCAACATATATGCTTATATATATGTATATATATATATCGTGTGTACATGTCCCTAAAGAAGCAACAGCAGCTAAAACAGCAGATGAAAGGCATCTGGCGTGGGTGTGATGATAAGTTTGCACAGAGCTACTCAAATGAAGGGAAGCCAATTAAGAATGCAAACAGAAATGCTTAAGGGTTCTGATAAAATAAATTGCAATTTGGTGCTATCTTATAAATTTAAATTTATGTCTTGAATTGACAACCAAAATAAGGATGTTAATTGGGTATATAAACATTCTAGTCTAAAGCCAAAAGATTTTAATCGTTGAAATTGAATTGTTAGGTTTCACTCCGTTTAAAAGACACACCAAAGTGAGCGCGCTGCTTTGAGCTGTAGCGGTTTTTGGGCATGAACCACATGTGGACTTAGAATAACAGTCATTAAAGTTGTTACTGGGTGCGATTTAGGGTTTTTCACTTGCCTACAGGACAATATCCGTGGACTAGTTGCACGTATCCAGCATATGATCTAAGGTTTCTTTATAGAGTGGGGGAAGTTCCGAAGTTACGGGGATGCTCTAAGGGTTCAAGGTTTAGCCTACAGGTTTTTAATCAATGTTTTAAAACTAAAATCGGAAAATTTTCGTATATTTTCAAATTGTTCTTTCCTAGAAAATGAATCATTGCATTGTAATTTGTGTTCCGAATCTTGAATATTCTGCAGTTCTTGTGCAGCAAGGGATGTATTTTAGGGCCTCTTGCGATTGTACAAGAATCCTCATATCGGAATATCCGACTTTATATAGTTATATTTTGAATATATATGCTCAATCAAAATTTCCTAATTGGACCAAACATTTATGATAAATTTGCAAACTGCAGCTTGTTTTGAAACACCCCAAATATATTGAGTAAGAAGAGACTTACAGGGTGAAGTAAACTTAATCAAGTTTGTCGTCGATTGCTCGCCTGTTTTGGCATTTGTTGCAGATCTCAACTTGTTCTGCTCACCGAGTTTGTAGATTTCTTTAGAGAAATACACAGGGATGCAACGTTTCCAGCAATTTGTTTTGGTTTTATTTTTGGATCTTTAGATATTTTAAGTTATAAAATGTTATCCAAAATCTTTGTTATTTTGGCTTGAAACATATTAGAATTTACATTTATGATGTTAGTAAAACTAACTTTAGTCATATTTTATTAAAGACAGTTTTTTGCTTTGGGAATATTTCTTAGATCGTTTAGAAGCCAATTAAAGACCTCTGCAAAGAGAATTCTGCCTTTTCCTTGGTGAAATTTGATGAATTATTCCTGTTTCTATATGGAAAAATAACTTTAATAAAGCTTGTTAGACCCAATATGAGTTGAATACAATTTTTCTCTCTCTAGATTAGTCTAAAAAACTGAGAAGACATATTTACCATTATTTCCCAGCAATTTGCAGTAAATTAAAATTATAAAAAAATGATCAAAATATTCGTTTGTCAAAATATGCTTAAAACAAGTAAAAAATGTGCGAAAACAGCTTAAATTTCCATGTAAAATATCAGCTAAATAGCTGTCAATTGCCAGCTCTTAACGTTTCATCGACACAACAAGACAATGATATATGAAGAATGGAATTGAAACCTTTTTGCCAATTTAGATAGGTAAACATTTGTAGCCAAGTTGCTGATGAGGCATCCCATGACAGGACTTCAAATGGTACGCTCCGTTCAATCTATCACTCGGCCCTCGTAGCTCCATTCGGTCGACCGACATAGACGCCGCCACGTTCTGCGCTAGTTTCTTGTATTTATTTTTAAATTGTTTCACACACCCGCACACACATTTACAGACATCCTCCATGGCGGACAACGCGGCGTATGCGTCATGTGTCTTATATTCTGTGCGTGCGTGTTTGTGAGACTCTATACAAACACAAAAAAAAAATAAAATCTGTGTAAGCGCGCATCTGTCAAGCCACCAAATCGCCCCGCTCTCTCTCTCTCTGTGTGTGTGTGTGTGTTTGAGTGTGTGCGTGTTTGTATGTAAATGTCCTTGAGTGCTTGACGGATGACATTCATAAACGTCACTTCAATTACCTCCACGCGCCAACGCCGACGCCACCGAAGCAGCCATCATCGTCCGCTTGCCGCGAATTTTGTAAAAACTCAGTCAGCCAAAATTAAAGCTTTTTTCGCGGTATTTTTTCACCCGGATTTGTTTCTGTTTGTGTTTATTCTCCAACCAGCGGGCATATTTATAAATTTATGGCCATGGACCAAAAGTCATGCCTGGAAATGCGGAGTTTTTATGAAATGAAATGCGTACAGGAATTATGATAACCCAATAAATGCGCTTATAGTTTGAAAACATTCACTTGCATTCAGTTTGTGTACAATTTCAATATTTCATTGCATACTTTCAGGCGCATTGTAAATTTATGTGTTAAAAGTGCAAATTGAATATATTGAATGCTACAAATTATAAATAAATAAATTGTTGCCAGGGGAGGGAGGGAAAGAAGATCACTCTCTTATCTAATGGCGTATATATTTCATCTATTTTGCAGTTTGACCGCCAAATAAAGCGCATTGATTTTTTACTCGACATCATCAAAAAAGGCAGCGAGCAGAGACCTCAAAATGTTCTCCAGATTCGCATACATATCTACATGGGTATTATGTGTGTATGTGGGTATATGCACAACAATGTTTGTGTGTGTTTGTTACGGCTTCCTTCGTTTACAGTTGTCCTTACAAATTTGTCCTTTTCTCAAATGTGAAAAGACGCATAATGTCCTTTTACTTGTTCCCATCTCTCTCTGTCTTTGGGTTTCTTTTCTTTTATTTTTGTATTTCTTTCTTTCTTTTTTTTTGTGTTGACGACATTTCGCCTCGTTGTCTGCCTGTGCTGACGTTGCTCCTGCTGTCATGGTACGCCCTACGCCCACATTTTGCTACTTGTAAATTATTTGCATTAGTAGCCACTTGTGCCTCTGTATGGGTGTGTGTGTGTGTGTGTGTGTGCCTGAGGCAAAGCTACCCAACTTTTTGTTCCTCTCTTGCTCTCTCTCTCTCTCTAGCTTTCTGTTTCTTTTGGTTCGGTGCGTGTTTGTTTATATATGCACATTGAAATTTCCATTTTTCTTTTTCGTTGTTGTTGTTTCTGGCTTGGCCTGCACTTAAATTAACTGATTGCAACATTCTATATAGCTTTTTATGTGTTTAGTGCGGGGGTGAAAAGGGGTAGGGGGTTTTTGGCCTCAGTGTTTGTGTTTTTAGCCTTTTGCATAGTTTTCCGTTTTGCGTTTTGCTATGATCCCTTGGGGGGCCGCACATGGGAGTTCTGTTCTAAGTGGCCAGTAAACGCGGTTTTCTTCTCCGTCTCCGTCTCGGTGTCGGTCTCACTGTCTGCGAGTGTGTGTACCTTGAAACGTACTAAACATTTTATGCAGCATTGCGTGCGCACAACGTGGCGTATGCGCAATGTTTACTTCTTCTAAGGCTTTCTTGAGGTTTTCGTTTATTTTTAATTTCATTTTAATAACAAAATGCAGTTGCTGTGGGCAAAGTCCATGGTGTGACTTGAGATTTTTGAAGGCAGTCCAGAATCTTGGACATAAATTGGCTTAAATTGTTTTGGTTTTAAGTGTGGAAGCTTGGTAGACTTTTGTGCTTTTTGCTGGGAAATGGAATTTGATAGTCTGATTACCTTTTAAAGCAGAAAGATTAAATCTGACTGAAAGACTAATACTGTTCAAATCTAGAGATATAATAGTTTAGTAGGCTTTAACCTCAATCAGGTAACGCTTAATCCCCAAAAGCTCCCTCTTGCGTACGCCACAGTTGTGATATACCTCGCTTTTCGTCTTGCTATCAGTTATTACGTTTATACACACAAAATATATCATGCCTAATGCTCTTTAAAGTATGCTATGTTACATCTAAATCATAATTTTGGTCAAGTATATATTTTATATTTAACTCAACTCAACATTTTGTTGAATACCCAACAATCTGAGTGTGTATGCAGTGTGACAGACTTGCAATGGCTTCATTTTAATACATAATCAAGTAAGGAAATAATATTTGCATACTTTGAAGGGCATTAATCACGAACAATTTGGTAAGTATAAACATAGTAAGTCAGAAGAATAAATAAAGTAGTTGACATGCCCACACGAGAACATGACACTTCAAATTCATCATGAGAAAAACATGAAATGTCTTAACTCACACTACAAACACTCAAGAATTGAAACTTAAAGGGAGGCTCATCGGAATCCTCAAAATGGGAACTTATTACCTTCGAATCTGACTTTAAGTATCGCATCACACGAATCACATTGATAATCAGTTTTCTTACCACCAAACACGTTCCAATGTATTAATGGCTCTCTGAGTAAGTTTGCTTAGTATACATAAGTCCAAGTCTTTGGCAGAATCTCCCAAATAAAATAAAGGCACAGTTTTATCACAAATGAGATATTCTTTTAATAGCATATCAATCGATTGCTAAAAATAATTACTAATCATTGGAAACTGCTGTAATGGCCAAAAATGAGAACAACAATTTACATAATCACTGAACATTGTACGGAAATGTGGCCGAAACGGAAGCCCAAAATCTAAAAATAAAATGTTAGCAAAATGGGAATAGGAAGTTCAGCCAAGCGGCAACCCGAACTGTATTTCGACTTTGCCTTGCCACTTGCCACCACCACACAGCGATTTATCAAAGTTCATTGAAATTGCTTAACCCTCTAGCTTGTCGTTGTCGAGTGTCCTTGCATAGGGAGACGTCCTTGCCAGCTGCTGATGATGATGATGAGGATGATGATGATGATGAGGAAGACGACGTCATTCATTAAAATTGTTCACCAGTTATAAGTTTGGGCATTAAGCAGCATTGAGTTGTCAAGCGAATTACAAGCAACACACAAATGGCGTAAAATCCCTTCCTCACAGTAGGCAAAACTTTTCTTTCTATTTGTGATTTATTGTAGGTTTTTGTTTGTTTTTTTTTCCAGCAAATGAAAAGTCAATGCGCCACATTTGATTAATACTCATATTATATGCTTTATTAAGCAGCAGCCCCCATCTGATTTGTGGAGGAGGGGGGCGCCTTCCATGCGGTCTGGCCCATTGTTGTATAACTCTTTTGTTGTACTGCCAAACCGTTGACTTGAGCCATTTGTTTTGGCTGCGCTCTGAGAGGGGGGCATTAATATCTTTATCATTTGCCTGACAAGTGCAGGCAGATTTCCAGAAGGTCACATGTCCTCGCCTCGCCCACAAATTATAATTACAAATGATATATTTTGGCATTTTTATTATGCGACTGTGCAGAAAATAAATGATATAAATGCCTATTGAAAGCAGAGGCGAGAACGTGCTAAAGGAATCAAACGACCACCGCGGTGATAAGGTAAATGCGAGTTTTATTTATGCAATATCGGTGGAATTATGTACTTAAATTAAGCAATGAGCAAATGAGCCAAGAAGGATGCTTTAGTAAGAGAACACTCTGCTACAAAGTATTGGCTTAATAACACAGGATTACAAATTAAGACTTTTGCACCAGAGTAGAAAGACACCTTTCTTATGTGATTTTCGCCCCTGAATTCAAATCAATTGTATGTTATTCCCCAGCAAGTCTGTTCTGTATTTCGTCAGTTTGTCTATTTAAACACCTAGTTCTCAAAGACTAGAAGAGCTAGAACAACCAGGACTTATATGTAGACTTCTCTTATCTGCACGCAGTTATAGTTTGTTTCCTCCTACTGCCCTAGCAGTATGAAATGTTGTATAACATCTGCAGAATTGCAAGATATCGAACTCATATACACCTACTTTATATCTTTAATCTGTAATATTTTCATTCAAATCGGATAAGAAATAGCTGAGTTGTGAGGGCTATAAAAACCGTTTCATACATTTCAGAGCAACAAGCCTTGATTTGCTAACATAATGGCTTACACTAATGTTAATGCTCTATTAATTTACATAATGGAGTTTAATCGATTATTTCACCGAGTAAAGAGTATATCGAAGTCGAATTTTAAATACATTTTGTGCGAATGTTTCCTGTTTTCCAATATAATTTTGGTGCATTCCATAAGCATTTGAACATCTTATGTTATTATACAATATTATAAAGAAATGTTTTTCCAGTGAAATTTGATTTTAATTTACTTATTGAAATTAGTATTTTCCATTCAGGTCCATAGGCCATTACTCAGCAGGGTTCATAGAATTTCAGCTGCCGAGCCCCCTTGTTGATACTGATAAGAACACAAATACAGGTTGGACGTAATAGCTTGTGTTGTCTGGCATCAAAGTTTGTCTTCACATATAGAAAAACTGGTACAAAGTTCAGGCACATTTAGTCAGACAGTCACGATTTCTTCAAAACAGAAAACAAGAAACAAAAATAACGCTTAATAAATATTAACTTTTATGAAACCGATGAGATGCTACACTTTTATATGGCCTTACATATTTTAAACAATTGTTTCACCTTGCAAATAATTTAGGAAGTTAATGATTAGGAAATTTGGGATATTTTGACATTTATATAGCGTATCTCCAGGGGACTAAACTAAACTTCCTTATATAGAAAATTCGTAATATTCCTAAAACTGTTTGAATATTAAACGAAATTGCAGTGTTCTGAAAATTAATTCTCTATAAACAAAACTTTGTTGTACAGAAGTTCAAAATAGAGAAGTTCGATCTTAAATTTCTTAAAGATTTGTCCCAGTCTAAGACCTCTGTTAAATTCTGTAATGATTTGATTCACTTATAATGAGTTACCAAAGCCTTGACTCACAACAAACAACTACTAAGATTAGGGTATTATTAAATCATATATTAATTAGCGATTGATTAAGCTGCTGTTTGGTGCCCATTTTCCTATTTAAACAAGCTGCGCGCTGCATATTCAACTCTCAGTCAGGTGTGCGCAGTCATTACCTTAAAATCAAAATGTTTATAGTGCTATTTGTGTTTATAATCCTACCGTTACTGGTAGTGATATGTTTTGAGCTAAGTGTGCATCGTCAAAAAGGATTGCTTAAAGGATTAAATGGTCCACAGCCAGTGCCAGTGTTTGGAAATGCGCATCGTATAGGCAATAATCCAGCTGGTGAGTAATTTTTTATATTCAATAGTAGCCAACACTTAAAGTGTGTGTGTGTGAGTGTGGGAATTTTTCTAAGCAGCATCATTGCACCCAATTAAGAGTCTAGAGTACAGTCTAGAGGTAGCTGATAGCAACAATACAGCAGATAAGACTAATTCTTGATTTATAACGAAAAATGAGTAGGAAAAAGGGGCTTGTGAAATGTGAGATGTGGATGGGTTAATAATGTTTGATGTGGTTTACACAGGGTTAATTACATTTAAAGTAACAAAGATACTATTTTGAAGCCGATCTAAGTAATCAAGGAGCTAAGTTTTGCACATCCAATGGCAATAAGTGTGAGACTGAATCAGGCTTCTACTTTGAAGTCTTATACTATCTTATACTTACCAAATTATTAGTTATAAATGCCCTTAAAAGTATGCAAACTTTATGTCCCTGAGTAAATTTTTGTAGATCAAAGCTCTTTATAGTTGGTTATGTCCGCAAACTGTTGCCTAAGTTATGATTATACAACAAAATGTTGAGTTAAGCCACATAAAAAAGAAATACTTAACTGAAATTATTATTTTCATAATGTGTAGCATACTTTAAAGGGCATTAAGCTTGATATAATAAGTGTGTATAAACGTAGTATTAGTTTTATTTAGTTATTTATTATCCTAAAGATCGAATACATAAATCTTATATATTAAGTTTTTGGCCACAAAATGTTTAATTCTTAACAGAAATCCTTGAACGATTCTTTGACTGGTGGTGTGACTATGGCAAGGATAACTTTGTGTTTTGGATAGGCTATACCGCCCATATACTGGTCACCAACCCCAAAGATTTGGAGGTAAGCTTTTTAGTTACATTCTCCACACTTAATACTAAGTTAATTCAATTCTTTTGCAGGTAATTTTTAGCAGCCAATCATTAATACAAAAATCGACCATCTATGAGTTACTGCATCCTTGGTTGGGCTTTGGTCTGCTCACCAGTCATGGCAGTAAATGGCATAAGCATCGCAAAATGATCACTCCCTCATTTCATTTCAATATACTGCAAGACTTTCACGAGGTGATGAATGAGAATTCATCTAGATTTATGAAGCAGTTGAAGAAGGTGGCTGCTGGTGACACGATTTTAGATTTTCAAGAGCAATCACATTATCTGACCTTGGATGTTATATGTGAAACGGCCATGGGAGTGTCCATAAATGCCATGGAGCTACGCGATTCGCACATAGTGCAGGCATTCAAGGAGTAAGTTGTCTTTTCATAACCTCAACTCATGGAATTTTACTTACTTTATCTCTATTTTATAGCATGTGTTATACCATCAATATGCGTGCCTTTCATCCGTTCAAGCGTTCACATGCTTTCTATAGCCTTTTACCTGAATATGATGTATATGCAAAAACCCTGAAAACTCTTAAGGACTTCACCTATGACATCATAGAGAAACGCATTGAGGCCCGACGCCTGGAGTCCTCGACCAACACCAATTCTGAGGATTTCCCCTCTTCTCGCAAGAAGATGGCTTTTTTGGATACTCTGCTGTCTTCCAATATAGACGGACGTCCTTTGACCATGCAGGAAATTTATGAAGAAGTTTCCACTTTTATGTTTGAAGGTCATGATACCACCACTTCGGGTGTAGCCTTCTCAGTATATCTGCTCTCCAGACATCAGGATGTGCAACAAAAGCTATTTGCAGAACAGTGTGAGATCATGGGTAGTGAAATGCAACGCGATGCCAATTTTCAGGAAATTGCACAAATGAAGTATTTGGATTTGTTTATTAAAGAAGCGCAACGTTGCTATCCCAGTGTACCCATGATTGGACGCTATGCGGATAAAGACTATATGATAAGTAAGAAGTAAAGAACTACGATCTAATAAGTGATGTGCTAAATTTTATTTATTTTTTTCAAGATGACACTCTGATTCCCAAGGGCACCACTGTGAATCTCGGCCTGGTACTTTTGGGCTATAATGACCGCGTGTTCAAGGATCCACATCGTTTCCGACCCGAACGATTTGAGTTGGAGAAACCTGGTCCCTTTGAGTATGTGCCCTTCAGTGCGGGACCACGAAATTGTATTGGTCAAAAATTTGCTTTACTTGAGCTTAAGACTGTGATTTCAAAAGTTGTACGAACTTTTGAGGTTTTACCGGCTGTGGATGAACTTGTTTCGAGGGATGGTTACTTGAATACGTATTTGGGATTGTCGCCGGCAGAGAAACTTAAGTGTGAAACTAATCGTCATAAGTATGATCCTATTTTGTCGGCTGTGTTGACACTGAAATCAGAGAATGGCCTGCATTTGAGGCTAAAGGAGAGAATGTGAGAATTTGTTGTAAGTTAATTTAAAATGTACATATTATATATATAAATAAAAGCTACATACCTATATATAAACAGTAATGGGAAGGGTGCTCGTTTTTCGTAGTTATAGGGAAGGCGGAAGATAAATGTCACAATACACACCTAGATACAGTAATCGTTATGCGATATTTCAGTACCTAAGCGAAGGTACAAGTTAACTTGCAGTTTTAACCAGCTCGAGGTTATGCTATACTTTCGTAATAACGTTAAACAGAGGCACACAACACCACAAAGGAGGCTGGTAGATCGTAGAGCTGTATCAAGAGGAACCACCTTCTATCATCAGTTAAAAATGGGAACACAATAGCATAGTTTTGGGATTACTCGCCAAAGATTCGTGTAGTTTTTATTAAATTCTAAAAGTGTGCTCTGCATTGCATTTGAAATGATGGAATCAACCAACTGTTTCAACCAGTTTATCTTCTTCTCTTATATCTATTGAAAACGGGTTTATCAGTTTTGCTGGAAATGTATCTCAGAACATTTCTTCTTGTACTTTGGACCATTGCCACCAATAATCAAGATTTGAGCACATTATCTCCACTATGCATACGTATATATTTAGACTTGTAACGATGAGTCGGCATAAAAGCAAACAGAGTGTCTTGCGGTAGGTATGAGATGCCTGTTTCATTCAAGATTTGGTTTTAAGCGTGAGCAGTCGTGCGTCTTTTAATAAAAATGTGGTTCCTGCTGTTTGGTTTATTGGCATTACCTTTGCTCTTGCTGATTTATATGGAACTAAGTGTGCTACGTCGTAGAATTTTGTTAAGAAATATTAATGGTCCACCCACTGTGCCAGTGTTGGGTAATGCCTATCGCATCGGAAAGAATCCAGCAGGTAATAAACATAACTGTTAGCTCTAAAGCTTAATGATATATCACTTACCACGCAGAGATATTGGAAACAACATTTAAATGGTGGCTTGATCATGATAAGGATAACTTTCTTACCTGGATTGCTTACAATCCCTCCATAATGGTTACCAATCCCAAGTATTTGGAGGTAGGTCACACAAAACATGTTTTAAGATTAAATAGAAATCTCTGTTTTTTTCAGTTTATACTCAACAGCCAAACGTTGATACAAAAATCCATAATTTACCAAATGGTGCATCCGTGGTTGGGTTTGGGTTTGCTCACAAGCCATGGCCCCAAATGGCACAAACATCGTAAAATGATCACGCCCTCTTTTCATTTTAATATTCTACAAGACTTTCACGAGGTAATGAATGAGAATTCCACCAAATTTATCCATCACTTGAGGAGAGTGGCCGCTGGTGGTTCCATTTTTGATTTTCAAGAGCAATCGCACTATTTGACTTTGGATGTCATTTGTGAAACGGCCATGGGAGTGCCCATTAATGCCATGGAACACCATGATTCTGAAATAGTGCAAGCCTTCAAGGAGTAAGCTACAGTGTGGAGTAACATTTGGTGACATTTCTAATTTGTATTTTACTTAACAGCATGTGCTATACCATTAATATGCGAATTTTTCATCCCTTGAAACGTATCGAGGCGGTGTATGCCCTTTTACCTGAATATAAAGCATTTCAAAAGACTTTGAAGACTCTGAAAGATTTCACCTATGACATTATAGAGAAACGTAGTGAGGCACTTAAAAAGGATTCAAATGCCAGTGGCAACAACATTGAGTTGTCTTCCTCGCGCAAGAAGTTGGCATTTCTGGATACTCTGCTGTCTTCCAGCGTTGATGGACGTCCTCTCAATATGCAAGAGATTTATGAGGAAGTTTCCACTTTTATGTTTGAGGGACATGATACCACCACTTCAGGTGTAGCCTTTGGCATATATCTACTCTCCAGACATCAGAATGTGCAGCAAAAACTATATGAAGAACAATGTCAGGTCATGGGCAGTGACTTGCAGCGAGATGCCAGCTTTCAGGAAATTGCACAAATGAAGTATTTGGATTTGTTTATCAAAGAATCCCAACGTGTGTATCCCAGTGTACCAGTCATAGGACGTTTTACGGAAAAGGATTACATTATAGGTAAGTCTTATGCAAATTATCAAAGCATATATGTTGTATAACCTTTACTTTTCCTTTCCAGATGGCGTTCGAATTCCCAAGGGCATCACCCTTAATGTGGGAATTGTTTTAATGGGCTACAATGATCGTATTTTCCAAGATCCTCATCGTTTTCGTCCCGAACGTTTTGAGGAGCAGAAGCCGGGTCCTTTTGAGTATGTGCCCTTTAGCGCAGGTCCACGTAATTGTATTGGACAAAAATTTGCTCTTCTTGAGTTGAAGACTGTAATCTCCAAAGTGGTACGCTCCTTTAAGATTCTGCCCGCGGTGGATGAGCTTGTCTCCAATGATGGTTACTTGAATACCTATTTGGGCTTGCCTGCTGAAGAGAAACTAAAACGAGAATCTAAACGCCATAAATACGATCCCATTTTGTCTGCTGTTTTAACACTGAAATCAGATAATGGCCTACATTTGCGGTTAGAGGAGAGATAATTAATTAATTTTTGTGTTTGCAACGTAAGTTTACTGAATTCCTTTTCTTTTAACACAAAAAGTAACTAAAAAATTTAGTAATAAATATTTTGCCTGTGGGTTTTTCTCCCTGTCTTAAGGGATAACTTGGAATTTTGGGTGATCCAAATTAAATTTGTATACTGAAAAGTCCACTCAAAGAAATGATTAAAATTAAAATTTTAAAATAGAACTAAAACTGTTAAAAATCAAGTTAATTATTAATTTTTTTTTCTAAATCAGAAAAGTCTTTCTATAATGGCAAACACGTTTTCCGTTAGCAAGAAAATAATTAAGAACTGATATAAAAAAAACATTTTACTCGTATGGATTTTAGAAATAAAATCATTTCTAAAGCTGTATTTTCACTTGTCATAAAAGTTTCTTAAAGGATATCAGATTTGACTTCAATGGTAGTAGCACATCTGAACAAAATGAATCTGGTTTCTCAATTCAAAGGAAAGAAAGTAAATTCGGGAAATTTTTTGGAAAAACATCTAAAAAACTAACCTTAAATTAACGAAAACAAGTAAGAAAGTAGGTCATGCACGACTATAAGCAGCACTGCTCTAGCAAACATTCTTTTGCTCGTAACTTGACTATACTTCTTCGGAGCTTTACGAACCCTTTGACGGATCGTTTAGTAATCTTCTTCTTCTTATTTGGCACAATACTTCTATCACAATCGATTAACGGTCTCGGCCGCTGCAATTAGTTTCTGCCACTTGCCTCTTCTTCATCTTCATCTTTGAACAAGATGTCGCCCGATCTGTTAGCACTTTGGCACTGGCGCAGTACTTAACTCTATCCTTTGGAAGGGTTGGATCTGTTAGAAAGCTGTGGAAGGAGGATGCTTTGAAAAGCAAGCCAGTGTGCCACACTTTGTCAAAATGCCGACATGCTCTTTTCAAGGATCTCTGCATACGATTTGGTTTTTGAAAAACTTGGCTAATCGGTTGCACTTACCAAGACAAGTCCGACTACTGATAAGCTACCAAACTGATCATACTGTAATGTTTATTATTAATTAGAAAGAGCAATATTTGTATATTTTATAAAACTTAAATAGATAAGAAACTGTAAGTTTTTTGCTCTCTCTTGGCATTATATGAACAAATCGCAATTCGTTTTTCTAGTTCGTATCAGCAGCTTGTCGTTGGTGGTTGTTTGAAAGCGGAGAATTTGCTTTAATTTCAAAACTAAGCTGAGCTTGCCATTATCTTTTGCAAAATTATATATATTTAATTTGTGTCAAGTAGAAAAGAAATACTTAATGTTACAAGGCCATACTTTGCGTATCTCAGTAAGTGACTTTTTTATGTGTTTACGGAACTTAAAGTATGTGTAAAGAAAAAATATTTTTAAAAACCATCAAAGAATTGTGTGAGATAGCAGAACCGATTGCTATTCCCTTAACATATCATATGAAAACAAAATCAGTTGGAAATTGATCGGTATTTTTGGCCTATTTCATCGACCTAACTGTTCGGTGCTGGCCTGACTAGTAAATGAGTCTTATATTTCGACATACAATTAATGACCATTTCTGTTGTCGATAAAATCACTCAGCGTAAAATTCCTCGTCATGATATTGGAGGGTATTCAAGGCCTCCTTCATTCCCTCTTCCTAAACCTTTTGTTAAACATTTTTCTCGCTTTCTTGTTTCTATAAATATTTGATATGGCAAACTGCGACGAGTGGAGTGTGGGGTATATATCAATGGGAAGTTGGGGACAACGCCGAAGTCGTCGCATTGTTGTGCGTAGAAATATCTGAGCTATGCGGCGTACCAAACCGGGCATAATCAAAATACAATTGTGCGTGGAAAGTGTGCGTGTGTGTGTGTGTGTGAGTGTGCACAAAGTTTTGTTTCCCTCTACTTGGCTTTGCCGTTTGTTTGTGACTGAAAGGACTACCTGAGAGTAACATAAACAGCTGCGCGTTCTCTCAACGGCCCCTAAAAGTATGCCATAAACTGGAAACTGGAGCTCAAATCTGCTCTCTCGTTTAGTTGAAAAGGAAAAGCGGCTGCTGCTTGGCCAAGTGTTAAAATATGACCAAAAATGCAGCATAAAATTATTAATTATATGTTTGAAACCATTGAAAAGAAGTACCTCGGCTCAGAGATGGCTCTTTGCCAGGTAACTTGCACCTCAGTTGCCCAAACTGGAAGCCTGCCTGTCACTCGGCTGTCAGCTCTCGGCTCTTTCCATTGCGGCTTCGTCTGCTGGCCCCAGGACTCGTAATGGTTTGCTTGGCAGGCCCCAAAACGTTTTCGTGCGCTGCGCTGACAACATCCTCGCAGGACCCACAAGCGGACGGTGTGTTCAAAAAAAGAAATCCTAAAAAAAAAAACAGCTCCGCAAAAATATATCTGTTTGCGTGTGTGTGTGTGTGTGTGTGTGTGCAGAAACTTTTAATCGTGTGCTTGATACCAAATTGAATTTGATAAATCACAATGGAAAAAAATCAAAAATTTAAATCAAACAAATTCTTAGATAAAATTAAGACCAGATTTGGTTATAAAATACAATCTTAACATTTCCAGAAAATTTGCCAGGCACTGCCAATTTTTATATAATCAAGCTATAAAAAGTCTAAGGGCGGCAGGGGGTGGTGGCGCAGGCAAAACGTTTTTCGGTCGTCTCTGTGAGGTCTCTGTGTGAGTGCAAAAATGTTAATGGCTTTGTGTGTGTGCGTGTGTGTGTGTGTGTGTGTGAGTATATGTGTATTCTCGTGCTTAAGGCCCTTTCATAAAGGGGTCAAAATGTTGCATTCGTTTTTCTTGTGCAAAAGTTTTGTTCTTTCTGTTCGTACTTTTTTTTGGGCTAGTTAAGAAGCAAATTTAACAGTCACGGATAAGTCAAGGGGCGGGAAGGAGCAAGCAGGCTAACGAGTTGTTAAAGTGGCACCGCCCCGTTTTAAAGACTGTCTGGCACAATGATATAAGAATTATCCCTTATGGTAGCGGTTAGTCTTGCAGTAAAATTACTTGGCATACTTTTGGGCGCCTGGTCTTGTGCGTCCATCGAAAATTATATAAATCCATGGCCTAAAACCAAAAGAAAAACCACTACATGTTAGCAAGTTTTAAACGTGTATAATTCAACAAAGTTCGTTTAACAAAAATCCAATTACATAAATTATTCAATGAATTTAATTAAAAAATATGAGTAAAACTAACAACAATTAAAAGTTATATTTGAATTATTGTAACTCCAAATTAATCTTAAAAAAACATTATTATAAATAGTCATGGAATCTTCAGATACTGCAACCCATCACTTTCTTTTTTTTTAAAGAAATTATCTCATCCTAAACTTTATACCCCGTCGAGCCTCTATTTAGTAAAATTTGTTGAAACAACTTGAATCCACCAAATCCCTTAGCAAAGACTTCAATATTCTTCTTAATTGCCGTTTCATTTGGCAAATTCAACGACTTAAATTTAATTATCAATGGCACAGTTTTCTAGAAAATAATGATTTCCCCAACATATTTTTATAATTTCGCTTAAGTGATATATTTTCTTATATTTGGCCAATTCCTTGGTATTGTATATGGAAAATAAAACACCTGCGGGACAAGGAATACTTATTTATTACTTATTATACTTATTTTGCATAGAAACTTTTATTAAATAAATTCAATAATTTTTTCTGCTGCCAATCACATCATTCTTAGCAAAATGCTTTAAGTTTATTTGGCATAGTTTACAGGTAGCTAAATCATCTTTTTATGACCTCAATCAGTCAGGGAGCAATGACCTCAAAAAATTAATTATAGCGCGGCTTGTGCTTGGTGGAGCGCCATCTTGTTAAAACCAGCAGTGCATGATTCGCTTTCAACAAAAAAATGGTTTCCGAAGAACGAATTCCCTACTATCACATCTACATTTTTAGTGTTGTGAGTTTAAAGATGCCTTAAATGCCAATTTGACTCTTTAGGGGTTTGACTTTCCTTGATAATATTGCAAAGTTATACTTTCTAGCGTCAAAACTAAGCCATTTTACAATTTTTTCAAGCTTAGATATACCACTTTAAAATTTCTACTGCCCAAAGGTATGCAACTCGAAAGCAGTCAATTAGGCTAGATAGAATTTTAATAAGAATTGTCAACAACACAAAAAAGCCAAGCCGAGCTTTCAATCAATCTCCTGTCTTGTGTGCTTCCATTTATAGTTGGTTATAAAGTTAAGGAGAAGTAATTTCCAAAAATATCAAAGAGTTATAGTAATGGAGCATCTAAAAACACCACCAACCCTTCAAAATTCTGAAAAATGTCTTAATTTGATTGCCTGAATTGGAGAACTATCATTTTCTTTCATATTCGCATATTTCTGTACATAGAATATGAGGCTAGCTTTCCAATGAAAAGTTCTGGCACTTTTGTTGGCCGTGGTAGAGGTCAATTAAAAGAAGTTGTTAATAGCTTCTTTAGGTAAACACTTCTTGCCGGAACCCTAGACTTTCCAACGGATTCAACCTCCGGCGGGGCCCATTCTCTAGAATTTCATTGGTTTGCAGCCTTATTATAATGTGTTTAAACCAGTTAGGATGCATACACATATTAGTGCTGTCCTTTTTTTATTATTGGTATTCGAATTATGCTTATTAATAAACTAACTAAATTGAGTGATTAAAAATATAAACAAAGAACTTAAGTTTTCAAAAAGTGATTTCTTAGTAAGGTGCATTTAATTTAAGTGACAAATAATGACTTAAATGAACCAGAACCAACTGAAAAATCATATGAAGAAGGGCACAGCTCATGCAAAGCTTTGATATCAATATCCAAAACGTTGGTTTTTAAAGGGTTTTCACTATCCAGTCATGAGAGGTAGGAATTGTTCCAATTTGTGACTGATTTCACCCATAAATTCAAATCTGAAATCAATGCATAAAGTAAATTGAAACATGAAGTATGTGCCAACTATATAAGTTAAGTTCATGACTCAATTGCTTGTTAAATATTCTTGTTCAGCATCAATAGCAGAGACGATATAGCTATGTCTATCTTTTTGTCTAAACCAGTTTCGTACAAACTTAATCGTACCCCGCTAGAAGTGTGCATAATTTCCAGCCATGTTTGAAAAAAAAAACGTCATCAAAGCTTAAAGATGTTTTGGAGAGAACTACAGCAGCTTTTAAATTGATATAATAATAAAATACTCTGCTTTATCTTACTCTTTAGCAAAGCTGGAGGCAGTATTTAAAAAAAAGAGGAAACAAAAAACGCTTTCTGTCAAAATAAGAAATTTCTCCAACTTTTCTTTTTGGCAACTGCATTAGCCAAATGCTACTTTCAGTCAACTTTCATATAATCTGAAAAAATGTGGTTCCATAAAATGAAAGAATTTGCAGATAATAGACTCCGAAAGTTTTAAGCAAAAAGACAAGTTTATGTTTGTGAAAATTTATCTGAACACATGTCGCTATCATACGCCAACATTTTTTAAACTTTCATAAAAATTTTTGTTGTAGTTGTTGTGAAATTCTCTGACTGTTAGACAATGCCAAAGATAAGCATAGACTGTTATATGAAACGAAATGGGACTCTCTTCAATGATTTGGTCCCGAATTTAGAACCTAAAAAGAGTGAGAAAGATAGCTTACTCTTTTCTTCACGAATCACGAATTAGCATTTCCTTAAAGAGTTTAAAGTAAAATATAAATTAATTTGTGGGTACTTTAAAACATGATTACTCTTCGTTGAGAGTTTACTGTGGTGACTTCTAGTATTTAACTTGCGCATAGTTTCTTAAAATTTAAGCGGTTTTTGCTAAATGTTTTGAAAGTAAACAGCAGTATTAAAAATTACACATCAGGGTAAAAGAATAATGCTTTTTTTTTTTTTGTAAGTTTCTCAACCATAATAAAGCGAGTAAATTAATTAACGTATGGTAGCCTCCCCCCCTCCCCACCACACCCCCTTTCAGAAAACCAGCTTACAACACAAATCATCTTTGTGTGCCACCACCAAGCCAACTAGAATGGTATCAAATGACCGCGTGGCGAGTTTTAATCAATTTTATGATGCAATTATGTAAAGCAAAAGAAAACACACACAAACACAGCTGAAAATGTTACGCAATTTGCTACAAAATTTGACACAGACAGCACAGAACAAGAAAAAACATAATTAATAACAATGCCACACAGTTTGAATTCTTGGCTAAACTTTGGCCTATGGCTAAAAATACACAAAGAAAAAGGTACAACACACACACACACACACACAGAGAGAGATAAATGAATGTGTGCTGGGATGTTGGGGCAAGGAGATTAGCAGGAGCTACTCAAAGCATAACAATGAACATAACCGCAAAAATAGGGAGCGAAAGAGATAGGGAGAGGGTGGGTACCGAGGGATAGTAAAAAACCTAAATGAAAGTAAAAATTGTAAGCGTAAGCTAAAACAACAAACATAGAAGAAAACGAAAGCGTTACAGATAAGCGGCAGGATAAGAGAGGGATAGAGAGAGAGAGAGAGAGAGAGAGAGAGGGAGTAGTGAATGTAGAAAGAGAGCGGTCCCTCTCTCCCTCCCTCACTTTGAACGCAGAAATTAGCTTGAAATAAATTTAAGGCCCTAAACTTTTTTTAATAAAATTTTACTAATAAATTTATTTACCATTTTTCTCTCGCCCCCCTCTGAATTTTTCAGTTCCAATTATCGCCTCGAACAGAGTCTGGGAAAAATTTATAAAAATGTAAACAAAAGCAACGCAAGCGCAGGCTACAACAACAACAACTCTCTCTCACTCTCTGTCCCTCTGCGTGTGTCTCTGCCATAAATCGTTGATGGCCATTTTCCAGTTTATGGCAATGAGTCCTCCTGTTTTCCAGGCACAAGTGCTGCACAAAGTCAGAGTGTGCCTAGCCAAAGGCTTTTTACTCATCTAAAGTCAGTCGAGTGCGCAACGTGCTGTGGTCCTGCTCCTTAGCTAGCCAGCTACTCAGGGAAAATTTTCCAACACAAATGGCCAACCAGCAAACAACAGCAACCGTAAGAGCAGGCCAGGCCCAGCCGTGACTAAAAACCAAAAAAAAAAAAAAAAACAAAATTAAATTTTTAAAATGCTGCGACATTCAATGTCGTTGACGACAACAGCAACACCAACAACAATGCCCATGCTGTCACTCTCTCTATACTCGTGTTAATTGTTATTTATGTATAGTGTATAAATATATAAATTATTGTGTGATAAATGAAATAATAATTCCAACTCAAACAAAAAA
Source organism: Lordiphosa andalusiaca (assembly GCA_035044965.1). Taxonomy (NCBI): domain Eukaryota; kingdom Metazoa; phylum Arthropoda; class Insecta; order Diptera; family Drosophilidae; genus Lordiphosa; species Lordiphosa andalusiaca. Next base: position 3,370,738 of record JAWNNM010003326.1, on the reverse strand, counting down.
AAAAAAAGAAGAAAACAAAACAAAAGTGAACAAACTCGTACAACGACAACAAACGGTTTTGCAAACACAACAACAGCAACAACAGCAACAACATTCAACGGGTCCAATGTTGCAGCCAACAACATGCAGCAAACTACAGCAGCAACAGCCACAACAACAACAGCCACAACCATGTCAGCAACCAGACAAAGTCGTCGCCGACGAAGAGACCGCTACAACAGCAACAACGACTGGAGCAACAGCAACATTAGCAACAGCAGCAACATTTAGATCCAGCAACCAGATCCCCAAAATGCTGGCCGTGAAAACGATAGATTTCAATAGTCGTCGTCGACGCGGCCGCCTACGATCCACGGCATCCACAAAATGTTGCCAATTAGTGCCAGCCGCAACACCACAGCAACCACATACAATTTCCGAATCTCAGCTTTTGGTCAAAAGTGTAAATATTTGCAAACGCTTAGTATTATACAACAATGCCTCATCAATCCGCCACCGCCTGCCTGCGTTTTATTGCATTCTATTAATGCTCGGCCTGAGCCTGCAAGGATTTGGTGGCGTGGAGGCCGCCAAACCAAAGTCAGCCAAACACCAGCCCGTACACTACAGCAACAACCAGGACGGTGGCGCTGCTCCAGTCCCGCCCACGTATCAAGTGGAACCATCGCAACAAACATCGAACGAGGATGAAGCCGAACTGCTATATCCCTTTCAGTCCGAAGAGCAAATGTTTGACGAGGAGATGAATTTGAATGCAATTCATGGCTCTGCTGCTGCTGACGAGGAGGATAATATGGCCAATCAACATGGTATCAATGGTAAGTACCAAGTGAGAAGGGACTACCGACTAATGACATTTATATTCAAATGAAGCGGCATGGAGTGATTTATGCGAGTGAATGATGAAAAATGATTTGGTTTTGTTTCGATTTTTTCGTTCACAAGAAGACAAATTGAGTATGAGTAGGAAGGAATTAGAGGGGGGTGGTATTTGAATCTAAATCAGATTAATTTTTTATTTAGAAATTTAAATTCTTACTACATACTTGAATGTGGTTCACTGCTGTAAGGCACCAAATCTTTGTAGTGCTAAGAGCAATCAGTGGCGTACGCAGATGGAGCGGTGATCGAAATTGAGGGTTAAGCCCTAAGAGGGGTTTGCGTTTAAATACGCCACTAAGAAAGAAGCTGCTTTATTAAAATTTCAAGAAAAATTTGACCTCTTGCTCAGCAGACACACACTACCCGCTGCACCACAGTCGGTCACCAAACTTCTAAGCAGAATAAAAGCTGGCTCAAACGCGGCATTTAGAAATTAAGACAGCTGCTTTTTGCGTCAGCTACTTCTGCACATCTTATACATGGCACAAAAAGAGGTAAATTCTAAGTTTATCTGACACTTAGCAGCTATCTAGAAGATGCGAAATTGGGGCTTAAAAACATGTTTTTCTTTAAGTATTAACTCGTATTTTGATTGAATCACTTTAAGTCAAATTTCAAACCAAAACTTCGAAACAAAAACATTGTTTAATTTTGGTTTGTACCTGCGAGCCGGAGTTTTCCATATATTCTTAGGGTTTATAGCAGTTATTCGATTGACATCTCTTCGAATTCTCTTCTTGTTTTTTGAAAAGCGAAGAGTTTTCCATATTTTTTTTTCAAATTTGTACCTGCCTTTCTTCGAATTGTGGAAATATATCTACAATATACATGTATTAACGCATAATTCTTACAGAAGAAAGTATAAATTACATGCACCTGCCTGTAAACTTAATCAAATATCCGTATAACAACTCAGAATTGCACAATTAAAGAATTAACACTCATTATTCAGTGCGGAGTGGCACATGTGAAACAAGCCACAATTGCCACAGAGCCCATAAATTGCGTATACGTAATATTTGGAACATAAATTATACAACAACATGAGCGTCAGTAAATGAACACATACACTGGCTACACCGAAAGTACAACACAAGAAATGAGTGAGTGTGCGTGCATTTTTCAGTACCCTCGGCCAAAGTCAAGCTTCTGCGCTCCTCTTTCACCTATTCTATTTTTTTTTTTCAAACATTTTGGCCAACAATTAAACTCAGCATTGCACACGGTTTGTTTTTGGCGTGCATAGCCCCTAGAGCCATTTTTCATTTTAATGACTCAACTGAGCTGTCTCTGTCTCTGTGTCTGCCGCTGCTGCTGCTGCCAGCCTGCCAGCCTGCCTGCTCCGTGTTTATGCTGCTGTCTGTCTGATGGACATACCAAAGTGGCTGGCTAACAGAGGGAAAACATTGGAGAAGGGCCTTATGAACGGTGAGGGTACCATAGAATATGTACGGTAACCCAAAATTAGACCACTTGTATTTAATTGTCGAATTTGGTGTAAATAGGTACATAGAGACTTGCTCCCATTTTCGCTAAAGTTGTGCAATTTGAAATCAGTTTTTTTTTATCAAATTTTTGCAAAACATTTGCCAATGCGTGTATGGTTGCAAGGCTGATAAAACTTATTTAAAATAAGTGGTAATTAGTAGAAAAAACACACAGAAAAAGAAAAGGATATAACAAAATATCCATTGGATGATTTGGGTTTCCACTTGGAATGGATATTTTGGATATAAAAATATCCATATATTGTTAAGTGGATCTTAAATTTTCACCCCATGAAGTTAAAAACGAGAAAGCTAAGCTAACATCGTGCCGAAGTTTTCATACCCTTGCAAGTGCTCGCTTAAATATTTTCGAAAACACAGTTTTTCCCATTTTCCGACCCATTGTTCGTATGGGAGCTATATGATATAGTCATCCGATTTGGCCAAAAATTTGTAGAATTGGGTGATAGCATGTAAAACAAACAAATTAAAAATTGCAGGACGCCACCATTAGAAAAAAAAAAGTTTTTCTAACTAAGACTGTTTTTAGACCTATCTGTTGTATGGCAGCTATACCATACAGTTGTCCGATTTTAATAAAACTTGGCAGAATTATAAAAAAAAATAGAAAACTTAAGATTACAAAGTTTGGAGACGTTATCTTTGAAAAGAAAAAAGTTTTTCATACTAAAACTAGTATTCCGACCAATTGTTCCTAAGGAAGCTATGAGATATAGTCATCCGATCCAGTCGGTTCCGACATATTAGTAGTGTGCAACAAAAAGAAGACTCTGCGCAAAATTTCAGCTCGATAGCTTTAAAGCTGAGAGACTAGTTCGCGTAGAAGCATACAGACAGACGGACAGACAAGGCTCAATTGACTCAGCACGTCACCCTGATCAAGAATATATACAGTTTATGGGGTCGGAAATGAATATTTCTATGAATTGCAAACTTCTGGGCAAAATTATAATACCCTTTGCAAGGGTATAAAAAGAATATTAACTGGATTTTCCAATTGGATCTTTCCAATTTCTTTTCGGTATACAAATCTTAAGCCGCAACAATTTCCTGGGCCGCTGGTCCAATCATCAGGAGACTTTACTATTGTCTTTTAAAATATGAAAGGGGGTATCCAACTAAGGGTTTTTTACCAGAATAACAATCAATTTGCAATTTGCAACCACAAACGATGAATTGTTTAATATACTTACACAAAATGAACTCGTGCCTTCAAAATGGTATATCTTAGTATCAAAAAATCGTAGAAATGTTTGAGGTAGTTTTAATCAAAGCTTAGCAAGAGAACTTGTCGATATTATCACACAAAATAAACGGTTCCCCACAAAACTTGTCCAAAATTGATCAAAATTTATTGATTGAGCTGTTTTTATATCAAAATACGATCGGAATATCTTCTAAAATCAGCAAAAACCACTGGTGCACCTTGTTTCCTAGTGTTATTCAATCCATTTAGTTTCACTAGTTAGACGTCACCCATCTTCCCCGCTCGTAGGTAGCAGATGTTTCACGCCAGCGCTGATAGTCAAGTTATTACTTATTGCTTTACCAAATAACTTCCGCGAAGATTGTTGATATGTTTTAAAGAGCATCTAGTAATCATTTTCCTCACCAAATTCAAGATTTTCCGTTAAGCAACGCTTCGGATCTTCCAGCTCCCTTTGGATAGGGCAGATATGAAGTGTGCTACAGCCTCTTAACTTATCATATTACAAAGAAAGCTAGCGTATACTTAGAACCTATGTAATTTGGGGACAACACCCCAGATCTAGCTCTAAAAATATACGTGATGGTTAAGGTATCGTATGGTTCCATCTATCTCATCAGTGTGCCGAGCATCGCTAAAGAGTAAACAGCGATACACACAACCTCTCTCCCATTGAATAACCTTTTAACTTGCTCTAATTTGTGCACAATTAAACACATAAACAGGCACAACTCATTCACTTTTTAATAGAATTCCAATAATTTTGTAACAATTTCATCTCCTAAAACCGGTTCTTTCATGCAAGTGCCCCTACGATTTTCTGTTTTATTCAATCAAGCATCTACATATATGATTTCATTTCCTGTAAACCAACCATACCCTACGCTTACCTCATACACAAAGTAAAACGAAATATGGCGGCTGCTCACGACACACATTCACACACACACAGAGAAGGGCTGTAAAAATTGTTGTGTGCTTTTGGGCGCAAATTGCAGTTGAGCTGCAACGGCTACAACCACACGTTCAACCAGCTTGTAGTCTGTAAATCAAGCTTTAAAATTAACGCAGATTGCTGGAACAAGCGACGCTATAAGCAATTAACATGAAACCAGAGCGAAAACAAAAACTGCTGGAAAAGTAATGCAGACAGAACCCGCGCACAAACCATACATTTGTGTGTATAAGCCATATATTTATATACTCGTGCTTGTACTACTACAACAACAACAACAAAAAACAAAAAGGAAATATAAATGTGCACTGGTCTTCTCTTCCACGACCTTTGTTCGAATTTCGTGTTTTTTTTTTTATTTTTGCCTTGCTTTTGGCTTTTCTATTTTACCATCGACCCAAATTGCGAGCGCGCAACAAAAACACACACATACACGCACACTACTAGGAGTGTATGTGTGTGTGTGTGTGTGTATGTATAAAGCACACGCAAACGTGGCTGTTAACGACGTTTTCAAGCTCTCCACGTCGTGTGTGGGTGAAAGCAGACCCTGAAAAAGTACTAAAGTAAAGTAAAGACCTCGACCTAAACGGCAGGCGGCCAACATACAAACTTATATACCTATACACACATACATCTATAATATTTAAAATGTTTTCTGAAAAATGATTGAGCAAAGCTGAATAAAAAAAAAATGAGAAAAACAAATTTAGTTGTTACAGCCAGCACGCACAGCCGTCTTAAACACAAAATACCAAATTTAAATCGATAAATCAAAATGCCAGCAACAACAACAACAACAACAACAACACTAACAATGACGCTGGCAAGGACGTGTGACTTGCATGCTAAAAACCAAAACCAAAGAGACGAGAACACGACCAACCAGCAAATGTTCATTCGTGTCTTTGTGTGTGTGTGTGTGCATGTGGGTGCTGGGTAGCCGCCTGCCAGGAAGTCGTTTCTGGTAGGGTTAGGTTCTGAAATGACAACATTTGGCCGCCTTTTAATTATTGACATTCCTTTCTTCTTTTTTTTGTGTGTGTGTGTTTTGTGGCCACTAATTGCCTCTCCGTGTGTAAGCTGACATTAATTTCAATTCACTTTGATTTCTAATTAAAAAATCAGTTTTCTGACTCAGCTATTAAGGTTTTTACATCTCAACTCCTTAGACAAGTTACAAATCGTCCCCCCTCAGACGTCAAGCGTTCGCCGATGATTCATGCTTCGCCTCAAGGGGTTTGGGTTTTACTTTGTAGCCGCATATCATTGACAGGTGCTGCTGCTGTTATCATTCAAATGATTCATTCAAATCTTGGGATTTGTGGTCTTTGTGGCTAAACCGGTTATCGCATATGCATTCAGTATCAGAAAAATACATCACTCTATGATTCTGTATATAAACAAATTGAGTCAAATAACAAAGTCATCAAAACTAGCTCAAAGTTTTCTTATGTAAATTTTTGTAAACAGTAAACAAAACCTGAAATCGTTAATGAATTTATAGAGATAAAGATAAAATGTTGTGAGCGAACAGCTACATAGATTAACATAAAGTCAGCAAGTTTTCCCTTCCCTATGTTAAACAGTGCGTACTCGGCTGGTTTTCGGTCTTTCCTTCCGCTGCCGCTGTGACGTTGTTTTCTTTCAGGAAAAAATTGCATGACTAAGACACTGATCCAACCAAATTTTCAATTCAAGCCGAGTTCAGATTGGAAAGATCTTTGTGCTATGTGTTATGGTTCCGCTTCAAGAACACCTTCTGCCCAACCGGTTTGAAGCCCTTGAAACAGTCTCTGACGATTGCAGACAATATAATGGCGGGGAAATATCTGAAATATTGGTACAACATGGCAATGCTATAAATTTACCATACACTTCTCTTTTTATACCCTTGCAAAGAGTATTATAGTTTTGCCCAAAATATTCATTTCCGACCCCATAAACCATATATATTCTTGATCAGGGTGACTAGCTGAGTCGATTGAGCATTGTCCGTCCGTCTGTCTGTCTGTTTCTACGCCAACTAGTCTCTCAGTTTTAAGGCTATCGAGCTGAAATTTTGCACAGAGTCTTCTTTTTGCTGCACACTACTAATATGTCGGAACCGACCGGATCGGATGACTATATCTCATAGCTCCCATAGAAACAATCGGTCGGAAAACTAGTTTTAGTATGAAAAACTTTTTTGTTTTCACTGGAAACGTCTCCATATTTTGTAACCTTAGGGTTTCTATGTTTTTTTTTTATGATTTTACCAAGTTTTATTAAAATCGGAAAACTATATGGTATAGCTGCCATACAAAAGATGGGTCTGAAAAACAGTCTTAGTTAGAAAAACTTTTTTGTTTTTAATGGTAGCATCCTGCAATTTTGTATTTGTTTGTTTCACAAGCTTTCACATAATTTTACAAATTTTTGGCCAAATCAGATGACTATATCATGTAGCTCCCATACAAACGCCCACCCAGAAGATTATCTCGTTCAGAAAACTAAGACGTCTGTAGCTTAAAGAAAGAACAAAACTATCTCAAAAACTTTTATAGCTAGTGATCGTGCTTGATATGATTCCAGTTCAATTCAACCAACACACAGAAGGTTATAAGTAGCAATGGGCTAACACGACATTCCATTATTTGTTCGTTGAGTGCATAAGGTCCTGAATTCGATTCTCAGATAAGTCCTGTAAAGCACAAACTTAACTCAAATCAAGTAATGGCGTTCTCAAAGTTAGAACGTTGTATTAACATTGAGCCACCTCGCAATTGCAATGTTTCTGTTAATGTTTGCACTCGTCTTGAGTCCAATGCTCATGGATTTTGCCTCTGTGTGTTACCTTTCCTACCGATGGAATCGTTATGTTCTCAATTGAAACTCAGTTGACTCAGCAGCTCTATGGGATGCTATGTGATTAGCAAAATGGCTATTCTTGGATTGAAAAATTCGTACTTGATATGAAAATTTTATACTTAAATCAATTATTTCCATACAGTACTCATGTCACCGTTTGAACTTCTTATGAGTACAAACATCTTGTTGGTTTTTCTGGATGTAAGTACTAAAGAACCCAGCTCAAAGTTGACTTAATTAATGCTAGGATTTTTGGTTTATGTAATGCACTTTGCAAATGCTGTACTTAAGACCTGCTTTATTTTAAGGTTTATTTTTACTTCCATAATGAAACCACCCAAGCCTTTGTTTTCAAATAGTCATGATTCTGAGGTTTAAGAATATCTCACGCATTATTGTATAAACAACCGAGGCCACAGTCTATAAATATTTAATGCAGATTACTGAAAATCCACAGTTATGTGATGAATCATGGTGGAATACGTGCAATGTATTATATATCGCTATTATTATGTATTCCCCGAATCCAAGTGGAGAAGTAGGCAGGTGATACATAAGTGTTTTTTATGGGGGGTAATTAATCCAGTAAAAAAGTTGTAAACTTATCTAATGGCCATTATAAGCAAAGTTTAATACTTGTTAGGTAACTAATTTTGTGTGTTGGGCCTAACAGGCAGAAATTCGCCTGCGAAATGTAAAATTTAAGGCCATAGTTTTAATGGTAATTTGCTTCATTTGATTAACACTTTAGCTTAGCTAAGTAGAAACTTGAAACTGTAATTTTGGTAAATTGGGTCAAACCCTGTAATGGCACATTCGCATAAAGTAGATTCCCCCCGAGAAATGGTATGTGTGGCCTGATTAAAATGCGGCCTACTCAGGACACACAGAGTGTGAACCGAAAACTATGCCAAGTTATGGCCGCCATAACTTTTAGCCCAAAATGAGGTAAGATGGGGTAGGAGACACAGAGAAAGAGAGAGAGGGAGAGAGAGGGGGATAGTGTTGCCAGGGACAGCATTATCAACCTTCATCGACCATTGACAGCTGCTCTCATAGGCATGATAAACTTTATATGGGCAATCCTTTGAGTGGCTTCCACTGCGGTAGCTGTTGATGGGTCTGACAGTCGATGCATTGATTCAACAGCCACTTGACAACCCTAGGCGGGCCAGGGACGTCTCTACGATTTTATTTTTTTTGCTCATATTTGCATGTGCATTGCACGTTTTGGTTGGTGCTCTGATTTCTTCGTTCTCTTTTTTGGTGCGCTAATCGATTTGCCAGCTACCTTGAAACTTTGCCACTCGGTGCCAAAGCGCGCTGTCTCTCTGATAAATTAGCAGCTGCTTTCAAAAAGCGTGAAAGCATGCGGCCACTATCGTTCGACACACACACACAGAAAGACACACAAACACACACACACGGACAGAGAGCGGCCAGCACGCTTAGCTTCCGCTTTGTGTGAGGGAGCACCCATAATGAACTTCCGGCCAGGGCGTAGGGTTGTACTGGCCCCGTGTAATTTTGTGCGTTTGTTCAGTCGTGATTTATGCACATTGATGACGTCGCAAAATGTGTAAAAGAAATATAAAAAAAGGGCAAAGGTGGTTATTCTGCTAAGCTTTGCTTTTTGTGTGTGTGTATGTGTGCGTATACGTAATCTTTATCAACGTTTAATTACCCCTAACCCATTAAAAGCTCAACGGACAGCGGACTTTAATTTAAGGCTGGTCTTTAAGTTTCCGGAGTTGATTATTGTTCAAATAAGGGTAGGGTCTGGGTTCTTTATGAAATGAAATTCAAAAGCGATAGCCCCCTTTAAGGTGATTCTTTGGAGTTCGACAAATTTATTGAAATGATAATCCTTTTTGCTACCATTTAAAAGCATTTTAATATACTTTTTGAAGGATGTAAATATCGACTATGATTTTTTAACATTTATAAAGGCTCCTATTGGATTGGAGGGGGATTCCTTTTCCTCATTTGGAAGATAGCTCGAGGCCAGGTTTACGTTATTTTCCCTTCCTTCCCTCTATTGTCAACACTGTGAGGTCTTGGCTCGTTCTCGATTCTTGGTATTCCCATGATTTGGGAGAGATCTAAGTAAACAAAGCCATCCCATAAAATGTGCTTTGTTTTCACAAAAGTTGACATATTCGAAGCACACCAAAACCATGTTTTTACACTTCAGCGAAACTACACATACTGAAAAAGGCAAGATTTATGATGAGGCCTTAAAATGAATAAGAATTCTTTAAAACTTGTTTATATTGGTAACAAGTTGCGTGGCGAATAGAGAAGAATAACACAACTTTGCTTTGCTGTTATGCCTTTTGCAAACTTAAGCAATCAACTCTGACGTATGTTATTTTGTTTTGTGTATACCGTAACATGTTTGAAACAAATCAACGAATTGGTGTAAAAGTTGAACACAATGTACTAGAATTGAAGCCAAGGAAGCCATTGTTATTAAAATCTCAATTGTGATAAAACTCTACTTGGGCTGTTATGGCTTAGTGCCATATATTTCTTTGTTGAGAAGAACTAGTGCAACTCTCCAGCTATAATAGTCATCCCATAGTCGAGTGGATCTCATTCATTTCCAAATTGGAAGTTGTTCTAAACATGTACAGCATTTGTTCTGACAAATTATGTCGACTTTGATATACAAAATGATTACTAAATTTATGCGGGGTGTCCGGTTCGGGAGGTCAGCATTATTGAAGGTTTGGTTTTAGATCCGGTGCGTGGAAACCCCCGAAATCTCTACAGAGAACAGTTTTATTTCGAATACTCGGCTACTAGATAAGCAGCTGGGTTTGAATGAACGATTGATAACGACTGTTCATGTAGAGTAAATGCGTACGGTTGTCCTTCCCTAGAATCTAGTAGCTCCTATAATGCTTAATCTTGCCAAACCTTGAATAAGTAGTTCTTAATTCTAAGAGAGCACGTTTCGTGTTCAGCTTTCATTTCTAAACAGGTTCGGTTCACAATAAGATAATAGTCGGAATTTCGGCTCGAACTGGTTCGGTTCAAACCCGACCTGATATAAATATAAGCGAATATATTGCTTGGTTCTAGCTATAGTTCTAGCTTAACTATTAAGAAGTCAATTTTTAATAAAGAAATAATGCAAATGCTGCTATGCTGCAGCTACCTCTTTATGTTTCAACCACTACAAACCTATTTTTTGACCTACTGTTGCATTGCTGTGCTACGTAACTATTCTAGATCAACTCAGCTTGACATTGCTTACTTACCTTCAAGTTTGGTTCAATCGCTTGACCTAAAATCCAACTACTACGCTTTGATTTTTTTGCAATTTCATTTTGATTATGTTTTGTTTTAATACTTTTTAGTACATACATCATTATTATTTATAAAGAGCAAAAAAAAAATTGCTTAATATTTGTTGATAACATTCTTACAGATAAGTAATTTACATTTTAAATTCATTTCTTGTCAAGTTTCTTAAAACTTAAGAAACTTTTTCAATTTACGATGCGAATAAAAATCCAATAAGGTCGGCAGCTGTATAAAATTTTTGCTCATAACTTTGGGCACTTAATGGGTTAATCGATTATGCTCCATATCCCTCTCTGCTCTCATCCGCTGCCTGCTTGGTTCAGCTTTGTCACGCGATTCCAGGCACTCTCATGACGCTCCACCTCAAAGAAGTTACTCAAAGTTTGGGGCAAATTTTTACGCTTCGCCTCATTGCCTTGAATTCGCGGGGGCGTATAATATTTGGGCGTGGCTTTGGTGTTGTTGGTGGCGGCGCTACCGGCTTGCTTAATGCATTTGGCAGCCGTTTCCGTTGATTCGATGGGTGGGGTTGGGGCTGCAGTTGTAGATTGGGGCGTGGTGACCTGTGTGCGCCATTCGTAGATTTGCTGTTGATGATGATGATGATGAGTAGTCAGCTGCTGCTGCAGTTTAATGCTGGCTCGGCTGACGAATAGCTCCTGGCTGTGATTATGGGCGACTGTGGCTGCCATCTGGTCGCATTGAGTTCTACTTTGCAACTGATTCCGAATGCGACTGACGAGAGGTTTGTGGCTTTGTTCTCTGGTTTTGATTTTTTAAGTGTGTGTGTTTGTGTGGGGGGGGAATGCTCCGTAAAGAAACGCATGACGCATACGACGAGAGTATCACGTCTGTGATACTCGGTCTGGCCGGTGGTGAGCAGTTGGCTAGAAGTGAAGTATACGACACGAGCAGTTGGAATAATACTTTAATGCAATTGAAACTGTAGCACAACAATATAAAATAAAAAGTTCGGATTTTCGATCTTAGTTTTGTATTTGTATAAAACCCCCTCTAGAAGCTACTTTTCAAGTTACAACTTTCTGGATATTTAATATTCTCTTTGATGTGTTCAAAACTCTAAAAAACCGCATCAAATCAGTGCTGATCTTTTACCAATACTTAGCTGAACTCTGTTGAATGTCCAAGTATTACTTACTCAAGGGGAAATTCTAGAAATTACAAGAATTATTGCACACCACAAGTATTGTACCAATTCAGGAATTTCCAATAGGTAGATTTTTATTAAAATTTATAAATTTCCCATCTTGTTACTTACAAACGTATATGCTCTAGAAGCATTCTGAGCTGGCACCAATCTCTCACCACAATTATTGCATGCGCTCAGTCAAATTGCTCGTGCCAATTCGATTGCCACTCCAAAACTGGTTTCATCTGCTGACTGTTGTTGCTTCCTCCAGCCAGTCAGGCAGACGCCCACATAGGACTTATTAACAACACTTCAGATTTTATTAAACAATTATAATAATAATAGAAATCAATTTTTTTTGTTTTAGTCATAAACCTTGTTACCTACCTTTAATGAGGTTTTACTCATTTGATGAGCAATTTGGCTGCGTTGAAAGAGAAACCAGAGAAACGTTTATCAAGATACAATTAAGAACTATACTTTTGTTCTATTATATAGACATTGGCCTTGTCTTTTAGTTGTTATCTGTGAATAATTTATTTATTATTAAACAACGTTGCTTTTTGATCTTTACCAACAATACGACTTAAAAGATAAATAAACAGAAATATTGTTACTTTTGATTCGCAGTTCGGTTGGAATTGTAATTTGTTTTTAAGGTGAGGCAGAAATAAAACGGTATTTTACTTACAAAAATTTAAAATCAAATATATATCAAATATATCAATATAATATCAAATATCATTTAAATAAAAGAAAACAGCCAATAAAATCAATAACAAGTTTTATTTTGCAATTTAATTCTCATTTTCCTCTTAAAAGCGAGAAGAGCAATTAAAAATGTTTATATTCTGGCTTGCACGCGCAGAATTAATAATTCCCATAAATAATACAATATATATTCTCCACGAGCTAAACCGCTGTTAGACTGCACCTACGTCAACCAGTATTAAAACTACTCATCAGTGCCAACAGATGCCAATGTGTGTGAATACACTTAAAACTTTGGAAATTGCTTCATTTCATGAGTGTTTTAAAAATTTTTGAAACTTTCAGCACGTCTTCAAAAACTCATTCCAAATACATATAAGTACCAGCATTTATTTAAAACAGAGAATGCGCTTTATTACAAATTTTATCTTCAACATCCCATGAAGCTGAAAATATCAAAACATCAGCAGTCTAAAGTTAGTCAAGATTTGTATACTGCTATCACATCCATTAAGGTAAATAGAGTATACTAGAATTGTTCAAGCATTTCCGTCTGTCTGTCCGTATGAGCAAATATATCATAGAGATATTAAAAGCTATCCCTTACCTTAGGTTCAACATATATGCGACTGAATCTTCTTATACTTACTTCCAGGCAGGGCAATTAATTTTAATCTAATTTTAAATTTTTGCATCATAAATAACTAAGTTTTGTGGATAAACGGTTGGTATCTTTCAAACATATTTGGAAATCAAGATTATTAATCAATCCGCCACAGGATTGGTATAGATCGGGTGAGCAATAGTCAAGATATGAGCTTCTAAGCATCTAAGCTTCATACAGAGCATACACTTTTGTTCGTACAGATTATATTATGGTCATAGTTAACAAATGAGTCACAGTTTTATCATTGTTCAGAAACTTCAATTATTTTATGTATAAATTGTTTAACATAAAATTTACGTTTGTAAAAGTTAAGGCATATTTTTGGGCACAATGGTGAGGATTGTATATAGACCAAGAGTGCCCACGGCCTAAGTGCTAGTCACGCATTCGTTGCATATATATTGCCGAGTGCATAAAGACTCGCGCAAAGCAACAACAAATTAAATTGTATTCTTTTCTCTTTCTCTCCTCTCCGCTATATCTTTAGCGTAGATTGTTTTTGCCGACCAATGTATTCGTGTGCATCAGACAGCCACGAGCCGACACATACAGCTTCAGACAATGATCGTTTTTTTCTATATATTTCTTGTGGTTGTTGTTGATTCATTTATATTTTTGAGCAATTTCATTAAAATGTTAAAAATGGGATTGTATAGCTACAAACACGTTCAGTTGGTACATGATTATCTTGAATTTTAAAAACATTCTTTTCGATTCTTAAGATTTTATAGAAACTTAATCAATTTTGATTCTATGTTTTTAGAAAAATTATTTTTAAAAAATATAAATTCCATAAACATCGAAAGGTCTTTGATTAAATGAAATTTGAAAATATTAAATTCTCCATTACTTTAACCTTATTTATTTGTTAAAGATTTACCAACTTTTACTTAATTGCTTAAATAATTTCCTTTACTATTAAATCTTCTACTTTATTTATGCATTATTTCCTGTATGAGTAATGGTAACATAAAGACTGTTATGTGTTAATTTTAACGCCTTATTTTTAAACAACTGTCGATAAGACTGACTACGCATTATGTGACTCACACATACTCTAAGTACATATTGTGCAAGTATTTATTATGATAGATATGTCATTTAATTAGATAGGTGCGATATATGCACTTATTTTCCAAAACAACTAATGAGTCAGTTAAATCTGTTAAAAAACGGTAAAGGTATATTTAAGAAACCTTTCTAAAAATATGTATAAATAACAGTGCATATAAATAGTTGTTTTCTTACAAATTTGGGGCTCGCTATTTGACAAAAACTCATAAAACGACTCACCCACTTTTCAAATTCCATAAGATAAGAACCAATAGTAAAACCGATGTTTGTGTATTTTACAACTCTCGTCTCAACTATGTGGTTTATCCAGTTTTGATATTCAAAGCACTCACTTTCATGTTACGTGTATAGTGTAGGCTATTCATTAACAGTCCACAGCCGACTCTTAAAGCTAGAGGGCCTGCAATAGCAAACAAAATTGAAAATCACCTTCGTAGATCGTCATTCTTAATGAATGCCTAAACATTTGACATGTGTGATTCATAATCAGCATTGATTTATAGCACACGTTTTCCAGCCAGATAGAACCTCCTCTTCGCCATCTCGACCCTTCAGGTAGATGTATATATATATATAGAGGGTGTGGTTCGAGATTCCGTTAACTGCATGCAAATCGGGTGGCGTAAGTGTGTCCCCTATTGGAAACCGGTTCTGCAGCAAAATTTCATTAGCCATTAAGTGAGTCAATGCTTTGGGGGGTTATTAGTCCATATATTTATCTCTCTCTCTTAAGCATAAAACAATACCACAATAAACAGCATTATTATGACATTTCATTTGTCATGAATCAGTCGGAAAATGCCGCCGGCGATTAAAAATGCTTCAATTATTTGCTTGGCACACGCGCCAAAATGATTGCTCACAGCGCAAATTAATGATAAACATTTACATTTTGCATTTACCATCATCATCATCATCGCAGTCAGCATTGGAGTTGAGTTGCAACAATTGTCAGTTGGCAGCAAATAAGTGCAATTTGTTAATTGTTGTAAATAATTGACGTGAAAAAATCGCTTAAACCAAAGGTGCCGCATGCAATGAGGAGGCGTTTTAGTAGCGATTTGCCAGCGATTTTACTGCACAAAAGGTCGAAGAGCTACTTAATTGAGGATGAGGAATTATAATTATAATTGTTGTGCCGCTTGGGAACGTTTTGGCTAAATGTCAGAATTCCTAACTGTCAAATGGTAATTTACAGACGGAACAAAAGTTGATATACTCGTATGCATAAGTATTTATTTATATAGAAGATGATGATGCATTTAACAAGCATTAGAAATGTAGAAACCAGTCTGCGAATTCCTGGTAATAAGGGGAAATTGAAAACCGATATTGAAATGCACTTTTCAGAACTCAAATTAGTTTCGGGATTAATTCCTGATAATTGCAAAAAAAATAGATCTTCATGCATCTATTTAAAATTGAAAATGTCCTTATTAAACAATGCAATTAATATGCCCTTATTTATATAATTTAATGTGTTTTAACTCTCTCTCTCTCTCTCTCTATTCATTTTGCAGACTCGCACATCGATAATACGACCATCACGAAAACGCCGCTCTTCCCAAAAGATCTATTCACGAAAGAACAGCTTGAGAACGGCGCTGTCATCCTGCACATCATTGGTGTCATCTATATGTTTGTGGCGCTGGCAATTGTCTGCGATGAATTCTTCGTGCCTTCCCTTGACGTAATCATTGAAAAGCTCGGCATCACTGACGATGTTGCCGGCGCAACGTTTATGGCCGCGGGTGGCAGTGCCCCCGAGCTCTTCACTAGTGTGATTGGCGTTTTCGTGTCGTTCGATGATGTTGGCATTGGTACGATCGTTGGTTCCGCCGTCTTCAACATCCTGTTTGTGATCGGCATGTGCGCTCTATTCTCAAAGACGGTGCTCTCGCTGACCTGGTGGCCGCTATTCCGCGATTGCTCCTTCTACAGCATCAGTCTGCTGGTGTTGATTTACTTTTTTCGCGACAATCGCATCTTCTGGTGGGAGGCACTGATCCTGTTTACCATCTACATAGCCTATGTGGCCTTCATGAAGTGGAATGTGCAGGTGGAGCAGTGCGTCAAGAAGATGATTACCAAAAACAAGGTGACTCGCGTCAGAAGTACAGATCAACTTATGCCAGCAGTAAGTAGTTGGGAAGTTTTTTTGCAAAAAAACCAAAAATCTCTCTAAAAAAAAAAAAAAAAATTTCAATACAAAAAACGTAAATCAAGAAAATCGTCAAAGAGAAAGCGAAATTGCAAAAAAAAAGAAAAAAATTAAAAGAAACGAAAATATCCTTTGCCAGGAAAAGATTTCGTTTTGATTTTCGTTTTTGTATGCTTTTACTTTATGATCCCTCCCCTCCCCCACCACCGCCACCACCAGCGAATCCATTTTCATGCATTCGGACTAACCAGTTAGCAAGTGTTTAGTTTGGTATGACTAAGGGCACCTGCCAAGAGGTTTTTTGTTGTTGTTGCTGCATGACTAAGTTGATTTTGACATTGACTGTCAAGAAGCCGATGATGAAGATGACGATGATGCGCCCCTCTCTCAGATTTCACCTTTGAGTTTTGACTCAAGTCCAGGAACAGAAAGTGAACCAAAATCAAGTGACATATTTGTACTTTAAAATCATGATATTGTCAAGGCCAATAAATAAATACATTTCCCCCAGATGCTACCACATTATATGGGTAAGGGGAAAATACCTGGAAATTTTACAAATATTAGTAAGCGAGACTTTAATTGTCTTGCTGCAAGAGCACAGATTTTCCCAGCTTTCTAAAAAACCATATTAAAGAATGTCAAACAATGCCTGTTAAGATCTTATATGAACGATTTTAGAGTTGTATGACAAAACTTTACAATGCACCGAATGATCAGAGGCTTTTCCAAGGCAAATTACTGAACAAGATGACCGACTATGTCAAAGTTTTAAAAAGATTTATCAACATTTTGAAGAATATTTCACAATAGACTTCGAACTTGCATCATTTTTAGATATAATCACTAGATTTATTAGAAAGCCCAGGTATAACAGCAAATCAATCAGTCTTTATAGTATACGTTTCTTTTTAAATTAGATCCTCAAATTTACATCATCTTATATGAATCACAGTTTTGGTTCAAAAAATGTGCTATTCGTCAGCGAAATTCAACACCAACTGGTTAGTCTCAGCTATCTCTCACCTTTGTGTTCTACTAACATTTTGATTTATCTTGCTGCTCTTTAAGCAACCATTTCTCTTTCTCTAGTTCTATTTACGATTTGTTTATTTATTTCAAAAGCTTAGCTACTTATTTCACATAATTTTATTTGCTTGCGTCTTTCCAACTTGTTTTGAAATCTGAACACGCACACACAAACAAACACCGCCATTCTGACATATTCACAATCTGCAACCCTTCTCCCCAAAAAATATATACAAACTGTGCCCACACACAAACAGCTGAAACTTGATCATAAGCCAAGACAAGAACCAAACAACAGCATGCAGTGAGAATGAGAACAGAAGAGAATTGAGACGTGCCTCCTCCCGCCGAATGCATGTGTGTGTGTAGATAATTTGTGGTTTTGTTTGTGATGAACGTATTTTATTTTGTACGTATTTCCTTTCGCTTTCTCATATACCGTATTTTCAACTTGCTAAAAATGATTTAATATTTGTCGTTTGAAGTTTATATGCAAAAAAAACAAGTTAATATATAGCTAAAATATTGTAATATCTGCTGAGTAGAAATTTCTAGTAGAAATATTTGCAAGCGCTGTTTGTTTGTCAGTCTCTTCATGGTGAAATGGCAAAGCTTACTGAGCATTTTAGGCGTTGAATCTCGCCGGAAGTGACCAAATAATACACTCTGAAAACCTAATAACATACAAATCACCTATTAGTATATTTAACCTTCGCTCCCTTGATCGACTCTTATATTCTAAAGATTCTAATAATTAGACAGCGGATTTTGCATATTGTTATACCGACTTTAATCCCAGTAGACTCAGAAAAATGTGTATTTAACGAATTTTTTCACATCTTTTTTTCTTTGCTGACCTTCCAATTCATCAAATAGTTATTTAAATCATCTTGGGGTTTAGTGCAGAATTTTTTGAATTTTATTAACATGTTGTGCACATTTACTTTGGCTTAGATGGATAAAAATCTGTTTGAAAATATGCTAAACCCACTGTCAACTAATAATATAAATTTTTTATTGTAGCAAGGGATTATAGATTGTGTTTTGCATAGCTCTTCATTATATACAGCAATCGTTGATTGGATTTTGAGCTAAACATAAAATTAGGAAAGTTTGATAGTCAAGGCCGTCTCAATTCAAAGGTATTCTATGAGGTATATAGTTTAGTATCAGTTGTCTCGTCTCAATATCTTAAAAATTTTCAAAAACTTCCTTTGCATATTTCATGCTGGTCACATGCATGCAATAATATATTATTGCTTTAAAAAATCTTAGAAATGTATGGGAGAGAGTTAACTTTAAAACTAAGAAATAGTTCTGGATAGAAGTATTTAAAAATGAATCGAGTTTTTATAAAACTAGTCTAAAAAGGGTCAAAGTATGCATTAAAAGCAAGTAAAGCTCTAGTTTTTAAAAATCTATGTTTAATCTCGTCTTGAATCGCCAACAACAGTTCAATAAACTGAACCTTGTTGCCTAGTTTAGCTTAGATTTCATTTGTAAGCTTGTGTGATCGGCCCTAAGGCTTACAAAATCAACGGTCTGTTACAAGGCAGTTACGGCATGACCTTTATCACTTCATTATCATAGTCTAGTTTTGGGGTTAAAAAATAAAAATGATTCCACAGGATTGACGTCTCAGTCAATAAGTTGTTGGTAGTTCAGACAAGTCAATTGTTATGTGGCCAACACAAAGCTCTACGTAAATTAAGGTCTTTCCTCCCTAAAGCATGCAGTACATAGTGGAAATCTACTGAGTATATCTGATAAAACTTGCTAGTGCTTTTGGACCACTCTTCAAAAAACTTTCTCCGCAAATTTTTCAAATTTTTAACATTGGAGACAGAAATTTTAAGAAAATGGTCATGGATCCAGCTGTACACACAACCTACTTAAGCTGTCATATAACTATACAACTTTATTTGAATAGAACCTGTCTTGTTTCATAAAAGAAGGCTCAATTTTCTATATATATATTTTTAGAGATGTTTGCTGAGCTTTCTCACTATTGTCAGAGAAACAGCCTAGAGATATTTAAGAAGATAAAAAAGCGGCTTCAATTCAAAGTTTTCGAAAACATTTTGTTACAAATTTCAAACTAAAAATAATGCATCTCGAAATTCAATTTCAAAATCTTGCTAAAAAAAACCGGTTTAACTACAACCCCTTCGCGGTAGAAATCACTCGACTCCACCTCCCACTCACTCTCTTACCGCTCACTCAGTTTTTCAAATCTTCCTTCTCGAAAATTCCACAGTCATTTCAAAATCAACTGAAATGAATTAAAACACACAATTTTCTCAATTTTTCGTAATAATATTTCGTAAACAGTTGCAATTTTTTTATTTAATACATAATGCGATATCAAAATAAATAATTAAACATTTAAATACATTTTCGTATATAACAGTATTTACTACCTAAACTAAACTCACTGAATGGCCCACTTTCTGCTACAGAAAGAGCCATGTAAGATTGACTAACTTTTTTTGTGTGTGTGTTTGTAAGTTTTACAACAATCAAAAAAAATAATAATGTTTCGAAAGCGCGATGCAGGTTTCGTTCTTTGGAATGTAGCATATAATACTCGTTGACTCTCCTCGATCCTTTACACTGAGCTGCCGTTGTGGACTAATGGGTGCCCATGAGCACATCTGGGGACATGATGACGCCTTGGCTTACTTTTCGCGCCATGCCCGGGGTGCGTGGTGGTGTTTTTGGCACTGGAGGGGCACTCCTCAAACTGGGATTCGGACTGCATTTCATTTGCTGGAGCCTGGGCAAAGTGGAGGCCTTGGTCAGGGGACGCGTCTCATGCCTTATGTGTATGGCCGCCAAATCCTTTTCTATTAACAGTGGATTGCTGATGGTACGTATCACTTTGGGTGTGCCAGGCAACGATCTGGATTTGCCATCCACCGTATCCAATTCCTGCATGGACACTGCCTTATAGGGTGTCCTGTGGGTCGTCATCATGGATTCGGGATCTTGTTGAGTCTTCTTCAGATTATGCCACATTTTCACATCACACACTTTTAGTTTCATATAAATAAATATGACAATCCGATAGAAGCATACATAGCCCACTAGGAGACACAATATGAAGGTGCCGTGATCCGATATGGATGTGAACAAGGCGTTCATATCCCAATTTATCCATTTTTGTACAGTGCAATACCGATAGATCGTCGGCGTTAGGACCAGCCAGTAGAAGAGCAGCGTAAACAGTTCGACTATCCTCTTCTGAAACATTGCGCGCGCGTGCTTTGTGCCTTTCGTATTGGTTCGAGATTCGTTACTTATTGATGTGCACAGAGAGCATATCACTGCTATATATAAAAAGCCAGCCCAAACGAATGCAAACGAAACTGAATGCTAAAAATAAAGCTAGCCCATACGAATGCAATCGTGCGGCTTGGCTTCGACTCGGAGTCGGACAGCTTTGAGTCAACGGCAAAAATGGTCACTCGCATGGCTGGCTTCACAAATCTCAGTTGAATTTCTTATCAGGTTATGCAGATCAGGTGTAAACAAAACATTACTACGTCAGATCCCAGGAACTATTGGGCCAATTCTGGGGCAACCCCCCCTCAGGTGGGATTGCACTTCGTAAACAGGTTTAGTGACAAATTGAGTGGAAGTCAAGCTCTGTTTCAGGTCAGGTTCAGGTTGTTGAGTTTACAATTTGCATTTCTTAGATCATTTGGTAAAACGTCTCGAACCTCCAGCTTGGCTTCAACCTGGCGAAATTTGTTGTTGTCTTTTTTTTTTTTTTAAATTGTACAAAATGATTCATGCGGGCCTTAAATAATTCATTATGTGATTAAAGCTTTTTGTAACGTAAGTATAATATAACACGATACATTCGTTGTCTCCTTGGCAGCTGGATGATTGCTTACTTGTTTTAATTTTTGATATTATAAAATACTTTTGGCATGATTTCATACCTTGAAAGGAGTCGTTCGTATGGTATGTCTAATAAATAATTGTGTTTAATTTGTGTTGGTTAGAAATCAATCAAAGTGAGAAGCACAGCTTCAAGATTCTGTTGGAAAGCTTAGAGTTATTCAGTGGAATATTTACACTAGGGTTAGGAATAATTTTACTTAATTCTCCTCTGCTCACTGACTTCTGTTCCATTATATCAAAATATGTATTGTAAAATGTGTTATTATTACAGTTTTGTTAAGCAATATAAAATCTAAGGTTATTGACTTAACAAATTTACAAGCAAGTGCAATTATCGCATAGCGAAATCTGTGAAAGATGAGTCTTTGAGTTTAAAAATAAGGCTATAAGGCTTTGTTTTTAACAGTAAGGTTCAATTTACTATCTTCTAAATGAATAGAGCTAGATGTTGAGAAATCGGCCCTAAAGTGGTATTTGTTGAAATATCTTTGCTAGAAAATTCTATCAATAATAAGCCATTAGCTCTTTACCAAAAGGTCTGTCTAGTTATTTGAGTTCTCTTCAAAACGAAAACCAATCTTGCCAAAACTTACTATTTTACTTGAGTGTGCTGTGCGTGTGCGATGCATACAGCACAAATTTAGCACACAGACAGCACACATATGAAAAATTGAAGGATCACATTGCAAATTTCCTCTTAAATTTACCTTACATTCATTTGTATGGCCATTGTGCATCTTGTTGTTCTGAGTCTTTGACCATCTGTGTCTTTCAGTCTAACTTTTAAGTGTTGCCTGTTTTTATGGCGAATCTTTGATTCCTTAATCTTTCATTAGATCCTTACCAAACTTGATAGATCACTTAAAATGACCAATAACTCAATATTTTTAAAATCTTAACAATTTACCTACAATACAGTTAAAGTTAGTGGGATTTGTGCACTTATTGTATTGATTGTGTCTATTTTCAAAATACATTGATGGCCAGTTCCCATTCCCATTTAGTGGACTTTCTGATATCTTAGCATACATTTAATAACATAATAACAGCTTTATTATTGAGGACCTGTAAAATTTTTTTAATAAATTTAATACAAAGAAAATTAAACTAATAAAAGCATGACCGAATTTTTAGTTGGGTAGATTTTCTCTATTTTTGGCCAGTTTCAGCCTGTTTAGGAAGTTATTTGCGAATTAGGGCTTGCCCTTTTGGTTCAGAGTTCTTCCAACTGTATTTTCTCAATATTATTTAGACATCGATTTTAAAAACTTCATACTCATTCTAAAAGTATGCCTGTAATCGTACACTTTCGTCACTTAAGCACCGCAATTCATGTGATCAATAAAGAAAGCGCTGTTTGATATTGATTTGATAGTGTTTACTCTCTTTTGCGCTCTTGCTCATTCTCTTGAACAAAAATTCATTCAGTTCATTGAGACATGTCTGAGAGATGAGTGAATTGTGGTTGAGTGTTTCCTAATGATGACAAAAACCCATGTTATGGGGCCTCTATTAGCCAGTAGATACAATCAAACTGGAAAAAACACACACAAACAGAAACAACATCAGCGTCATGAGTTGGACGGGGCATTAATTAGCATTATAATAAGCCATGAGGTAGTTCACCTGGGCACGAGCCACTTGTTAATTCGCAATAAGCGAGTTTTGTTTTGATCTTGACTTCGTCCTACACTTGTCCTTCTTAGATCATTTTTATGAATGGAACTTGTTTGCGGGTGTCTTATCGTTGTCTATATAAATACTATATTTAATGCCTATATCTTTACTAATTATCATCTGTTATATTAGTCATAGTGTATGCACTTCCCTCTTGTCGCCCTCCATTAACCAACTGCCTGTGCTTCAGTTTTCAGTTAACGTTTTTCAGTTTCCATTTGCTCTTCTAACCACAAATTTTTGTCCAAATGTTTTCTTTTAATTTTTTTTTTGAAACTTATAGTGAAGGCAAAATGAAATACAACAAAACTTCCCACTGCGCTTTGAAAACAAATACAAAAATAAATATAAAAATATATATATATATATCTATATTTTGTTTACAAAAAAAAAAACTCATAAAAATGAAGCTTGTATGTATAAAAAAAAATTCATAACATTATAAAAGTTTTAAAGTAATTTTTTGAGTTTTTTATGTGTACAAATTTTTTTGGTTTTCACTTGTACAGACCACTAACAAATGTGAGTAGTCCGATAAGCCTGATATATGATCGATCCCCGATTCCAATTCAATATAATTGTGTTGCACAAATTAAATCAA
This sequence comes from Lordiphosa andalusiaca, assembly GCA_035044965.1. Lineage (NCBI taxonomy): Eukaryota > Metazoa > Arthropoda > Insecta > Diptera > Drosophilidae > Lordiphosa > Lordiphosa andalusiaca. Next base: position 3,347,045 of record JAWNNM010003326.1, on the reverse strand, counting down.
GATTATAATGCACAAATCCCCCATATTTTTCCAATGATTGTTGCTATCGACAACCGTATAGAGAGTACAACTTGGTTTAGCAGCGAAAACTTCAGAAAATGTTCCATTAACTGGATGCAAAATTTAAAGTAACGAATTAGGTACTGTTTCAAATATTTGTAAACAGTGAAAACCACAATTTAACATTAAAACACTTTTAGATAGTTTGAATTGAAGGCAGTTCACAAAGTTCAGCCATAAATACTTGGAAAAACCTATTGAATCTGATTTATTATTATGTTCAAGACGTACGATTGCTCTGAAAATTGACATACACTTTGAACAGTACCTAAAACCATGAACTATGTTAGCTATACCCAGACATTGGGCATAACTCTGAAAATCTAAGCAACTATTATGTTCGAAACTGTTTAAAATTATTGTACTTTATAAATAAAACCCATTAAAACCGAGGACACAAAAATCTTTTCAGTCTCTAGTAATCCACGAAAGCAAAACAATAGAAAAACCCTTGAAAATCCAAATTAGTTTCAACATAATATTCTAAGGCTGAACTATGTTCTAAAACAAGCCAAATTTTCAAATAGACTTCCAATAAAACTCGTGCCAGGTTGTATCACACTCTCAAAACTGAATCCCAGATGTTAGATGTTGTGGTTACCATATAACCTGATTTTTTGTATACCATTCCATTAATTTGATTAAAAACAAAAACTATTTTCTTTTTAAAAATTGGCTCCCAACTAACTTGCACTTACCAATTCGATTAGACGTTAAGCAAAAACAACAACATTTACAACTGAAAACCGAACACTCAACTGTAAATTTATACAAATTGCAATAATAAACTTTTCTTCTTCTTCTTTTCACCTTTTTCTCAACCAACAAACAAAAAACATAAACTCAAACTAAAACAAATACACAAACAAACACTTAACGCTTACAAAAACACTTAAAAAAAATGTCCTCTCAACATAAACCGTTACCCGTCCATCGTTCTTCCTCTTCACTTCAGGGTAATGCGGCCAACTCGTCGGAAACGTCAATGGCCACACAGCCGGGCGGCTCGGTGACATCGCGAGCGGCCAGCGAGACGCGCTCTGGTCCGCCCGGCTCCAGCAATGCGGGCGGTGCTACAGGTAATAGCGGTGGTGGCACCTCTGGTAGTACACAGACCGGTGCAAAATTCCGTCATGGCCTATTACAGCTAATGATACACACGATAGATCCACTACACGATGGTAAGTTCGTTGAGTTGTTGCCACAGTGTGTTTTGCACCAGCCAAAAAAAAAAAACAAAAAAAAAGAGCATAAATATTTCTAAAAAAAAAAGTATATACAACCCATAACCCCGCCCCTCTGCCCACCACAATTCCCCGAAGTACTCCCCACCCGATCCACGCTTACATCCCCAAAAATATATGTACTCGTATACCTATACAAAAAGCCAAAAACATACGCTACCAACTTCTACTCTACCCTCTCTCTCTCTCTCTATATATATATATACTTACTTACCTTTAAAATGTTGTCTTTAATTTTCCTTCAACTCTGTGTATACTATTGGATGTTTGACTTGCCAGCAAGAAGTTTTTCTTCAATCCTTTCGTCTGTTTCTCGTTTGCCATTTTGTTTGCCAGTTCATTTTGTGTTCTTTTAGTTTTTTAATGGTGACCTTGAAGCCCACTTATCTAATTAACACGGCCAGGCCCAGACTGAGCGACGTCGTCGTTTTTGACGTTGTGTCTAGAGAATAGCCGCGAATTGACAAGTTAGCCTCCCCCCACAAGCCCCCACCAGCCCCCACCAGTTTTTCTTTCTTTTATTTGCTGTTTGGGGGCACGTTCTCGTACCCCACCTCGGGCCTGCATTGATTTATTATGTATTAGGCACATACTTAGTACATACATGTATACATATGAATATGTATGTATGCTCGTTGCCACGGCAATGGCCCCCACACACCACACCACATCGCACCAAACCCACGACAATATTGGGGCGTGCGCAACAACCAAGGTTTACAAGTACAAAGTGTTAGAATTCTTTTGTCACTTCGTGGACTACCTCAACTTATAAGCGGGTGGGTTGTCAGTTGGCAGACAACTTGAATAATTTGCCCGGAGCGGCGAAATGTACAAGTTGTTCCTTCGGTACGCAGTAAAGTGCGAAAATTGGTCTTTTTGTTGTTCAGTTGAATGGCCAAAGCAAATCGTAACACTCACAAATTGCTGTAATTTCTATGGCTCATATTGGATTCACCCATGAGTGGCGACATAGCAAATGCTTTGGATTATCCACTCAGTAATTTCATCGACTAACCACATGTTTTGTGATTTCGATAAGATTTTTATAAAAACCAAGAAATGTTATATTTTACATAAGTTAATGTGTGGTTTGAACTTGAGGATAATCGGAACCCTTGGGACATATTTATAAGTCTGGGATCGTCGACCTCTGGACTAAACACATAAATATTTCACTTCCTGCCTTTGAATCCTCGGGTAGCTGCACCATTCTAAGCTAAGCTAAAAGATTATGAACAGATTCTCTTGCAAATAATATGAACGGCGGTGTAAATGATTCTTAACTCAGGTATACATAATCCTTCATATTCTACAAAAATATTTGAAAATTTGAAAACGAAAAAAGTAAACTAAATCAAAACTTCATGTTAGTTTGCTTTAAAAACCAAGCAATAGCACTAACAGGCGCTTTAAGTCGCTCCCTTACTCCATGCGGATTTTAATCCTGTTATCCTTAATATTTGGGCGCTTCGAACCAAAAGATCGGGATTAAATCTAAAAGAAATCTGTAACCCTGCCTTAAGCCTAACTCCAGGCTCCGACCATTTACCTGGCTTGTGGATTTGATCCTCAAGTTCTTTGCCAAACTGATATTTTTTTTAAGTTTTCATTGTCCCTACATCCATCGCCATTCAGGTTCAAGAATTCAGCCAGAAATGTATTTTATTGTTACTTGTTTATTGTTACTTCAGTACAAGACAAATGAAATGAAAACAATTAAGATCTCGTTACCAACGAAAGTGTATGCTCTGTATGTATTTTGCTGCTCGTTTTCCTAACCACCAAGTGATCTAAAAATGCTGTAGTTATAGAGATCCTTCCTATCATTGTTAAAGTCTTTCTTGTTGCTAAGAAAGGCCGCCAACGCAAACTAAATGTGATTTAGCGATTCCCTGGTGGTCCCCAATACTTTACGTAAAGCAATGTCAACAGATCTACCCTTGAGGTAACCAGATCTGAGAGTCTTTCCACATCAGTAGAATCGATAACTCTTTAGTGGTTTGTGGCTTATCTTATTTTTGCATGAAGACCCACCAGAATTCATGGAAGGGATATCTTCAAGCTCGGTACTTAAATTACAATTGTTTGGGCTGGATGCTTCAATGGTGCAATCAGTTTCCTCTCAAAATTTGGCCTTGTATTTTCAGAATATCGTAGTCTCTCCACAAAGCTTGGAATCAATCACATTATACAATAATTCATCATCTACAGTAGTAAAAAAAAACTCTGTCAGTTACAGAGTATTCTCTGTAGTTTCCTACCAATTTCTGATTTTAGTTTCTGACCAACTTATTAGACCCTATCTTTATTTTTAACTATTGCTTCGACTTCATCATTTCATTGATTTCTTCAGCTTTTTATTGCCAGCAAAATTTATTTCCAATATTTCTCAGTTGGCTCAGTTGAAATAATGCTATTTATTAATTGATTTTCCTTTTGCAAACTAAAAAAAAAACGAGCAAAAAAAAAAAGAAAAACAAACAAAAACCAAATAACGAAAATATTTTATGTTGTTCAATGTCAGTTTGGAGTTACATTTTTATATACATATATATACATATGCGTTATATATCTACTGCTAAACAAAATAGTTAACATAAATTACTAGAATTTTTGCTGCCTAGTTCAATGGCAGAAATGTGAATTCCTCACAAATTGTTTTGTTGCTTTCGTTCGAACTCGAAGTTTGACGCGTGACAATAGCAAAATAATTTATTTATTGTAAATTGTATATATTAACTATGCGTTTACTTAATGTTGTATGTGTTAATTGTAATTACTTAGCAACTAGTACAATTGGCTTTAAAAAAAAAAATTGAAGAAAAAATGCTGTTCGAAATTGCCCGCCTGGGCCCGTCTGAGTGTGTGTACCTAATAGCTACGAGTTATTAGCGAGGTGCCTGCATGTTGTGTGACTTTGACTAGTCGAACGGGTTGTTGTTTTCCTCTGCAAAAGGTGTCTCTGTCACTGCTTAAACCACAATTGAATGTTTTAGAAAATATACATAGATTACATATGCTTTAGTTCGTATGTTCTGTGAAATGTGTGTGTGTGTGTGTGTGTGTGTTTGTGGGAATTGTGTTTTTGGGGTGCGTTTTAGAACTTTGAAAAAAAAGTGGAAGTCCGCTGCAGAAACGGAAATAATCGTGAACAATCTAATTGATTGTGTAGGTTTTTATAACAATGATCTGATTACAATAAACTGGCTTAGATATATAATCACGGTACTAATCATACGTTTTGGTTGATGGAGAATGAAGAAAATTATTTCCAGCAGGGTAATTTCACAATCAAAGTCTGCTGGCAGGAAAACGTGTTTCAATCAGTCAGAAATTGTTTCTGTAAAACATTTAGTAGTTAAGTTAAGTACATAGTCAATCTTTTGATACTTTTAGAAGAATGAGTCCTAGAAACATAAATAAATGTCTCCAATTAAGAGAGGAGTAGAAGCAAGTCTGAATAGATAGCATTTAGAAAATACTTCAAATAATGTCAACTATGAATCAGTTGATTACCCAGTAGAGTTTATTGGAATCAGCACACAGGACTTAAACAGGCGTGCCCGTAACCTATACCCATCGGATGTATTTGTTGTTGCTTTTCGCATAGCCATTTCAATGCGCATAGCGAAGTTCTTATAACAACTTCGTATGTGTCTCTCTGCGCATTTATGCCTCTTGCATCGAAAATAGCTGGAAATTCTCATGAGTTCGTTTATGTAACAATTGTTGTTGTGCGTCGAATGATTTCGATTTGATGCTAAAAACCATGAAGTTTAAAGAAAAATGCTACACATGGTAGCCCTACTCCATCAATTCAGTCTGCCAGTACTGGTTTCAACTTGCTCGAACTAAGGACTTCAAGGCAGGCAGCAATAGTATTTGTGCTGGCTGGCTAAGGATCGCTCAACCAAAAAAAAAATAGAAGCTTTCGAAGAAGTATAAACATAAACGCACCCAAAATCACAAAAATCCCCTTAAACTTTCAAAATGCTTCTGCTCAGTTCGTTGTATGAGCATGTTCGTACCTAGGTTTTTAAGTGAACAATTGGAACATACCAAAAATGTTGTATAAACCTATATATGCATAACTTTAAGATAAGCTAAATTCTAAAATAAGTTCTCCAAGTATTGTATATATGTACACACATATGATGTATATGTATATACCAAAATAAAAAAGGAAACAAATTGATTAGCGGGGGCCCTATATAGTTTAAACATACAGCTCTCTATATAGTTGCCTAGTCAGATGATGATTGTCGAACCCCCCTTTTAAAAAGTACTTCATGCCACATTGATCAACACTCTAAATTAACACCCCCTTTCCCCAAAAGTCCGTTTCCCAGCATTTGCATAAAAAAAACGAACAAAAACCAATCAAAATCAAATCTAAAAGTGCAAAACACAAGTTCACACTCAATAGCAGATTATTCCGAATCGAAACAAAAGTTAGACCAAATAACCATGTGACTCTGACACGGTAAATATTTGTAGTGAACTTAGTATAGTTATTGCTTAAACTTAGTGATACATATATAGCTTGTAGCTTAGTAAAGCCCGCCTTCAGCTTCAATATCGTTCTCTGTCCCCCCTCACACTTCTCTCTCTGTCTCTGTCTCTATCTCTCTCTCTCTCTGTCTCTCAGCCTCTGACTATTTTCAAACCCCCTCTCTACTCTCTTAACTTAGACTAGTCTCCAATAAAAAAAAAACATATTTAATGCTGACATCCAACATTTTGTATAAAATATTTTCAAAAAGGGCCTTTACCTTGTTGCTATATAATTTGTTTGTAAAAAAATACTGAAAAATATATCCAAAACCAAAAAAAAACCAACTAACTTAACTGGGTTAATTCTGATTTTTCTAATTTTAATCGATGCAATTTTATTCTTTCTTTTTTCTACTTTTTTTCATTTTGTTTTTTCAACAAAAATATATCAAAATATAAATAAAAACACTTGGATTTTGCGTTGAACAAAAACTCAATTCGTTGTGTGACACTCCGCTACTCCACCACCACCACAACTACTCTACTACTACTACTACTACTACTACTACTCAACACACATGAACACTGCATTATTTATCGAACACCTTCCTTCAAAAATAAATCCAATAAAACAAAAACAACCCAACACACAAATTACAATGACAAAAGATGATGTTCCAGGCAAAGTGGACGAGAAGGCAACACAACTGCATGCCATTGCGTCGCTTAAAGTGCTGCTGGATGCCACCAAACCGCAACGAGGTGGAGCCACCACCTCAGCTGCAAATCATGTCAAGATAAACCTCAAGGAGACCACATTGGCCGATCGTCCCAATGGGAATATTGATACAACGCTCGATTCGGTAAGTGAGAAGCTTAGAATTAAGTTATTTCAACTATTCAAACAAAAAATGTGCTAATGATATAAATGCTCATGATTTCTTTTAGGCATGATTTGATTTCAACATTGTTTTTTTTTTTTTTGGGACTTTTAGGTTTTATGATTCGTTGTTGTTTATTTTTTCTATAAACAAATTTTACTATGTCACACACAATGCGCTGCATTTCTCATACAAATAAACTGACAAAAGAAATGAAAAATTGTTAAACCGAATACCAGATTATGATTTGATTATAAATAATGCTTAGGCAGTGAACGATATTTATCTAAATTTGTAATATCACATTTTCTTGAACTCCCAATTTGTGCCAGCTTTGTGACAATATCGAACATTGTAAAATATAACAAAATCAACGATATTCAGATCCAAGTTTTATACGTATGCTTAACTTTATTCTGCATATCGCAGATTTTGCAATATTTTACAATATTCAAAAAAAAAAAACATGTTAATCTTCAAAAACTTTTTCTCAGATATTTTATTTTTATGTAAGGTAGCTCAGAATATTAACAGTAAAATAAATATATAGAATCAAGGGAATCAGCAAAGGTTAGGTCTGAATTTCAACTGTCAACTGTTTATAGGAATAAGATATATGAGTGTAGTTTATTTCTGTACATCTCACGAATTTAACGTAATGCCAATAATCTATGAGAAGCGATTCTAAATACTGACCATCTATGTTAAATATCGTAAATTGTCTATTAACCCCAATTGAATATCGTAAGAAGCTGTAAAATCATAGGTTTAATATAATTTGAGTCCCCTAACCCTTTAATGTTTGGAGTCCAGTTCAAGCGCCTTTACAAAAAACCAAACAAACAATTTTCCAAGTATTCTACTCTCCTTTGGAATGTTTTATTTAAATTGCTATTATTTTGAATTGACTGCATAAAACAAAGTTTGAACTGTATCTAAACTGAACTGAATCAACTGAAGTGTTCGATGTTCTCGGTGTATCCCCCAGCTCCCCCTTCCCCAACTCTAATCAAATGTTGTGTTTCCTAATTTCCTTTTAAAGTGCGCAGTTACCTCAGAAAACCAGAGCAGTCTGTGTGTTTATGCAACGTTTATGTGTGACTTTTATTCAGACTTTCTTTTTGTTGTCTTTGCGTTTACTTTTAACCAAAATTCTCAAAAACTTTTCCATACAAAACTTTCCACCCCAACCCACCACAATCCACCACACCATTTGCTCATCTCTCTCTATCTCTCTCCTCTCTATATCTATCTCTCGCTCTATCTAATTTATGTGTGTGTATTGTCTTGCCCCAGAAATAATAAGAAGAGCTAATTCGGAATAGTCAAATTTGCATATATTTATTTGCTTTGTGTCTTTAACTTGAGTACTTTTCTTTCTCACCTCGAACGTAGTGTTAAATCGAATGAATAATAAATAGACACAAAAGTTATTATAATTTCCATTCATATTTCACAAATGTGCAATGAAGTCATTTCATTCCATACCACATTAACAAAATAAATAAAAAAAAAAAGTGCTGCTCCCCCAACAACTACAAGTAACAAAGCAACAATAACACACCCACCGATCATTGTAATTGTTGACATTTTGGTTGATATTTTTAAACGGACATTCTTATGCATAGGCGCAAGCACTCTTGGCTTTGGCCCCCCCGCAGCAGCAGCAGCATTCGATTTTAATTTCGATTCTCATTTTGATTTGATTTCATGCAAAGATGACAAAGCAATTAAAACAAAATTCTAAGGCGTACAATCCTGTCATTGATATACCAATATCAGAACTCCCGAGTAAAAATAATAGTAAAGCAACTCTTCTTCTCTATTCCACTATCCCACACTGAAAACAAACATTGGTAATTGTTTTTAAGTCCCCGCTCTCTGTGTTTGTTATGTATTTCCCCCCAACACTTCTATTTATACTTCAACACTAACCCTCTAATCTTTGATCTATCTGTCGAAAAGTTTAATTTTTAATCAAACGATTTTATTTCGAAAAAGAAATGGCAAAAAATATCTATATAAATGTGTACTTTTCTTAAATTCAATTCAAACTACAATAAAAAAGCCCTCGTTGAGTGGTCGACGTCCTAGCTGGATTGAGCAGAGGGTCAAAATTCAGACACGCAAATTTAGCATCAAAGTTAGTTTCATAAACAATTTATATTGATCTCTCTCTCTCTCTCTATCTATCTATCTATCTCTCTCTTTCTATAACTCAACCTATATACATATTGCATACGAAATTTTATTTTAGTTTCCTTTTAAATATCGTACAATTAAAAGCAAATCTAGTTTTTATGTGTCCACAAAAAAAAAAATAGAAACATATTTTTGAAAAGTTACAACTGCGGTTTGTACATAGACTCTCTTTGGCAGTGGATTTTTAAGTTAGATATACACTATAAAAAAATCAAATTAGATAAGGAATTTCGGATTTTTTGAGGAACCTTGAAAAGTAATCTCTTATGATATTTCTACTATATCCAGTGGCAAAATCTCCAGTTTCTTTTACTTTTATGTTGTTGCATACATTCTATATCGTTATCATCTCGTTATGCATCCGTGCTATCTGTCAAAGCCATCTATTCAAAGAAGGTTTATGGTCATTTCTACACATTTTATCTGTTATCTGGTCACAACTCACAAGGTCTTAATATTTTTCTAAGAAATAAATATAGAAAAAACATATATTGATTTCAGACTCTTTGTATTTCAATCTGTCATTAAAAATTATTATAAATTAGTGTACATAAACCAAGAAGACCAACTGATTCTTGTTATTAGAGTCCTTAGTTAAAACCTTAAGTCAGAGTATTCTTTTAAAAGTATCAAAAATATATACAGATTAAAGCCAACACTACGTATGAGCGATATCAAAAACTTGGCAGACTTGAAGCGCACATTGAAACATGACTTTAAATAGTTGTTTCACACTAAATATATACCATTTGCTCACAAATCAAAGGAAGCAAGTATGACCCTAAATTTCCATACATTAAAGGTGCGCTCTTGTGCGCAATGGCGCCGTTATGCTGAAAACAAAGGTTGTTCCAACCATTAGCAGTCAGATTTGGCATAATACAAACCGTAAACACTGCCTGGTAATGACTTCGATATAATTTCCAGCTATTCAACATGAAAACCTTATTACGATATTTATTTTGTCGAATATCGTAAAATTGGTTGACAAAAAATGATGTGTGAAAATTGTCACCAAACAATTTTTTTGCTTTAAAACTAGAGTTTATGCTCCCTTTTAACCCAAAGTAGACACAAAGTAATCAAAAATAATTGACATATAAAAAACACTTCACAAACGCTTAAGTCGATTAGAATATTCGAAACATATTTGTGAAATTAATCATATTAAATAACATTGCAACCGCAAAAAGGAACTTCCATCGATAAACAAGTACGATTCCTTAGGTACACAAATTCTTCAACACTCTGAATAATAATACAACGAATGTCATACATTTTCTCAATAAAGTAAATCCATACCGCGATGACGACACTTGATATACAATTATCAATAATACTTGGTCTAATTATACTGAAGTCAGACCACAATAGCCACTGTCCAGGAGTGTGTATGTACATAAGTGAGCGTTTGTGACACAATGGAAACCGCAGTTTAAGATAACACCATATATTTTTGCAAATAATCAGTTCACTTAGTTATTGCTTTTTGCAACATTCAACGAGTATCGTATACTCACTCACCAAACAAACCTCCTTCCCCCACCTCCACCACACGCACACACACACAATTGCTTTAGTACCGCTTTATCGTATGTAGACTACCAATTAGTTACCTCCGACCTCAACTTTAGACGTATTTAATTCCAAAAAAAAATTGTACTTTTGACTTTTAGTTCCGGACTCTGCCACCATGCGCATTCGTTGAGTGCGTTTATGTGTGTGTATGTAGACTCGGTCTGTGTGTGTGTCTTGTAGCACTCTTTGCATGTTCGCCTTCTTGCGATGATAAGAAGTCTCTGCACGTTTTTGATCGATCTAGCACCCTCAGTAATGTAAATGTAATAGAGCAAACTAGAAAGTAAGTGCAACCCTCTTAAATCTCAGGCCACTGACAACACCAAAAAATAAATACACTCAAAATGAAAATGCACCATTTCTTTTGTAAAAGCAAAAGCCAGGGCAAGCTTTAGGGCCTGCCTTTGTGTAAGTGCAAACAAAATTGTATAAATCATATAAATCATGTGTACAACATTCCACAATCAACCTCAAAATCGCCGCTCACTCACCACTCACTCAGCAGTCGTTCCGGAGTTGTACTACATACATATATGAAATAAAACCAACCACCACCAGACACACACACATTTTTACTATATATTTTACAAATAAACAAATTACAAATTTAATATATTCCATTATATACAAATTATGCTTATATTTAATGTACAAATTGAACAAATTTAACTCGAAAATTGAGTCGAAACCTGGTTAATGTGTATGTTCTCCCTCCCCAACTGAAAAGGCGCCCGATATCGAGGATGATCCGGAGCCATTGAGCATGGCCTGGCCGGATACGGCGCGAAAGCGGCTAACCTATGTACTGGTCGCACCGCTGCTGGTGCCCTTGTGGCTGACATTGCCCGATACGCGTACGCCGCGTGGCAAACGTTTCTTTCCGGTAACCTTCATTGGTTCCATTGTGTGGATAGCCGCCTACTCATATCTGATGGTATGGTGGGCCAATGTGGCCGGTGATACAGCGCGCATACCGCCAGAAGTAAGTGAATGTGGGGAGGATTTGGTTTGCTGGGGATGTTTACAAAAAAAAAAAGGACAAAATTTAACAAATTTCTGTAAAAACTAGTAAGAAAGTCGGTCAAGTCCGACTATAATATACTCTGAACCAAGGAAACTGTATAAAGTGTATAGTCATAGCTTGACTAAAGCTCATTCTATCTTTATCAATTCTCAGGTGGAACCCTAAATAAGCCTGACTACAGAATATGTTCAAAATGCATAAACTCTATATAAAAAAAAACTGTTTATAGCAGAAATACCCCACAGCCCCTAATGCACAGTCACTAACACAAATAAAACAATATATTTTGAAGCAACAACAACAAAAACAAGCAAATTCGAATTAAAGTTGCCTTTAATTTCCCAAAAGGCAAAAGAGAAAAACAGAAGAGAGGCTTATACGAAGTTGTTGCTGCAATCGTTTTGCGTGAAACCACAACAATTGCGCCTGAAGCGTATATATCGCGGCACCCCATATAAGATCAGAGATCCTTTCATCTGAGTTCCTTTGGAACAGAGTATAAAAACCTTCACATATACAATTTTATCATTACTTAAGGCCAGGAATCTATCAGTCACTCCATAAGCAAAGCGATAGAAACAGTTGGGAATTTCATAGGTAGAGAAAATTTATATATGAATCGAATCCATGTACTTACAATAATACTCAAATCTAAATTCTAGATGCAGGAATATAGGTTATTGTTTTAGTTAAATTGTGGGAAGTCTTTTAGATTTAAGATTGGATCATATCTAATTAAGGTTTATCCAAGAACAAAACTGTGATTAGCTTTCATATTTGAACGGTTAAGTAACTGTGTGTCAGGGATCTATTTCCAGCTGCAACTGTAACTGTAACTACAACTTGCTTAATAACATTTTCTATTTCTTAGGTCATGGGTCTGACCTTCTTGGCGGCGGGCACTTCCATACCGGATTTGATTACCTCGGTAATTGTGGCACGCAAGGGTTTTGGTGATATGGCCGTGTCCAGTTCGGTGGGTAGCAACATCTTTGATGTGACTGTGGGGTAAGTGGGCCGCGTGCAGTGGCTGATTTCCCATGCGTAATTCTCTTCCTTTTTATTTTTGTTCTCCACCCAGCTTGCCCATACCGTGGCTCCTGTATGGCATTATCTACGATGCGCCCGTTGAGGTCAACTCGGTGGGCATGGTCTGTTCCATTACCATTTTGTTTATGATGCTCGTATTTGTGGTAATGTCGATTGCCTGCTTCCGTTGGCGCATGAACAAGGGTCTGGGCTTTACCATGTTTCTGTTGTATTTTGTCTTTGTGGCCGTCTCACTGATGTTCGAGTATGATTTCATCACTTGCCCAGTGTAAGGGAACCAAAGACAAAAATGTACTAACAAAACCGAGATAACAAATTAGCTAAATTATATACAACAAATTAATTAAACAATGGACTAAAAACAAGCTAAATAATCGAATTGTTAAACACACACAGCCACCACACACCACCACCACAACCACCACACATATGGAAACACACACATTAAACGAAAAACAAAAACAAACTTAACGTTAAAAGCGAGTTAGTTAGTGCAACGTTTCTTTTTCGAAAGACATTTACTTTAAATGTTGTTTAGCCGCAGCTTAGAAACCAACAACAACTCTCTCTCTTTCTATCTCTCTCTCTATCTATCTATCTGTCTGTCTCTCTCTAACCTTAACTCTATGAACTATGGATCCTTAACTAAAACACTAATCCATTATATATACAAATTTAATTAGTGAGTGACAAACCAACAAATGGCTTCCCAACCAAATTACTTTACCTAAACCAAAAGAAGGAACCAACAACAACAACAATTCAAATCTAACTGAGCACCATCACACACAATATCCCCTATAATGCAGATAAAGGCGTATTTCTAGCAGATCCACAGGGGTTCTAGGCAACTAGGAAAGTTTTAATACAGAACTGAGTAACTTCTCCGATCACCTCCAAAAAAAGGTGGGCAAATATCGTCGAAAAGAAGAAAATAGTATGAGAAATTTTGAAGGCAATAGTCTGAAAACATTCTACAAGTAATTTTGCCTAGTGTTTTCGACTTGACTATTCCCAAGTCATTCCCCGAGCCAGTGTTGGTACTGCAGAAACCTTTGCTTCAAGCTTCAATGACAATGACTTTCTCCAAGAGTATGCTGCATAAAAGTACGCCCTGTATAATTCAGTCTTTAGTTTTTATTTTGCCTCTATACCAAAATCCTTTCATTTGTTTGCTCTAATCTCTTAAACAAAAAACCCAAAAAAAAAAAAATCCTAAAAAAAAAACCAATCCCTCAATTGAAAAACCAAAAATCCAAAGCTTTATCCAAGAGCCTAAACTTTCTAGTTTTTACAAAACTTATACTTATATACATACGCACACACTTACATGGCATACCTATGTACTTACTTATATATTCGACCTATATATTGATTAAGTGATAATTTGCATACTTATGAAATTGATGAAAACTTTCAAATAAGCTATAAAAAATATACTCAATACCAAAGGAAAAAACTTAACGTAAAAATTTTTGCTAAAGCATTTGCCATACATAATTTTAACATGAAATCCTTTTATGATTATTTATTATTATTGTATAATTATGATTATAATTGACTATGATTCTTGTTGGCATGTAAGATGTGCATATTTATGATAGAATACTAAACAACAACAAACAAACAAAAATCCAAAAAAAAAAATCCAAAAAAACAAAACAAAAATAATTTCCAATTCCTTTTTGCTTAACGATGAAAAATCCCCCCCATATATACACATATTTATATATATACGACATATAAAACAAATGATATTTAAACAACAAACAACAACAACAACCAACAACTTGCTCTCTTTATTTAGAAAGTACGAAAACAGACATTTTTCTAAACAAAACGAAAGACCCCCATATATAAATATATATATTTTATATATAAACCAAATAACGTACTATATATGCAACTATAACTTAAGTAGGCAAATTGTATCTAACGGATATCTAAAAAACGTTTGCATATGGCTCGCAAATTGAAGTTGAGGAAAGAGACACACAAAAAAGAATATTACAACAAAAACATACACAGACACACACACTAACTCATACACACACACACACATAGAACAGAAAGCAATAATTTTTATTACCAAATGAGAAAACAAAAACATTATGAGAACTAGAGGCAGTGACATAACTTTATATATAAATATATATATACTATACATCACTATGAAAATATATATATATATATATTAAAAACTCAAAAACTGTATATTAAAGCACGGCCCCTGGAAACGAAACGAAACAGAGACAAGTTAGACAGACACAGCAGTTTGTATAGTCTAGAATTGAAGCCATATACACATACATACATATAATTAAATATTTAAATAAATAATAACGTAAACAAGTGGCTGCTCTTACACCCCATGGGTGCAGTGCATCAAATTGCACTTATTATATAAATATATATACTTATATACATAAAGTAAATGTATGTATAAGAGTTAAAAACCAAACCACAAACAGCTGACAAATTAATAGAGAACACCAAAGAGATGAATGAAACAAAAACAAAACCAACAACAAGAGAAGCGACTTTGTGTAAATAATACCACGAGGCATACACATCCATTCATCAAACCACAATCGCATAGTAGCTATGGGAGGGTTGCCTTTAAATCTTCTATAATTATTTCACCAGATCACTTGTTGATTCCACTTGTTTTGCCAGAGACAGAGATCACACAATAAAAAATCCTGGGAAATATAAGTGCAGCCCTCGCGTGAAGTTAAATGTAAACTTTGTGGTTAGGGAAAGGGTCGAACCCAAGTAGAGCTGGAAACTCGCTTAACTTACTCAAAGTTTTTTCATAGCTTCGGTTATCTGGGCTATTCACACAATGCCAGTGTAAAGTTGAGCGTCCAAATTATGCTAAACTTTTACTTTTTATGTGGCTGATTACTCCATATAAATCTTCGCAAATCAATAAAAGATTGTCCAGGGCCCTCCCGGTCCTACCTTTGCTGTCACTCTACAAGTCGTTTTGCATGTTCCTTTTGCATTGTAGAAACCACTGCAAGCTAATGTGTTCTTCAAGGATAGGCGGAAAAGTTAAAAAGGTTTTTAAACAGTTCCCACATTTTTGAAGAATTTTTTTAATTTTTCTTAAGCTCAGCGAGCAATTGTTCTCCAGGTAACAGAAATGAAAATCTACTTTATGAGAACTAAACTTAATTTGCTTGGAGAAGTGAAGTTGTAAGACTAGCTGGATTAATACAATTATAATTAAATTCTCTTTTTAATATTTTAATATAAATTTTGCATATTCTTTGGATGATTTTCAGCTACATTGGATGAAAATCTGAGATTCATTTAACATTAAATGGATTTTTATATTCCCATTTTTGGATGGTTACCGAAGTCATACAAGGGACATCTTTTAAAATCCTTCATTTCTCTGTGAAATCGTAGGCTTTTCGTCTTCCGCTTAAGATCCTTAGTATTTTTGAAGCCAACTTGCACAAAAGAAAAGCTAATCAAAGGACCTTCCATATCTGTAGCCTTTCCCTAACCATAAAGTTTCCATTCTTTACGCAAAACATAATCCAGCACTTGCATAATCTCTACCCTTCTGGTGCGAATTGATGGCCTCAGTCGCTCATGCTTTAACCGAGACAAACTTCCAGAAATCAACATTAATAGTGTAACTTTAACTTTTATACAAGCCTTATGTTAAACTAACGAAAAACCAAAAGAAGAAAAACTAAAGCAAAATGAATAATAATCTTCCAAATTAACTTAAACCTAAAGACATAAAAAAAGAAAATATATATACATATGTATGGAAAAAAAAAACATACTAAAACTAAACTATAACTTATTTAGAACATAAACCCACAACCAGCACCTAAACTAAATTTAAACTTTCTCCCTTCACAAAGACACTCACACACACACAAACACTCACATACATTTCAAACATATCGCGCCCACTATTCTCTAAGAAGGTTTTACCGATTAACTCACTAATCAACTTGTAGGCACTTGAAAACCAAAAATACTAGAGCGCAGTACAAATGTCAAGCGTCTGTTAACATTTACAAAATCAAAACGATAACCAAAAACCAGAATCAGGATCAGCGTTCATCATTCCCAATGCATTTTTCCCATTAATCGATACCCAAAGCGCACACAGAATATCGAGTGGCAGTAGAAACAATTAAATAAGAGGAGATATATGACGTATATATGTATGTTCAACATATATGTGCTGTATGAAATTGTTATGGTTATAGATTTTTAACAAGTTGAATAATTGCGTAAATTGAAAAAAAGTTGTTGACAAATTTAGAAAGAAAACCAAACACGTTCATGGCATAAAAACGAAGCGTAAATAAAACAAAAATATTACATGAAAACTAATAAATCTAGTAATGCTATTTATACTTTATGGACAAATTCAACATGAATACAAATGCGCAAAGTCATCGTTTGAAATTAAACTGGAAAAGTAAACTTGAAAAAAGGAAAAACAAACAACAAATTTGCCTACAATTTGTGTCCCTGCTGATTTTTATTTCTTTCAAAATGAGGGCTTACACTAGGATGAGCTACACACATTTGTATATTAGTTGTAGAAACTCATGAGAAGTATTTAGCAAGAATTTCAAATCTTCCAAAGAATTATCAAAAACTAATAAGTTTTAAGGTCGCAGTCACAAAATGCGTCGAAAATCTGCCTTCTCTATCCATACCATACAAAATTTGAACTTTAACTAGGCTTGCCGCATATTCAAAAAATATCTATATTGACATTTCTTTCAATATTAAAAAAGTATTGTCTTGATATTGATAATTTGTTTAAAAAAAAAATCGATTCTATGTTAAAAACAATGTTCAAAGCATGTAGATCAAACACCTCTGACAAATTTTTCACACTTTATGGGTTAACCATATGAGTATTTCATTTCTGACGGTATCAAGTGTGTGATTAGACGACCATCCAAGTGTAAAAAACTCTTACCAAAAACCTTTTACATCTTAAGTTTACAGCTCTCACAGAACCCGTAAGTATTTCGTTTTTTTTTTTGTTTAAATAAACTTTTGCTTAGCTAAATTATAAATCTAAATAAAAAATAAATAGGAATCACACAGTCTGCCCGGTCTCCAAGGAACTCTTCCAAGTTTCCAATATGGCAGCAGCCATTTGAAAGTCAATCAATCACCTATAACAATCGAACTACTTACTACCACTACAGCCACTAAAAATATACAACACACCACGAACGAGCACATAATCATTGATTTCAGCTTTAAATAACTTTAGGTATATAGACATATATATATACGAGTATATACCTTATATACACATATGTAAACAATATAAACATTTTTATAAACTTAGTTTTTTTTATATATACATATTCCAAAGAAGAACGAGATTAATATATAGAAAATGTTTCAAGTTGCGTCCGTTTGTAAAAGCCGAATAATATTGAAGAAGAAAAAAACGCTTGCTTTCAACTTTTTGGTTCAAGTCAGAAAAACCAGTAAAAAGAAGTAATAGTTAACATATTGGTAGACTAATTTAACACAGATTTTTATAGAGTTTTCAAATTTGTAATTTAATGTGGAAAGAATTGTTAAAACAAAAACGAATTATGATTTTTAAATGAGAAATAGAAAAGAGATTTAGCCGTCGTGTGTAATACAAATTCATTACCCACCAGAACAAATAATTTTTATGTGTTTTAAATTGAGTTGGAAACGTTTTCATTTTGGTTATTAATTTTTAGATGGAGTATAAGTATTAAAATAAAAACAACAACAACAAAAACGAACCGATTAATTTTAATAACTGATACGCTTTTAGCACTTAAGATTGTACAAAAAATGATTTATATAATGGGAGTGTGTTTTCTGTTCGGAAAGTTTGAAACAACGTAAACCATATGTAATACAGCGTGTTATTTACTTTATAGATTTTATATGTACGTACAACATTCATCGCATTTCATTTCCCGCATCAAACAACCAGCAAATCAAATAGTCAATTTCTATGAATAATATTCTACAGACAGAAACAAGTTATACCGTGAAACAATATATATATATACAAATATATAGTAAAACTGAAGAGAAGGGTCGCAAAAAACCGAAATCAAAATAAACACACAGAACGAATGAAGCTAAACCAAATGTTAACTAGTTATTAGGTGAAATATACAACAGCAACAACAACAACAACACACACACACTCACACACACACAACACAAACACACACACACACGCACACACGAAAGTCTTGAAGGAACCGTTATGTAGCCAGAGTTGTAGCAGAGCCGCAGCAAACGATTAATAAACTTTTGTTATATTGAAATGCAGTAAATTGCAGTAAACATAAATGAAGTTATTGTTTAAACTAATTAATATATAACGAATATTATATATAATACAACAAACTTAGACTGTATGTTATTTTCTCAATACAATACAACATATAAAAACAATAAACAAAAACCAAAAAACAAAAAAACCAAACAAAAACAGATTCAATAAAAATGAGTTATCCAAATGCAAAAAAAAACACGAAAATTATTTTCAAACGCCTTAAAAGATTTGTATTTTAGAGACTAAATCTTATTTGGGGTATTTTGGTAGTATTTTGTATTTTTGCGGTAAATATATGCCTGACCTGTAAGATTTTTTAAATTCTTCCTCAGTTTTAGAGCTTTTTTTGGGGAAACTTAACATTAATAGAATCACTTTTAGCCGTTAATAACACCAAGCATCGTCCATTATATTGATAGGCTGTTGGTGATTGTGTGCTAAACTCGAATCTGCTTTCGGAAATGATTCATCGCTCCTAGATTTTTTGAACTTTCAGCTTAAGTTTCCTTAAATATATATTTTGATCAATTTTAGGCATATTTTATTTGGAACCTTTTCGTTTGATTTGCCTCACTTTGCCGTTATGGTAGTCCTACATCTTAGCCTTAAAATAAACCATCCCCGCATATTTCTAAGATTTTTTTAAGCAAAGATATTACAGTTTGAATACCAAATCTGTACTGCCCATAGTTATGCAATGGATTTTCACATATTTCCATTCGTTAATTTGGGTTCGAACCAGTGTAACAGAGATCCGAATGTTTAATTTTGTGTGCAGCTCTGATTACTGCAACTTTCATCTGAAACTAATAACAATCTAGACTTGATGAAAATTTTTCGAAAACAGCTTAAATTTTGCACAGCATCTTCTTTTTACTGAACTGTGGTGCTTATGTAAACATTCGACCAAAATTGAAAAAAATCAATGTTTTTATTTATTCCATAAATACTTATAATGGGATGCCCTTGCAGAGGGCTAATGTTCCTAAATATTTAGTGAATTATTCTAAGATTATTAAAAAAAATTAAACAGGGACTTCATATTCTGTTAAATTTGGTACAAAATAGACTTATTGCTTAAAACAAAGTATTTTCTTATATTTCTTAACCCTGCGCTATTATGTCGAGCTTTTAAGATTTGTTTTGGGCTTCATTTGGGGTTTGATCTGCTTCAACTTTTAAATGACGAAGTCGCAGGTGTTCCCAAAGATGAGATTTATGGGAATATCTATTGGTGCACTCAAAACACTTATACCGCTTTTTATTTTGTTTTACTTTTGGCTTTAGCTCTTTGGCCGGCAAGCTTTTCCCATCCCTAAAACGATCTCTCAATTTTCCCAAAAAGTTTAAGCTCATCTCGGACTGACGTCTGAAAATAGAAGCGTCCTCTGCTCTTGACAAACATGTGGTACATATTTTTGATGGCAGACTATCATCACAACGGACCTGATGGCCCGTACAACGATATACCAAAGCTGCCAGACGAAACGATTCCTTCTCGGATCCTGCGAATATGTCCTTTAGGGTGCAGGTGTTGGCGCTTGATAGGCAAAGCCGACAAATGGCTGTCTGTCGGAATTTGTCGCAGTGCAGGCTCATCTTCAAAACCAAGAATTCTGTTACGGATAAGAGAAGTAAGTATCGTTGACTGTACATTTGCTGTGTGTTCACTTACGACAGGTCTTATTCTGATTTATTGCAACTTTTAATGCTGTGAACTTTCAACAAGGCTTTTGTTTTGAAGATGCAATTGAACACTTTACATTTGAACATCGCTCTAGAGATGTGCATCTTTTCGTGAACTAAACTTGCAAATACGACTCGTTACTTTTGCAAGACTCACTGTAAAAGCTGGAAGTGTGCGATATTATATTGTTGGTCGTCATGTTTATAATATTACATAATAAACAAACCTTGTAGAAACCCACGCGATTGATGATTTAATATTAAATTTATTACAAAGACTTAAAATCTGCCTCTCCAATAAGGAACATGATTGGTCAAATTTTGAGAGGTATTTGATATAACGATCCTTCTTGAAAATTGGTAAATAAAAACCAGAATCTATGAAATTATTTATAGCAAGGGAGGAACCTATTTGAGTTTATCATTGCCAAAAGCGCGTAACGTGACTATTGATATTTCCCCATCACTACCACGCCTCCATCTCTTGTGCAGGAAATTTCAAAATATTGAAAGTAATGGAAAAATAGAGAAGGGGGGAAGGCATCAAGCTCTCTGCGTTTTAAATCAATAGAGTAGTTTGCACAACTCTACGGCCCGTTTTCTAGATAGATGCTATGTTTCAGATATGCATTGATTTTAGTGGTTTTTGTTAGTTTATGTTACAGATAGCTCTATGTAGAAGATGTGAAATCGGCTTTAAGACATTAATTCAAAAAATGTTAAATTAAGTCATTTAATAGTTGCTTATATTGAACTGATGCTTGGATATTTCCCTAATTACTAATTAGTCTTATCATTAGGCCGGCGGCTTTTGGACCTTGGCCAATTCCGTCTTAAACTTGGATATTGTCTCACGAGCCAGTTTCAGTTTATCCTTCAAGGTAACAATCTCGCCTTTAACCTTTTGCTTGACATTTACAATATTGTCCAGGGTTTTTCTTTTCTTCTCATCAACTGAAATGGACAAGAAAATTCAAAATAAATTCAACAGACATACAACTATATACATGTTCTTACAATCTGTGTCATGGCTTAGCACCCCATTGGCACTTTGTTCGGAGAGGAGCAAGTAGTGCATCTGGGTGGGCTCCTGGAAGACGATTTCCTCATACGACTCTGAAACTAGACCCTTTTTCGTGTCCATAGTGGTGGCGGTCAGCTCACCGTCAACCACTGGGGATTGGAACAGTTTCAGGATGTGATAGCAGGTGACCGGCCGCTCGGATTGATCATTAAAGTAGATTTTTATGACCACCTCGAACTCGCCCCAGCCCGTCTCCGTGATCTCATATGGCGGCTTGACCACAATCCGATTGGGATTGGCATAGCTCTCGTGTAGTTTGAAGTGCACTTTCTTCACATAAATCGACATGTCCTCGTTATAATAAGGTTTCAGATAGACTTTCCATTGGTGTGTGTGTCCGTCCTCCTCGCGCTTCTTGCCAAAGGAGCGGGCAATGTTGCCGTACACAATGGGTTTGACTATGGTCACGCCTTTAAGGCGACCACCTGAATCTGCGGCGAACTCGGTCATTTTGTTTAATTATTAAAGTTGTTTTCAATTGTTGTTTTTGCAAATTCGCCAGTGTGACCGTACTTGCACCTATCGAATTTCGATTGCGACATGCTTACTGCTTTCGATAGGCAGTGATGCACGCTGAACCTATGCACTACCAAAATGAACCAGACTGGTTCTTCATTATTAAATTCCAAAAGGAACTTGGTAACATATATGTTACTCCTAAACAGTTCGTGCTTATCGCTACTTAGTACGTTTTCTTATTTCATGCAGGTCAAACCATATCTATCAATATCATATCACAACAAATAAATAATTAAAAATTGATTTTACATTTATATTGCAAACTAAGTGTTCGTTCTGGCACAATCACCTCAGCTAAGGCTATTTAATGAATTTTTATTTCAACACTCGTTCGTCTCCAAATAACTTGTCCATCCCAATGGGTGCCTGCCGAGGTCCACCCCTAAAGAAATTTGTGCACTATGGTCACACTAGACAAAACTCATGTGGCTCACATCAGTTTCATTTGTACCTGCTCATTTATAAATGGCAACAGTAATTCAGAAATACACCAAATTCAGCAAGAAGGAGCTTGAAGAGTATGCTGCCAATCCAGAGTCCTGTGTGCGATGCCTCAAAACCGATATGCACCTGTCGATGGGCGCCTACGGCTTGGCCAACTTTAAGCAAGCGCTCCACGAGCTTCTGACTCGTACGAAAGTAGGCATCTACGACGCCAATCTTAAGGGTATTGTATTGGGCATCAGAAATATTAAAGTCCAAGGGCACACAGCAGCCCTGCGAACCGATGATCCCGCCTTGCATCTGCTCATCAATGCCGAATTCTATGTTTTCCGGCCAGTGGCTGGAGCTGTCCTTAATGGTGTGGTCCGGCATGTATCCAAGCATCAGGTGGGCGCCACCATCTACAGAGTTTTCAGCACAACCATACGGTTTACGAACAGGAAACAGACCCGCGAAGCCTTTACCATGGGTCAGGATATCAAATTTCGAATGAAGAGCTTCGATATAAACAATGTTATGCCATATATGGAGGGTGAACTGCTAGTGGAGGGCGAGCAAATAGTAAGTTTTGGATTTCTCTAATGAAATTTATTTAAAATGTACATTGTTACAGAACAATTCCATTAAGTTTGGCAGTCCTGAGCCCAATGCAGTGGCAGATGAAGATGAAGATCAAGCTGAAGATCAAAAACCCGAAGTGGAATTGGATGCGCTGATAGAGCTAATCAAAACTGAACCCAGTCTGGTGGATTTACCGAAAGAGAAGAAACGCACCAAGAGAAAAAAAACGGAAAGTTCTGAACCAAAGCTGAAAAAAGTAAAACAAATAAAAGTGGAACCGGTTTTTTGAGTCCTACAAATATGACCGCTCATTTGGAAATTTGCCATAAGTACATTCAGGGAAAGATAATCAGAAGATAAGTAATTTTTTAGTTTATTTTCTATGATATTTGAGTTAAAAATCAGTTCCCAGTCCCCCCGTTCTTCTATCAACTCGAACCTAAACCAGTTTACTTCTTGCCTTCTACACATACAATTTGAAACTATTTTTCTCCGCTCAGATATCCTAGATCGCTGGATAGCGAAGTCTACGTTTGCATAATACTCCACCCTGGAATTTCGGCTGCCAATTGGCTGGACACGGAATTCCCGTGCGATCCACTTGATTGAAAGCCTTGATCAAGCGCAGTGTCTCATCTACAGATCGACCCACGGACAAATCGTTGATCGTAATATGACGCACAATCCCCAACGGATCGATGATGAACAGACCACGCAAATTGTGTCCCAAATACGGCATATAAACGCCATAATCTTTGCTTATCTTATGCGTAAGATCGGACAGCAGAGGAATCCGTATCCTACCCAGTCCACTCTCCTTGGCAGGCACTCCTATCCAGGCTAAATGTGCATAGGGAGAGTCTACACTGCAGGCTATTATCACAGTGTTTTGTAGACGAAACTCTTCCACACGATTTGAGAAGGCCGTTATCTCAGTTGGACAGATCGATGAGAAGTCGAGGGCATAGAACAGGAGTACAACGTATTTGCCAGCAAATTGAGCGAGAGAAATTTGTACAAAATCACCATTGATAACTGCGATACCTTCAAAGTTGGGAGCTCGTTGTGTAACCATTACTCCAGCTCCATGACCAAGTGGTGTGGGTAGTGTAGAGGGTGCTTCGTCAGGTTTTAGGCCGTGACTACTAAGCAATATGTTACCAAATAATAGCATTAACAAGATGATCAATTTGGTTAACTGCATTTGATTACGTTCGAGCTGATCGAGTAGTGCCAAGAACCAGGGCCAATCATCATGTCGATCCATAGAATTTTAGAGGCATTACGCCATTGAGTTTGTGAATTTTGGGCTATTTAAATAATTTGATTATTCAAGTCAAGTGTTAGAAAAGTGAACTAAGTTCAGCTGAACTTTTTTTGGGGAGAAAGTTTAAAGCTTGTTCGACTTTCGCCATAAAAATACACCAGCCACAATTGAACAGACACAAGGAACCAGACCTTGTGCCTGACTCTCTCATATCAATGGCCAATCCATCTTCTCCTCCTCCTTCTTGGAAAAGAACGGCCTTTAATAATTTTGTATTACATATGTATTTCATACAAATAGAGTCAATATTTTACAATACATTAAGTACAATATTGTGTATTATAGTTATAGTTTTTGGTTTGGTTTTTGGTTTCTCTTTGTTTTTGTTTGTTATAAATAATTAAAAGCTTGTTACATATTTAATTATTTTTGATTTCGCTAATTATTAAATAACAAGCAAATTCAATACAAGTTCCTAACATAAACTATACACACATAACAATAGTTTAAATGGGATCAATGGGAGAAGGCAGGATGGGGGGCTTGGTTAAATCAATTCTACATACACGACTACAAGGAACATTTACATAATGTACAAACATACATACAATTAATACATATATATATATATATTTATTTAATATAAGGGGCAGTGTGAAAGGAAGGGGGAAAATTAGAGGAAAATTGAATAATTTGAAACTAGGATAG
Source organism: Lordiphosa andalusiaca (assembly GCA_035044965.1). Classification (NCBI taxonomy): domain Eukaryota; kingdom Metazoa; phylum Arthropoda; class Insecta; order Diptera; family Drosophilidae; genus Lordiphosa; species Lordiphosa andalusiaca. Next base: position 3,321,903 of record JAWNNM010003326.1, on the reverse strand, counting down.
AAGATAGAAAAGATACATGCATAGGGCTTAGTGTCATTTTCAAATTGAGAGCGGGTTAGACAGAGATTTCCTGAATATGTACACGTTTCTTGCCTCCACTATTCCCTGAACCGGAAACCGTGCCACCACCTGAGCCAGTCTGGCGCAGTATGCCACCACCCACAGTCTGCTGTTGTTGCTGCTGCTGCTGTTGAGCAGCCAGAAAAGATCTGGGTGGTGGCGGTGGCTCTGGTATATCATCATCCCTCATGATTTCCCCCTCATGTGAGACTCCCGCCTTGACGGCCTCCTCAATGGCCTTGAAGGACATTTGATCGGACGATTGTACCGCATAGTCGAACTGCTGTGGACTACTAAACTGTAAACTGGCATCCACAAAGGAGCCACGTTTACTGCTCAGTGCGGAAGTGGACTCCAAGACAGTGGGTAGCGGATTGTACGTTACCATTTCTATGGGTTTGGTCTTTAGCAAATCTAAAGTGCTTGTAGAACACGGACCCCAGCTGTCCATCATCAGAGCGGTTTGCGCCGCTGCCGAAGATGAAGGCGGCAATTCCACCAACAATCGCTCTTCCTTCATTTGCTTGGTCTTCTCATCATAGCAACTGTACTCGCCGAAGACACCGCCGCTTTTGGTATCGACCACAGCTCCGCTCAGCGTATAGGCATCACCTCCATCCCCGGATGGACCAACTCCCACAGCATTGAGCTTGAGTATGCTGGAGTTTTTACTTGTATCGCTCTCCTGCAATTCCTCTTTAGTCTTGGCATCTCTCGCACGCTTTTCCCTCTGATGATAGATGCCAGCGAAGATCAGCACATTGAGTATCAGGAGAAAACAGCCCACAGCCACGGTGGCTATCAGGGCGGTCGTATAACTCTGAAATTGTTTGCCACTGAGACGACGCAACAGTTCCAGATTGCCAATGATTCCGGTAGAGGCAGTGGCCAAATCTTTTTGGGTCTCCAAACGCGTCGAGTGACCAGTGCGATTGTCTTTGGGAGCTTGAGTGGTGGTCAGTTCGGACACAGACATGGCGCCATCGATGCCGCATTCTGAAAGGTAATTGGAAAGAAAATTTATTAAGATAAAAAGGAATTCAGTAGGAGGCGGAAATGATAGAAGGAAGGAACAAAGGTAGAGGAAAGAAGAAAGAAAGAAATTAAGAGGAAACCGAAAGGAAATAGAAGGGAAGTTATGTTGAAGATGGAAGAAAGGAATGGAAAAATTGAAGACAAAGAAAGAGAGAAGGGAGAAAGAAGTAGAAAAGGTAGAGAGGAAGGTAGAAGGATGGAAAAGGAGAGAAAGCTGATGAAAGGGAAGGACGGATTAAAGAGAAAGGAAGAAAGATTGCAAAGAGAAGAGAAGAAAAGGAAGAAAAAAGGCAGAAGGATGAAACAAAGGAAGAACAAAGAAAAAGAAAGGGAAAGAAGGATTGAAGAGAGAGGAAGCAGGAAAAACCAAGGAGGAATGAAGTAAGAAAGAAGGCAAGGAAGACAGAAGTTTGGAAACAAGAAAGAAGAAGAACAGCAAGTAAGGATTGAAGAAAATGAAAGAAAGAAGAACGAGAAGATAGAAAGAAGTAAGAAAGGAAGCCAGGAAGACAAAAGGATGAAAGAAGGAAGATCGAAATAAGAAAGAAAGCAAGGAAGAATGAAGGTATGACAAAAGAGAAGCTAGTAAAGAAGGGTAACGTAAACAAAAAATGTATGAAATTTTAAGAGTAAAACTACAAAAAACAAAGTATAAAGTACGATAAGGAAAGAAATGTAACGAAGAAGGGTAAAAATAAGTTCAAAAGAGGGGGAAAAAAGTAAAAAGAACCCTCTCCTTCTTTCTTATTCCCCCTCTTTTTTCCTAATTGATATTTTTTTACCTGTGGTAGTCGCTGTCATGGTATTCAATTCCTGTGTAACATTAGGAGCTTGACTCTTTGCCGGTGGCGGTGGAGGCGGTGTAGTCGTAGTCTTAGTCGTTTGTATGATGATAATATTATCATCATCTGCTGGCTTAATCTGCAACTGCGGCCGCACCACGCCTAGGAAGAGCCATATGGACTTGATAAATTTCCAAATAATTGAGCTACAAAAACCACCCACCTTCATAGAGATCCCGATTGTTCATATCATCCTGAAACTGATGATGCCTCATGGACTGATCATTGATATTAAAATGACGATGCAGTTGGGGTATTAGATTTAACCACATGGATAGTTTATGGCCTCGATAATGGCTCTGGATGTTTGCCTTATTCCCTGAAAATGCCACAAGCATATAGTTAAGACGACTGCACGGGGAAGTGATTAAGTTTAGGTTAGCCTACCCAACTCCACATACAGCTGATTGACCACATCATAGGCATCCCAGAAGGGTAACTCATCATTATCATAGCTACCTACATCACGCTCATTTCCCAAGCCTAATTGAGTAAAAACGCCTCCTTCAGTACCCCCATCATTGCTACGCAGACGTCGACGTACATAGGCACGTTTCTCATGCATGGCGTTGCTACGACGCTGATTGTAGAGGACGGCCAGATTAAGGGCTTCACTACCCACTGCGGAAGTTCGTATAGCAGCTCGTTTCTTAGACACATGTGAGGAGAGGGCAGCATCTCTGCCTAGACTGGACTGAGGTGAAGCATCGCTTGGCGTCGATTGATTGGGATTTCTGTGTAAGAAAATAAGACTATAATTAGTTTATATAGCTAAACGAATTGTAGGGTATGAAACTTACCCGGTTTTGGCAAAATTCGACAGATAACGCAACATAAGACGACCAATTTGACGTTCTTGTGTCGTATAGTTGTGTGGAAATAGAGGAGATATGGGTAAGCCTAACCAAAAGGGTACATCTTCGCTGCGTACGGAGCCGGTTCTCTGAGGAAATAGTTGTATAATAGTTAAAATAAGGTGTAGAACTATAAGACTCAAACTCAAACCCACCTGTGGGTACTCTTCCTCCACTGTTTTATGCTTAAAGTGCAAAAAATATGTGCGACCACCACGCAAACTATGCATATACCCTAACTTAATCAATGGAGAAGCTGTATGACCATCGCTTAAAAATTGCAAAGTGGCATCGCGTGAGCTCAGAGGATTGCGTATGGCCTTCTCCCAGTCCGTATACTCATTCTAAAAAGAAGAGAAGATGTAGCTTTAACTTGTAACGGACTATCCCTGAGATCCACTTACCTTTAAAACTGCAAAAATCTCATTCAAATGATAATGAAAGTTATTGCGCACAAAAGTTCGCAATATGCGATCTCGTCGCGTCTCATTGAAGCCAAACTCCAAATCTTGGGCACTTAAATCCAAATAGGATTCCACCGAGGTAAGGCAAAAGATGAGGTCACGTTTCGGAAAGTTTGCATATTCAATTCCTGAAGTACTGTGGAAAATGAGGAAGAAAATTTTTAAGTACATAGTAAAAATATTTCTGAGTTGAGTTGAGTTGATACCTTACCTAACAATAGCTGATCCCAGGGGCAGCGTAGTGCTACCCAATGGATTAGCACCAGGCGATATGACAGTGCCATCCACAAATGGAGCAAAGCCCACCAGGAAGCTAAAATCATGAGAACAGAAAATAATTCATTTAATCCTTTATCTTCTAGACATATTTGGTAACCAAGCAGACAAAAAACATGTCTATAATACAGTTTAAATTATCCAAAAAAGCTGAAAATCATCCAAAGGGTTTTGATAATTTTGCATATTTTTTAATGATTTTTCATTTACTTTGGATGATTTTCAGCTCCATTAGATGATTACAAAGATATTTAAGATATCAATGTATATTTATTAATATCCTTTTATTCTCTGTGCAGATTTATTTATTGATGAACTAAAGATTTGGTTAGTATAGGTTAATCGATAGTCAGGCTATGAGCAAAAGAAAGTTAGCAGCGGCAGCGATACCGCAGAACTGCTTTCAGCTGCTACTGAGCATACACTTTGGCAGGTACTGCGTGTACTACAGTCGATCATTTCATGAGAAACTGTGGAACTGTGTCTCATAAAATTAGGTAGTTTTATAAGTAAGGATTGATATACTGTTTAATTAAAACCATAAACCGATATTTCTTTCATTAGAATAAATATCGTCTGGAGATATAACAATAATGGAAGCCCCCTCACCGTGGATGATCTATCTTAACTGCCAGCAATTCCGCCACACTTTTTGTACGCAAACACGGTGCCAGATCATCATACAGCATATCACCATGACAACCAGTTTGCTCTGCCACACGACGTTTCACAAAGAGTGGATTCTTTTGGATGGCCCACGGAGATAAAGCAGAGCCACTGATCAGAACTGTGCGTTGTATGAGATCTGTAAGTAGAAAAATTTGTATATTCGCATATGTTTTCACCGAAGTTTGTTTTCCCTTTACTTACCACTCGCCACAGGCGATATCACCAGTATGTTGGCCAATACAGCTCCCGTGCCATAACCCAATAGTGTTATACTCTGTGGATCCCCACCAAAGGCAGGCAAATTCTCCTTTAACCAATGTAAACCCGCTACCAGATCCATTAGACCAAAATTGCCCTGAGCACTCTCCTTGCCACCCGTCTTGAGGAACCCAAAGATGCCCAAGCGAAAATTGATTGTCACCACAATGACATTACCATGTGCGGCCAACTCGGATCCATCATATGGATTCCCCGAATTCCAGTCATACGACTCTCCATGTATGAAGATGACAGTTGAGAGTTTGGAACTGGAATTATCATCGTTATTTACATCTGGATTTGAGTTCGGCGTGGCGCTCTGGTAACCTAAGAAGTGGGAGAAAGAAGTATGTTTTTAAGAAGAAGCCAAGAAGGTCAAGGAGGCAATTCTAATTTAAAACTCATTTGGAAAATCTCTTAGCCCAATTGACTGACTGATTCATAAACGCCCACACTAAGGTAAGTAAATAAAAAAATGGTCACATATATTTCCGACAAAGTTTGTTTACAAATTCTATTTTAAATTAGCGTTAAAGTTGTAAAGTATTGTAAATTAAGATCCGATACTCTCTAGAATTTTCCCATTGCATTAGTTAGGTTGAAATGACATCAGAGCTGCCAAGTCCGCACCGCATGCAGTGTTTACTTAAATCAACTGCAATGCACTACGGAATTGAAAGCTTCATTGTCTATTTATTAACATTTTAAAACAGTTTCAAGGGGAGCTCCATAAAACTTGAGTTTTGTTGAACTCCGGGCAAATAGATTGGTCGAGAATACCAGAGTTGAAGTACTCTATCTTTCTGACATTCTAAATTGTAGTCGCTTCAATGCGGTTATAAGATTTTGTCAAGCGAAAATTCTTCTTATTTTGTTTCATGTTGATTTAGACAACGAATCGACACAAAACTCACTAAACTTAAGTATCTAAATAAATTTGGTTATCTCTGTGTTGGCAAATCCAACTTGTAAACGAAAGCCTCAAGTAAAAACCAAAAAACTTAGGTTGTGGTGCAGCGGGTAGTGTGTGCCGTTCTTAACTTTAAACATTTCCTCCGGGCAATGTAACCATATGTTATGCATACATTAGTCAAACTTTCCATACTACTCCCAAACCAAAGACCTGCCGCTTTTGGTAATTGTGTTTCTTTCAGATGCTTTATTGCAGTGACTACTTATAACTTTAAGAAATCAACTTACGTCTGAGGCGTTGCGTCTCGTAGGGCACATAAATATTTAGATATAAGCAGTCTTCCGATTGGTTCTTTAGCAGCGGCAACAGGCGGCGCAGCTGCGCCAGACGAGCGCGCGGTACCTCCAGCAGCGCCTCTGGTCCATTGGGTGGTATGGGCACATTTTGTGGACAAACGGGCGAGAATCGATCCGCATTGCGAACAGTTTTCCATGTTGAGGGCGTGATGGGCGGCATAAATCTGCAACAGAAATAACACAAAAAAAAAAAAAAATTTAAAAGGGGAAAGAAATGTACAATAAGTTCCTGTAAAGGATTCTTTGTGCGGCTCGTAAAACAACAGAAAACTAAGTACCGTCCATCAATCAAAAATTGTGAAATTGCTTTTGATTAATTGTTTCATTTGATTGTTTTGCGTTAAAATCCATCGATCAAAATGATAGACATGTGTACGAAAGTGGGCCCCAGTGACGATTTTCTATGTTGATTTTATGACACGATAATTGACGCGAAACGTTTTTATTGTTTTTTCTTCCACCAACCACCAATCATTGCCATCTATCTGAGGCTGGCAAACACAATAAACCACCGCATAAACAAAAAGCTCACATTTTCCGGAGCGTACATAATTTTTCAGCTCTACGTGACTGTGGATAGCCGCATCCACACTCATCCGCCTGTTTCAAAGTTTTCAAAGTTTTTGCCTCGGCATGTGCAATGGGGTCGAGATTAATAGTTTTCGTGGGAGAAAAAGTTTGAATTTAATAAATTTGTATATTACCGAGTTTAGTTACGGTTTCCAGAACTTGACCAGATTTGGTATGGTATAATTTAATTTTTAAAATGTTGAGCAAGTTTGTTTTTCACTCTTAAAGTTAAACAAGATAGATTCAAACTCCAAACAATCAAATTTTTAAGCAACAGCTCAAAACTTTGCTAGGTAATTCATTGGCCAAACTCTTTTGCTTTGGCTTATGGCTCTAACTTGGTCGTTGGTTCGTTTATTTCAAGGATTTTTTAGATACTTGATATCAATTAGGGGAAAAATAGGGAAAATATGAATTTAATATAAGCAAAATGTTTTTCATTTTTGTATTTTCTATTGTTGCCTATTTGCTGACTATTGGAAAATTAATGATTATGTAGCTTTTCTTAGTATAAGAATAAGCCAGTCTTAGCGGGCTCAAAGACATGCTAAATTTCGACCACAACACCACAAAGGATGCTGTACGACTTTACAGCTGTTTTAAGAACTATCCTGTTCTATCATCAGCAGTCTTTTGGCCTGTTCTTTGCAGTCCAGCTTTGCTATAACTACTTGGGAATTTCACAGCAGCGTAAGTGCAAAAACTGACTTCAAAAGACACACTCACAAAGGCTTCAGTCAGGCGAAACATCCTTGTGAAGTGTCGTAAAGTGTTTTGTGTGCTCATCAAACCACTTTTCTTGAACAAAAACCCTTTATCGATACAGACTATGGGAACTCTGAATCATCAATTTCAATGGATAAAAAGATTGATTTTAAATGTGAGGTCATGGCATCAGTTCCTGGGTCAACACGTCATTTACATTGATTGAATTGAATGGGTTTACTTTCTGGACTTTGATACCTGAATAAATGGGTCTTCAGTAAAATATTTCGATGATTTTATATTTATGATGATATTATAGTTATATCTCCACTTAAAAAAATCCCAGAAATGTTTGGAATAGTTTATTATAAAACTAGTAGGAAATTCTGAACGATTTTATCAAAGGGAAGTAAAACAGGGGAAGATCTTCCCGCCAAACGAGCATAAAAAGGGCCAACAAAGGCACTTTAAGCAACTTTAAGCTCAAATTACCAAAAATCTACAGTCGTGTTTAACACACGAAAGTCATGCAGCCTCAACAACAACCCTTTGTTTGATATACTGCAAAAAGTCTAATTTTGTGGCCTTGTGTTATCAATGATTTTACTGAGATTATAAAGGGATTATTTAAAAATGTTTCTTTCATTTGAACATTTTTTATTGCATTTTAAAACCAAATAGTTTGCCTGAAAATTGCCAACATCAATTTTCAAATCAATTTAATCTCTTTTATATAAATAAAATAAAGGAATACACAAATTCAGCTGTGGCAATAGCCTGCCGTATGTTAGCAATTGGAATTTTAAATGCAATTTATAAAAAAGTTTCTAATAAAACACAATTTATTCCCTTTTTATTTCTTGTTGCTGTGTTTTATCAATATACTGCGAAGTTTCGATTAGAAACTTTGGCGACAGATGGTCTCGGGCAAGCTACAATGATTAATTAGCTTTTCCCCCAGCTAGAAACTTACATATCTTTCCCAAAAAAAAAAAAACTCATTGGCATTTGATTAACTTTTGTGGCATAATTTTTGGCATCTGTTGCTGCATGTTAATGAACCACTTTGATAAACAAATTCATTGACAGAGGGGGAGAGGGAGAGGGGGCTTTTGCCACAGGAAGTAATTAAAGAACAATTTTCGAGAATTGTAGCCAAGTACATGCCTGCACACACACACAAATGGCAGACTGTATTGTACATCTTCCAATCACTTCATCATCAAACACACTTGTTGTTCATGCGTGTCACATAAAACTTGACTCCTTCGAATCTCCTGTTACCAAGTTGCCCGGCCCGGACCAAACTTTTGTAATATTCTGCAAACTTGGGTGTTAGGGGGGTTTGGCCAACTCGTTTGGCGTTTAATAGCCTCAAATGCTCAAATGGCTTATCGAACTTTTGTGTGGCTCAAATGCGGTGCGAAACGAATTCACCTCGTCGTCGAGTGGGTGAAAACTCTTGAAGAAGTGCCCGGAACTTTTGGCTGCATATTCTATTCGCAAACTGAGCAAACTTTTGCTGTTGCTAATTGTGTATAATTTGGTTAATTAGACAGATATCAGACATAAAATCGGTTTTTGGGTAATTGAAAACGATTTGTGTGAAATTTCGATTCTTCCAGTGTACTTTAAGTTTTTTCTTTTTGTGGCAAAATGGCAACACGAGAAACTATTCTGTGCAGAGCAATCAATCAAGTGGCCTTAAAACTTTTGACCAAAATTAATGTAGTGCTTTTGAAAGGTATGAAAAATGTCATAAGTGTCCCCCCATACATCTTAAAAATGTTGTATTAAATGAAATCATTTATTTATAAAGAAATATAAGTAAAGAACAGTTTAAAGGTGACAGTAGAAAGTTTATAAAAGAAATGCTAAAAGTGTGTTCTAGGAGTTCAGAGATGTAGAAAAGATTCATCGGAGGGGAAAAAGGTAAAGACTTTTCATTGACTTTAGAGAAACAAAGAGCCAAGCCGAGCTACTCTTAATCTCTTGACTTGTGTCTAATTCTAATTTTGGGGGTAATAGCCAGAAACATACATAATATATATTCTTGATCAGAATCAACAGCCGATTGATATAGCATTGTCCGGCTTTTGTGGCTCATTTTAGCATCTCTTTAAAAGTAATAAAGTCATTTGATTGAAGTCTACACTAAATCCACAACATTGCAATGAACTAAAACCCCCAAATTGTGTATTTTTTACGAAAAGTTCATAATTTTACAAACCTTGACTTCTTCACTCTGCATTTTTTTTCTACCGCAACTTTACCTCCCAAAAGGCTTAAAACTTTTTTGTAATTGTTAATTGTAAAATAAGTCGCAGATTAATTCCGAGTACGCGCACTTTTGCCTTCATTACTAACCCCAAGCTGCAGCTTTAAATCCTCAAACAAAACCCAGAGAGGCGTAAATGGGCCCGCTGGCTCAGGATAACACACACACACACACACACACCCACTCGCTTCGCATATTTCACGAGAATAATTATTAAAATTGCTTTGCATAAAAGTCGTCGGTGGCAAAAACTTTGGTGCCAAGTGGCGCCAATGTGACCCCATCGTACGTAATCTTTGTCGCCAAGCACTCACCTGAGACTGCCCACAGGCGGCGAGGCATAGGGTATGCCCAGAAAGGCCTCCACCAGGGGTGTGGAGCGGACCACAATCCCACGTAGCAGACCGTATTTGGTTTTCACCGTATTACTGCCACCGTGCAGGCACTGGCAACAGTCTGGCCAGAGGGTGGAGAGCAGCAATAGCATTAGCAAGGTGCCCGGTGTCAGCTGGTGACGCCAACAGGATGGTGGATTTCGTAGTCGTTGTGAGGCGGCTACTGCTGCTGCTGCTGCTGCTGCTGATTGCCGTTGATTGTGTATGTCGTTTTTTTGTGTGAAAATCTCTAGAAATCTTTTTAATGTTATCAGTCTTATAATGCAAATTCCCGTCGTCATAGTGCGGGCATCCGTTTCCGTTTCTGTTTCCGCTTCCTCATTCCCCACATCCACTTCCGTTTTGATTTGCTGTCGCTGCACCAACGCTGCACAAATGCCTCCAATGTAGCTCATCAAGGAACCAAGCAGAAAGTAACCGTAAATACTTCGATTTTGATTTGGATTTGTCAACATCAATTGGTTGGTCGGGCTGGTGATTTCATTTTGACAGCCGTCGTGCGCTGGTTGAGCTGGTGCGGCACATGTTGCTGGGGCATGGCCATATCCTAATGCTTTGATTTCAAATATTATACACGGGACGTGGTCTCGATAAAAACTGAAGCTTCAGGTTGCAGCTTAATCCTGTGCCGTCTCCTGCTTGCCCAAAAGATATCTGCAAAATGGACGAAGCAAAAAAAAAAAAGGAAAAAAATGGAAAGGAAAGGAAATGGCAAATTAACTTTGTGCTATTTAGTTGAAGTGAAATTATAAAAAGGTACACTCGAAGAAAAGTAAGGTATATAGTCGTTTTAGTAGTTAAGTCAAGGATTTTGCAATGCAATTTGAAAGCTGAATCTAATCAAATTATTCTTCCTAATCTGTTTCTTCGATAGTAACATTATGCCAACTTTAAATCTGAAAACTTATACTACTAAATCCGGGAAATTTATACTGAATTTTTATACTGTTAGTAGCTGTTCAAGATATTTTTAATCAGCATTGATATCGCACCCACCAAATGATAGTAAGAGAACTATACCCTTGCAATGGGTATCATAATTTTGCCCAGAAGTTTTGCAACGCATAGAAATATTCATTTCCCACCCCATAAACTATATATATTCTTGATCAGGGTGACAAGCTGAGTCGATTGAGTTTTGTTCGTCCGTCTGTCTGTCTGATTCTACGCGAAGTAGTCTCTCATTTTGGAAGCTATCGAGCTGAAATTTCAATTCAAATTTGCACAGAGTCCTCTTTCTGCTGCGCGCTACTAATATGTCGGAACTGATCGGATCGAATGACTATATCTCATAGCACCCATAGGAACAATCGGTTAGAAACCTAGTTTTAGTATGAAAAACTTTTTTCTTTTCAATGGAAACGTCTTAAAACTTTGTATTCAAACGTTTTCAAAGCTTTTTTATAATTTTGCCAAGTTTGATAAAAATCGGACAACTATATGGTATAGCTACCATAGAAAAGATAGGTCTGAAAAAAGTCTTAGTTAGAAAAACTTTGTTGTTTTTAATGATAGCATCCTGCAATTTCGTATTTGCTTGTTTTACATGCTTTCATCCAATTCTACAAATTTTTGTCCAAATCGGACGACTATATCATATAGCTCCCATACAAAAGATCGTTCGGAAAATGGGTAGTTGTGGGAAAAAAACTATTTTTGAAAATATTTAAGCGAGCACAGATGAAGCTAGCTTAGCTTTCTCGTTGATATTGCTTTTTAGAAGCTATTTGCATTCTCAACTTGAGGCATTAAACATCAAACTTTAACACATGCACCGATTCCTCCTTCAATGCCAGAGTTACCAATTATCAAATCTCAGTCATCAGTCTAATTTATACACACAAAACCATTAGCCTATTTGCTCCGTCAATAGCCAGAGTAGAGTGAAGACCTGGGTATTCCCAAGTCAAAACGCCTAGCATATAATTCTAAGTATGCTTTTAGGCAGACGTTCGGCTTATTGTTTTGCACACTGTTTGAGAGAGCCTTGCAATATTGCATACGAATTTAAGCAAACAACAAGTAGCAATAGCAATAGCACAATATCAAATATATGACTCCATTGGCTTGCTCTTTTGGCTCACAGTTTCAGCGTCAGCAATATAGAATATGTCGACTAACAAAATCTATATATGAAGTCATGGACAGGGCAAACAAAAAATGCAAATCTAGGCACTTTTTTTCTATCTATTGCTGAACAACAATCCTTGCTGAGTTCTACTTTTTTTACTTTTCAGCAATATTAAGCTCAGAGCTTGCTCCTCTCAGTGAAATTTTGGGTTTTTAATAAAATTAAAATTCTGTATTCTGTATTCTTAAATATTCGGCATCAAAATCCAAAGTGCAATTTTAAACTTTAACAAAACTTTTCCCTGCTTTGTTTGCATAATTTTAATTACAAAACTCGCCCAAATGTTGTATTCTCAGTGTAGGAACTTTTGTCTTTTTTTTTTTTTTGCTTTTTTTGGGCTATTCCGTGTTGAAATGAGATTGCATTTGCCCACCGCACACACACACACACCAACACAGGCACACAGACACCTTTCCGCTGGCAAGTTCTGGTCTTAACTGTGCAACGCATCAGAGCGTAGCATCCTTAAATAGCCTTCGCTTGGTCAATGCATCCGGGCTGGCTGCCAGGGAGGGGGTGGGTGGGATTTTTCATTCGTACCGTCGGGAGGGGTGCGCGCCCACTTTTATGTTTGCGGTGCAGCTGCAAAATGTGTTGCCAATGCTTTTGCCAGTCTTTTGACCTGAGTTTTCAGGTTTTTATGCGAAATGAGGTGGTAATGCAAGCGATGCAAGCGGTTGAATTGGTCTGAACTAGTCCAAAGAACTTAATTAAGAATTAAACCGTGCACTTAACAACTGCTGTGGCATAAATTGATATGCGGCACCTCTGGTCATTTATTAAAGCCAATTTATTGTATCCGAGTTTGACCCAGTGTGGGGAACAATTTTTAATTAAGATTAGGTTTGGGATAAACGATTAATATGTATTTTTTGCTAACATCATATATGCGAAAGTTTGTATGTTCATAACTCAATCGCACAGAAGTGGCCCAACGAATTCGGCTCAAATTTGTAACACTGATAGTTGATTATCTAGAACATGGGATAATGGCTATATGACAATAATCTCAATGATCTTGAAACCGCGAAATGAAAGTTTTTGACGAGAAGTGTTTTTGGTCCTTTTTGTTACTTTTTTTTTACTTTTTATTCATGAAGAATGTTCTGTAGATACGTAGGTTGGAGTAATTAACATCTGAAAATGAGTAATTTTATCGGCTTATCGCTTTGACAAACAGCAAGAACATTTCAGTTTATGACCCTCAACTCCTTATACCAGCAACTCAAAGTGACCTCCTTTAGTGTTTTAAAGTTAGATGTAGAAAATGATTCCTCAATTAACGCTTCGCTTGCAGCTCTATATCTAAACCGTGATCTTTTAAAGTCACTGATAACTAAAGCTGGGAAAAAAGTCGATGTTTTCGATTTTTTGAATAAAAAAACATATCGTTGTAAAGCCATATATTCAAAAACTTCGATGTTTTGTTAAACATCCAAAAGTTTGGTTAATGAAACGAAAAACTCTAAGGTCACAGGTAGTTACATAAAATTAAGTGAGTCGGATAAAATCGCTGAGTGTGGAATCCCTATAATAAGAGGTCAGTTAAAACCAGGGATGCAATCCGTTCGGAAACAAGCACTAGCTCGGTTCAGAGGTTCCAGGTGTTTTTAAGCCTCCGGTACGGTTTATCAGATGGTTTTTAAAGCTAACTGAACCACGGTTTTGGTTCACTTGTAAATTTTTATATAAAGGCCCGTTTCATATTAGAAAATTATGATTTTTAAAGTGAATATGTGGCTGTTCGCACACTTTCGATATTGACTTTCATATAATATTATCAGCATACCTCTAAAATCCTTATATTTGAAAGTGCTTAGAACCACAAAATGTTGTAAATAATTGAGCACATCATTTCATACATTAAGGGCCGTTTTCTAATCTACTACATAGAGCTTTCTGTCACATAATCCTACAAATAACAGAGCAAAATCGATATGTTGTGAGTAAGTCTTTAGCTAAATAATACAAACTTTTTAACAAAATTACCAGGCCACAGAAATAAAAATATAAATTCATAAATGACAACACAAAATATGTTAAATCAAATTCATAAACCAATTAGCGAAAAGTTTGCCAAACTTTAGCATTTATGTTAATTGGAATTTAGATTTGAAATGACTCCAGCACATTTCTAACAACAAGATATCCTTTTGGGTGGCACACAAGCCCATATATTTGAACGCAAACAATCCCAGATTCGACTTTAGATAGGGGCCATTTAATGAGTTTGTTATTTTTTGTTGAACCTTTATCCCCCCATTACTCACACTTGAATACAATTTGTAATGTACAAATTACCGTATCATTGTTATCATATTACAATGTTAATCCGCAACATGATGGAGATTTATCCAGCAAACTCTCACATACAGTACAACAGAGTTAAGCCTAAAGTGTAAATCCGTCAACCTTTTAGGTGTTAATTTAATGCTCTGCCCAGTGTGTGAAAAAAAGGGGAACGAGAAAATACTCGCACAACAAGGCAGAAAGCATAACAAATGATATGAACTCCTTTAAGCTCTTGTGGGGCTCATTAACAATTGTTGTTTTGCCAGCACATTTTCCTGCTGGTTTTGCGGCCATCACATTATCCGTTTGCGTGTGTGTGAGTGCGAGTGTGAGTGTGTTTCTGTGTGCGGGTCATATATCTTTCGGTCTAAGCGGAGTTGTTTAAATCGTATATTTTATATCCTAAAGCTAAACAATTGACAGAAATAAAACAATGTCGTGACGAGACGTTGAGCTAAAATAAACATACAATTTCACTAAATTGCAGCCATTAAACTAAAGTTTAACTATGTCCCAGAGACCACTGACAATTTTCTTGTTTTTTTTTTTCATCACCATCCGCAAATCAGGGCAACTTTTCGGACTGGTGTGTGTGTGTGCGTGTTGACAACCAAAATGTCGGCACGTTTTTAACGAAAATTGTTCGTCTCTTTACTTAACGTCGTAATGTGCCAGTGAGTCATGAGAATGAGAAAATTCTAGGGGAGTTCGAAATAAATTTCAACTTTTAAATTAACTAAAAGCTTTAAGTGGCATTTCCAGAGACACATTTTTTCGAGCAAGTTTCCGGAATGATAAATATTTACATTTTTGCTTAGCAAATGTCTTTCAAGCTATGCGCTATTTTCTATCCTTTTTGAAACAGTTTCTTTTACGGTTTTTTATGGAAAATCTGTAAAGACCGATAAAATTGCATATTTTTGCATGAAAGCCATTGAGCCTGAGGGGTAGGAAGCAACGCAGACATTTATCCCAGGCATCCACACATCTATTCACACAAGAGATGATGGGAATGCAAACGGGGGAACCACACAGACACACACACACACACACACGGCAGATGGAAGAAACTTGAATATGGCTGGAAATCATGGCAATGGCAAACAGGAAATGTTGCATTCTTGGCGCTCTGCAATTCGCCAACTTCAACTTGATGCCAAGAAAATAAGAAAAAGGGAAAAAAATGTATACAATAAAAAGTAGGTGTAACTATAGTTGCAGAACGCAGCAGGGAAGGAATAATGTTTGGGGAAGACCTATAGATACCCAGGTTTTAGAGTACCATCCTAACATCAAACCCCCGAGTTTAGATAAAACTCATTTTACAGACTATTTCTGGAATCCCGGCTATGTACATACGCTCAGATAAATGTCGATTGTCCGAGTCGGACAGTCTGTTGCATTTCGCACATCTAGGCAAGCAGATCTACGTTGCTTGCTTAGAAACACAACGAGAATTATTTTATGGTGGAAAATCAAAGTTTGTTTGCTTTACGTTTGCTCTTCATAATGTTATGAGTTCAACCGCTCGTAATGTAAATTTCGTTTGTTTTCACAGCATTTCTGCCCTCTCAAACTCTCGGAAAATTGAATTCTTAAAGCCCCCGTATTACGCTCAAGTGACGAAATCAAACATAAAATATAACACAGTTGCATTAGTTGTGTTACAACCCGGCTAAGTACAGAAATAACACGTTAGGTCGTCCTACAAAGGTACCTCTTTCGTATATATATATATACACATTTAAAATGCTTTTTCTCGCAATTTCCGTTTCCAAAAATAAGACTGCTTAATATAAAGTAGCTTTGCAAGCTTTCCCCAACCGCATCTACCCTCCAGCGATTGCAATTTTTCCACTGAGCTTCACCGGCTCAAGAAGTGGCAAAAGAAAACTCACAGCACACTCTCGTTCTGCTTTTCCAATTCCCATTCCAAAGAAATGGGGCGGGCTGTGTGGGTGTGGAGAACTTTTTGCATTAAACTGGAAATAAAAGTTGCAAGCGCATTAAAAAATTGTTGCATTTTACAGTTTGCAGTGGCAAAAAAGGCGAATTGCCAAGACAACCATGTTGATGGCAATTGTTGTCATTGGGCACGGATTTAACGTTGAAATTTTGTACGTCTTTTCATAAGTGTGCAATGAATTTCCGGATGCGAGTAGAGCTGCAATTGCTGCGTAATTCATTTGAGGTCAACGATGCTGGGAAGCAGCAAGAAATCGGCAATAATAATAATACCAACTGCAACAAGCTTGTCTGTCTGACTGACTGAACCCAGAAACAACGTTCAAGGAAATTGAGGAGCCAAGCAATATATTGAGTTTAGTCAGGCATTCAATTGATTCTTCTTCAACCAGCAGCACAGACGGTGCCCGAGCAAGAGATGTTTGTAGATGAGGGGAAAGTGTCAAAGGAAATGAGGAAACTTAGTATATTAAAGCTTAGTGTTTTAGTTTCATTATTTTGTGGTTATTTATTTTATAATTATTGTGCATGCCATCAAAAATGTTTATCTGCCAAATTAGTACTACAAATGTTCATGATTGAATTCATTAACCTAAATTAGTCGCATCAATTTTTCACTTAAACTTTTCCACTTGGACGTGGTATTTTCCATTTTTCGATTATCTATTCAATGAATTATGGTTTGGACAGTGCGTAGAATATCAAGCTTATTCTATCACTGCTTGAAAATGTTGTGGATAGTTCTTCTATCTGAGTCGCAGCTTGCAAAATATGGTCAACCAATTTTATCTGTGCTGTCTGCTTATCCAAATGACAGGTACAAATAAAACAGAAAACCTTTCTGCTCACTTGCTACTTTCTATTTATGTTTCTCAATAAGAAATCATATTGAAGGGAGCAATTTGATTCAGTTCTCAGAATCTGAGCATAATCATAGCTATCCAGGTGTCAGGTCGAAGGGTTTTTAGTGTTGTTTGATGCGTTAGAAGCTTACAAGTTTACATTCGTAAGATGTTCACTCGAACAGTAACATCTGCTGTTACGAAGAGATATTTCTTGAAACCTGCAACTGATCCAAACGTTTACAAGAAAGGTTAGTAATGGAAATACTGTACCAATTTAAGTCTTAGAGAACATTAAAATCCCATTTTAAAAAGCAGGCTCCCTTGGAAACCTTAGAATGCTCGAAACAAAATCATTGGCTTGCCAATTATGGGAACTTTAGACCTTAGCCACCACAAACTGTACAAGTTTTGTAGAATTTCAGCTAAAAATGATATATATAGTTGTCTGAAAAACTTATTTTAAAAAGGAAGTGCTATTTCAATTACTCCTATAAAATCTACTAAAATTTACAAATATTTAACTGTGTTTTTTACTGTCCCTAATCCAAAAAAAGTTTTATTATTCCTTATTAAACCTCAAACCCTCTTGATCTTGCAAGTTTGATACTAACTCACTTATTTTATTTAGAAAAAACTTTGTTAAACAAATTATTTCTGCTGCTTTAAGTAAGCATAATGCAGCTGAATAATACATTTCTTTTGTCAGCTTCAGCTGTAGCTGTGGGATGCACCCCCCCCCCCCCCCCCAGAGATAACACATTAAATGCCACCTATTCAATTTATCCGGAAAGGTGGGTCATAGAATTTTGCATTCAGCAAATCTAGTGGGTCTTTTGGGGAAAGCACACAAATTGCCAAACAAATCCAAAATAAAAACCCATTAAAAAGCAATTTCCCTAAGCGCAAAAAACAGACATACAGGCGCAGGGCAAACAAACTTATTTAACCTTCAACATGTTTGTGCAACTTTATTTTCAATTTCCGCTCCATAGACAAACAACTAATGTGAGCAACTGTAAAGGTCAACCAGCAATAAGTTCCGTTTTGTCAACAATTTGGTTTGATTTCCTAATTGCGATTACGGAAAGTTTTGGGGCAGTTGATTTAAAACAGTTTTATTGACAAACACACACACACACACACACACACGCAGAGCGGAATGCGCCAAGTCGGCAAATAAAATATAGTAGCAATACATAATATAACAAAATTACAAAATGAGAGCATCAGAGCATCAAGCAAAAAAATACAAATAAAAAAAAAAAACCGCTTGCCAAGAGTTGCTGCCGGCTCCTGTCTCATTCGATGCTGGAATCAAGCAGGCATGTAACCTCGTTTATTTTGCAGCATAATGAAAGGGGGAAAGTTTCTGCAATTTCACCGCCCCTAGTTCCGGCCATGTGTGTGTGTGTGTGTGTGAGTGTGTGTGTGCGAGAGAGGTGCAACGACGGCTGGCACTAAATGGCATTTGAAATGTTTTGTAGTTCCACTTTGGTGCTTTTGGCCTGACGACGCAGCTTACGCCTTTTGCCATTTTGAACAGACGTAGAGCCCGCATCCTGGCACACACACACACACACACACACATACACTCAATCAAGTTAGCACAAAAAAGGTCAAATGAAAATTATAATTTAAATAATAAAAATAAAAGAGAGGACGTAATTCCTTTTTGCGAAATTGAAATTGCCTCAGTCTGCTGCAGTCCCTCGTGAAACTGAACCGTTGGCCAGTTTTTAAAAACAATTTGCCTTTGCCGTCAATGCTGACATTTGAGCTACACATAATAATTTCACATTTTTCATGACAGCTCAAATTTTTAACAAGTGTCTTCGGCATATTTGTTGTGGGCTGGATGAAAGAGTCAATAAAAGCTGGGAAAAAAACCGCAGCCGGCAGTTTTTCAAGCAAGTTTATGCTGATTTAAAAGTCCCTTCTATTTTTATATTTATTTATTTATATACCAGAGCAAATACTTCATAAATGTTCTATAAATTTTACCATTTTACCAGTCCATATAACCACTCCAAAATAACTCTTAGAACTAGAACCGAACCGTTTATCTGTAAGTTTATCATTTATACACATTTATAAGCGTCTAAAGCAAAGCTTGAGAGCATTTGATAGCCTCTATTCGTGACACCTTCCAGCAATGCCAACTCAGTTGTCCTGAGGTAATTTGGCCTCGCTCGTTAATTACACAGGGTTTCAATAACTTTTGGTTCCTCGCCATGCCTGTAGTTGTTCTCTTTTGTAACCACGTGCGCTCATCCAATTGGCAGTTTCCAGTGAGTAATGCATTGTACTGTAATTTGTATGCCGTAAGAGCTCCAACCGCTGTTGCCAAAAGAGACTTGTTAAGGGTTCCACAGTAAAGTTAATCTATGTGCAACATGTTTGTGTTTTTTAGTATTTCTCATGAACCAATTAAGGTTTCTCTTCTGCTTGTCAGGTGTTCACTTCTTATTACCACCGAAATCAGGGCACTTTTGGTATGAAGGAAGCGAAACAATCATGCTTTTCATAGAAAATTGATATTTGTGCAGGTTAACTTATTTATCTTTTGATAATGTTGATTTCTGCAGAAGCTGCATGTATGAAGATGAGGAGGAGATGACAAGGTCACCTCTTCCACTCAATCTCCTGGAGACATCTGAACTAGAGATCCCAGCTCTACTAAAATTCATTCTATACACACAATGGTCCAGTTGGGAGAACCCTCTTCTCGCTATCAGCCTTGTCTTTGTAATGCGCAGAGAGAATCATTCCCAAACTTCATTCAAAACTTCAGTTCCAAAAGATGAAATTCGGTAGTGTTTTCCTTGTCAATACTTATTTTTGGTAAACATGGCGTATGAGTAATTTTTTAGGCCCTTTCGCTTCCATGAAAATTTAACAAAAAATGTTCGACTATCACATAAATAATAGCTTTGGGAATGCTAAGAACAACTTTTTTCAGTTGCACATATATCAATTTTACTGTATAGTCAGATTGACCCCTGGACAAAAAGTTGCAAAAGAGCGAGAGATTGTGCTAAGACTTCAAGCTTTTTATTGAAAGTGACGAATCAGATCTGTTTGTACATAAAGAAGCCAAGGCTAGGTTAGGTTGCGATGGCTGAGAGCGACAAGTCGCCCTCCCACTTAGGTCTCTTTGGGCCCATTGCGATGCTATAAATATAAAATAATAATTACCTTATGGTACAGTTTGGAAAATGGTTTAGAAGAAGCTTCAAATTATCTTATAACCTGCGCTTAAATTGTATAACCAGAATTGTTTTCGAATAAGAAACTTTACAGCTGCCGCTTAAAGTTGCAAACATAATTGAGGTCAAGAGAATTTGTTAGTATAAAAATTAACTTAGCCACCTTGAATTCTGGGATATTTCCATGCCTGACGAAGTTAGTGAACCGTGTAATATATGTGTTAATTTATTGACTTAAATGAATCAAAACAGGACGACAAGTTAAATTAAGAGGGAAAGTCAAATAAACAAGCATCTTGACTGCATCAATTTAAATGAGTTTTGCATATTTGATTTGGGACTAAAGAAAATACATTTATTGGTGCAGTTGGAGATCTTTTATGGGTTAATTGTAAAAGTTAGTAAATTAATTTATACATCCTTATATAAAAGGAAACAATTCAACACTTTATTGACAGATTTCCATTAAGAAAATTTAAATTAATCAAAATAGAAAACTGAGGTGATTGACTGTAAACTTTGTTCGTGATTTGCAAATTGTATTTGACAGTCTCTAGTATTGCTAGAGAATAACCATATTTTCACTTAAATCTTTGCTTATCTTTTTGTGGAGTGAACCTTAAACAAACATTACAGTCTTAATCATGGATTTGAAGCACTAAACAGCTTTTCAGTTGACTATTTCTGTAGCCTACTTTTCGGCATAATTTGCATCATTTGAGGGCTTAATCCACACAAAAAGTTTCTAATTTGATATCAAGACTCACCTACAGCTGATAATTTTCCACTCGACGAGTCTCAAATGCAAATCCTGTCAAAACAATCCACACGCCACGTACAAGTTTTAATGCCGAAAATTGTGTTGTCGCAAAGATACTTCAACGTGTGTTTGGCGCTTGTTTTTGCCTTTGTTAGTTGAGTACAAGTACACGTACAATACATGAACAAGTATGAATACTTGAAGCACATGCACACACACACACACACATACAGACACCTAGATACATGCATAAATACATTAACGGGCGCACACACACACACCCATAGAGAGAGCACTTGAGCTGCTGCTGGTGTTGTTGTTGCTGTTGTTGCTGTTGTGTGTGTGTGCGTGCGCAGACGCCGATTAATTCCATTGGCACCGATTGAAACTTTTGCGCTTCATGGCAGCAATAAATTACGATTGGATATATTTACAGCCCCAGTACATATGCCAATACCTATCTATATATATACATATGTACTCACTATATAAATGTACACATTTACCCATTAAACGCATCCTTTCATTTACATATTCATTAAATTACCAAACGATCTCAGAATAGAGTTACAAAATGTTGGGCAAAAAAAAAAAAAGAGTAATACAAAGCGTCAGACGAACTGCCAAGTGGCCTGGGACGAGGATGATGATGTATGGAGCTGTTTCGGAGGTCCACATTTGCATTAAGCCCATTTAATTATACTAAGTACATAGTAAATACAAGCGGAGAGCACAGTCGAGCAGAGTAGTTGCGTGTTTACATTTACTCAAGTGGTTGTTGCCAAGCGGCCCCCTCCCCCCCTAACAACGAGCCCCCCCCCGTTCCGTTACAACGACACACTACACTGTTCAACATGGCAACTATTAGGGAGGCATGTGTGCTATTGCCGCAGTCATAAATTATTTATACCTCCGTAATTTGGTCAACTTGCCAGCTTCTCCCCCTCGCTCCACCGTCTAGGCATATCTTCATCTTCATTCCCTTGTTAATCGCCTTCTTGGTTTTGGTATTATTCAAGTGTGTAAATCAACTTAGAATATGTTTCAATTGACCACGTTTGTCTCATTTGCATTTTACATTTGCTTTTGTGTGGGTCATTAGGCCACATCTGCATTCCATTGGGGAGTAATTAGAAACTATGAAACAATGGTTCCACATAGGCATAATTATGTATATGATAGTAGAGGGAAAGATTTAGGAGAGTTGTGAACTTGTTAAATGTTGGAGGGGAATTAGTTGGGTTTAATGGGAATTTATGAGCATTATTCATACATTAGGAGAAGTGTGGCGATGATAGAGCAAGAATATATGTAAATGGAATCCCTATACTTATGAAAAGGAAAAGGATATACACAATTCGCAAATGTAACAAGAGGATACCCAACGTTTCGCTGAGATTCATTTAAGACTTTATTTAATCGTCCTTTCTAGGCACAAATCGACAAGTCTTTTGACTTTTCCTTTGTCTGGGTTTTCGATCTGCTTCTTCTACTCCTCGCTCTAGTTTTAACACTGCAACCTCAGCCAAGAGTTTCTAGATTTTTGTTTTAAAGCTTCCTGATTTAAACTCAGCTCTCGCATTTTGTGCTCGTTTTTTTTTGAGCCAACAATTCGCCTTCAAAAAAATGACCAAGTCGGCTTTGCCTGTCAACTTTAACCTATTTTTTTTTATGTCAGCCATTACCTTTTTTTCTTTATAGTCCCGCCCCGATTCTGGGTCCAATTTTTTAATATTAGAGTGCTTGAAGTGTATAAAATGGTTTTAATAAAATTTTTGTATGAAAATGCTTGCAGAATTTATTTGAAGTCGACACTCTCAGGTTGTTTGTTGTCCAACATGAATAAAGAAACAACAAAAACAACAGGACGCTTGCAGCCCAGTTTGTTTTGCTAATGCAATTTATTCTGTCTTTGCTGCATGCTGTACTCAGTAATTACGTGCTCTGGTTTCAGGACCCTATTCTTTCTGATATTTTATCGATTTGAGTAAAAGTTGCTTGCTTAATAAACAGATCTGCCCCAGTTGCAATTCTGTTCTCAGGCTTCACCTATTAACTGAAACTAAAATCGAGTGCCCCAAAATGTATGCTTCATTTTGTGAGAGGAAAGACGAGTCCAGTTATATTTAGGTTTAGTTTCTTTAGGTTTATTCACTTCTAATCTTCTTGGTTTAGTTTTTTACTTCCACTCTCGACAACGACTTATATTCGAATGATCTCGTCGCGTCTCTTTTAGCATACTCTTTACAGTTCTTTTACAGTGTAGTCTTATATCTAGGTGTATGCGAGAAAGAGACGACTATGTCCACTAATGTTATGACTATGTTAATGTTAAAGGGAATAGCAGTTAGGTTGACCATGAGTCTTTGAATGTATCCTCTCTATCCTACTACAACTCGGCCATCCTGACTGCTGTATCCCCTGATCACAGTATTTTACAAAAATTATCTTAATTTACTTATCATTATTTCTAGTTTATCAGCTATTTCTGTATCGTATTCATTTTTTTCTTATTCCCTTTCCAAATTCTCATATTTTGTGCACTCCAAATACCTTGATAAGGGTTACGGGACAATTGGAATCCTTCTACGTCTTTTAATAAAAATCTATCGTTTCTTAACACTTTCGTTATCATATAAGGTCCCTTATTTTTCGGAATTAGCTTTCTAGATGCCCCTACAGTACTGTCAAAATTCTTGACCATCACATAATCTCCCTTTTTGTACTTTCTAGCTTCTCTTTTTCCTTTGTCATACTTTTCCTTGTTGTAATCTTGTGCTTTCTTTTGAATCTCCGCCGCTTTGTCTCTTATCCCTGATAAACTTTCTGTAACCGGTATATTTAATTTCTCTTCTAATTTTTCCTTTAATTCGTCCATTACTTGTCCTTTTTGTTCTATCCCGAACAACATTTTACTTGGTAACTGTTTAATGCTTCTATGTTGTGTGTTGTTCATCGCGTATTCTACTTTTTCTATCACCATGTCCCAATGCAAACCTATTTCTGGTTCTATCAACTTTGCTATCATTGGGCCAAGGCTTCTGTTAATCCTTTCAACCTGTCCGTTCGCCTGTGGCGAGCCTGTTGCAATCTTAACATGTTTGATATTAGATTCCTCCATAAATAACTCGAATTCGTTTGACGTAAAACAACTTCCGCGATCTGAAATTATACATTTTGGTCTACTGTATGCCCTAAAATAGTCTCTCAATGCTACCATAACCTCTTTCGTATTTGTCGTTTTTGTTGCATACAATCTCACAAACTTTGTAAAACCATCAACCACAACAAACAGATGCTTTTTCGATCTACCAGAATCTACTGGTCCATAATGGTCGATATGAACTACCTGAAATGGCTTGTTGCCTTTTGGAATGCAGTGCAGCAACCCTTCTCCCTTGCCAGTTTTCGGAGAAAAAGCAATACATTTCAAACAGTTTTCAATGTGATGGACACATTTCTCTTTGATGTTCGGGAACCAATAACTTTTACCTATTATATCCATCATTTTATCTCTACCAATGTGACCAATTTCATCGTGATATTTGTACATCACATGATCCTCCATTTCTTCTGGGACATAAAATAAAATTCTACCATCGTTCGCTTTCCTGTATATAACCCCGTTTCTCATCTCGAATAATTTATGTTCTGTATTCTCCAAAACTT
Source organism: Lordiphosa andalusiaca (assembly GCA_035044965.1). Taxonomy (NCBI): domain Eukaryota; kingdom Metazoa; phylum Arthropoda; class Insecta; order Diptera; family Drosophilidae; genus Lordiphosa; species Lordiphosa andalusiaca. The sequence goes on along the minus strand of JAWNNM010003326.1, from coordinate 3,297,360 downwards.
TTTTCAATTTCTGTATTTTCTGATCTTTTGATTGACAAATGACAAGATTATCTTCAAAACTGTTTGTTTCCACAATTAATATGTTTGTACATCTGCTAAGAGCGTCCACATGCTGCATTCTATTCCCAGCTCTATGCACCAGTTCATAGTCATAATTTTGCAGTTCCAATGCCCATCTGGCAATTCGTGGATTAAGCTCTACCTTGTTTAACGTTAGCGTAAGTGAGTTGCAGTCAGTGACAATTTTAAAGCGTTTCCCTTGTAAGTAAATGCGAAATCTGCGTAAAGCATGAATAATAGCTAGCGTTTCTAGCTCGAAACTGTGGTACTTTGACTCAGCCTCTGTCGTTCGCTTTGAAAAATAGAAAATTGGATGAAGTTTCTTGTCTTCTTTTTTCTGTAGCAATACCGCACCAAATCCTAGAGCACTTGCATCACAGTGAAGCTCAATGTCGTCTTTGTAATTATAAATTGATAGCACTGGAGATTGCATCAACTTTTCTTTGAGCGTTGAAAAGCAATTCAACTCATTTTCCCCAAATTGAAACTGTCTATCTTTTTTTAATAAGTCATACAAAGGTTTGGCAATAGTCGAAAAATCTTTTATAAATCTGCGAAAATATGAACACAAACCGAGAAAGCTTTGAACAGCCTGTGCTTTATCTGGAACTGGAAAATTTTGCACTGCTTCCATCCCTTTTTCATCTGCTCTAATTCCTTCACCTGATATCAAGAATCCCAAATATTTAACACTTGATTGCAGAAATTCACACTTATCCATTCGTAACTCCAATTTATTCTGCGATAATCTGATGAAAACCTCTTTTAACGTTTCCAAATGATCGTTTAAATCTTCACTTGCCACCATAATATCGTCCATGTATACGATTACTTTGTTCTCTCTGATCAGGTCAGCAAATATCTTGTTTACAAAACGTTGAAACACTGCTGGGGCATTTTTCAACCCCATAGGCATTCTGAGAAACTCGAACTGCCCTAATGGTGTTACGAATGACGTATATTTAATCGATTCCTCATTGACAAACACATGGAAATAACCGTTTTTAAGATCTAACTTAGAAAACACTTTTTTGTTAACCAATTTATCCAACAAATCATCTATAAGCGGTAGCGGATAGTTGTCTTTGATCAAATACTTATTAATTTTTCGAAAGTCTATACATAATCTCAAATCAATCAATTCTATCGTCTTCTTCTTCACCAGCACTATGTTTGAAGCATATTCAGACTCACTGGGTCGTATTATTCCTTTCTCTAAATAATCATCTAGTATTTGTTGCAACTTTTCCTTCTCTGTATAAGATAATCTTCTAGGAGCGCAGCTAAACGGTTTTGACTTTTCCAAATTTAGTTTGATTTCACATCTGACCAACGGCTCCTGAGGCTTTTCCGCTTTTACATAATTGTCTTCAATTAACTGTTTGAATCGGCATCGTGTTCTATAATCTACATTTTTCCCACAATTGTAATCATTCATTGAATCATCTGTATAATTAATATTAAGCATGTCTTTGTCAAAACTTTCTTCGTTCTCATTTACATTTTCAGTTGATTTACCCAATAACTTTTTCTGTCTGTTAACTGTTTCATTAGCTGTCTTACTAACTGTTTCACTAACTGTTTCACTAACTGTCTTACTAACTATCTCACTAACTGTCTCACTAACTGTTTCACTAACTGTCTTACTAACTGTTTCACTAACCGTTTCATTTGACTCTACCATTGACGATTCATTTTCATTTGACATATGCTTTCTTGTTGTCGGTTCACATAACTGTGGAAAATTTTCATTTCGTAACTTTTCCGGCTTGTTTTCTTTATGTTTCATATCCACATTCTCTATCGTAACCATTTTCAACGTATTTAGATCTAAATTTAAATCGCATGCCTCCATAAAGTTCCTGCCAAGAACAACATCGTGACTCATAGATTGATCAGCAACAATATATAAATGAAAATAACATTTTATTGATCCTTTCCATATGTAACATAATGATTTTCCAAATATTTCAAGTTGGCTTTTATTTAGCCCAAAATAAGATTTTCGAACTGGTTTCATTGTAACTTCTTTGGGTACTCGATACTTTTTAATAAAAGAAATTGGACTACCGCTGTCTATGAGGCACGCTGCAATAATTGGCAATAATAAAATATTTGAAAACATAATTTTAAAATACCTTACATAATTATTTACTCCAGCACCCTTTCGATTCGCACACTGCCCCACAAAATGACCAAATTCTCCACAGGCGTAGCATGATCCAGGCTCCCTCTTCGGTTTACGGCATTCTTTGGCAAAATGCCCTTTAGAGTTGCAATTTACACAGCGCAGCTCCTTGTTGCCCATAACTCGTGCTGTTGCCATCTGCGATGTGTTGGCTCTTTTCTCCTGTACCGGTAGGCGCACACTAGAGAATGCCCGTAAAATCTGCTCCGGCTCACTAAAGCACTGTATGCGTGCTTGGTCACGCAACCCTGATGCAGGAATTCCTTCAATGATGCACTCCACTAGTTCATCCACATCGATGTTTACGACATTGGACAGCATCATTTTGTCATCGAAATAGGTCGAAAACATTTCATCGGCACACCACTGACGATCCTGGAATTTGCTTCTGGTTTCCGCTTTGGACAGCTTACCTCCGAACGCCATAATCAACTGCTCGAACAATCGATCAGCTGGTTCCAAAATCCGACTTGGATTGGCACGCAGCCAACGTTGTGCATTTCCTTTTAATTTCGCCACCAATAACATTCGCAATCCATCCGCATCCAGATCGTATACTTTTGAAATGTTTTGTAATTGCGCCACCCAATTTCTGGCGCACGATCCTCCGTCGAAATCCATAGTAATTTCCTTGGCCAGCGCCAGTTTGTTTACATTTGCGGTTTGTTGTTGCCCAGCACTGTTCTCGATGACTCTTCCAACACTGCTGGCGTTGCCACCGCTGTTGTTGTTGCCGATGTCGTCTCCAGTGTTGCCACTGAGGTCGTTGTTGATGACGTCATTCACATCTCTTAATTGCGCGTTTTTAATGGCTTCGGCGCGCAATTGTTGAATCAACATTTTTCCCGCATTTATCTCTGCACGCAACTGCTGCACCACTGCTTCTTCAGCACCCTCTGACATGTCGGATTGTGTATGTGCAGCGATCGCTGCCTGTTTTTGTTGTAAATTTTCAGCTGCGCCAGATGTACCTGTACATGTATGTGTATCGAGCGATGATTTCGGCGAGGCACCGTTGCTTGCCTGAGCGTGGCCAGCAATTTCACCACTCAAAGCGGCGTCGCTCAACTCCAGAACTGGCTGCGGTTGTTGTTGTGCATCTTCGTTGTCCACTTCTGCACCCGGCTGATGCTCTGGAGGAACACCACGGCAATTTGGCGATATTGCATTTAATCGCGCCACTAGTTCTGCTTTTGAGCCCTTAGTCGGCAACCCAAGGACTGCTAACCAATTTTTTAATTGGATACACGAAAACTGATTAATTTCTACTGCATTCATTATGAGTTAGGCCCACTTCTGATTTTGTGAGAGGAAAGACGAGTCCAGTTATATTTAGGTTTAGTTTCTTTAGGTTTATTCACTTCTAATCTTCTTGGTTTAGTTTTTTACTTCCACTCTCGACAACGACTTATATTCGAATGATCTCGTCGCGTCTCTTTTAGCATACTCTTTACAGTTCTTTTACAGTGTAGTCTTATATCTAGGTGTATGCGAGAAAGAGACGACTATGTCCACTAATGTTATGACTATGTTAATGTTAAAGGGAATAGCAGTTAGGTTGACCATGAGTCTTTGAATGTATCCTCTCTATCCTACTACAATTTATTTTTCAATTTTTCACAATTTCTACCGCATTTTCTTTGTATTTCACACAATTTCCCAACCAAATTTATATGTTAATATCTCATATGATAGTGTTATTAAATACTTGTATACTGAATGCATCGATTTCGTGTACAAAAGGACAATTCATTGGCATAAGATAATTAACATGTAATCAGTGCTGTAACGACTTGGTTGTGTATGTCCATAAATATGTGGAATTGAATGCTGCTGCGTGTGGCATAAATTTAATTTGCTTCCCCTACCCAGAAGACTGCACGTGGCATTTAAAGAAATAATTGTGTCATAAAAAGCAACAACAACAACAAGAACAAAAAACAATACAGAAAGTGCAAAATCAACTGCATAAATCAGTCTCTCAAAAATTCTCCTCTGCTGTCGTGCAAGTAAATGGCATATCAATGCGTGATTACGTATACGCAGCATGGGCCATACAAATTGCTGCGGCCAAAGGCAAAGACAGGAAATGGAGGGCGTTCGCTTCATTATGCCGAATGCCTACGTGCACTACTTATTTACCAAGTGATGGCGATGGCAACGGCAACGTCACTGCCGCCTTTATTTATGGAAGTGGGCGCTGAGTGCCAAGTCGCTGGAGTTGTATGAGAGTGCTGCTGCTCCACCATTTGCCGGTGCCCGTTTGCCACCCGCTAGGTCAGTCGATTACTTCCGCATCATTGCACAGTGGTGTGGAAAATATGTTTCGGAATAAGTATGAGGGAAAATTTTTTCATAATTGCATCAATAAACATACAAAAAAATTTCAATTAAAATGCTCAATCTACAAAGAAGAATGTGTGAATATTTATGCAAAATGTGTGTACATCAAGCAGTGGCTCCCGACGTCTTTACAGCAGTAATTTGCTCTTCTTCTTCACACTCGTCTTTTCAAATGGGATTTTTAATTGATTTTACACAAACGAAGTCAATTTCTCGGACTGTTCCTTTTGGTTTTTCATGCACAACTGCAAAACAGGAAATGTTTACTATTTTACTATTTTGTTGCTGCACCCTTCTGACAGTCAGCTTAGCTGAGCTTCTGTTTTGCCCAACTTAACTGCCATTGGCATTCGATTTTATTGACCCTTTAACGGTGTGGTGACCTCACTAGGTTGACCTGTTCGGTAAACATTTATAATGTTTTCTTCAATACTTCAAAGGTGATACGTAAGGTGTCTGTTTTACATAGATTAATGGCTGTCTACTGTGCGTGAATGGTCAACTAAGTTTTAAGAATTCACTTCTATTTTTGCAGGTCACCCTCAGAATACTTTGCAACTATTCATTCCTTCTGACCTCTTTCACCACCACTTGAATGACTAGAAATGCGAAAGGTTATTGGTATTGCGAGGTATGGACTAAAAATTCCACTCCCATCCTTACCTTCCAGCTTGCAGCCCCCGGAAAGGATGTTATTGCTTTCGATTTAAATTTACAATTTAGATTTTTGTTTTCTGAGCCACTCTTGTTTAGTCTCTCTTGCTCTGTAAGCTGTTGAATGATATGTTCAGTAACTGGTTCAGTGAAATTGAAATTGCAGCTTTATTTTGAGTTGCAACTCAGAAAATAATCTTATCCGCACCTGGCTGCAGTGGAACTAGTCCGACAGAACAGCAACAACGAGAACTTTGCCGTTGGGCAAAAGATCAACTCAACAACTTAACAATTTCGCTGTTCACAGTTTCACAATTATTTACAACATAACAATTGAACAACTGAAAAATGCGCAAGTGAACCTATTTAGTTAAATGAACATCTTTAACCCAACGCTACTATAGGTTAAGTTTACTCCTCTTAACCTTAATGTTCAGCAGACTTCGCACACTTACAGCACACTAATGTAAAGCCGAAAGTCCACATTGAAATTTCTCCTTGACATTCAGTTGTATGGCCGGTATCTGGCTATCTTATCGTTATCTTGTTGAGTCCTAGGGTCTTAGATGGACCCATTTGAGCTGAATTGACAGAATTTCATACTTGGATCAGAAATTTAAGATGTCAAAGAATAAAAATGGTTGATCCAAGTGATTGGTAGAAGATGGAAGTTGATAGAAGGTTTGTACCTTCTGAACATATTTAGTAATCCGGAATACTTATCGATCCTCCAAAAGAGTTGTTAATGAACGGACGAACGATAGTCAAGTCATAAGCAAAAGATAGCAGCACTGTTTACAGCTGCTACTGCAGCATCAAAATTCATGCTGTGCATACACTTTCCTCGGTATAGAGTATATTACAGAAGGGCTTGACCGACTTTCTTACTTGTTGGATCAAGCGTTTAACAGATTCAAGAGTAAGATTGCTTACTTTTGAATCACGAGATCGACTGATTTAACAGTATGCCCGCCCCTTCTTCAATTAAACCCAAATTTCGAATCAACTTTTCAAAGCAGTAAGCGCTGCTTGCTAACATAATGGTGTGTGCTTACATTAATGTTAAGGCTGTGTTAATTAGCATTAATTCCCCTGAATAACGGGTAAATCGAAGTCGTGGAAGTCTGTCTTTGAATTGAACAACATTTCTGCTTAACATAAGCGAAAATTCACTCAGTAGTATCTTTTCGCTCCCCTCTACCATAGAAGTCACATTTTGAAACAGGCTTCAACGCTATTTTCTTAATTTGTTGCTTTCTTTATCTGCTCAGTTACTTATTCTTATTCCTCTCGCCTATTTGAACTAAATTGCGAGCAATCCTAAGTGTACTTTAGTCATTAAAATTTCAAGCAACTCTTTACTTCAGCTTTACCCAATTTGGCCATAGTTGGCTTACTAAATAATAAAGTAAAAAGCTTTATTTTTTCTTGTTTATTTTTCAGGGATAAAATTCTAGTTCGCACAAGTCAACCGCCTTGAAGGGTTTCATATACTGTGAACTAACTTTTCTTGAAGTTTTTAGATCCCTAAATATTCTTGTTAATTAATTTCTGTATTATTTTTCATAAATTATAAATGTATTTACTTCAATTTGCAGTTTCCCTTCAGCATCAGCCTTGACCAGTGTTCAGACTTTCAGATTATGGTGTCTGTGGGGGACAGCAAGTGTATAAAATACAAAAATAAGCACTTTCAGAGCGGGGTGAGTGCTTGATTGTGGGTGTGTGTGTGTGCGTTAAATGCCTGTTGTTGATAATGAGAGAAGGGGGTCGGCACGAAGTGCTGCGTGGCTGAGCCGCATCTTCATCCTGATCCGCTGGCTACTGCCAACTCCCTGCTGCCTGCTGCCTGCTGCTGCCGCTGCTGCTGATGATGATGTTTACGTTTGAATAATTTATGACACAATAAAACGAAACGTAACGAAAAGAAAGTCAGAATGAGCCGCATTGCAATCGCCGTAAGGTGCAAAAGGACGTGGCTATGGAAATGCCATTTAAGATATATCCTGTTAGGTACGTGGCGAGCAGCGTTTTTATTCATTTCAAAAAAATGATAATTGGCTACACAACCCCAAAGAGATGGCCAGAGGGAGGGACAGGGTAGGTTAGGGTGGGGTAGACAGCTTAGTTTCTGTATACGATAAGTGGGCGGCACTCGCTTTCAGCATCAGAAGCGACTTTTTGTGGCGGCTAAATCAGAAACAGAATCAGAGAAATACAATCCGGACGAAGAGGCTCGGCCCGGGGGGGGAGGCCAGGGCATACAACGGAAACTGTTTCTAGCTGAAAGTTGAATGGCAGACGTAGAAGAGCACAAAAAAAGGGAATATAAATTGCCTCTTAAATATGGAATAAGTGCGGAAAAGTGTACACCAGTCCAACCAACAACAGCGGCGGCAACAATCAGCAAACATGCACATAGATAAACTATATAGCTCCTGGCCAAGATAAACACTCCCACAACAAAACCCATCCCCATCATCATCCGCATCCACAAAGATACGAGAAGCATAGAAAAGCCAACAGATAAAGCAAAGTGGGCGTGTAATTGCGCGTGTGTGTGTGTGTGTGTGTGTGCGAGTGTGTGAGTGTAGTGTGTGTGAGAGTTGGCGTTTGTAAGGGGGCGTGAATGCCCCACCTTTAATTCGTCTTTTTCTCATCTTTGCGCCACATTTGTACTGAAATTGCCTCTGCCTTTAGAATCCTTTTGCCTTAGACACATAAATTTACACAACACAAATTTCGATTCAAATTTTTTTCTCCTTTTTAGTTCACCAGCAAATGACTTTTATGCGAAAAGGGCGTACAACATATCAAGACACTGGCAGAGTGTTGAATGTAAAAGGTTTTATGACAAGTTGTAAAATTCTTCAAACGTTATTTTAATCAATTTGTACCATTTGGAGTAAATGTTAAATGAAATGAGGGCATAATCTTCAATAATAAGAAATATAATTGATAGTTGAATAATAAATATATGTAGGTCGATTAAAAAAAGGGCAGCAGCTATGTTAAAAGTCTGTGAATGGTTTTTTTAAAAGATTAAAATTCACTTTGATATTTTCTGTATGGGTTAGTAGCCCGGTTCTTATTGCTACAAAGCATTAGAGTTATATGTTAAACTGGCTTAGGAACGGTTTCGATTCAGTTCGAAATTGGACCATAGTCTTATCTCAGAGCTGTAATGATAGGTTCAAACTTGAAGCCATTCTTGGCTTAGCAAACTTAATTTCCCAACAAGACAAAAATGGATTTTTATCCTTTTAAGGCAGCCTGTTGCTTCTTTGTTAAATGCCTATAGTATTAACACTTAGAAGAGGAAATATCTTATCCTAATTCCTGCAAAGAATGCGATGCGAATATGGCATTCTTTGCAGGGATTACGATAAGATCTTTTCTCTTCTAAGCGACTAACACACACAAAATACAAAAGATATCGAAATTTTATTCCTCAAAAATCGCCCTGAGGGCAAAAATTGTATACTTTATTAACAGTTTTGGATTTTCTATATCCAATCTTTGTATTGGCTTAGCAAGCACTGACAGAATTTGAGAGGTTTCTTTTATATTGAGAGTTCACGGATCTCCAGGAAGAAACGCCTTCATATAATAAAGAAGAGAAGGTTTTTTTTTGGATTATGGAGTAGAGACTTGGTATCTCCATGGAGAATCGCTTTCTTAAAACGCTTGGAAAAAACTCTTTCTTAACCCCAAGAAAAATCGTTTTCTTAGCTCTCAGAAGACACTTTTTCTCATCTCCAGGAAGTATCGCTTTATAAACCCCCCCCCAAAGAGTGTCCTAGAGTGGCACACTGCATCCCGTAGAATGAAAAGAATGCGATAGCAGAAGCGATACCTACTGAATCTTCCGCGATACAAAATGCAAATGAAATATGGTTCGATGTTTAGTTTGTTTTGACTATTTGATTTGGCAAACAATTCATTTAATACTTAATTTAATACTTTCTGCTGACTAGACATTTCTTAAAAGGTCACTATTTCGCAGTGACTTCCCTTGAAGAAGATAATTACCTCTAAATGTGATTAAATTTTTCTGTAATTTCGGTTGAAATTATAATAACCCTTTGCAAGGTTATACAAAATGATTTTTCTTTCCTTTTTTCCTACGCCTCAACAAAAGAAACTTTATAATTGCCTTAAACAAATTATCCACATAATTATAATTAATTATTCCATTTATTTCTCATCTAATTTTTTTCGTATTTGATTTCTATATTCGTTTATATCAAACACCACTTCCCGTTTGATCCTTTAACATTTACCTCCAAGCTATGCGCTCCCAAATAAGTATGCTGTTAGGAAATTTAAATACAATTAAATTAAATTAAAAAGTAATTTCCCTTACGTGTTAAAGGCAAAAGTGCTCTAATCAAACATTTAGCACTTTGGCACGTTGATTGCCGTTGGCTTTTGTGAGCGACGAGTTTCATACAAAACGAAAGACAAATACAAATACAAAAACTCCCACACAGACAGACGCCGACACGCGCGCACACAAAGGCGAAGCCAAGTTGAATAAAAAATATGATACAAGCACATAGAAAGTTAGCCAAAGAATAGAGCCAAGTCCAGGCCACCCCACAGTTCACACCACAGGCCACGACTTTTGCTTTTACTTTTTAGTCATGACTGGCAAACAAAGTCCACACACTCACCAACACACACACACACACACACACACACAGTCCGCTTTCATTTTAGGTGGTATAAAAAATCCCTCAGCACACATTTCAAGCAAAAATTTCAATTAAGACTTTTACTATGAATTCGTTCTTCTTTTTTTTTTTGGTTTTTTGTTTTATTTCTCTCCTTTGCCCTGCCTTGTTTGTCGCCTTTTTGTTTTGTGGCGCCCTTTTGAACCTTTGCCAGAGCTCCTACTGGCCCCAATCTCCGCTATACGTGTTAATTTTTGGTCGTTTTCTATGTTTAAACGTATACTCAACACTTTTGTTTGCCAGCCGGATGCAATTTTAATCTGCCGGAATGCCGAGGCGGACAAAGCACACGCACAAATACGCCATTGGGGAGACTGTGGGACAGATGAAATAATGACTACAAACCGCAAATATAACAAAAAAAAAACACACACAGTTACCCACACTCGCACACACCACACAGACACACAGACGAACAAACAAAATGGCAGCAGTTACACATAATATTTTAGTTTTTTGACCCAAAAATGTCACTAGGACATGAGTTATCACTGGCCGCCATCGCCAGCCATACAGCGATGGGTGTCAAACGTGGGTCGATTAAAAAGTTAGATTCGAGACTGACAATAGATTGGACGTTGAATTGACAAATAAATTCCCAAGCTCAATTTCGTCCATAGACATTAAAGTTTGGTCAATAGAAGTGCAGACAATATCTAGTTTATAAATAATAGAGATTGGTACGAGGCCAGGAGAAACAGTGGAAGATTGATTGTGGGTATAGAACTTTGATACCCTAATATATGTATGTCACTCGGACAAAAGCTGTTAAGAAAATGAAACGAGCTGTAGAGCAGCTATTTTATGTTGGACCTAGTTTTATAGGGTTAATAGCGAAATTTTGTCGTTTCTTGGGTGTTCCCAGATGGATGGTCTCTGCAATTTCTTTAATCTTCAGACGAAAAAAATCAAGCTCATGATAAAAAGTAAACAATTACGATGTCTATTACTATATAGTCGTTTTCTAGGATGAAGTTTAAAGGTATTTATCAAAACTATAATATAGGTCCCTGCCAATTTGTGAACTTTTTGATCCACTCTCGTAATAAACGTTAATAGAACAGCAACGTTAGTGAAAGATTGCTGTGTGCGACTGCAATATACCTATTAGTCAGGCGGAAAATTTATGCTAGTTTGCGTTGAAATAGATGAAGAACAGACGTTTCAATGAAATATTGTGCCTTAAGGGTTCGGATATGATTATAGTACTATAACATGATTAGACATAAAAAAGTACTGATTCGGTACAGTGGTTCACACAGTTTCTGAACCGCCGGTTAGGTTCATTACGTGGATTTATAGCTAACTGAACTGCGGTTTCGGTTCGGTTCAGTGGTTCATTAAGACGCATAATGAAATATTATGATATCTGCCGCAAGCATGTGACTTTTCGCACACTTTCGAATACCTTTAAAATCCTTAGAAGAAAGTCCAAAATTGATGAGTGCGGATGTGCAGGATTCGCTCTAAAGTTCCAAGACGAATGTCCTTTGAAAACAGAGAATGTCGGCTAAAAAAGAATCCGTACCATACATCTTACACACCTTATTTATCATATTATTTGAGAATAACCTCGATTTTGAGAAATAGAATATTCCGGAGTGCTGACCTTTAACCTGGCGATAACCAAGTGGTCAATTCTACGTCTATTGTTTATTGTCAATCAGCTATTCAGTCACACCGCCAGCTGTTCACGAAATCGAAGTCAACAAAGATACAGGAGATTGTCAATCCAGACAATTTTAAAACTATTCCCAACACACTCGATTCTTTTGAGTGAACGTTCAATATGTCTGTTTACATTTAGCGTATTCACGATTTCCCACTCTTTGTCTCTTTGAGCTGTGGAATTGTTTGATTCAGAAAGTTTACAATTTTTTATAAGTCGGAAACTAGTAGAAGAAAAACGCGACCCCCAGTTGAGTCATGGAATTGTTGAATTGAGGAATTTTTAAATTTTTTGTAAGCACGTCAGTAGAATTGTTTTGTTCTTTTTGGTTTTCGAATTGAAAAACTGAACACCTTTTTCAATACAACAACTCCACAGCTCAATTGGGGGTCTGGAGGCCTCTGATTGTTGTCAATAAATCATTGCGACGGAAAAATGACTTTAAAAATTCGTTTAAAAAAATGTATTATTACTTTGCCCAGAAGTTTGGTATGCATAGAATCAATCATCTCCTGTCACATAAAGTAAATATTTTATATTTAGGACGAGCTACGTCTATTAAGATCTCTGGTCTATATATTTCTATGCGAGCTAGTTCCTCAGTTATGAAGCTATCGAGTTGGCATTTTTAAAGAGGTTTCTTTTAACTGCTAATTTGTCGGAACCGAAACCCGGATGGATTGACTGCTTCTTGAATGTGCCATACGAACTATCAGTTGCAAGTGTATTCATACTTCGACATAGATAAAGTTAGCTTTGATTTCCCTTTTTTTTTTTTTTTATATTCATCCACTTCGATATCGACATTCTTATTCCGCGCATTCATGAATAAACAAAGGTCTTTGCCAAATCACAGATCTCTAGGATAAGAGTTCTAGGATGTGGATTGTTAACACAAGGCAATAAAATTAGACTTTTTTAACATATAAAAGTGTTGCTGGCTATTTTAATTGGTTTTCCTATGACCATTTGTCTATTTTTAGGAGAGTGTTTTGGAAAACCCATTATTATCGTAAAGTCTGACCTCTTAGTACAAAAATAAACTATCACAAATATTTCTGCATTTTTTTTAAGACTAAGAATAGATACTATATTGAATACGTTCAATATGGTGTATCTTCGCTTAAAAAATTCTTAGAAATGTATGGGATTGTTTATTTTAAAGCATCGAATAGTACCTTATGATAATACCAGAGTGCGTCAACTTAATCTTAGATTTCCCCACAAAACGAGTGTAAAAAGGGTTCACCAATGAATTTTAAGCCACTTAAGACCCAATTTACGAAAAATCTAGACTCTAAATTTGTTTTTTTTAGACTAGTGAAGGCTTTGTGGTAGTTCTAGATGATTTGATGAGTGCTGAATTTTTGCTGTTATGGGAAATATTCCATCACATCTACATTTATGGTAATTCGAGCTTATATGTGCTTAAAGTGCCTATTTTGAGGCATAACAAGGGTCGAAATATGCATTTACCTAGTGCCGACTTTTATACAGAAGTTTGTGTCACATAAACTAACAAATAACAGAGTAATTAAAGATAGAAACTAGTGGACTACATAATAAATCTTGAATTCAAATGATCAACTATTGCTATTCATAAAAATTTCATGGTCAAACATTCTTGCTTGCACATTTTAATACTTAAACATTGTTTAAAATGTCTAAAAAATCGTAAAAATGTCAAACATTGTTAGAATGATGTCCATTCTATGTACATTTTATTAAATTTCCAGTTAATTGCCACAAAATCCTAAAAGTATGCAACGTTCGGAGTAGGTCAGTGTCTTTGCCCAGAAATTTACGTGAACTTTTTCATAAATTCCCCTTAAAGTTGTCCAATTAAGCCATCAAAAGAAAACATGAAACATAAGCATGAACATTTATTTGACTTAGTTTTGATCAAGTCATTAACTTGTTCAAATGTGGCTAATTAATCTTTGAATCGACCCTCGTGGCTGCTTGTATTTCTTTTTGTTGTTGTTGTTGTTGTTGTTGTTAGACAAGCAGGTTGCTCTTTGCTTTGCTTCTGCTTGTTTGCCTGTGTTTGCTGATGAATAACAACAACAACAACAACAACAAGCACTACAACAACCTTGCGGGTGAGTTTAAGGGGGAGGGAAGGGTGGAACTACGAGCGACGCCCACGAAGCAGAACTTAGCCTCTTGAGGCGGTCGCAAGGCGACGATGTCGACAACGACCACGGCGACGACGACTGTCACTTTTCAAGAAAAATCTGTTTGGGGCGTTTTTTTTTTTTTTGCCTTCTTTGGTGTCGCTGGAAGCAACTTGGGCGAAAGCTTCGTCTTCGTCTTGTTCGTTTTTCTGCTTTATTTTTGCTTTTTGCATGACTTATTTTGCGCTCTCACCTTTCGTGCTCGCCCTCCACGTCCGCGTCCTTGCCAAGCAGCTTCTACGCCTTTGTCCCTTTTAACTTTAGCGCCGCCAATTTTCTAGTTTATCTCTTTTTTTGCTTTATTTTTTGCGATATTTTTGTAATTTTTGTTAGCTTTTGATTTCACTTTCGCTTTTTGCTTGCGCCTAACTGCGGTTCAGGCCAGGTATTCAACAAATTGTTTGCGCTTCTCTTACACTACTCCAATTCTCTCGCTCGGCTTCCCTCTTATGTGTGTGTGTGTCTGTGTGTGTGTGTGTGAGCGTCTTGGGGGCTTTCACAGTTAACTAAGTACGCTAATTATTGGATTCGTTTTATTTTTGTATTCACTTTTTGCTGGCACATATAAAAATTTTGCTTGCGTTTCAATTTAAACTTGAATGTTGGCCAGATTTGACGTATTTTATCCGTGCTCCGTGTCCGTCTGCATGCGCGTTCGCTCTGGCTCTGGCTCTGTGATGCTGGCTGGCTGAATGGATGCTCCCATCTCTAATTGCGTTAAAATATTTTTGCTCCCACAACAACAACAGCAGCAACAACAACAGCAGCAACAACAACAACAGCAACCACAACAACAATGCGAATGATAGCGCTCTCCAATTTGTCTGGCTTTCTACTCAGGTTCAATTTCAAGTTGCAAAGACTTCGTACTTGGCGTTTTTTTTTTTATTCCTTCTCCTTTCGCTGAGAGCAAACTTCTTCGTGCTGCTGTGTGGTCCTGCCACTGTGTGTGTATGTATATGTGAATTTGTTTGGCCTCATCTCGGAGCCATTGTTGTCTCTCTCTCTTTGAACGACGAATTTTCGAATTTGGCGCAAGCTCAGTTTATTGTTGCTGTTGTTGCTGCCTGCTGCTGCTGCCGCTGTGTTGGCATTTTTATTTTTTTTTGTTGGTCCTTGTTGCGCTCAGCAGCATCCACGAGTACTAAGCTCCCTTCGGTTTCATTTCTGTTCTTGTGGGCTCCCATGTCTCTCTCTCTCTCTCTCTCTCAATATGGCCGGGGCCACAAGCGTTTTTATTTAGGCGCCTTTGGGCCAAAAATTAACTGAAAATAGAAACTTTATTTAAAATTGGTTTAAGCTTTTCTTCAAGGCATAAAATAACTTTTTTTTGGTTCAATAAGCTGATTTGAAAGTTTTCACTTGATACTGTGAATGGACAGGGGTTCCATCTTGTAAATTACGCATACGTCATGTGGGGCGGTTTAAAGTTAAAAATACAAATTTTTAGGGAACAGTCACTGATTTCTATTTAGTTGGGGATTTGAGCTTGTTTGAAGGATTTTATAATATTTTGTCAAATTTTGGCATTAATATTATGGAAATTTCTTATTAATTTTAATACCAAAATTTTGGCTTTATCTATAGGTAGGCAGCTTTGTGAGAATTTTGCGACTGAAACCAATTCTTCCCACGCTCATGGCTTGAGAGAACTAACTAGCTCACCTCCGAATTCCTCTTAAATTACATAACACCTACAACTAATATTAAGATTTTGATTAAAGCCGTCAAGCATTATTTGAAATTGGACAAAGTATACATCGCCATAAGCATAAGAAGTTGCCCTCGCTTGTTTAATTATTATTACGCCCCTTCATTCCAAAATGCAAGCCGATTCTATAAATTTTCAGTTCAAAGCTATATTTTCTAGGTTCAAAAAGTTCCGAACTAGCGCCTAGATAGCAAATATCGAGTCAGATTTCAAAACCTATCAATGTTTTCTAGAATCATTAAAACTCAACTGATAAAATTTTGTATTGATTTTGTTTCAATAATCTGCTGCTATACTCATGTTATCCTTTTGTTTTTTTTTAAAAATGTTTGGGTACACAGAAGGAAAATGCTGCTCAGAAATAAGTAGCCTTCAACTCAAAATATAAACAAGATGTTTTCTAAAACTTTGAATAACAAATGATCCAAATGATCTTCAATAGAACACAATTCAACTTAAATAACTTACAGAAAAGTATAAGCTGCCATTTAGATGTGCGTCTACACATGGGTGTAATGGTCTAGTGAGCTAAAACGTCGACGTCGTTGAGTGCAAAAGGTCTGGTGATCGACTCCAGACAAGTAAGACAAATATTTGTTAATATTTGTTAATTAATGTAAATTCTGCTCCTTTGAATTCAATTTTCATTAATATTTCTTAACCGAATGTTAAAAATAAAATGTTAAATTAATGTCATTTGAAAACGTTGCCTTTTGTGATTAAGCTGTCAAGCGCAGAATGTATGCAACTCTCTGATTTCTGATCCGCTCCTGTCAGGACGCACTCACCTCCTTGGATGCCACTCACTGGCATTGTTTCTCGTGTTGTTGGCTCTGTGCCATATTATATATATTATTCGCATACTTTCCCGCCTGACTGACTGGTGTGGCGTTTTGTTGTGCGTTCTTGGGCCACCGCTTCTTATCCTTTTCAGCTGGTACCTCCTGCACCTGAAGCTCTTTGGCGTCGTCTCTCTTATTGTGGGTCGCCACCGTTGCGGGCTGAAGCAGTTTGTTTGTTGTTTTTCCACGGGTGACTCTGTCTGAAGTGCAAATTTGCTTTAATTATTCCGTGCATCTGCATCAGACTTGGACCCCGCAAGTATTGCAGGGATCGCTGGGCGGGTGACAGGAACATTTATTTTATGCAGGCACCCTGGAGCGGATTTTTGCACCCGCAAGTGTGTTGGGTGCTTGGTGCTTGACTATGTTTGCATTTCTCTCGGTGTAGTTCTAGACATGCCATTATCTGGACCCATCCTTCGTCCTTCTGCTTCTCTCTGTGAGTGGGTGTGTGTTGTGTCGTTGTGTCAACCAGTTCGCTTGTCCACGTTTGGTGGCTTCGTCGCAATTTGACGCTTGACATTGTTGGCAGTCGATATTGGTTGTAATTAGCTTTAATTGAAATTGCTCCTCTTCCATTCAGCTGAGTCCTGCGTGTCTGTGTCTGGTGTGTAAGAGTGTCCTGTGTGCCGTGATTTGGATTTTAATGTGCAAAATGTTTGTAATTTAGCCAAAGTTAATTTATGGTGACCCCAATGAACGAAACATTCGCCCACCCGCAGCTGGGGCGCTTTGCCAGTTTTGTTTTTGTTTGCGCTTTGCACTTTGCATTTGAAATAATTAGAGAACTTCCATTAATTAAATACAGGCAAAAGGAATCGTTATTAAGCAGATGGTGCAAATTCGATTGACAAATGAAAAAAAATGCATATGAAAACGAAATATTTTTTCAATACGTAGATAAACATTAATAAAAAAATTCAGAGATTTATGTGCGGAAATGAGGTGAATAAATTGCAAATTGATATTTAAGCATTGATAAATTTAGAAAAAATGCAGCTTTAATTTTGTTTGGTTAAGGTTGGGGAGATTGAAAGAGTCCCGGCGAACATTTTGCAGGTCAAAAGGAGAGATTGGCAATAGTTTGAGGGGAGAACGTGGTGATAATTTGGCTACCTACATCAGGGTGTGTCATGAAGAGCGAGGCTAAAAAGTGAGATTGCATTGGTGTGCGTGAATAAAGCCACACAACTCAGCTCTGACCTGCTCTCATCGACCGCTGGCCTGCTACTGAAAGCAGAGCCTCGGCAACATTCTGCTTGAGTTTGTGTGAAGCGCGAACGAAACTGCATTGGCAAGCAGCAAAATTATTTAAAAAAATATCACAAATGAATCAAAAACAGTTCCAATTTGAACTCGCGACTGTCTCATTCTATGGCGACGTTCTGCTGTCTGCACCACAAGGCTTTTTGCAAACCTTCTCTCAGTTCTTTCTAACTAATGACTGTTTCTTGTATGGTTCCATTGTAATTTAATTTCGCTTTATAAATATAAATCTTTAATTTTCGGAGCAATATCTTGACCTCATATTTTGCAATTTTATATAAGACTTTATTTGCTATCGCTACTTATCCTTCAAAAGTAACCCAAAGGAAGTTGAGTGTGTGAAAGCAATGCAAAGTCGGTAGAGTACAACAATACCTTCTGCGATACCTTGTGGATGTTCTTGATACACGTATTAAACTATAATGAACTTAAAAAACAGTTTTAAACAACATATGGTAAAATATTATTTAACACAACAAGCACAATTTCATCATCCACAATCCCTTCAGGCACTAAAAGCGAAAAATGTTCTACAAAATATACACAACATTTAAAAACAACAGCAACAACTAAGACAACAACAGCATCAACTACAAAAACAACCACATCAACATAAACATATAACAGCAGCAAAAACAAGATATTTTCAATATACATTTCTGGTTGCAAACAGCTACCAAACAGCAAATACAACAAAAGCAACCAATTTTTGGCAGCCAAACCAATCAAAAACAAAACACAAAATATATTATTTACATTTTACCTTGATCTGCATGTTATTCCGATTGCAGCACATTCACACAGACCTCCTAGCGCCACGTACCGTTTATGTATTGTTATTGATGGTAATGTTCCTGAGGATTAATCGATTAGTCCTGCAGGGATAGTATGTTATTCTGGTGATTATCCTACAGATTGATATATTTGTTAAATTCAATGAATTTTGAAAGGTCCACTTCAAGGGTCACATTTAATACCATTGTTTTCTACAAAATTAAATCCCTACTTTCTAATAAGAGCCCATTCCTTTTCATCTCCTATGTTGTTTATACGAATCAACCCCACTGATTGTGCTTGTTTTCAACTGAAAACTTAAACGATTTTGCTTATGCCACATCAAGTCTCGTGAGCTTCAAATGGAATAATTTTTTTAATAAATGCTCATACGTCTCGTTATGTCAACAGCAACACCTAATAATAAAATGATAATTACACAAAATTATTCTATTTGTTTACCCAACCAACAAATGACAGTGGAAATGTTTAAAAGATACGATTATAGGCGATAATTAAGTTTTATAAATACAAAAAATCTAGCAAAGATAATTGAATAGAGAGGCAGTGGTCTAACAACGAATGTGACGAAGCTTTCATTCTTTTCGCAAATGTTCGTCATAACTGAACGATTCAAGGGAAGCATTAGTATAAATATTTGATTAAACCATATCAGTCAGAAGTTCTTTCGTATTTGTATGTTTAATATAATGTAATCTTAAATAAAGCACAAACAACTTTTTAGAGTAGATCCAATATATCTGTGCAAGTTTCGTAGGATGGAGCACAGGGGACGCTGCTGAGAGATGTTCAAGTTACGTTTGTCTCATAACCGAGAGGTCCTGGTCCAAGAGAAGTCAAAACGAATTCATTGACTGTGAAAGGTAAAGGCATATATTCTGTGTAAATATTTTGAATGGACCTTTTGATCACAATTTGAATCCCCAAACTGGATAAAAAATATCATTAAAAGATCCTGTTCGCAATTTGAGCAACGATTGATGTTATAGCTACACCTAAATATGGCGTCTATTAAATGTAAAAAATAGTTGATCAATATTTCATACAAAATTGAAACTCAGAGTTTTTTATTGGATTTAACCATCAACATCTTTCCTACGTTTGAATTCATGAATGGAAATTTCACCTCTACTAGTTTTAAATGGAAATGAATACATCGAGTACCCAAATGCTCAATGTCGATATTGATATTTTTAAAATATTCGGCTAAACAAAGCCGTCAAGAAGTTGTGCAAAAATATACAAAATAAAAGTCCTCGGTCAAATTAAAATAGTCATATGAGCGCTCGTTTTCCGATCGTAAATGATACCTTATTCTGAATAAAATGGTACCCTAGCCGTGAAAGATCGTAAAGAGTAGTTTTCAACCCGTTCTTCTGTATAGTTTCGTGTCATATTCGAATCGTTTGCGAGACTTTTATAATTTGAATTTCATTAAATCACATTTTGAGCATGTGCTTGTGTCATTTTCGAGTTTTTCTTTAATTGTACATTATATTAATCCCTTTTTAATCATCAAAGGGCTCAAAAAAGACTCAAAAAAGTGAATTTTTTAAAATCGACCCTTCAAATGTTTGGTTGATACTCCCAATTTTAAGAATTTTAGAAACTTGAAACAAAATTCAATATGGTATGGTAGTTATACAACTACCTAAATGCTAAAAATTGTGACTTTATCTCTTTTAGTCTCTGAGATTGATACGTTCGTACAGACTGATGGACTGGTAGACAGACGGACAGTCTTAAATGGTTATATCGACTCTCAAAAATACATATACTTTATAGAGTCCAAAATGATCCTTTCTCCCTGCTAATTAGGGTCCTGGGTAAAAATAACGGATTTTAGAATAAAACACTGTTCAAGCAATGCGAGATGCAGGCATGTTAAAATTTTTAAACCAAAGATTCCCAGAAAATGATACTAATACTGGGTTAAAACCTTGTCAAATAAAAATAAAAGGTTATTCATAGATTATAACCAAACAAAACCAACGCTTTTAATAAAAAAATGGAAACCTTAGTCAGATTTTTAATTAAGTAATTTATTTTGGCTAAAAACTTTTGTGCCTTACAAAAGATAATTAACTTTAATAATTTAGGCGTTTCGAAATTCTCACACCTCGCACAACTCTGATCATGTAACCGCTGAATAAATTGTTTAATACGACAACTATCACGATATTATGCCAGACAATAGTAAGAAATATATATAGTATATAAGTTTCGAGGCAAAAAAAAGTTTAGTCTACGATTGGTCATTGACTGTTAATCCATTATGGTGTGACTAAGCACAGATTTTCTTCACATGAGATTATGTTATTGGTGTGTCGTGCCTTGCTCAAGGCAGGCTTCAAGGAAAGACGGTGAGTAAGCCTTGGTAGTCGATCGAATCAAGACTCCAAAGTCCTCACATAATGCATTATACCCATTGTTAGTTACTTTTCCTGCGCGGTTACTTTGAAAATGATCTTTTATCTTTTAGATGTGTCAGTAGTTGATGAAGTAGACAAACACAATTTTAGAGATAGTAATTATATCATTAAAGAGATACACAAAATAAAACTTTGCCAGACAGAGTGTCTGCCTTAGACTTTTATTAAATAAATAAAGGAATAGAATCGATCAATTGGTATTAGAAGAAAACCACACACACACACGTTAATGACCCAGAAAAAGGAAATAGAAATATAAATCAAACCAAATACAAGTGCTTATTTATGTCTCAATTTGGTTGCTCTGTAAATGATATATACATCCGATTATTTATAATTAAATGTTTGTGCACTTAATTAGTGTCGCCATAAATTCATCACAAATTGTTTTGCACTCTAACTAATTAATTAATTAATCTTAATCAAAAGCCATCAATCATATTTATTGCATACTTTTTCGTGTCGTATTTATTGCTAAATAGTCGTTCCCTTATGGAGCCAGGTACAGCTATAGCTTCGGCCTATAGTAGGGCCAATAAATTCCTCTAGGGGTGATAGACTGTGAATTTATGGCCAGCTGAAAATCAAGTGGCTTGTACAGAGAAACGCCAATGTACAGAAATACTTAGAATTTGAATTGGCAACTTTTCACAAATCAAACTCAAGGTATAATCGCTGAGATTCACTATTGACAGGTTGGCTTAAGCACTTGATATATATATATGTTAGCGGGATCGCCTAAGTATACCCAGCTCCCCATTTACAACTTCGGCTCGTCTTCGGCCGCAACGAGTGGGTGTGGGAGCGAAGAGAGTGAGAGAGCGCCAGAGGGGCGCACAGTAATCGCCACTGATTTCTTTTCACTGTCTAAGTGTGTGTGTGCGAGAGAGCCTATAAATTGCGGTTAAGAATTTGCACCGATTTAGTCTTATTAAAGCTTGTCGTGAGTCGTGGATCGTCAGTCACGCTGTGCACTTCTCGTTGTGTTCCGCGAAATATGCAAGTAAAAGCTAACGCCATCTAATTGCACCGAAGAGAAAGAACAATCTGTGACACTAACTAAATTCCAGCTTGGTAGGTTTCACCAAAAACTCAGACGAATTAATAAAAATAAATGCTTTTTATACGTACGTGTTATTTGCTGTGTCGAATTGACCAATTTAAAAATGCTAATTATATTTTGTTTATGATTAAACGCAGGCTGGCGGGCTGAGTTGCTTTTTTGAAATATTAATCCAACATTTCTGTTGCATGAATTTGCATATTTACCAAATTTAATAATAAGGTAAATGATTCCTTAATGAATTTTTATTAAATGTTGTGCAGTATAAAATCATTAATGCAGCAGAATATTTGTAATTTTGAATGTTAATTTTTTATAATTTCTGAACTTTTAGAAAGGTTGAATATTCGAAGAATATATGGCAAAACACAAACTCTGAATAATAATAAAAAAAAAAAACACAACTTATTAATTGAATAATTGAATCACGCACAATTAGGTCAACCGAAACGATTTTGCAGAAGATGTATCTATATTAAGGAAACATAAATGTGTGGTATTTTAAAGCCAATTAAAGCCACAGCTGCAAAACAGTTTGAGACCGAACCGGCTTACTCTTTAATGTGAAGCGAACCTTAAGCTGAACCAAGTGTAAAAAAGCTATTGAACCTAAACCAAAACTATTCATCAAGTGATATTTTTGGTACTTGAGCCTTATAGTGAGAGAGTCTCTCAAAGTCGCCAGGCGAAATCAGTGCCGTCTGTTCAAAAAATCTACAATTAGCGCTCAAATTGAGAGCTATTATTCTATTATAATAATTTTATCGCTGTGAATCGCACCTTAAGCGAAATCAAGCGTGAATAAATTGATGAGCCTGCCCCTGTTATATATAAAACAAACTGTTAACCATTGCTAGATTTTTTATCTTGCTTTGATATTGCAAAGTAGTCTCCAAATCTGAATCGAGTTATAACCCATAAAAAGGGATGTTTTTAGATCTTCGATTCTAAAGTTTATGGAATGATTCGCCAAAACAAAGAAAGAAAAGAAAAAAAAATAAACAATCATTGTCCCAAGTCCAGGTTGGAAAAGGTTTCCAAATATTAAGTAATTATGGAACTTATTTTGGTCTTCATTTCAAGACTAAAACCAAAACCCTCAGCTAAAAATTTCTAACCTCAAATGTGCGAATACAAACCATTGTTAAATTTTTCAATAGTTTTAGGGTTTGCAGCCCTGCCCATAATAGACCGCAGTTTTATAATCTCGATTCCAGATTTAAAGTGAGATTATCTTATTCTCATCATAAGGTCTAAGGGCCGATTTCAAATCTTCTACATAGCTGCTATGTGTCAGATCAACAAGTAGTTTGCTCTGTTATTTATAGCTCTATGTAGAAGATGAGAAATCGGCCCTAAGTTGAAGAAACTTTGAATATTTATGTAACTACAATTAAACTAGTTTTAATTTTTAAATTGAGTAAGATATGAGCCGAACCGAGGTTCGAACCAAAATCGTCACTCAAGAACCTGTAACTTCAAATTTTCAAGCATTTAACTATTGTTTAATTTGATTCGAATGATGTGCCGGAAATTATAATATATCAAAAGTGAATAAGTGGGCTTTGGCGTAGTGGCATAGTGTTGCGACAATCCTTTTTTTTCGATACATCTAATAACAGTTTGTAGCTGTAAATAGCTCTTCATTAAACGAAACAGGTGAACCAGTTCTTCTTCCATGCTTAAGTGACTCCTGTTCAGGGATTATTGTTCAGGGTCGCATTGATTTTTGGTCAGCTGCTTCTTGGGCCGAAACTGTACGTTGAAAAATGTGAAGGTAAAACATTTATAATCCAAAAAATAATTAGAATTAGTTCGCATGATCGCTTATAGAATAGTTTTCCAGCAGCTAAACAACTAACTGCTTAACTAAGCAATTTAAGTGAGTTTTTTCGAGTTGAAAGTAAACAAAAAAAAAAGCAGTCTGAATTAATGCAGTGAAATCAGCACAGCAAAATTTGTTCTTGAGAGAAAGTTGTTCGCGATTTAAAAACAAGACTCACCCACAAGCAATCAATCATGTTTATTCCTAATTGTAATAGAAAATAAAATGCAAGTTTCCGAAAGCTGATGCTTTTCTATATTTTTATATTTCCTGAACTCTCCATAAAAACTTTTCCTTTCAAGCTGTATCATTAATCCAATTGAGTACGTCTCAATAGTACCCATAGTTTATTGATTTGTTTATACAACTTCTGTCTGACGTCAAAGAGAATTTACTCCAGAACCCACTCCACAGTCTTCAATTGATCACAATCGTATGCATTTCAATTGAGAACGTTTATAGCACGCAGTTGAAAGAGCTGGTCAAAAACCATAAACCAAGTGAAGCTGGTATTACCAATTGCCCGATTTAGCTGCCAATTTTTATGACTCGAAAATATAAAAAAAAAACCTTCACAAATTTATCACAAGTCATAAATCTGCAATAATTTATTACAAATATAAAAGACTTTCAATGATTGATAGCCCCACAAATATAAATAAATACAAGTATTGTGGCTGCAGCTTATCTATCCATTTAAGCCAGATAACACAAGTTCGCCCTTAGCGGGGGAAAAAAGATTTTGGGAGTAGAGGAAAAATCCATGCCTCACTCTTGATAGCGCATCAACAATGAGCGATCGGGAATTGAGCTCTTATCGTGGTCTAACCGTAGAGTTAATTGGCTTGTATTGCCCCACTACCGATTATTGTTATTACCCGCATTGTGATTGATTCCGAGTGCTGAATAAGCGATCAAGATCACGAAATATTGTGATTACTCCACTTACGAGTGTTTCATTAAAACAAAATGATCGGCCTCCACTTGAATATCAATCAGTCGGTCTGTTGGGGTTTTTCAAGTGTTTTTTTTATTTTATGTGACGGTCTGGAGTGGTTATCTCATGATCAGCCTTTTATATTTCCTTCTTTGTTTGTCTATGGATCGTTGTTTCTAGCCACATTGACATCTACTAATTGTGGTAACCCTTTTGGAGTACGATTCTGGTTTCTTCAGAACAGATAAGAGATGTGCGCACTTTTAATTAGGTGTGTAAACATTATCGACCCGCTTTTGTGGTGATATCCAGCCTATCTTTGGTTTGATGAGTAAGTGAATAAAGGCAGAGCATAAATGACGTAAGATCGCCAAGCATATCTGTGTGTGGTTTGTTTTGGTGAGGGTTGAAACTGAAACAATAATATCATAAACTAGATTTTAACGAAGAGACGGAATCATATTTCAAGCCACTTTACTGTGATTGACGAATCATTAAGCCGCAAAACATCCGAAAGGGGTTAAATAATAGTTGGTATCTTGTGATGCCATTAAACAATACTGTCAATCTAGTTAGAAATTACTTTCCAATGCCACAAATGGGGGGCATTGACGTCCCGATCTAGAGGGGGGGCTAGAGGACCGTGACTGTCGAGTCATTAATTAAAAAAAAATACATGTCCTTATGAATCAACAGATCTAAGAGATTGTAAGAGACTGAATATCGACATGTATGGGGACCTACGTGAGCTACAGAGTATACCACAGTCGGTCTTGACCGACTTTCTGACTTGTTCTGTTGATGTCTTCGATTCGATCTCCAGCACACATGTGACCATCCCAAAACAGATAAGAAGCGTTAATACGTAAAACTGACTTTTCGTAGGAAAAAGCCATTCAATTTCTCTTTAGTCAATGAAATAAAAGCATGTGCTTTGTTCAAAAATTTCTACTCAATTGATATGGGATCAATTGTATAAGTCCACGAATCTATTATCTCTCTTGATTATCTATTGCTGAATATTCTCTGAAAGATACTGGAATTGTATTGGTTCTCTAAAGCGATTAGATTAATATAAGTATGACAGGCAATCTACTTACTTACTTGCTTACTTGGTAAAGAAAAACTAATCAGAAAAACAAACCAAACAGCCCAGACGCGCCGGTCAATGAATCACGTTACACGAATCTGCTAAATTTCCTAAAATCCGTGTTAAAATTAATGCTTAGCCCCATTGAGTTGTGAAACGAGGCGACAAAAAAAAAAAAATAAGAAAAACCTTCTCGGGCCGTCCCAAGTTAACTACGAAATTTGCTTATGCCTATGCCAATTCGATCAGCTAAACAGGTCACGTAGTGTCCGTTTTGGTTGGTTGTTGTAATTTTGGTGCCAATGCAAAACACTTTTTGGCGCTGGGCAACCTCCAGCAAGGTCACAACAGTCAACGGTGAATGCAAAAAAATTAAACAAAATGAAAATTAGTCAAGCAATGGAAATAATACAAAAAGTCCCGCCAAGAGGCAGCTGAAATTAAGTACCACAATTAAATATCCATTATACACATGCAGTTGCTTCATTAACGCCCATTTACATGTGAAATTCAATAAGCAGATTGAGGTGTTCTCCCCCCTTAATTACAGAGGAAAATGTATTGGAAAATTTAAGGATTTATTAGGCAGGGCTTAGGAGGAGACTTATCAAACTCTCCTCGTAAGCGGCAATTACTCGAAATACTTTAATAACGTTTACCTACACACATTGACAAAAAAAAAAAAAAGAAAGAGTAAAAACCATTAACAAATGACACAACGAATGCTAATTAATCAGCTTTTGTTCGTTTGTTCTCACGTGATAACAAAATTAACAAACTTTTGTCACCAACTTCCACCAACCCAGACACGCGTCAATTAGAACCGAACCGCACCCTCCGCACAGCTCATGGTCAGCATCAGGTGAAGGGGCCAATGCTACCGACCCATCTACACCTGAGCACCCAACTCTTTCCCCAGCATAAATATAGTCTATAAAAAATTTAGTTTCTGTTCTTTTTTTTCTTTTTTCTTTTTCGCAAATTACCCATATCAATAGCAAAGTGTTAATTAAAGGTGAAAATTGAAAACATTGAGCGTGTCTGGTCAATTATGCACTTGTGATAGCAAATAGACATTGCCGTTTGCCACTTCTCTTGACATACCCGTATGTACGTGTACCATACATTGCGTATGTCTATATTTAGTGACTTAATCAGAGCGTGAATAAAGTCAACTTGTTGCACATTGTTTAATGTCCAGTTAATTGATTTAATATCAAACAAATTGTTTAACATGAAAGCAAACTTATTTGGGATGGGGGGGTTTCCATTTATCAAGGATCAAATACAATTAAGAGTGTAATGTAGCACACACAGTGCAGTATAAATTAATCGAAAGTTGTTGCTGTTAAGTCGTATGGACACTATTCTGATTTCGGGAATATTCATATTCCTCTTTTAAAAATATCACCAAAGAAAAAGTATCAGAAGAAATATACAAATTAGGTGTTACTGTCGAGCTTACAGATTACAAAGCAGAGGTGCCCGCAGGCTATACGCATCAGCCGCATTTGTTGTTGTTCCACACATAACAATTGCCATGCGTATGGCAATTTGAGCATAACAAAATTGCAACAACAGCTTCGTATGTGTCTATCTTCTCTCCTTTGGACAATCAAGCAATGAAGTAATAACTTTGCTAATCAACTAAGTTCATATGTTTAACCCCCATCTTTTGCTGAACTTAACTCGTTTTGCAATAATTTGCTATGATAACTATGTAGGTACACCTCGCTGAATTATTTTATTATGTATTTTATTATTTTGTATTAAAAGCGTTAAAAATAATTTACACGGTCGAGTACATTTCCCCAATATTCCACAACAAAATGTGGTAAAAGTCTTTAATTGCCCAAGTTGTTTGTGCCCAGCTTCACACCCAATTGTAGTTAAGAGCGCGTCAGATTTTATCGTTAACTGCGTCAAATAAGCCAAGGTCTGAGGTAACAAATTTAACACAACTTTCAACGACTTCCTCTTGAAATTAGAAATTGCTCAAATTGAAAATTAAACCAATTTAGATGAAGAAAGTTAAAGACTTATACTTTTGGTATAGGAAAAGAAGTGGGAAATCAGTTGAAAAAGACGACACTTCTCACACTTTAAAATGGAGCTTGAGTTACCTGTGTCCAAATGCCATCAAAACCATGAAAACTTTTAGCTATTCCCCCCACGTCTTAAAGACATAAACTAGTTTATAATATTTCCTGTAACGCACATAAACTACCAACTTGTATAACAGTTGATACAAATAAAAACAAAAACAAATGCAACACCCTTGCTCCCGTGGCTTCTATTGTTTGATTTAAGCTAACGAACCGCATGACTGGATGTCACATTTTATTCTGAATTTAAATATCCAAATAGGAGACACAACCCACGGGAGAACAATAACAACAATCAATTCGGCATCATTAATATGAGACATCGGCTCACGTGAATTTGTTTAGATAAAAACGCGTCATAATGATATACAATTTTTGTTTTTCTTGGCCATCAAAGCAACAGCCCGACGGAATCGTTGACAGCGTTTTACATACGAGTGAAAATATATATATATATATATATTTTAGTTGTGTTGGTGCCATAATTGAAGCTAATTATTGTTAATTTTTATGGACATTATAGTTTTTTTTTTTTTTTTTTGCTGTTGTTCGCCTAATTAAATATTTGCATTAATCTTTAACATTTTCACAAGTTCACACCAAAAAAAGTTATATATCAGAGTGAAGTGAGACAGCTGGCTAGTACCGGCTAGTAGTGCGGCCTAATGAATTTATTTCATTGCAAAACGCCGATCGAGATAGTTGTAAAAAGCGATTCGCTACGAGCTGTCCCATGTTTACTGTGAGGGCTCATAAATTCCGCCTAAATCGGTAGTGGGTTTCCAGTGATAATAAAACATTTTGGTTTATTTCATTTATATTTAGAGTCATAAAACCATGACGGCCCCTGGTGAGCCATCGGCTAGTGATGAGAGTTCTGCTCCGGCAGCAACCACTACCACTACCATCATACCCAGCGATCTAAATCAGTCCCTGCCCAATGGCAATGGCAATCACAAGAGCACCATTGTGATTGAGAGTCAACCCAAGCGCCGTGTCAGCATTATCTCGGACCCGCCGGTTATTGGTGGCGGCTATGATAACTTGGCCTACGAGCAAAATCCCAGACGTAAAATTTCACAGGTAAGACCCAACGGCTAAAACAATCTGCCGCGTGTGTGAGTCGATTGTGCTAAGGACTCATAAATTTGGATTTGTCTGACAGTCATTGATTACCGCACGAATCGCTTAGAGATAACGAAAATTTTGTAATTCATTTCCAATGCACAGACCTCCACACATTCGCACACGGACATTGGACCAGCGCGAAGGAAAAGCATACTTAAGGAGATACCCAATCATGATAATGAAAGCGATCGTGCCTCCACACACAGTTATGGTAAGTGATAACTATAATTCTTAAATGAAAGTGAAGAAACAAAAGTGTAGAAAGTGGTGGCAATGGAATGTAACAATAATATCAATAATGAACTGAAATGATTCCATTCCAATACCGGAAACAAAGGAAAGGAACCGAACCTTAAAGTAGGGTTCCCAAGAGATCAGCCCAATTTCGGAAGCTTTTAGTATTTACCTAGATAAGCTGAAGATGTTGATTTTTGATATTTTTATAATTTCCTTAAGTTGATCTATGCATGCAACGTATCGTGTGTGTCATGTGATTGTAACAACACAAAGCAGTTTCGGTTGGTTGGACGGTAGGTGCTCATTGTACGCTTACGTCCAAACTAAAGTATATGCATTAGACTAGAAGTATAGAAGTATAACAAATAATCCAGGTTCTCTAGTGCCGAACACTCAAAATGCAGCAGATACGAATACACCCACTCAAAGGGAATTCTATTTTTACGATAGCACGGCAGTGCTCCCATAAACCTTTGGTCAAAAACTCTCTAAACAAAGCTGTATCCTTGGAATATGAGATACAAGTGTATTTAGGCATACTTTCATTTAGAAAATATACCTGCTTTGATTGGGCCACACCTTCAACTTGCTTATCAGCAAAAGCGCTCAATGTCTACAAGTGCGGAATTTTCATACTGTCTGAAGTATACTCCGTCCCATTTGATTAGGACATTACAAAATAGTGGAAAGTATAGGATCATCTTTGTGAGGGCCAAGAGTTTCATTACTGAAATCGCGAAAGTTCTTCTTCTCTTTAAGAAAAGTGTTTTATGCAAAATTATGCGAAGTTAATAAGTATTTGAGGTAGAAATGTGATCAAGTAGGTCAAGCATAAGTTTTTAGTTACTTCTAAACTGAAAATTTTTGTAGGGAAATCTACAAATCTTGGAATCCCAACAAACTGTGAGAAACTTCTCTCCTGGGAAATCTTTGTTAACTAAGGGCCGTTTTCTAATCTACTATATGGAGCTATCTGTCACCTAAGCCTACAAATAACAGAGCAAAATATAATATTAGTTTATCTGACACATAGCAGCTATGTTGAAGATGAGAAATCGGCCCTAAGTCGTAGTATTATATATTAACCTAATGTTAATCTTCTGAGCTTCAATGCTTATTTAGGGTAAAAATGTCTAAGCAATATAGTTGTTTAAGCTGTCTGCTATAAAAGTAATTGAAATTTAATGTTTAGACCCGTTTAAATTTGAAATCAATATCAAGCTGCTTCAAACTAGACTAGAAAAATATCAAAATAATTTTTCAAGTTTTAAGTTTAAGTTTAAAAATGAACTGAGTAATATTTGGGAACCTGTTGGTGGTGTTTCTGCTGTTTGATTTGATAATAAACATTTTAATGCAATCAATTTGGATTCTTTTGATTTCCCCCATCAAGTTGAATCATTCGTTTTTGTGTGAAGTAAAATATCAGGATTTGTCATCTATTTTGATATTAATTTACCAGCAAACGCGCACAGACAAGGTAAACATTATCAATTAGCAGGTCGGGAAGGTAGGTTCCGTGAATTCTCAACTTTATTGCGCAGGTCTCAGGCACACACACACACACAACATAATTATCCATATTTATACACCTAATTAGAGTTGGAATTTTCTTCCATTATCCAGATTACAGGCAGAGTGCGCTGGACGTGCTCAATGCCAAATACCATGCAAATCAATTGGGAGGCAACTCCCAGCAGGGCAGCAATGGTGGCGCCAACTATGTGGAGGAATCCTGGATGTATACATTCTGTTTGAAGTGTCGCGGCGAGGAGCCAAGCGAATCGTGGGCACCCCCCTTTTGGCAGAAGATCTTCCCCTATCCGTTGTGTCCAACGTTTAGGACAGTTTCGCGTCTGATTTCGATCATTTTAATTGGTAAGTTTTGAGTGGCAGCTGCTGACCAGTTGGATGACGAAATTGATGGTGGATTTGCACTCAGGTATTCTCATCTGGATATCGGCGTATGTAATCATTGGTGACTCCGCTGCCCCTGGTGGACAGCTTTTTGGTCTTGTTGTGCTGACTGTGGCAGCTAATTTTGGTGGCTATCTGATATCGTTGACCACATTGCCGAGGTTGATTGGTATGCTCCTGGTGGGCATCCTGTTTCAGGTGAGTGAGAGTGGAGTGGAAGGTGATCAGCCCTAAATAAGATGATTCCCATTTATAGAACGTTGGCTGGGTGGATCTTGATGGAGACTTTTCCAAAGTGACTTCCCATCTGCGTAAGTTTGCCTTGACGATTATCCTAACCCGAGCTGGCCTCGAAATGGAACCGGAAGCTTTCAAGAAGGTTTACAAGACGATCCTTAAACTGGGCATAATTCCCTGGGTGGTGGAGGCAGTGGTGATGGCTGTGATGTCGCACTTCCTTTTGGACTTGCCCTGGATCTGGGGTTTCCTGTTGGGTTCCATCATCGCAGCTGTCTCTCCTGCTGTGGTGGTACCCTGTCTCTTCCGTCTGCGTACCAAGGGTTATGGAGTGGCCAAGGGTATACCCACTCTGGTCATAGCAGTGGCTGGTGTGGATGATGCCCTGTCTGTGGCCATTTTTGGCATCATCAGCACCGTCATGTTCTCGGACAAGGGTTTGGGCTATCAAATAGCTCAGGCTCCGGTTTGCATTCTCGGTGGATTGGGATTCGGTGTGGTGTGGGGTGCCTTCGCTCGCATCTTTCCCGAGAAGGGTGACGCCTATGTGGTGCCGCTGCGGACTCTGCTGCTCTTTACCGGCGGCCTGATGGCCATCTACGGCAGCGAGCATGTGGGCTTCGAGGGAGCCGGCCCATTGGCTGTGGTCTTCTCAGCATTTGTGTCGAACCTGTTCTGGTGCAAGGATGGCTGGGAGGTGGACGATAATCCAGTGTCCACCGCCTTTGAGATTTTCTGGATGATCTTTGAGCCCATATTGTTTGGCATCACGGGAGCCACGATCAAAATAAGTGAGCTGGACTCGCAAACTGTGTCTATCGGAACTGCCTGCATCTTTACGGGCACCCTGATCCGAATCCTGACCACGGCGGGCATCGCATTCGGTGATCGCCTCAATATGAAAGAGAAGTTCTTTGTGGGTCTCTCCTGGATGGCCAAGGCCACGGTACAGGCTGCCCTGGGACCAGTAGCCCTCAAGCATTTGGATGAGAATTCCACCGAGGAGGAGAGGAAGTTTGCCACCATTGTCCAAACCATCTGCGTTTTTAGTATTGTGTTGACGGCTCCTTTGGGAGCCATTTTGATTTCGTTAACGGGCTCCAAGCTATTGACGAAGACCAAACAACCGCAGGATCTGTCGGGCTGGCGTCGCAGTCACCGTCCATCCATACGCGACATAAGCATTATAGACGAGGAGGAGGAACGCGAAGATCCCGAAATTCCCGAGGACAAGGAGACGCAGGATAATACGCAAAGCAATGCGCATATTCCTAGCATTTCCTACACCTACAACAAGTAGTCGAAGCACTGGGACAGGCCTTTCCCCCCAATTGATTGTTATTGTGTTGAATGCAGACAATTTTGTTAACTAGGTTAAGCACACGAAAACATTCCCAAAATAAATCTTGAGTAAGTTAAGTGGTTATATGTTCGATTTAGGGTCCAAGGGATTTATTGGAGAAATTAAGGGATCCCTAAAGTAGTTAGGATCCAAATGGATTTAAAAAGCGCGCTCAACCCTTGCTCCGCACCGTAAGCACACGATACGTTACGTTACGCTACGTTAATATTGCTCATCTCTAGCGTCCGGTTAGTGCGACCGCGCTCGACTATTTTTGGTATTAGTGCGACCGCGCTCGACTATTTTTGGTATTAGTGCGACCACGCTTGACGATTTTTGAGATTTCGTCGTCTCACGACCCGTCACCATCAAAGCACCCATGACTTATTGCTCATCGCTAGCGTCATTCCAATTATCAAAACAAAGTCAAAAGTATTAACAAATGAGCAAGCCCATTCGAGCAGTGTTCATGCAAAATGAGTGCTTTCAATCGCAAAGCCTGGATGAAGAAGCAGAGCACGCTGCAGGGCTCGTTTGACAGCGAAATGGACGATGAATCCGGCTACTTGTCTTTCCGTGCGGCTCACAACTCCACCGTCGAGACGCCATTTTTAAAAGACGACGAGTCGGAGAACTGTCCCAATGCGTGCAATCGGAGCTGGGCCTCCTTGCAGTTTCAGAGCCCCGGCGGGAGTGAGTTTGATCTGGGCTCCCTGGTCACAGATGAGGCGACGTGCAAGTCGCCCTGCTCCCATCAGATGCAACAGGCCACCAAGCGTCGCAAGAACCACTTCCAGGCCTCTCACACCAGCCCCAAGAAGTCCAAGAAGAAACTGTTTCCACAGAGTGCGGAGACGCAGATTCGCCGTACACGCTACTTCAATGGCCTGGAGCACTTGGATATCATTAGCATGCTGTCACACACCCTACCCGCCATGGACTGCATACTGAGGAAGGTCGATCCTCGAACGCTGGACGTAATGACTCAAGTATCCAAGAGCTGGCAACAGGCACTCTTTAAAATTCCTGCTGCCGTGGAACGTCTGCAAAACCATCGATTCAAAATGAGTTTAACCAAAGAGAATTCCAGTCTGATGAAAAAGAGAACCTTTCTGGTGTCCCGGAACCATACGATAGTGCCATTTCAGATATCAAATTTTCATAGGTCCCAAGAGCTCAGAACTGTATCAGAATATGCCAGTGCTCAGTCCCTAGAAAAGGCAGAGGGCAATAGTCTGCAGGTGGAGCAAGCTGGCAGGATCAAGTGTCCACGCTGCGGCATATCCAGCAAAGTGTACCTCGGCGAGGTGTCAGGCGGCAGAACAGGCGGCTCTCACTTTCTGTCAAGGACTCTACCGCTCTCCAGTGAAACAGTTTGTGCTCCGCTGCCGTTTGCACGCTTTCACTCCATGGACCTGGAGGAGGCCAATCACACTCGCTCCCCCAGCGGCAATAGCTACAAATTCGGGGAGTGCACACGTTCAACTTGCAAATTCCGTTTCTGTACCAATTGCTATTGCCCGCCTCATCCGGGCGAGAGATGTCTGGTCACCGAACTGGGCACACCCTCCAAGATCATGATGCCCAATGAAAAATTCACTCCACCGAAGCAACACTCTCAGAAACTCAATTCCAAACTAAGTCGCAAAAACTCACTGAAGCGATTGTGCTTTTAAATTCCTTGAAACATTATTTTATTTTAGTATTAAGGGAAAAATATCTCTGTCTAAATCTCATCATTCATTCATGTATTATTATTAGAATCATCATTATTATTATTATGTCTTATTATGTTCACAATCCATTTTGTCCACACACACGTTAAATTGTCGTTTTAACTTGTAATTTTTAACGCTGCTCAAAAACCAACACATTCTACACAAAACAGGCGAAAACTGTACCTCTGTGAGATTAAGTAGACACTTAAGTATTGTTTACAATTTTAATTTAATAAATCAAAGACCCAAAATTTTAAATTAGAATTCAATTGATTATTTAATGTTTTATGTAATTGATCTAATTGATGATTTGAATGCATTTATTCGTAAGGGCGTACTTTTTTCCAAACAATTTTGAATATGTTACATTATTTGCAGAACATGGTTAACAAAATTTAGTATATTTTATAGAGAATTTAACGAAAATCCAAAATCATATATTTTTAAGGAGAATTTTAAGTTTGCAATGTTTCCTTTATTTATTTTTGAATTATCCATGTGGGCAGACACCTTCTGGAAAACTGTCAAAAAAATAATATAGTTATTCATGCATTGTGAAGCATATTTATGGAATTTTTGTGCCTATATAGAAGCACAATTCAAAACGAACATTATTTCATACCATTTCGAAAGTAGACAATTTTATTTTGTTCATAAATCGATAGGGACTTATAGAAAATGTGAAGAAGGAACTCATTATGCCATCGTATATTTAGTTTTTAATACAAATCTACCGTGCGGCTTAAAATATATTCATGACTTTAGGTTTGACCTCAACTGGAGGTACCTTAGCCATTTGTCCAATCGAGGCATATTTTTTATATTATATTAATGAAACCCCGCTGAAACCCTTCGGCAACAGTACAGTTTGATTGATGAACAGAACTGAACCATTATCTTTTGTTTTATCGGTACGTTCCAGCACCTTCAAACAGACGCTGGCCCGGCTCAGGGTTTGGTTTTTCGAGCACGAAATAGCGGTTCGGTGCGGCGGTTCCGGTTCGGTTTGCAAACCAGCTGAACAAAACTCCTGATTATAGCACAGCATCGTTATGAGCTAAGGCTTGAGCCTACAACTTATGTTCTAATCAACAAACCTTTTCCAGTATTTCTGTGGTTTGCATTAAAAAATATCTTCTGTATGACAAATTCTTTGATTTTGTTCCCCCCTACAAATATTTGTCCAATTAACTGACTATTTTTTTTTAGCTGATATGCAAACACAATTTCCAAAGCATAAGCAACCACTCTTCATGGTCCGCAGCACCGCCATAATCAAGCCCAGGACAGGGGGGCTATATATCATCAGCGAAAAAGCAACATATGTTGGAAAAGCGGTGACCCTCACGTAGGGGGTGAGTGGTGTGAAAAAGTCGTGGAACCAATCGAGACTTGTTAAATGGAAATCAATTGCCCTTTTTTTGTTGTTAAAAGTAATAGTTTCTGGGCAAGCGTTTATGCGTTGTATGTGAGGCACGTTCCCCGCTAATATGCGAAATGAAAAGTCAAGTTTTTAAATCATTTATCTTGTTTTTCCATTTCCAGACAGACGGCAAGGAAAAATGGCTGAGGCACGAGCAGAAATGAGGCCGCTAAATGAAATTGGCAAGCAAGAATCGCGCATGTTGTGAATGCCAAATGAGCTGTGACAATGACACCCTTTCGTACTGGACAGGGACACCTTTAACCCTTTTTCTCTTGGTAAGCACCCTTTTGTCCTATTATTCAAATTGAAACCATTTTTGAGTGTACTTTTCACATTTTTTAAGTAAAATTACACAGCCAAATGATTAATTCAAGGAGAAAAAAAGAACAGAAGAAATGACCTCCTCGTTACTTCTTTGACAAATTGTAGTTGGACAAGTGGAAATTAAAAAACAAAAAATAAAATAAAAGAAATGTCTTGACGTGGGGGGCGGGAAAATTTCTAATATGCTAATTGAAATTACCAAAAATGTCAGGTTTTTTATTTGGGCACATCTGAGTTCTGCCATTTGTCAAGGATACGCGGATACGCACGTGTCCTGAGAGTAAGCCAAAAATAATTCCATTGATTGATGCTATTTCAGACATTTTTGCAATTGCGAATCCATCAATCTATTCGCGAATTTTCAGTTTTCAAAAAAATTAAAGGCACTCAACTTTGCAGTAAAAAGTTTGATAGAAAAGGATATGTTGAATAGTTGGTTTAGAAGGGGAAAAACCATAGATGTACGTTACCTTCTTTGACAAGCTCATCTATAAGTTCTGAGCATACATATCATCTAAAGGTACAGTCTAAAATAAACTGCATCATTTGGGTGCTAGCATATGCAGGACATACTTTAATACATCCCTCTACATCTGCCTCAAATGAACTAATGTTTACCCCTGAAATTGATATCAAACTGATTAATTTGAGTTTATACACCCGAAACGACAAAATGTCCCAAAAATGACGAATGAAGGGCAACCCGGGCAAGGAATAGAAAAATGAGCGTCAATATTTGCACACAATCCGTACATATGCTCTAATTATTATCCTTTGAGCCTGTGGGCAGTGGCCCACCCCTGCCCTCTGATCAAACACGTTTCGGTATCGTATCCAACTAATTATGGTAATTTCCTACCGGAATGTCAACAAATATTTTGTAGCCGCGACTCACGTAAGACCCTGGTCAAGCGGGAGCGGAGGGAGTAGCTACACGTCCAACCTCTTGACAAACGATGTTTACCTGAGGTGAAATGGTCTGGTTATTTTTAACCAACCCACAGGACACCAATGGGTGTGCAAGCAAAAGAGTGGTAACTGGAACTGAAAACCCAATTCGCTTGATTGTGTTTGATTTTGGCCGCGTGTTTGGTTTTTGTTATTGTTGCTGTTGTTGTTTTTTTATGCCCCTTTTGCCTGGCAATTCATTTTTAGCCAATAAATCGCTCGTAGGTTGACTTGGGGGGGGTTAGGTGCGGCTTTCAACTGATTACAGAGTATTAATTTGAAGGTAATAATGGAATAATCGCACTCATTTATCATGTTAATGTATTTGCCGGGCTCTAATTTTTGTGACTTGGGCAAGTCAAGAGTTCTGAGGGAAGATTAAGTTTCATGATTCATATGCTAATCGTTATGAATTAGTATTCATTTCCTATGACTGATTAAAACGAGGGAAAATATTGTCGTTGTCATATCATATGGATCGTATGACTATATCTCATAGCTCCCATAGGAACAATCGGTCGGAAAACTAGTTTTAGTGAGAAAAACTTCTTTCTTTTCAATGGAAACGTCTCCAAACTTTGTAATCGTAGGTTTTCTATGTTTTTTTTTTATAATTCTACCAAGTTTTATTAAAATCGGACAACTATATGGTATAGCTGCCATACTAAAGATTGGTCTGAAAAACAATATTAGTTAGAAAAACCTTTTTGTTTTTAATGGTAGCATCCTGCAATTTTGTATTTGTTTGTTTCACATACTTTCACAGAACTTTACAAGTTTTCGGTCAAATTGGATGACTATATCATATAGCTCCCATACAAACGATCGGTCGGAATCGTTTCGCTGTTCGCAGCTGCAGCGCAGTAGCTTCGCTGCTAATGCAGCATCAAAATTTGTGCTGAGCGTCTAGTTTCGTTGGTACAGAGTATGGCTTGACCGACTTTCTTTCTTGTTTCAATATCAGGTATGAAAGCTTGATCTTCGTTGAATCGCTCAGAAACATTTGCTGCTTTCTCCATCTACAAACGTCCCAAATTAACTCCATATCCAGATGTAGTTTTTATAGGGACGGACGTTTGGGCTGATATCCCAGTATTGCTATGTATAGTTGCATAGTTCAAGGAAACCCATTGCTTTTTAGGCCTGCTGACAGCAACTTATAAACATGACTTGGACGAGTTTACTCTTTTTGGACATATTTTAGTGCGAGTTAAATGCATTGCCCGTTTTTCGAACAACACCTACAATTAGGTTTGAGATGGAGAATCTTTCATCACTTTCAAGACTAAATTAAATACTTGTTTTTCATTTTAAGTCTCTTACCAACACATAGAGTCCGTTATACTGCCATCTTTCACCACAAAATCATAACAAAATCCTTGCAAGCACCTCCCCCATTAGGAAAGGGACACTTGGCATAATCTGGCTATGGCATCAATGTCATCAAATTAACAAAAATCCCTTAATAATTTATCATTTGTTCTGTTTCTGGTTTGCCCTCAAACAAAACTTGACTCGTCCTTTACTCACTTGCTCCCTCCCTCTTGTGGCCAACACTGACAAATTTGCCAGCTCAAGTTCTTCGCTTTATTTTTTTCTTTTTTTTTTTTGTGCAAATCATGGCCAGGGCATAGATTTCGAAATTCATGTGAAAATCTGCCACCCTAAGATAGTTTCATCAGCTGTCCTTATGGGTTTTCTGGGTGCTGACAGCAACCACCTCTCGACAACGACTTCATCCACTTGCCAGGACATGAAGAGAGGGAGTGAGAGAGCGAGAGAGATGGACAAGTTCAGGCAGTTGGAAAAGGAAAATCAATGAATGATATTTCCTTTATGAGGCTCAATTATTTGTTGCGGGGATTTGCTTTTGCACCCCACCTCCTCCCCTTTCTCCTGCGGCTGCCTGTGTGTTCGTGCTTTATTGTCCTTTTAAATGCTTTGGCAAAATATTTTGGGTATTTGTGCAGTCTTTTGTGTGGCATCAGGCAGCAGCAGCAGGAGCAGGACGGAAGCAAAAGTCGGTGTTAATAATTTATGAATATTTGCTCATTTATTGCTGTGCATTATTTATGCCTTTATTATTTGTCTATTCGCGGCCAGAACCACCACTGCCAGACGAGGACAAAGATTTGGTTTTGATTTTAATTAAATCGACAGACGCCGCCGATTCTGCCACCGCATCAGCTTAATTTTAAGTCATTTTTGGTTTGTCCTAATCCCTGGCATATTAATTGCTGTGGCCTGAACCCAGACGGCACCAATTGGGAGTCATTTGTGGCTCATTGGTTAATACTTAATAGTGGGTTGAGAGAGGATGTCGAAAACATTTGCTAATTACTTTCAAAACCAAATTAGAAGCCAAATTTATTCTTTCTACTTAATAAAAACATTCAGACGTGTTGTTAATGTGATTTCTGGAAAACAGAACTGATTTTTGAGACAGATTTCTAGACGAGAGTCTTTGGGAACTGTGATCTGCTGATTTTTACGAAGAGGAGAAACTAAGAACCTATCCAGTTTTGTTTCCCATTGATTTGGTGCTAGTCAAAACCAGGGTTTTGAGCCGAACCGGTTCGAACCTGCAATTCAAACTTTTATTTTACTTTGAACCGAACCCAGAACCGAACACTTCTAGAAATAGAAGCTGATTTTGGTTCGGGTCAGCAAATATGGGCAGGACAGTGTAATGAAAAAAACCTAGAATATCATTAAGAGTTCCCACGCATAATATTATAGCTTCTGGTTTTTAAGATCCCGACTTCAAAGCTTTTCAATGATTCTCAAAAGCAAGAGCTTAACATGAGTATGTATATTTTTAATATTCCTTTGAGTTCCACAAGCTGTTTTCGACCCAAAATCGAGCCGATTCCCATACGATTTGAGTAGTTCTTAGGTCGCCCAAAAATCGTTAAACTTCTAAATTCTAAGTTCATAATTGCAATCAGTTATTTCGGAATAAACCAATAATATTTCGAATATTCAGCAAACTTATTTTGAGTTATATTTCATCTGGGAAAAACATGGACCGAAATGAAAGGAAACTCTTAATGGGGGTCATTAAATATATTTTGTGAACTTTTTGGCATTGTTTAGTTTCTTTTCAGCCAAATGCATATATTTATCGACTCTCATCTTTGCTGGTGCGAAATCCCCTTTTTGCCCAGTTATTGCTTTGAGTTTAAATCAGTTCTTTTCACTGAATAGTTCCTTTTCCAGTTCCGGTTTGATTTGGCTTTTGATGAATGGATGTTTTTGTATGAATATTCTTCAAAATCGGTAGTCGTGCATCAGCAAAACTCAAAGTAAATTTTTGGTAAAGATAGTTATACCTTCCCAGATATCTAAAAATGCACCTAAAATCCCTGCTTGAAACAATCATTCAATAAGAAAACCCAAACGACCTCAGAGAACAAACCAATTACCAAACAACTTTGACTTATGCCAAAAGTCAAAAGATGACTTAAGATTCCATCAACATAAATACAATTCTCCAAATTGTGGTCAACTTGTGGTACTACACACACACTCGCACACACACTAGCACACGAATGTCCATTTTGTAATCAAGACAAGGACTTGTCAGTCTTGTAAATAAATGCATTTGTTTGTATCCCAAGATACAGAGAAGGGGCACAGAATTATGCATGAGCTTGGAACACATATGCAAATGCTGTCTGCCAAGTAGTCCCAAGTAAATTGCCAGAGAAAACATTAAGAATTATGCTTAAATGACTAAATGGATTGCACTTTGCATCTAGGGGCCATGTGTACCAAATTGCTCTCTCCCCCCCTCAGTTCGATTTGTTATTGTACGCACTCAGATTTCCAATTGTGAGTGTAAACATTATAAATAGTACTTCAAAGTAGGCTGATTTTGAGTGTGGCGTTGAATTTACGCACCTGCAAAACTTTTAATTGAAAAACCAGCTCAAAGTACCCTCCTATTCAGTGCCAAATAACATTCCGGGGGTAAAGTCTGGCATTTAATTTATGACACACAATTAAATGAAGGGATTTTGGTGAAATGAGCAGCAAGACTGCAGGCACAACAATTTGAGATTGGCTAACAAGAGATTCCTGTGAATGGGAATCAAGGGGCAGAGTTAAACAGTTTTAGATAAACTTTTTTATCCTCGCTCGTAGTTACACGAAATATAATTCATAAGCTGAATTCTGAGCACCTTGTCGAAGCTATAAAAATTCACCCACTCTCTCCCCTCTGGGAAAAATAATAGTTTTGTGTAAATAAAAATTGAATTCCCGCATTGTTTTTTGTGTGACGTGTGTCCGTTAAGTGTTTTCATTAGTAAATTTATGGTGTATTTACCGTACTTCTAATAAAACAGCGACATTTCCATCTTAATTAAGTGTTTAGCAGTCGGAGAATTCTTCAACCTCTCAAGACACGTGCGGCTTTACGAACAAAAAACAAACACCCAGAGACAAAATGCAGTGGGAATGGGGAATGAAAGAAGATAGTGTGATTGTTGAAGGAAAGTCAATATGATGCCACCACCATGCCATCATCATCATCAACATCAACCAGGAAGAAACAATACCAAAATAAACACAAATATATTGTGCTGATGACTTAATTGATTAAATGAATAAAAAACAGAGCCAACCCCCATGCCACAAGCTGGGAATAGAAAACAAAACGTGGGACTTGTGACCCTTAGGAGGTGTTAAGGTGAGGAAAAAAGGGGCGTTTATCAATCAGACAAGCAAACAGCAAAATGAAATTCCCATCGCAGGATGAGGCAATCCATGGACGATTATGATATCTGGTTACAAATATGCTGGTTAAAAGCATTCGATAATTGCATGCCGTTGCAGTTGGTAAGAGTGGGGAGGGGGGCTGGGGGAAATGAATTAGTGGTATTGAGTAAATTAAATTTAGAGTGGCAAAAGCACTTTTATCGTACCGCTAACAGGAGGAAAGGAAGCTAAATTGCATTGACTTAACAGCCCCAAAGGGCCAATCTGGTAAATCGATCTAACTTACTGACTAACGACTTCACGAAAGGAAATTAATGCCTAACAAAATTCCAACTCCTTACACTCAAAAAAAGGAATTTTCCAGTTTTTTGAAAGTAAAGTAATTAGTTTACCCTTGCAAAGGGTATTATAATTTTGCCCAGAAGTTTGCAACGCATAGAAATATTCATTTCCGACCCCATAAACCATAAATATTCTTGATCAGGGTGACTAGCTGAGTCCATTGAGCTATGTCCGTCCGTCTGACCGTCTGTTTCTAAGTGAACTAGTCTCTCAGTTTTAAAGCTATTGAGCTGAAATTTTGCACAGAGTCTCTCTTTTTGCTGCACACTACTA
The DNA here is from genome assembly GCA_035044965.1 of Lordiphosa andalusiaca. NCBI lineage: Eukaryota > Metazoa > Arthropoda > Insecta > Diptera > Drosophilidae > Lordiphosa > Lordiphosa andalusiaca. Next base: position 3,254,853 of record JAWNNM010003326.1, on the reverse strand, counting down.
ATATGACAGAACTGACCTAATCGTATGACTATATTTCATAGCTCCCATAGGAACAATCGGTCGGAAAACTAGTTGTAGTGAGAAAAACTTTTTTCTTTTCAATCGAAACGTCTTCAAACTTTGCAATCACAGGTTTTCTATGTTTTTTTTTTTTATAATTCTGCCAAGTTTTATTAAAATCGGACAACTATATGTTATAGCTGCCATACAAAAGATAGGTCTGAAAAACAGTCTTAGTTAGAAAAACTTTTTTGTTTTTAATGGTAGCATCCTGCAATTTTGTATTTGTTTGTTTCACATGCTTTCACATAATTTTACAAATTTTTGGCCAAATCGGATGACTATATCATATAGATCCCATACGAACGATCGGTCGGAAATTGTGAAAAAGAGTATTTTGTGAAAATATTTAAGCGAGCACTTGCAAGGGTATAAAAACTTCGGCACAGACGAAGTTAGCTTAGCTTAGCTCCTTTTTTTTTTCTTAATTTGAGGATTTTTTTTATCTTTAGAGTTTTTTTCTTATAGTTAAAAAGGACAACCCAAAAATATACTATTATGAATATAATTTCTTAAATTTAGAAACTCTGATTTTTATTTTCTTAAATTTAGGATAGTTTTTCTTCATGTTTTCGAACAACTTTCTTAGATTTAGAGCAGATTTACGCTTGAATTAAGAAAATAGTTAGTGTGGGTTTTGGAAATCAGCCTTAAAGCATAACTTTAATATTATTGGATTTTTTCTTTAACTATTCTTCAGCCGCATTAGCACAGTAAAATGCCAACTCTGATATGTAAATACCAACTAGCCAACTAATTTTAGATTCTTCTAGGCCTTAAGTGACAAACGAAGTTCCCACTGCTTCGCCTTTGCCGGTGCGTTCAGTTTGTAGCACGAGTTCGAATCCCTTAAATGCCATTAATGGCTTTTCCATTGCGTATAATTACGGGGGTTGTGTCTATACAATTAGAGTCAGAAGTTTTGCCTCTGGCTTATTCACGCCTTTAAATTTGCATTTACCCCACAACAGCAGCCAGCAGCTCCCTTGCCCTCGTCCTACGAAAATGGCGGAAGGCTACCATGTAAATCATGATGCCAGGGAGTTGACAGCAAACGGGGAGTCAAGTCGAAGAGTTGTGCCGCGCTTAGGAAGATTCGTCAGATTCGCATAATTAATTGCAAAAGCTCTTACCAGAGCTTATAACCTGGTCCAATGCTGTGGAATTTTGATTGTGTGTGTGTGTGTGTGCGCCGTGTAGGAGGAGCCGGTGGGTAGGGGTAGGCAGTTGCTGTAGCGATTTGTGAACGTAATCAGAAATGGTGTATCACCCCTTTGACTATACACCTTTTGCGTCAGACAATTCCCTGGCATTTGCCAGGGCACACATAATTAATTGCTTTTGTCATTAAACGGAATCTTGACGACGGCGTCGACGACGTAGACGATGCCTCGCTTCTAATTTAATGTAGTGCAATGGGAAGCACCTGAGAGAGTTTACCTACCTACCTACAGAGCAGAGGACGTTGTCTGTCGTCGTTGATGTTGATTTGTGATTTATGAAGATTAATTTATTGCTAAATAGTTGAGTATAATTTATTTAACATTGATTTTAAAAGCGATTAGTTTTGCAGGAAATGCAGAACGAAGGAGCTGGTGGTGTGGCTTAAAGGTGAGGGAAGAGTTAGGACTTGGCTTGGGTTAAGAGATGAGTTAACGTGGATTAGTTATTTACTATTACAAGATTTTGGTTACCGTGAAGCTATCTCCTGATTTCCTGGTTCCAAGACCTTTTTAGGGGCTGTGTAAGATACTCCAAAAACTTACAAAATTCAGTAAAATCAAACTAGAAACTGTTCAATTACACAATTCCTCAAAAATTCTATTTGACAAAACGCAGATGCCGCACATTAACACTGAGCATAAGGGTTGTGGGGGGCCTTATGCTCATAAACACTTGACAATATGACCCAAGGATTTCTTTCGCCTTTCCTCCATCCTTGCTAATTTCAGAAACAGAAACAGTGTTTTGTACCCACTTAATGGTTTGTTTTCGGTTGACAACTTTTCGTCTGGTTTGGCACTTTACATTTGTTTGGCTTGCGGTTGGGTTGGGTTCGGGTCCACGGCCTCGAGTGGATGGACGACTAACAACTAATTTAAAACAATTATGTAAAAAGTTTTCCCCATTTAAAGTTTTTCCTCTTTTTTCGTACCAAGTCAACCGCAAATGTCCGTTCGTTAAATTTAAGTGCAAATAGTTTTAATTAAATTTGTCAAATTATGACAGCAAATTCAGTTAGATCGACACTTGAGTTGGTAGTTGATGAGGCAATTTAATTCGCCCTCACCTCCCGCGTCCTTAATTTATCTCATTCAGTTGACTTCCACTTCCAGGAGGGGCCTTAATTAAAAACGAAGAAAAAAAGGTAAATTAATTTTGTTTTCCTGATTTATACGTCTCTTGATTTGCGTCTTGTGCCCTGGTGCTGGCGTTGAGCGCGATGAGTTATTGCCGTAAATCACGTAGAAGGTATAAACTCAGCAGACAAACTATGAAGGGCGGAGGCTGCTGCCTGTGAACCTGTTTATTAGTCCTCTAATGCACAATAATACTTAGTGCCAAGGGTAGGAAATTACTCGGTTCCTCGGGGAATACTTACCAGCCTGCCAGCCAAATGTGACCTCTGCGCCTCAGTCGCTGCATCTGTACACCGGGAGCTTGGTACTTTGGGAGCTTGGATGGATATATTGAATTACGGGACACGTCTCGGTTTTCATGTGGCCAGGACTCGAGACTCGCATTGAAGTTAATTTGTGCTCTGTTGCCGGCAATTGCTGCTGACATTTCAGAGCAGAGAGAGAGAGCATAAATCAGTTCAGTTTTTATTCACTTCACTCCTCGCATCACTTGATTTTGCTGCGATTGGAAAGTGTTGCCAGCACTCTGAAATCTGAAGCTGCCAAATTGAAAATAAATATGAGAATGCGATTAGGCGATGAGTTCTAGAATGGCGCATCTATGTGCACAAATGGCCACAAATTTGTGGGCAGAGCAAGAATATATTTAAGCTGCATTGAATTACAAATGACATTTGCAAACCTCAAGCCAGTTGTTCACATTATGGGAACGAGAAGAGTAGGAATGGAAAATGTTAGAGAAACTAAAATAAGTGGCAGTTTCTGTTGAATTTTCTAACCGTTATGGGTAATAGTTTGTTATTTTAGGATTTTCGAATATATTTTAGGTAATTTATATAGAATACGGTTATTGTTATAAAATATAGGCAATTACTTTGCCATGACTCAGTCAGAGACGGCCATTGTTTGGATTATTCTTCAGGAATGAAAACCCTATTAATTTTATCGCAGCTCAGAATCACAGGGTCTAAACAAAGTTTCACAACTTCTCAAAAACTGTGGGCTAAAGGTTTTTGGTAAGATCTTTTGGTTTGGACTAGAGTTCAAGAAAAGGAATCTATTTGAAGGTATGAAATAGTTTCATAATTTTCCTGTAAGTGCTGGTAGTAGATCTTTTCCTGTTTTAAAATACCATTAAAACTGAAACAGACATGGTTCACATTGATTTACAAAAAATGACAATTTCCACAATGCAATGACATGGCAATATAGTCCTTTTATTATTATTCCACCGAGCACCACGCTTACAGGTCTCCGCGCAACACAAATCTAGTTAATTTCGACGGGTTGAACAAGTGCCCTTCCATTAACGGCGTTATGCCAGCCAGAAATCAAACAAAGTCATAAAAATTTGACACTCGCAAAGCTTCCCACAATTCGCACGCGTCAAGTGGCCCGCTCCTTGTGCAATCCGATATTGGTGCAACCGAAATGTCTAATCCATATCCGCCCCTGCCCACTGGAAACTAAAAACTGGTCATGGTGGTGGTGCGTTGACTGGTGGATGGTGCATGGGGTGGTTGGTAGGACCAAGCCTCTTTCTAATCAAAGTGCTTGCTCTGGTCACGTGCCGCTACAAAAAAACCCAAACAACGACTGACAGTGTAGAATATTCCCATGAAAATGATTGCAAAGATTTTTTTAAGTGTTATTATGATTAGTTATTATTATTTTGGAACAAGTGCAGCAAGAGAAAGGCACTCGCAGGGCTAAATACCGATGAGATTTGTGAGCATACGCATTGGGAATTGGACGGATGGAGATGTGAGAGCGCTCGCTTGCACATATTCTAGTGATGTTGGTGCCGAGAACAGGATATGTGTGATTGAAAATTGTTGGTTTTACTGTAATCAAAGAAGGCTAGGAGTAGTTTTATTCAAGATCATGTGGTATCCAATGTGCAGTCAAGAGCTTTGTACATGAAATAGGTACAAGCGGTGTCTTTAGTTTTGCAAGTTCAAAAATACTTGATTTAGTTACAAAATTCTTTATTCAAATACCCCCCTTAACTTTCAATAATAGTACAAAATATTCAATTTAAAGTCCAGTAAATTCTAGGGTCATCTCAAAATCCTTCTAGAAACATAATATGATTACTACAGAAAAGAACTAACTGTTCTTAATTTGAACCCATACAATTCTGAAGCTATTCCTAATATGTTCGGAAAGGTTTCTGCATTAAACCAAATAAGGACGAAAATAACTAAGGGTTATGAGTTAACCCAAGGCTAAGATGGTATTATGGTGGGTCAGAAAAGTAGCTTTATACCATTAGAAAAGTGTTAGATCGCTTTGAGAGTTTTAAAGATTTGCATAAAAACAATACACATACAATACATACAATACACTAGAACTGTAATACTCAATTCAACATATTTTTTACTTTAATATTCTTGATCTAAGAGTGATTATTCTCATTTCAATAATATTAATGGTCGATCGTTTCGTTTATTAAATGTCTCGTATCAAATGGAAGTGTTAATTTCCAAGAAAAAGGAATAGTTAACATTTTAAATACAAGACTGTATGAATTCTACACCGATCGATTTACAACTCTGCCCTTTTTTGTTTCTTGAGGGTGAGTTTATCTATGCGGCTTTCAAAATACAGTCAATCCTAGATAGCCCCTTCTAACTATCGTTTCCTTCTAATTTTCCATTAATTCTTTCCCTTTTTTTTTTTGTTAAGTTATCTTTTGGGCCGCTTGACTAACAAACTACTCATTGACACAATGTCAACAATTGTGGGTTTTAAAACAAATTTGCTAAGACCCTGCCTGCCGGCTGCTGTTGCCCACCCAACCCTAATGCCCGACTTATGACACCAAAATATTTAACTGCTCAATTTTCAGGCGTTGCGCTTTCCACAGTCGACACAGCAGGGATAACAAGGGGTTACACTTGAATTAGTCCAGTGGGACGCGGAGGGGTGAGCCCAGAGTTTTTGTTCCTGTGTAATCACGCAGCAAGACTCCGCAACAGCGCAACAATTGCAACAATTGAGATATTCAATTGGCAACACAACCACCACCGAAATGGTATCAGCAGCCACCACCACCAAGACGCAGTTGGTCCCGCTGAGCGAGCGATTAGTTTGGGAAGCTGTCCGGATGTTACCATTGCGGTTACCACAAAGGATATGGGGGTGGCAAAAAGCAAATCTCTCCAGTTGTGCGTGTTGTTCTTCACTTACAGTTGCACTTGAAATTGTCAGCAGGTGCTTGGCCAGCATTGTAACAACATTTACAGTTACTGTTACAGTTAGTGGATGCGAAATCAATTTAACTGCATGATGGCCTTTTGTGTTTGGGCCATTAATAAACATTTCGTCGACTGTTTGTGCAATAAAAATGCAATTGCCATTAAGTGTCTGGGATGGCAAATCATATGGGGCAGCAGCCAAATGTGACACAACTGTGACGAAGTGGGAGATAGTTCAGCATGGGCTACGGCTACGATGACACGGAGTCGAACTGCAACGATTATGAGGAACAGGTTAATGCAGGAAAACGCCCCCGAAACCAAATCCAGTTTTTATTTACATAAACTTATCAGCTCAAACTTTAAACCGTTATTAGAATCGATAGTTTTGGAATATTTATGAAACCATTGGAACCAAAAAGACAAAGAAAGACAACAGGGTTTTTAATGATAAAATATTTTTTTGAATTTTTATGAACTAACCATGGAAATCCGGTGCAATTCCTATTATCGGTAAACCCTATCGAGAAATAATTTTGATTGGTAAATATGTCCAGAAGCTACGAGCATTCTAAATAGTTTTCAAATTTTCCAGGTCATAAGCTTCTGCTTCCACTGCTGTCTCAGCAGCTTCCTGGGATTCGTTTTGTTCAGCAAATGGGTGCCGTCGATTGCTGACCTGTCCCTGCGTTTCAGCAGATTCAAGCCTGAGCCTCTCCATTTGATAATCGCATCGCGATTGTGATTGTTACGAAGTCTTAGCCGCTCTCTGGAATGCGATGTGCAGAGCAAATTGATAGCGTCGATTGCTCGCATGCTCCGAGTTCATAACGCCGCGCTGGCGATTGTTCTGAAATCTCAAACACTCACTGGACGCCATGTGTTAAGCAAATTAAAAGCAAATTTCAGCAAGTCTCATATTATTCCATTCTGGTGAGCTTCGTTTGCGGAACAGTTTCTTCTCTTCTTTTCCTATACCCAGCAAAGAGAGAGGGCATTATTAAACTACTATTGATATCTAAAACGCATAGGACACATAGAAATAGTTATGGAATCAATTTTCCCAACATTCCAATCAACACCCCCGCATTTGCCCGTCTCACGACTCCCACAGCATTTCGATAATTACTAAACACATCTTCCCTTACGATGCAACTCATTACCAGCAATTACCCCACAGTGGCAATAAAAATTAATAGAAACTTGACATTTCCAACATTTCGAATCGTGGCACTTACATATGTTAATTTATGCAATGATCGATAACATCCTGCGATTTAATCAACAAACACATTTCGCCGCTCCGCTCGAAAGCAAAGCTCCAAGTCGTTGACCGCTTAGGTGATCGTACATTGATCAATCAATCTTTAAACGATCAGAAGTCACAAAATCAGCAACTTCCGCCCATGGGCACGAGTTGATCAACTGGCGAAGACAGATCTACATTTATTGAACGGCCAATGTGTTTTATGATTATTTATTCCATAAAACAAGGAAAAAAAAAATAACAAATATGAAAACCATGCGGGTTCTTTGAACGAATTAAACGCAATTAGCGAAGGTACCGAGGAGAAGACGGAAGAAGAGGGGCGCGATATCTGGCAGGATCTGTTTTAAAAGTCATTGTCAAAGTTCATGTAAGAACAACAGCTGCGCGAATGGATGCGGTTTTATCAAAATAAATTCAAGGCGTTCTTAATGCGAATTTATGGCTTGCCTTCATTATTAAATGGCTTTCAAACATGAAAATGAAAATCATTCAATGATGATGACTCAAGAGTTTTCAACAGCTCTTGCACCCTTTTGTTGCATTCTGCTGGCTAACAGATAAAGACAATGTTTCTTAATTATATTTATCGTACACAAAATGGAGTTTAATATGCTCAATAAAAAGTTTCTGAAGGTATAAGAAAGGGATGCGGGATGAGATGTAAGTGTAAGTTTATCTGACACATAAGAGCTTTCAATAACGATTTCAATGCTCAAAAACTCTTAGTGCTAGTACTTTATTCCACTTGATTAGTCTTATGAAAAATTCAAGTCTTTAACCAAAAACCTCTTGATAGATTACTTTCTTATATGCTTAAGTCAAATCAATTCCATATCTTGACAGCCAAAGGGCAGAATCATAAATATTTTGTAAAAGCAAATACACACATACATATATTTGCATTTGCAAATAGCCTGTCAATAACCCTGGTCCAAAACTATGACAAGACAGCGAAAGTATTAAAAATAACATATGCATATGCATATCCAGCAGCTCTTATGATTAACACAAAAATGCTTTCATTCCCCAGAGTGTCCGGCCACGGAAAGGATATCAAATATCACGTACGAGACAAGGGTCTACGTCTGCGTCTCCATCTCACTGACTCGTGTCGCCTTCGCTCTAAACAAATTTGACAATAAAAATAATAATGGCAAACGAACGAACAGACGACTCGCCTCTTCTTTTGCTATTCCCCAGACTGCAATTTGCACAGCGGCAACTTGTCTACTTTGCAAATGGACGGTGAAGTCAAAACCAATTTCATCAATAAAAAATATTTGTCTATACACACACACCTGTACTTTTATCTTTCAATTTTGCATATGACAATTTGTGTTTTTCGATTTGAAAAAAAAATGAAGAGGCGCTTACGTGAGTGAGGAGAAATGGTAAAATATGCAAACACTTACAAAATTAAATGAGGAAAAATATGTTAAATGTTTCAAGTTGACGATTGAGTCAAATGAAGAAACAAATACTTAGACACTGCACATTCAACTTTGCTACTGTACTGTTCTTTATAGTAAGATTTCCCACAGTGGGTCATAGTCAATTTAATTAGAGTAAAATTCAAAGTTGGGAGTCTATGCCAGTCTATTTAGTTTTTGCACAGAAATGAAAACGCTGGAATTAATTTATTTTTAGACTAAGGCTAAGTTTAGTACCTTCTGGTGGTCATATATAGTAAACAGGAATAAAAATCCAGCAAAGAAATGGTAAAAGTCGGATGAACGATAGTCAAGTTATGAACAAAATAATGTTCGCTTGCAGCACAAGCGCTGCTCTTAGCTAACACTCGAACTCATACTTGGTACAGACTATATTACAGTCGGGATTGACCGAATTTCTTACTTGTTTCTATTCAGTTTTGTCTTTAACACAAACACGGAACTTTATAACTTTGAGGCTTCCTTTGGCTTCTTCTTTATTTGCCTCCAATTGTCCGCTTTGCATTCTGTGTAGGAATACGATCTTTGCACTGTGGGACGGCCATAACTTCCTGAAAAATTAACTGGCAACGAAATTTGTGGAAATTCTATTTCAAAAATGCTAAATCAGTAGTGGGCAGCAAATGTGAGTTTGGGAGCAGGACGACAAAACAACAGAAAAATACAACCTCTATTAGTGAGAATCGATTCGAGAAGCCAGTACGCAATACATATATATTTGTTTTTGCAGTCTTCTCAATACGCAATAGAATTGTGATTTTAACATTCTTCGAAGCCAGGCAATTGTTTTCTTGTGTGCGGCGGCGCCAAGAAGCTAGGCAAATCGATATTGCATCTGCGTGGCGCCAGTTGCCGTAAAATAACTCTCGCGGCAAGGGCAGCAAAGGGAGTAAATACTTTCCCATAGCTGCTCTACGCTTTACCTTGAATTACTCTTTAGTTGAGTGGTGAGTTGGAGCAATGTTGTTAACACCATTAAAAGCAGAAGCTCCTAATCACACTCAGCAGAAAAAATTTCATTTTTGAACTAGCAACATTTGTCCTAATCTAATTCTAGTCCCTTTTTGCTCCTTTACTCCTTCTCTGAGATAGGTCGTTGGCATCACTGACCTTGAGTATCGTTTACTTTATAATATAGAACCTTTATTGGTTAACATAAAGTTAACATACTGAATAGCCAAAACTAATTTAAGAATCAGCTTCATAAACCTGCACCCAAACAGTTTCACTGGTCTGAGCCTCAAACCGCTACAGTCTTTTAAGATTCTTGCAATCTTTAGGGTTATGTATCTTATACTCCAACACTAAAGACAACTTCATATCTAATCCATTGAACAGAAAGTACTGATTAGAATAAAGACCTTTAAAATAAATTATAAATCTTGGCTTATAATGTGGTGGTTCCTTTCTGCTTTCAGCTTGGAGCTCTTTAACCGCCATCAAAAATAAGAGGCTTCCTTTTGATTTACTTAATAAATTTAATTTATTTGAAAACATAAAAATACTTAGAATTTAGATTAGATTTTCATTTCTGTTTTTTTTTTTTATTTATTTATTATAATGTAATTGTTGAACATTAAAATGAAAATATATTTATTTAGCATTTTTGGTTTTTCATTGGTTTGGTTTTGTTTTTTTTTTTACATACATACACATAATATGTATAAATAAGTTAAAATTTTATTAATTAGACTAAATTCATTGGAATGATATAATATCAAAATATTTGCATAATACAGCGTTTATGTTTTTTTCTTGTTTCTTTTGGTTTTTTTTTTTAAATTTCACAACTATCTAGAAGCGAAAAACTTGGAACATTTGACATATTACGAAAGTACGACACGCACGATTTATATTCCTGTTAAATTTTGATTTTAAATTTGTATGCACAGACATGAAAAATGAATGGGGAAAACTCTCGGCAACGATTTTCTTGGAGGGGGAGGGGGGGCTATAGTGTAAGAGGATTGATTCATTTGGTTAGATCTTTGGTTTTTTGTTTTTTTTCTTTTGGCAACATGGGAAAGTTTCGCTCAAATTTTTTCGGGGGCAAAGGAAAACATTTGCCTTCTATTGCACAATGATTGCGATGGATTTGGTTGAAGTTGGCGGCAATGGAGCTCTTCTTGCTGTTATACCAGCAACGAGACCTTCTGGCAATTCAATGAAGTCAACTGGGAAGGCTGACCTCCCGTCACCGAGGCGGAAGTCACCGAATTGGGCTGCAATTGACTAACCGCAACCGAAGACAATCCAGCACCTGCTCCAGGTCCACCAGCTCCACCATTGCCCAGCTCTGCTGCTGCTGCGGCTGCGGCTGCCGCTGACATGAAATCCACTTTACCCAAATGCACACGCAGATCTGTGTGCTGGGTCTCCTTGTGGCGACGTAGGTCCACCTTCCGTTGGAAAGATTTGTGACAGAGTTTGCACGAGAAGGGCTTGTAGCCGGTGTGTTTGCGGGAATGTGTTATGAGGTTGGAGCTCTGACTGAAGGCCTTGCCGCACACCTGACATTTGTGCGGTTTTTCACCTGGAAGAGAAGAGGAGAACGAAATATTAGCAAAAATCTAAAAATCGATAAGACCTTCCCACAGCACAAAAATCTCGTTCAAGCAAAGTTCGCCATTTTAAGCACTCACATGCAAAAAGCTCTCACTCGTCCTCGCTGTCGTTGTCGTTGTCGGGGTTGTCGTTGTCGTCATCCCCCAAATACTGTGTGTGTTCATCCCAGACAAACCGCCCGCCCCCCCTTAAACCTCATGTAAGTCATCTCCAGTCGCTTTATCGCCCTCCCGCCCCCCAAACTTCGTCTCTCTGCACAGAGTTTTTAAATTTCAACTTTTTGGTTCATCTGTGTGATGTTTTGTGGTTTTCCACTTAAAGTCATTAAACAAATTTTCTGGCATTTTTCCTTACTTCCTTTTCTGTCTTTTTATTTACAATTTTATGCACATTTTCATTGTGTTAAATTTTTCATTAGAGAATTGAGACGGAGAGGTATTAAATACAAAATGTCTATGATGTCGCCTTTAGCTCGGACAAGGACAAATGGAAGAAGCCCAGAATTTACAATTTTAGCAATTTAGTTGCTTGATCTAGCAATATTGTAAGTGGAATGTGGAGTGTAAGCTCTAAATGTTGCTATATTTAACTATGTTTTAGCTATTTTATTCAGCTTCAATAATTCCCATAAAAATAGGAGAACAACACCTCAGTACCGGCCAAATAACAACTACGAATAATGGACTAGTCAGTAGTTCATGGGTGAATTCAGTAAGGGATCAGCTAGGTATACATCTGTACATCAATCTATTCAGTGAATATATGTATGCCGGATCGTATAAATGTTCCTTATAGGCCTCATCCCAATAATGAGAATGTATAATTGAGATATGAAGAAGAGGGGTCAGGAGACTTAGGATACTTGGTCGAACTGTTCTACTTGAAAATTTGCGAGTTCTCAATTCAAAATCCCTTTGGTTTAGTTCTAGATTAGTGGAATTGGGTCAGAGCCATTAATAAACTTCACACAACCTCATAAACAATTTGGTGAAGAGCGCAAAAGCTAGATAAGTCGCTCCCATGTCCTTAAGGTTTTTCATAGAGAATACTATCAATCCAATCAGTTTGATAAGCCTCAAATTTAAGTAAGTTTTTTCCCTTAATTTCCCGTTGGTCTTCTCCGCACTCCTAAGGCCGTGTTAAATACACACACCACACCCAGTCCGCTACTGCCACTGCTAGTCTTTGCAAAAAACTAAAGCATAAAATATTAGAAGAAGTAAGAGGAAAAAAGCAAAGTCAGAAGCAAGCAAAGATTTAAAAGAATTTCCACAATGTGATGCAATAAAAATCCTTGAAATCTGCCAACGTTCTATCTGGACCCCCCCAAAGCAAAGAAAGTTTTTCCGTTCGAATATAAGGCGAAGCGGGGTTTTGGTTATGTATACGCCCAGTCAGCCAGCAGCCACCCCAAAAACGCCAACGGCCGACGGGATTTTGTTGTGTGGGTCTCGTTAGTGTTCGTTGCTCGTTGTTGCTGTGATAAATAATAAAAGCTGCTCTATAATCTCTGCGACTACGTGACGTTATTTGTGCCGATAGTGCACGAACGTGCCCCGAGCTAAGCGGGAACCCTTCAACAGCAGCAGCAGCAGCAGATGCTTCACAAGGCATGCTCCGTGAGGAGCGCTGAGAGCCAACATTTGGCCTGACTACTCAATTTTACTGTTGCTGACTCCCGCCCCCGTCCCTGCCCCCAATACTACTTAAGCACAAACAGCGCCTGGGAGCCTGAAACTTGAATCAGAGCACATCCCAACGGTCGAATGTTTCACAATCACGTCGCTGCAATTCCATTATATACAGTACAGAAAGCTGCCGTTTTCCTGCTTTTACATGGCGTCTACTCTATGTGTGTGTGTGTGTGTGTTTGTTTAATATATATGTGTGTATATGCACGCACACACTCACAGACCAAGTCGCAGCACAACTTAGCATGTTGTCGTTATTTTGTTGCCAGCTCCCCCAATCTCTGTGGCTGTCTAAGTGTATGTATATATGGTATGTATGTATAAATTGGCGCATGTAACCAAGTCTCTATGAGCATTATCTTCCATATAGACAAGATAAGAGCAAATACCACAAAATGTTCAGGCAGAAAGGTAAACAAAACTTTACAATTTTTAGAGAAGAGCAACACGAAAATTGATCACAAAACTATTCAACAAAATTGAGTTTTAATTCCTAGCATGGATTAGTATAACATTCGTTAACCAGCTTAATGTAAATAAGAATGGTTTACTGATTTCTTTTCTAAATCACGAATAGAGGAATAATTCGTTCTATTAAAAAAGGGTCTCGACTTTTTCTCGATTTGTTCTGAAATTTCCATAAGGAATTTTGTAAGGTTGGTTCGCTCTTGGGTGCCGTTAGATACTCAAAAGTTAAAATATTAGTGGACAGAAATATTATCAAAATCAAAGGGAGTGAAAGGAACTTCTAGATTCAAGAACCCATCGAGAGATAGTCTAGTCTTAAGCAAATAACGAAATGAAATGAAATTCAAAAAGAGATGGGAATATGTCAGCAAATCAGTTCAACGAAAAATTTCAATTTTAAAGGCTTTCATTTCTTAAAATCCTTGGATAAAGGTATAAATTTAGTATACAATAGGCTACTATTGAGCTCTAATGGCTCTAAAAATAGTCCTGAATTACGCTTGACATATCCAAACTGTTCTTGATACCAAGAATTAAGGGATCTTAAGCTAGCTTCTGTTCAATTCCGCCTCGAGACATCTAATAATAAAGTGCTAAACTTAGAAACCCATAAGCCAGAGGTTAAGAAAAAATCTAATTGGCCTTTTGGGGCTGTTAAGTCAATAGTTTGTATTTGTTTTAGACCTGGCTCTTGCCTTAAGAGTTTCGTACATAAAACAATTCATTTCTGGCTGACTGAGCTTTTGAAACCAAAAAACCTTCATTCAATTACGAAATATCTTTATTTTTTCTCAGATTACCAGCTGTATTTATGCAGAATCTTTAATCTTTAGCTAATTTGACTAAATGAACAAAGTTTTAAATGGACAAATGGAAATTAAGACAATTTCGCTGCTTAAGCAGGTCAAGACCAATTTCTGATTGCAATTTCTGAGAGCAGCACCTATCCTTAAAGAAAGTCTCAAATGCATTGAAATTATCGATTTGCTTACCAAACATTCTGAGAAGTTTACATCAGTTTAAAACCAGGCTTCAATAAAATACCTTTAAGAAAGAATTCATATATCCCCCTACTTGTTCCTATCCCTCTGTTTTATGGCTCATAAATTTAACGAAAGCAAAATCTGAGGCCAGGAAAAAGGTTATAAAAATGCAGGGCCCAAAGAAAATACGGAAATGAAAAACATTGAGGAAAATGAAAATTCTTAAGCAAATCACATCATGGGGCAAAAATCTGCTTGTCTGAGAGGAAAACACGTCTTCAGCAGTAAGAGAAAAAAAAATATAAAAAAAAATAAAGAAATCAGTAAGAAAGCAATGAGAGAAAGAAAATTAAGGATGGTCGTACAGAAAAAAAAAGGAAAAGCAAACCGAAATCTTGAAACATCGAAGCTTTTCCATAGCCACATGTGCGGACAGCCAACATGGATGAGGAGAACGAGGCGGGGGGGACACGTCCTAAATCGAAGCCAGCCAACGATAAAAATGTCTGGAATACTTCTGTGTGTGTGTGTGTGTGTGTGCTTTTGTGGGTGCGAGGAGTTCTTTTTCACTGATTTAACCAGACGCACGCTAAATATGTCGGACGAGGGGAAGTTTTGCTTATTAGAGGTTATTATCCTCGCAATTTGCAAAACTGATTTGAACGCCAGCGGTAAATTCGTTTCTTTTTTTTATACTTATGCCAAATGGTCCATTACACGAGCTGAAAGCAAATCTGACGAGCAAGTGAATATAATAAGCAGAAATACATCAGCAGAAATTATGAAGCAACAGAGCGAATCTAAGTGGGCAAGTAACAGAATCTAAGATATCATAGAAACTTTCTTTTTGATTGAAAAGCAACTGCCTTTGCTTTATTATTTGCCAAGTTGGATATTTTCAAACTTGAGACAAAATTACCATTTCAAATTAGCTTTTCACAAAGATTCATGATGATATAAGCACGTTATACTTAAGGACCGGCTGGAATTTTTGAGATTTCACAGAATTTCGACAGATCTAAGAACATAAATACGATTTTTGACATTTTTCCTTTACGCGCAGACTTAAGGAAAATCGGGAGATTCTTCGAATATATAATAAATTAAGTGTGAACAACTGAACCGTACCTAGACCGCTGATTAGTTGACTTCAGAAAACCAAGTAATGATCCGAAGCACCGGTTCAAAACCTCTGGAAGCCACTGATCCGAACCAGCTCTTTTTTCCAATCGGTTTGCATCACTGTATTTTTCGGAGAATAAAATACTGTGAAGAATTATGTTTTTTAAAATGATAACTCAAAGATTTCAACGGGATTCGACCTTAGCAGTGACAATGTTACAATTGCTTATATGCTTAATTGTTCTCCTTCTATATCTTGAATAGATTTGATGACACTCTCTGTGTGGAAATTTATGTGTTCTATCTTTGAAACAAAAGAAAACATAAAAATTATAAAGTTTTGCCTTTAAATTAGAATTTAATAAGCTTTTATCCACTACTATTAATAATTTAAAGTCTATAAAATCATAAGAACTTCTTATTAAGATGGTGAGTAACTAAGATCTAAATAAATAGTAGTTTTAAAAGGAGAATTATTGAAAAACTTTCGCATTAAAAAATTTGGGAATAAATAAATAATACTTTCTTTAAAAAAATCGCTCTTGGAACAAGATTTTGTTTGCTTACCATACTCAAGATATCGAAACTCTTGATACTAATATGAAACTCTCCACTTTAGTCAGAATATACGAATTTACGAGTATGAATTCGAAATTTACAGATAAATCTTAGGAGGAAAATATTAATCAACCGCCGGACAGCTGTACGCCTGTACAGCTAGTATTAGTAGTAATAGCCGGTACTATTCTTAATACTTATTTAGCTCGGGGGTACCCCCAATCAGCCTACACCAGGACAGGACTTCAATCATCCGAAAACTAAAGATGATGAAAATGTTATGTACAGAAACACTTCAATACTCAACCAACATAGATACTGTTTTTCGTGAGTGTATATTTATAAATCTATTTTTTCTGCCGATAAAATTGATAAGATTTTGCTTCTGTCTTTGATTTGCACACATCAAATTGAATTTTCCATTTGGCTCTTTAAAACGAGGAGAATAAAATCAAATCGCAAGCGAGATAAGAAATTTCCACGTAGACATAAAGAAATTGAAATCGATGCTGGTCTCCGGTTCACTCCGCCGAACAGCCGTTTGTAATGGCGGCAGCGCAGCAGTCTCCCTGTCTATGTATAGGGGTGTGTATGCCCAATACTCAGACATGTATACAAATACATGCATAGCGCTCGTATTTGTTATGCGCGAGTGTGTGTGTGTGTGTGTGTGTGTGTCCGTGTATGTGTATGCGTCGCGTATAAAACAGAAAATCAAAATCTCTTGACTAAATTTTTCATTGGTCGGCTGTGATTTGCTCTGTCGCTTTGCTCACTCTCTCGCGAAAGGCGTTTCAGCCAGCCATTTTGTGTGTGTCTGTGTGTGTGTGTGTGAGTGCGGACCTTCCAGTCTCGCTCCAAAGTTTCTGTACATAAACGACTTTCCTCTTATCAGTCTCACATATTATTACTCTCTCTCAATCTGTATTCTCTCGCTGTATTGCTCTCTCGTTGGTGATTTCTTTTTTATTTTTTTGGTGTTTATTTTGGGAGAGTAACACTTGGGTGCTCTATTTTTTGCACTACCTTCCTCCCCCCATGTCGCTCCCACTACCCCACCCCAGTGGCTTTTGGTGGTAGATTGCTTTAATGGCGACGCTTATTTAAAGTTATGCTCCTCACCTGTGTGTATGTAGGTGTGCTTCTTCATATCACTCTTCTGATGGAATCGCTTGCCGCAATAGCTGCAGGGATAAGGCCTCGTATCGCTGTGGATGAGCAGATGGGTGGACAATGTGCTCGAACGCTTAAAGCGCTTGCCGCACTGTTTGCACTCGAAGACCTTCTCCACATTGTGCACTGCCCTGTGGGTGATAGGGAAGACGAGGGAAAACGGTTAACATTTCAGTCGGCTGTAATTAAAAGCCCGACTCTGGTTCCAATTTGGCCCAACCGCAAAGCAAACATTTGGCCAGTGCAAATCCCACCATTTCAGCTAAATTAAGTAATGCACAAGGAGTCCACTCCTCATTAGGCATGCAAACATGGCCCAAACTCCCAAACTCAAAACTCCCCCCACCACCCAGCAAATGCTTCACATACCTGTGCTGGCTGAGGCTGACCTCATGGCCGAAGGTCTTGTTGCACAGCTCACAGGCATAGGGCTTCTTCCCGTGATGGGTGCGCCGGGAGTGCACCTCGAGTCCGTGGGGCGTGGAGAACATCTTCTCGCACTTCATGCACGAGTACAGGTCGCTAAATTGATGCAGTCCCGGCCACTTGGCGGCCATGTGATGAAAGTGCAGGTGTGGTGAGTGTGGCAGACCCAAATGCCCGCCATTGGGTGGCACACCCACGCCGACAGCAGCTGCGGCGGCAGCGGCAGCAGCAGCGGCCGCAGTGGAACCATTTTGGCCGGCAGACTGAAGTGGCACCATGAGACTGCGTAGCCGAAAGAGATTTTCCGGTGAGTCCGGATGGTATCTGTGGGGGGGTGGGACACATTTAATTGAGGCAGGTTAATTAAGAAGGGACCAGTGCACTGGTCAGTAAGTAGCTGGTGTTTAGAGCAGTCTTTTATTGAAATCAGCGATGGGCAGGGGTTTTCCAGTTTTTCGACGCAAAAAGGAACAAAAGGTTCAGGTTGTTAACCAAGATTTTTAGACTTAGGAGCCCGAAAAAACTGGTTTTTGATGCCCACCGCTGATTTAGAAGGTGTGCAATACTTACGCGGCTGCCAGTGCGGACTGCTGTTGTTGTTGCTGCTGTTGTTGTCCCTGATGGAAGGCAAAGGCGGCAAATAAGGGCAAGGCAGGCGAGAAGAGCGGTCTTTGGAACATGGCCGCATCATAGTTAGGCGGATAGCTCTGTCGCATGGCCTCCAAAGGCATTGCCAAGGCAGAACTTGTGCTGCCCAAGCCCAAGGGTGGACTCCTCACTCTTCTCTGGCTGGGCTCATCGCGCCGCAGCAGAGCGGACACCGAGAATAGATCCGATTTCTTCGAGCTAAGACCACTATTGGCGGTTATCAATAGTTCAGAGGCAGAGGCGGCACTGGGTGAGCTGATACTGGGACTACCGGGAGGCGAGTCCACCTCCAGTTCCACCGACGAACTGCTCGAATGGGAACGTGATCGGGAGCGGGAATGCAGCGAGCGATGTGAGTGATGAGAATCTGTGTCATCCATGTCGATTTGGGAAGAACAATGCGATGGACTCCGGGATCGAGAGCGGGAGCGCGAGCGCGATTGACGCAACTGCTCGCTGGCACTGATGTAGGGCTTGGTACGATGATGGTTTTTGCTCAGCATGGAAATGGAATTGTTGTTGTCCTCCTCCAGCGCTGTGGGCAGTGGTGGCGGTGGCTTGAGGCCAGCGGCGGCTGCAATGGCTGTCAGGTGTTCAGTCTTGACCAATCTGCTTATGCTAAAGGCGAGAGCAGCATCTGAAAGGGGTCAATGAAGAGAAATGGGGGGAAAGCGTTTAGCAAAATCAGAACATGACCATCAATCACCCACACACACACACACACACACACTCATCCACCTGTAAGCGGAATCACACATATGCCAGAGTGTTGGCAGCATATCGAATTTCAAATGTAATTATTTTCGTATTCAATCGCCTAATCCACCTTACATGACCATTAATTCACCCTAATCAACGTTCCGCATTTGACATCAAGGCATCATCATCATTCGACATCGTCACCCAGAGCACAGGCGCCGTCGTTCAGGGTAAGGGCACGCCCCTGTGAGGTTCACCACACGCAAGTTTCACATACCAAATTTGGCACCAAGAGCTGGATTCGTTTTATTGAATTTCAGAAATTAAATAAATATTTTCGGAGTTCGTAGTTCAGAAAAAAATGAGACAGTATAATATACTCTGTACCCCCCAAAGTTTGTGTATAACTGATCTATTTAAAGTGAATTCGATAGATAGTACTTATTACAAAATATGTCTAGAAGGTACGAACCATCCTTTGTATAAGACTGTGGAAGATTTTACGTTTTTTCCAAACTGTTTCTTTGGTGCAGACAATATTTATGAAGGAAATTATTGGAAAATCTATAAACGACCACAAATACACTGACAACTTCAGAGCAAGCACAGCAGGTTGCCTGTACAGCAATTTAAGTGTCTTCCGGTGCTCTCAACAGCTACAGCTGATGCTGCTTTTATACATCGCCTACAAAAACCAAACTAATTGCATACTTTGAAGGTTTTGATTCACAGAAAATAGTATTTTTCTAACTTTTTTTCATGTTTCATTCACTGACTCATTGAACCCTCACTTGCTCAACTTGCCCAAATCATAGCCGACACATTTGGATGGTGCACATATACACACACACACACACACACACACAAGAAGCGTACCGCACATCCTCCGACTTGCCTCCGTCGAAATGAAATAATAATAATGTGCGTTTAAATAGAACATCTGTTCGGTCCACACTCGGCTAAATGGAGCATGACAAAACAGAAAACACACACAACAAACAGGGCAGGCGACACTCTCCGTACGTGTCTGTCCAACGACGACGCAGGCGCGAAAATACATCACGGCAAAAGGGGTACAAACCACGGAGGCCGAGGCCCGGGGGCGAATCGAATGAATGAATCCGCATCGGAACAAAAGAATAACAATTTGACAACATTCTAATTCGCCACGCAGATAAAAGTAACTGCGTAGGCAGGCCATGATGATGAGAAGGAGCATTGCCCGGGTGGGGGGTGGATAGGGCAGGGGCAGCGACTTTGATTCTTGCAGTCAGTGAGGCAGGAAACGCAAAGCCAAATAAACATAAACACTGCCCACGCACCATTTTGGTAGCAAAAGTTTTCATATTCATCGGATCAGGCCGACAGGGTGCGTTTCCCTATATTTGCCAGATATCCACTCCCGTTTCTCGATTTGCCAGAGTGTCAAGTGTTTTTATGGCACTGCTCTGGCTGATGTTGTTGTGGTTTGTTGTCTCCGCATTGTTGGTATTGGTTTTAAGTGCTTTTCCAAAATGGAATTTTAGCCATAGGAAGCCCTTGGATTTTTCATCTTACAGCAACACTACGGATTCAAATGTATACCAAATGTTCCAAATCTACAATCAAATTATTAAAGCTCATTTTTAAATTGTGAAATGAGGAAATGTAGACCATGTTAAAGCCCCTTGAATAAATAAGCACAACAAAAACGTATGCTTTTACAGTGAATTGAACCCACGACCTCAACGTTTTAAGGCAATAGCCGTCCCTCTAGGCTACGGAGTTGCTAGATGACCATGAATCGATCCCTATCTATCGCGAGCAGTTGATAGTCGGGTGAAGTAAGATGTCGCCATTAGTGTGTTTGTCTTCAAGGTATTGAGCTCGAGTCCCATACAAGGAAAAGTAAAAAAAATTGTGTAATAATAATAAAACCAATCCACAGCTTTGAAAAAGAAACACGACGAAATGTTGGGTGTCCCATCACACACCTTTAAAAAATGGGTGTTTAACATTGGTTTTTATCTGAATTTACTGAAACAGTCCTTATCTGTTCCAAAAGCAAGGACAGAAAGTTCTTTAATTTAGAAAATCGGTATCAAAGAATGAGTTTTCTAAATAAGGCCGCTGTTTTCCGAATAATACTGACTGAAAATACACTTTTTTGGTAGATAAGTGTTCTAAGTTGTTAGTTTAAGGAGTTTGGATACTCCCTGCTTGCAAAAAAGTACTAACAAAATATATTATCATTATCAGAGCACATTTTCTTAAAATATTATCCAAACTCGGAATATTACGATCTCAAGACGAAGATTAAGCAAATGTCATGTTATTAAGAGGCAAAACCAATCCGTACTTTTTTCGTACATAAAAGAGATAGATTTATTTCCATATATTTCCGAGGTAGAAGTTAATTAGAGTATTGATTTACGTTTTTATTAGCTTAACCAAAAAATGTTTGAACAATCTAAGAATCTAAGAACTAATCTTCAAACAAAACTCTCCGCTTCGATAAGTAAAGGAACCGGTTCGACAATCGAACTTTTAGAACCCCCTTAACGAGTCTTTCAAAGTCGAAAATTGCAAATAAACTTGTTCTGCCTGGAAGTATAAGAAGAACTTGTGCCTTACATGTCAATCTTTCATCTCTTACCATCTCTAAGATCTGTTTGGTCATCATGGCTATAACAACTCCGGCTGTTGATGCTGATCAAGAATATATATGCTTTATGGGGTCAGAGATGCTTCCTTCTGACTGTTACATACTTTTGCCCAATCTTAATATACTCTGCGTACACTGAAGCTTTTCAAGACTAGTTACATCACAGCTGGCGCAAATAGCTGTTGAAGGTGACCAGTTTTTTTACTTAGTTATCTTTTTAACGATAATCTACCCATAGTTTTCTTTGTTAAGCCGCTTGGCCTAAATCAATCAATCAATCCGACTCAGAGAAAAAAAGGATACATAATAAAATATTTAAAACACCTCCAGTCCACATGGATCTTTTGGGCTCTTTTTTTCATTCTGTATACTACTAAATGTTCTAAAGGAAATCAATTGGAGAAAACTTAAATTAAAATTAAAATAATTTCGTCACCTCCCAAAGTAATAGGCAAATTGTCGTTACGCTGAACCCTTTTTATGTACTAATTATGCACGCAATGGTCCCGAGAGCATAGAGTCAGGGCTCTCTTCCCAAAAAACCAAATTCGAATCGAATGCCACCAGCCGGCCAACTGTTCCATGCCCACATGTAAAATTCCAGAAATTGAAAACGTTTAACGCCACCAAATGCTGGCAACCAGCCAAAAAGCAACCCCGAAAACCGGAAGGAAGAAAGGAAGGAAGCAAGGAAGTAGCAAAGGAAAGCAGGAACAACACGACAAGTGGATGTGGCCCCGGCACAGACTTGTTTAAATGATAATAATGAGCTTAAGCATGTGCCCCGCCGCCGCTGCGCCGTTCGAAGGGTGGCAGTTGGAAGCTGGAGGCTGACAAAGTAAACAGACGACACGCGGGAACAGCAACAAAACGCCCACTCTATTCTGTCTACTGTCAGTCGGTAGTAAAGTCATAAATTTGTGCACATTAGACATAGCCGTCGTCCAGCCTCACCCTTACGGTATGAACCCAAGGCCATCCCCTCAGCGTGGACGATGTTCATCTGTTTTTATACTTATCCGCCCGGGAGCAATATTCACGCACTCCACGCACTTGTTCACATTCAGCCAGCAGCCAACACAAAAAAGGTAAAATAATTATTCGACGCTGCCTGGTAATTGAAATCATTGTTATCCTCGCGTCCACCCTCCCCCCACTGTTCAATTGGTGGGCTCAATGCAGTGCTTAGGCCCAGGATTATGATTGTTTTGGGGCGATTGTCGGCTATTACCATTAGGAGTAGGAGAATTGGATGGTGGATGGCAATTTCATTTCTAATTATGTATGAAATTTGCAAAATAAAATTATATTCAAAAATGAAAGGTAATGGAACCTTATCTTATCGATCACAAATCACTGCGACTGCGGCAGAACACGCTAGTGACGAAAGTAGCTAAATATATGGCAAATATATAGGTATTAAATTATCAACGAGACTCCGATCAGACCAAGTTATGTCACGAGCGAAAGCTATTGCCCATATATACCTGAACATTATTCAACTGTGAAGTCCGGAATCGAAATAATTCTTGAAATCTTCTTAGTTCTTAATGTTATACTGTAATTTCGGTAAAACTAAACTAAATAAGTCAATTGGATATAAGAAATTTAAGTTCAAGTGCATGTTCCTTCTCTAAATTCTTTTAGTTCAAATTATTTAAACAAATAAAGAAGCCTTTGCAGCAGGAAGAGTGTAAAAAAACCGTTTTAAAGTGCAGAATTGTTCAATCGATTGATTGAACTCTCAAACGGGGGGCTCAGCGGCTGCCTGGAACCACCAATTAAATGTCATTTATCATTAAAGGAAAGAAAAGCAAAAGTCTAAAGTTTAGATAGCCTTCTGATTTATGACTCCCCCCTAGCGATAAGACTCCGGGAAAGGGTGCCCTGCTCCAAGTAGAAGAAGTAGAAAAGGGGGAGCCAGTTCCGTACTGTCATTGCATTGGCATTGGCATTCTCTGCAGAGTCCGCTGGATCGCTGATTTCTTGATTGATTTGCAATGTAAAAATAAATAATGTAATTGCAAAACGCTTCAAAGGCAATCTACCGACAGCTGATAGCAATCGACTAGCACCAACATCAAGTACTACCAACTGCTGGAAGCGGATTGTCGACGAGTGCTATGTTTGGATACGCAATCCCCATCTAATGCCACTCAACGAGTGGCAGCTTATCCGGGTCCGAAAAGAAACCTCTCACTGATACGGCGACCCAGCGAAATCGAAATCTCAACGAAATTCGTAAATCATGCATCCACCACTTGTGTATGGGGGCCAGTGACCAAATCATGGCCTAATCTATCCCAGCCGAGGCATGCGGTTTATGGCACCTCTCTAGGTTGGTCATATCGCTATTATTTATATTGTGTTATTTTTCTTCTTTTTTTTTTTTGTACATTTTTCTACTTTCATATTTGCCGAAAGAGCAGAAAATATTATGACCAGACGCTGCTTAACTACTGTGGGAGGTTTATTTCGTGGGGATTGATAACTTTTATTATATTTCTGGTACATATTAATTTATAAATATAGAAAAGTTAGGCAGCAAAACAATGATAAATTTATAGATACTAAAAGTGCATCGGATTTGAAAAATTCGAAGTAATTTTCTTTTTAGAGAGCTGGCAAATTCAGAAAATTCTCTTATTAATCAATAGCTTCCCGAACCTGAACCCTACCCGAACCGAACCATCTCTATTTGGAATAAGGTTCTGCTCAATAAAAACTTCTTAAGCCAAATGTTGTAAAAATATGTTTTGCTGTTGGCTTTATCATCCATTATAATATGGTCAAGATTCGGTTCGGCATCTTATACCACACCATTAAGTGGGCCAAGCTATCCATTGCATTATAATTTCAATGAACCGATTTCAATGGTAAACCACAAACACCTAAATATTCTTAGTCGAAACCGAACAACTTAATTCAGTTCGTAACCGAAACGCAAGCCGGTTCGTGTTTTCTAAAATACTAAGTCGAACCGGGAGCCAAAAATGAAATCGGTTCAATGATGGGTTTGAAGACGTGAAGCGCCTACTTTTCACAATCATAATTGTAATTTTGTGATATTTTATGCCCTAAGCTACGATTTAACTGAGTGAACCACTGAACCGAACCAGTCCACTTTTCGCAATGCAGAAATGGTTCAATTCTCACATCTCTTTTATATTTCAACAATTTTGTTGGACACTAAACGGTTTAATAATGGCTGCTGTATTATTTAATGAAGCAAAGCAGCGCTACTGCGCTACCAATACAGGGTATAAACAAGTCGGTCTGGTCGGCAACAATATTTGAATTTAAGTTATGTGTTTTGTCCATTTTACATTTATTCTAAGTCTTTTAATAAATATTCATACACATTTTTTACAGTATATGACTTGTAAACCATTTCTTATTAATCTCTTGAATCACGGTATGAAAAATACTTCGAAATAATCAAAGTTTTTTGTACTTTTTACTTGTTAATAACTAATATTTTATTGTGCACAAAGTCCAATTGTTTCAACACTTTGATTAGTCTCGCTTAACGTATGAGCAATTGTCCAATTTTTAGCACATGTCGTTGGCTGTCTGTCGCGTTTTTATGGCTGCTATAACCCCGATATCTACTGGTAGCTTTTATTATCGGGCAAAAAACTACGATATTGATAACATGGTATGACAAATATAAAAAACAAATCCCAGTTTCTCAGACAAATTCAAATTGATCCGAGCGTGAGCCGAAAGGGTTTAGTTTCACACCTTAAAATTGATTTTTCCTTGAGTGAATGTGGCAAACAACTATGCGAAGGTACTCGTATTTTGCGACCGTCTGCCTTATGGTTTGGGTGGTGGTTGACTTTTTGTTTACTTATCGGTCGGTCGCTTATTTTATGATACTTTTACTCTTTCGATTTTACAACAAGGCGAGGATATTGACATGTTTAGATGTCGTTATGTATTTACCTCAGAGAGATCGTAAATCATAACGCGTGTGCGGTATACCTACATAAGCCAGGAGGAGTGCGTGTGTTTGTCTGTGTGTGTGTGTGTATCTCGCAGATACACAGCATAAGGCTCGTATTCATATCTATGCTGGGGCCCTGTGGTGTGCGTGTGTGCATGGTATCTTTATAGATTTACAATGCCCAATTTTCGTCTACTTGTGAGAAGTTGAAAAATATATGACAGGCGATGAGTTGCCAATGATTACGACGTGTGTCATAAATATTTCATAAATATTGCTCTGATTTTCGTTGCGACAATTTGTTATTGATCAATATTGTACTTGCGACCATATTAATATATATATATATACATATATATATGCAATTGTTTAAATAGTTATTAGCCGAGTCGACTGGTGTATGCTCTTTGAACAAAAATAACGTTCAACTACAATTTTTCATCAAAACTTAAACAGTTATAACTATTAAGCACTTCTTCCCCAGAGTAAAGGGTATACCACGGTCAATCAAAGCCCACTTTAACTTTCTCTCTTGCTTTGTTTGGTTCTCATTTATTGCTTTTTCCATGCTGATCCGATAAAGGTTCAAAGGAAAAATGGATTAGATACGAGGGCTGATTAAGAAGTTACCATGTGTTGTACAATTTGAGTGAATTTACAAAATAAAAACTTTATTGATTTAAAGATTATAAATTTCAGACTGATTCTGATTCATGGGAAGTGATATGAGCATATTTAGCAGAGCAACTTGGTCCCTAAACAACCATTTAGTTAAGGGCAGAATTTGTGTCTAATTTGGATGTATTTTCTGCTCATTTTCATAAATCATTTAAAAAGGTAAATGACCTTAATATTACCTACGATTAGTTCAGCTACTTAATAATGATTGCGACCTTAAAAATTTGGTTAGAATGGAATTTCCTTGGAACATTTCCTACACAATAGAGTACTCCTCTGGGTTCACTTTATATTTATAAAGATTCCAACGGCTTAGCTCTGGTTTTAGTACAAATAATTTTCCAAACAAATCCATTTAAATTTACAACACTTCTTCAGCACCATCGGCTGTTTGGGAAGCCGAAGCGTAAATATTATAGATACCCCCGCACCAGGTAACAGCCCGCACACGTTTTTTGTTTTTTTTTTTTGTGTTTGTGATAAGCGAAGCGCTCTTGACTTGGGGTGAAGTCGGTTGCCAAACGATTTATTTATTCGATAGGATATTTCGATGGCTTTTAATTGATTTGAATCGCTGTTCAATTGTTTGGTGTGATTGAAAATGGCTTAACAAATTTATTATTGAATTTATATCGTTGACTTGCATTTGTGACAGTCTGAAAATTATTTACAAGCAGCGATCGTTTGTGATTCGAAACATCTCTCGCATCTTTCGGCATGAATCAATGCGTCGCATATAAAGTAATTTGTTTTCTTGCTGCCATTTAACCCATTTGACCAGCAACGATGACTCTTAGTCGGCATTTAGTCTGGGCAAATTTTTAATTTGACTTAATTTGTGACTCACTTTGGTGTCCGGTGTTGTTTTTGTTTTTTCTAAGCGAAACTATCGGGCACTATTAATTGAATCATACGGAAAGAGGCGACACAAATGTGACAAGCATCTCTCGAGATGATCTGTGGAGAATTTTGTTTGCTTAATGGGAAATCGAGACGAGAATTGTGTGACCTTAGTTTGGCAAGGTTAGGTTATAATTAACAAATGTGGGGGAAGATTTTATAAACAGCTAGGGTGTATTTCAATTGGCTGGGAAGAGTAGGAACTAGGAACTATACTATACAAAAAGAGAGTGTAAGCTATTTTAAGATTAATTGTATAATAAATACTTTTGAAGGTACTCAAAAATAATGCGAATAATTGTTTAATTCAAGAACGATCTTAGGAGGAAGAATCAAATTGTTTTAATCAACCATATTCCCCTGAGCTACAATATCAATTTATACCTTGAGTACGAAAAAAACTTACATACTTATTGTAACAGAGAAAATGGTATTCTACTTTCGTAAATGATTTCTAACTTTGGTCTAAATATGTAATTAAACATACCCAGGCAACTTTTAGCTCTTAGAATTAGTGAATTCGAATTTTAGTAAATCAGTATGTACTATTTGATGTACAGTCCGTCATATTTAGGTGCATATTTAAGCTTTGATAAGTGATACAACAAAACTGAAGGAGATATGACAATTTTTGTTGCTTCCTTTTGGATGTTACAACATTTGCACAAGCTAATAATACTTAGTTTACCTTTGGTACAGCTAACTTCGGCTCCCCTGAGGCTCATATACCCTTGGCAATAGCTAATGAAGATGACCGGGTGTTCAAAATTTCAAAGAAACAACTTTATCATTAGATTTTTAATTAGAGGAAAGTTATTTTCGGCTCGGCCAAAGCTTGTATACCCTTGCAGCGCGTTTTTCTAACTAAGACTACTTTTGGGACCTTACTTTTCCTTGGGAGATATCCTATATAGATGTCAGACTTCGACCAAACTTAGTGGAATAGTGCAAAAGAGTGACAGACTAATATGTACAAAATTTGGAGTCGATGCCATTTTAAGCATAAACGTTTTTCCCAATAAAACTAATTTTCCGACCGATCATTCGTACTGCAGCTATATGCTATAGTCATCCGATTTTGACAAAACTTTGTAGAATTGTATGAAAGCGTATTAAATAATTACATGCCAGTTTTAAGAACATTTCCGTTAAAAATAAAAAAGATTTTCTCACCAAGACTACTTTTCAGACTCCTCTTTTCTATGACAGCTATACTATATAGATGTCCGATTTCGACCAAACTTAGTGGACTCATGGAAAAGCATAGAAAAATAAGAAATACAAAGTGTGGAGGCGTTTCCATTGAAAACCAAAAAGATTTTCTCACTAAAACTAGATTTTCGATTGTGTTACATAGCTTGTTACATAAAATTGATTGAATTAATCCGACTAATCCGATTTATGTTGAATCTATAGAGTTTAAAGTAAGTATAAACCAATTAATTTGATTGGTATTTAGAAATAGAAACACGTGCCACTTTTGATTTCCCTTAAGTGAAATAAGGAAGGATCTTTGTGACTTTCAAAATATCGGGGCCAAACGTTCTCCAGACCAGTGATGCCCAAATGTTGCTTATGAGAGCTAAATACCAGTAGAAAATTTGTTCATCATTTGTAGGTGATTATTTAAAAAAAATGTGTGAAGTTTTATGGCAAAACCAAGTTACATTTTCTATCTACAGAAACTGTTACAAGTTGAATGTAGTTACATATTTTCCATATATGTCGCTTGTGAAGCAATGACAACTAGTGTGAAACGGCCAATCAGTCACCAGAATACCAGAGCAAGTAAACCAACATCACCAATATTTTACCCCAAAAATAAAAAAGGAAAAAAAAATATTTCAACAAACAAAGCAAAATTCATTTCCACCAGAAAAGAGCAAAAAAAAAATGAAAAAACAAAGAGAAGAAAAGTGGGGAAACAGAGGGAAAAGGCAAAAGCGTGTCGCGGCAAACGGAATTGAAAATTCAGTGTGAGTGTGTGTGTGTGTGTGTCTTTTTTCCCGCATATCCATGTCTGCGTTGGCCTGGGTTGAAAAACATATCTGTTGGATACATGTAATGCCGGTAAATGAAATCCGCTTGTCGCTGGCTGCGAGTTTGTCTGTGAGATGAGCACACACACACACACACACACACTCATTCATTCATTCAATTCTCATATTTGAAATTCAACTGCGATGGCGACGACAACACACAGACACATCCATCCATCCATCCATCCATCCATCCATCCTTCCAACCATCTATATGTACTGGGTATATGCCTCTGCCTTTGGTTTTCCCCTCACTGCTCTTTCCTTTTCCCTGTATCTGTATCTCTGTGGTTCGCTATGGATTTTTCAATCCCCGATATCCATTTGTCCGCTCCATGTCCGCACGGAAGATTTGCACATTAAGCGCCACACACACAAACGGAATAATGAATATTTGCCAACAGCTTTTGCGCCCCTCGCCCCACCTTTTTGGTGCTTGGATTTTTTTCAATTAAACTGACACCGCACCGGACCCGGGCCAGTTGCAATATTTTAAAATCACACATTACTCAAATATTTTTTAACAATTTTTCAGCCAGACGATTTTCAGCTTGTCGGGGATTTTTTTTTAATTAACTTGGGGAGTACGTGTGGCACAACTGGGCTGCACTCTGCAAATTACATTTTGGTTTATTTTGTGCCCAACAGTTTATGCTTGAAATGAAGAACACGATAAGTTACTTTGGAGTGAGTGACTTAGGGCAGATTTCTCATATAGTAAATAGCATTCATGTGTTAGATAAGCTTACAGATTTCATATATATATATCTATGTATAAGTTAAGATTCCGGAGAAAGTAAAATGGATAGGCGGTAGATTATGGGGATCAATCGCCATTTAGTTTGCAAATTCAAATTTAAAGGGAATGAAATCGTAAAAGAGGCGGGATCTAAGCCATACCTTGTTGCACAGCAGAAGGATATGCTCGTAAACACCACAATTAGAAAAAATTGTAAAAGCATACACTCAAAAAACTAAATCAAGAAATCACGTAATTACTGGACGTCGAAAGTAAAAATTTAAAAAAATTCTCAAACCAATCTAGATGCTTTCAAACCCAACTTCCAAAAACGTTAATTTTAAACATATATTGATACTCAATAAATCAGATCAGCAATATTTCAAAAACGGTTATAATAATGAACTAATTATGTTATTATAAACCTTTAAAGGTACCTTTTCCAAGGACAATTTCAAGAGGATTTTCAAAATCTGGACCAAAATTTCCTAGCAACTGCTTACTTTTAAAGCATTTTTCTCGATACCACATCTTCGCACGATATCTCAAGTTTTTTGGACCAATTTTGATGATGAAAAATACAAAAATATATTTTTTTCTAGAGGTTCATACGATAAATGCGTTCATATCCAAGAGTGATTCTACTCATGAATATATAAAAAAGAATACAACTTTCTGTGCACTGTCTAGTTCAGACTCGTAACGTAAATTCAATTGGCATTCAAAGCGGCCCTAATAAACCTCAAAAATTCACAGACAGAAAGCCAGCACATTCCTAAAAAAACGTTAACTTTTATCTTGAAACGTAAACTTAACTTTGAAAATAACGTTTTGTTGTTAAACTGGAAAAATGTTGGCAATATATTATGAACTTATGGGATTCTTTTCGAATAATTTAGTTTCTATTTAATAGCCTAATTCAACTGAGATTTATATTTAGAAATTTGGTGATAATAAATGTAGATTTTAAACCGAAATGTCAAACATGTGAACGTGAAATGTGTACAAAAAAAAGTTGAAATATCGATGATCATATAGCAATTCGAGGAAAAAAAGCTTGAAATGTTTATGTCGTATGGAAAATATTTTCAGAATGAAGAAATATGAAAAACATGTTACTGTAAGGTGCGATTTGGGTAATTTAACAATATGTAGATTTGTACGAATGTAATCGCATTGAGTAATGTCTAAACAATTATGAAAATTATAGTTTTAAAATATGTTGTAAATTATAAATTTTGTTTCAAATAAATAAATCATAGAATTAATATGTAGATCTACATATTTTTCGAGAAAGTGGGACTTGCATTGTGGATGCAAATTCACAAGCGAAAACGTTTAAACTCTCACTTAACACTTTAAAAAATGGAAACTGAAATATATCCTGATATAAAAAGGACAAGCGATCATCCACTTAAAAATAATTGGACCCAAAATGTTTTTGGTTCATTCAACTGTTCGATGAAAATGTAAGATTTTGGAAGAAGAATTTTTTTTTAATTCAAATACTTATGATCCTCTTATCGATCTGAAAACTATTTTACCAAAAAAATCGTATATTAAATGAGAATATTGCTGTTGGACTAGGAATTCCATAATTTTTCTTGCACCATTAGTTTATGGATCTGACGATCTGTGGTTTTTTTCTAAGTGTATTTTTAGAAATAACCACATGTTTAAAATTCTTCTTGAAAAAAACAAAAGTTTACACTTCACCTATGGAATACTCTTCGATATTTCATTCAATTCACAAGCTCTAGGCGCTAGAATGCCCATCACTGTTCTATGGTCACATGAATTAAATTAGAAATATCAAGAAATTACTTATTTTTACGAATCAAAATATGCTAATTTGAAACGGTTTTTACCGAACCTTAAGAAAATCAGCCCAATGGATATTAACAACCACAAAAGTATGCTATGAAAAATTGGCATAATTCCGCAGCTTCTCACACACATTCACGCCATTTTGTTTTTGTATTTTGTCTCTAACACATCTTTGGAACTTACCGTCGGCATTTCGTTTCTTGGGCAGCACCGCCTTGAAGGCAGACATGGGTGCATATTCATGCGGCGATGTGGAGGCCGGCGGCATCTGTGGATGATTGGGAGGTGAATGCTGCTGCTGCTGCTGCTGCTGCTGGTGCGAATCCACTGTGATTTGGGCCTGCTGCATGCGCTGGTGCAGCAGCTGTGTGGGTGATGGAATGGTCGCCAGGCTGGTCAAAGCGCTTAGGTCACGCACCTG
The DNA here is from genome assembly GCA_035044965.1 of Lordiphosa andalusiaca. Classification (NCBI taxonomy): domain Eukaryota; kingdom Metazoa; phylum Arthropoda; class Insecta; order Diptera; family Drosophilidae; genus Lordiphosa; species Lordiphosa andalusiaca. The sequence goes on along the minus strand of JAWNNM010003326.1, from coordinate 3,222,982 downwards.
CAGCGAGGATGTGCTGGTGGATAACGTTGCCGAGGAAGATTGCTGTTGCTGCGGACTGGACACAAAGGGACCGGGAAAATCACTGGCTATGGCGGGCTTAAAGTTACCCAGACTATAGTCAAGGGGCAGATGATGCTGATGGGCGGGCGGAGCAGCCGAGACGGCGGCATGCAATAGATGCTGGTTGGGATTAGCGTGCATTTTGGCCACGTCCATGGTGGAAGTGTTGATTTAATTATTTTGGATGATAGTTTTTCTTAGTTGGTATTGGGCTTGGTGAGACGCGACGGCATCCGGATACGGAAACGGCACTGATTTCTAACGATACGAACTGTTGGCTACGGCGTCATCGAGCGGACTGAAAAACCGTAAAACTTAATCACGGAGACGAGACGCCGGCGCCTGGCTGAGAGTGCGAATCTGGACTGCTGCCTGCTGCCTGCACTTGACTTCACGCAAAAAATCGCTCAGACCTCTTCCAATTTTCTAGATTGGAAGAAATCAAAAGCCAGCGAGAGGCTGTAAATGCGAGAGCGAGAGAGAGGGGAGCGGTGCGCGAGCGAGAGCGAGCCACTCTTGTGGCGATTTCAATTTCCGTTATTTGGCAGCGACGAACGTCTGTCCGCGCGCTTCGAGCAGCGACTAAAACTGAATCGACACCCTCACGAAAGAGCGAGACCCACTTAGCCGTTCCAATTGGAAGTGCTACGGAACGGGGTGGAACTGGAACACACCACCCTGACCGGAGCACTTCGAAGTGCCATCTCGCTTCAACGTGCTGTACGGCCACCCCGTCCTCTTTCTCTTTCGTTTTCCCAGCCTGTTGATTTCCGTAGCCACGCCCTCACTTCCAGCTTGTCACGCTTAATCTGGCCCCTGGTTGCCTTGTTGTTGGTATTTTTAGTGCGCATACCGCTTTGATTCGTTCGAAATCAATGCGCTGAAGCGGGCGGGGGGAAAGTGGGAGTGCGTGATAGTGTGAGGTGGCCGGGTGGGGTGGGGTTCGTGGTGGTTGGGGGCAGTGTGCGTGTGCTGGGCGCGTGTTTGTTGGTCTTTGGTTTGGCATTTTGGTTGGGCGTTCTCCATCCATCCATCCAGCGATCTCCTTGGTCGTCGCCATCGTTGGCATACGTAATCGCTATTGTCTCTCCCCCTTTTTCCATTTCAAGTGGTTTTTGGTGGCACCTTCAACTTCTTAGCGGTTTGCCGCCAGTGCTAAACGCTTCACACTTTGCCCCTCCCCTCCCATGCCGCCACCACGCACCAATTACCGTTTTGACTTTTGCCTGTCATTTGCCATTGAGTTTCCGCTATAACTTTTCAAATGGCTTTTATAGCCATATTTTGCTTTGCCAAGTGGAAGGTAGTTTTCCTTTGGTGAGGTAAGACCCTTAAGAAGGTTGTTAAGAAGTTTACAATTGGAATACATTTTTAATCTAGGTTGGGTTGTTAAAACATTCAAGAAAAAACGGGCATTATCACTGGCTTTGTTCTTTACACGATGGAAAAGATTTGTGCCACGGTTTCGGTCCGAATTTAATAATGGTTTTTAATGTCTTTTCCTAAAGCAGAATATGCCTACAATGACGCCTGACAAGTTCTGAATTGTTGGCAAAATGAAGGATCATCTAGGTTTTCGGGTTTGCAACTAAGTGCAGTGACCTGGCACTGTCTTAGGTTTATCTAAGGTAATCTGAACTTAATTAGGCGAAACTTAGCTCATTCCGAAATTCAAAATAAACTAGAAAGTCATCTTTTAATACTCTGTTCCTGTCAAAGAATTTTAAATATTTCATGGCATTTCAAAGTGGTAACATACAAACGAAACCCATCCTCTAAGCGGCGGGTGCTCCTTAGTACTCAACTTTGATTTTCTTTTAACTCAACTGTCGTTCATTTCACTGTTTTGGATCGAAAAACAATGTTTCTTACTATATTTATCCAAATTACGAATCATCCATCTACTTTATTGCAGGGTTCGCTTCTGAATTAAACCGCTTTTTCAAGCTGTTGAACCGAACCGTCTTCCGAACCGAATCGAAAACCACTAAGTACACGGCTATGTTCAGTTCTCTGATGAGTTTTGAAGGCAAAGCGCTCACTTCTAGACAGTAATACTTGTTGATTTGACTTACAATTAAGCAATTTTGTGTATTATTTTGTAATCTTAAAGTGCAGTTTCTTAAGTATCCAGTAAAAGTAAAAAGATATACATAAGTCGGTTTATATATATGATCATGAAGTAATTGATAAGCAATATTGTCGTTGTGTACTCAGAAATAAGCTTATAGCTTCGTAAGCCGAATCCAAATTCATTCATTATAGAATATTATAGTTTAAACTGAGGTGTCCAAAGTAGAAACAAATTATTATAGAAAGTAAGTAAGAAAGTTGGTCAAGCCCGACTATAACATACTCTTTACCAACGGAAATGTTTGCTCAGTACATAAAAGCATTTTGATACTGCGCTAGCGAAGTAACTTGACTATTATTCATCTGATCTTCACCAATCCTTTTTTGTTTGCCATCAAATTCTTGATCTAGTCCATTTGCACAACCAAATTTGATGCTGTCTATGCAGCTTTTGACAACGCACATGCGAGAAAACATAAGATCTGACAACCTGCCCTTCAAAGTATGCAAGCTTTATTTTCTTAAGTAATTTTCTGTGATGGTGGTAGTCAGTTATGACCGAGTCATAGATAATGAACATTGCATATTAACCCAGATTGTGGGGTAAGTAATGGGTATACAACAAAATGTTGAGTTAGGACATATATAAAATAGATACTTAACTAAAATTATAATTTTCTTATAACGTAGCATACTTTAGAGGGCATTAAGCATAATATATAATTTGGGTATGTAATTCACTAGAGATTTTCGTCTAAACGCTGTCATTTCGAGCTACAACTGCTTGGGTTTATATGTGAAATGTCGCCAGAATGGTGGGCTATATTTTAAAAGTGTCCTCTATATTCATACAGAAACAGAATCGCAAATCTCATTAAAATTAGCTCGACTTGTTGCTTCAGCCACCTTTAGCCCAGCCTCTAGCTCTTACCATCTCTGAGAAATGTTCAGTATGACCGACGGAAATGACTATTAAGACGCTAGTCTATAATATGCTCGGAGATGGCGTTAGGCTAAATTAGATTCATGAAAGCTGGAAAGTCTAAACTATCTATCAATTTTGTATGCCTGTTTTCAATACTTCGTGACAATAAATGTGTAATACTTAAAGTTGGTATTTTTTTCTTTATAACTCTCATCTGCTCGTTGTATATTTTTGAGAGCGCTATCGCTCTCGCGTATCTAGCTGAGTTGTAACCAAACAACAGAGCTCTGTTCGATTCGATCCGATTGCCTTTTGGTTCATGTAATAAAGATCTACTAAATGCAGTTTTACAGCGACAATAAAATATATTTTTTGACATGAATTTTCAATCAGAATTTTAATAGCCCCTTAATAATAACATGGCTATCAGTTATCAGCGCACACAATCGGTTATCAAAAGTAATTTTCGGTTGGAGTCGGGGCAGAAACGCACGAAGACCACATCCACGTTCTTGCACCCGGACTAGACCCGTAGGTTCGGGTACTACCAGCTCGATTACCTCTGTGTGGTGGCAATATTCCAGCCAACCGAAGCTATAAATAATTTATTTATAGCTCTTACTCCACTCCATGGTATTTGTTGTTGATTTAGTGCCTCTTGATAGATCGATAGATGGGCGAGTGTGTGTGTGTGTGCTTGTGGATCTGGATGCATGGAAAAATGGATACACGACTGAGACGAAAGGGGGTGGGTGGTCGAGCCTCTGCGCTCTTATCTTATCAATAATACCCTCAGCACGATGATGGTGGGTCCCAGATCGATAGCTTCGCATTGCGCGCTGGCTCGATAGGCTCATATATTTAGCCTAGGGCGGCAGATTGAAATGAAAATACATATATATAAAAAAAAAAACTCTGGTTTTATAACCGCCACAAACCACCACACATACGGTGTGTGGGTAGCGGTACAAATCCTGCGCCCACCTGAAAATAGCAACGTACCACAGGCAGCAATTCGAATTGGTTTTTAATAGCCCACTTTTGGTTCCTCCTCTCCATCAACTTTCATCTGGCCCATCGATCACTTTATATCCTCAGCCGAATGGGTAAATATTTTGCAGCTTTGTTGTGGTTGATCGATATTTGTATTATTTACAACAAATGTAAACGCGGCAACGGTCTGTAAATATTATTTTTCTGTCTGGCGACATAAAGTCTACCGAGTTCGTTGCTGCCTCTTCAATGTTCGTTCATATTTGTTGATAAGTTGTAATTATGTTTATGACACCTGGGGTTTATTTACCGGGACTACCACTGCCACAAGATACAACTTCAAAAATATAAACAGTGGGGCTGCATTATTTATTCAATGGATTTATTGCGGCCTTTTTTTCATTTTTACTAAAAATACGGACTAGCGTATAAAGATTAAAGGCGTAACGGCTAGTCAATACTTAAACAGTGCTGGAAACAATTTGAAATTGGGCTTATTTTGGTTTTGAGACCTCGAAGTTACAAGCTTTTAAGCTAGGGAAGAATTAAAAAAAATTTGTATATATTTTTACCGTCGGGTTTACTTGTGACGTTTGCAGTTATCAAGCGAAATTAAAAGAGAAAGCTAAGCTTACTTCGTCTGTGCCGATGTTTTTATACCCTTGCAAGAGCTCGCTCAAATATTTTCAAAAAATACTTTTTTTTTCCCATTTTCCGACCTATCGTTCGTATGGGAGCTATATGATATAGTCATCCGATTTTTCCAAAAATTTATAACATTATGTGGAAGCATGGAAAATAAGCAAGTACAAAATTGCAGTTAAAAAAAAAAGTTTTTCTAACTAAGACTGTTTATTAGACCTATCTTTTGTATGGCAGCTATACCATATAGTTGTCCGATTTTAATAAAACTTGGTAGAACTATTAAAAAATATAGAAAACCTACGATTACAAAGTTTGGAGACGTTTTCATTAAGAAGAAAAAAGTTTTTCTCACTAAAACTAGTTTTCAGACCGATTGTTCCTATGTGAGCTGTGAGATATAGTCATCCGATCCGGTCGGTTCCGACATATTAGTGGTGTGCAGCAAAAAGAAGACTCTTTGCAAAATTTCGGCTCTAATGCTTTAAAACTGAGAGACTAGTTGGCTTAGAAACAGACAGACTGACCGACGGGCAAACCTAAATCGCATATATAGATAGTTTATGGGGTCGGAAACGAATATTTCTATGCGTTGCAAGCTTCTGGGTAAAATTTTAATAGTTTATCCACGGTTCAAAGAATCAGTCGAAATGATAAGCATTTCTCTTAACCTTGCTAGGAAGTAGAACTTTGGAAGAACTTTGTAAGAAATTGGACAAACAATTTATTCTCGATGGGCCTTTTATTATAATCATGATCTACGAAGCCGTCGACAATCTTGTAAAGGTGCAATTATGATGTGGTGAACAAGTTCCCTTTATGCAAGTTCTCATTAATCGGCCTTTCCCTATTTTTCGGAAACGCTTGCACCAATTTCTAGTACAAATCAACAAAATAAAACTTCAGTTGATGCCGTAAAAGCAGTCAACGCAACGCAAGGAATTGTTGAATTACTAAGAAATAGACTTAGTTTCAAATTTGATTGCCTATACCTGTAAATAGAATAGCCGTGAATATTTTAAATTTCTCCTTCAACCATTTCTGATCAACAGTTTGGCGGTAAATATATGTACTAAATGATTCAAGATGTTCTTGTTAATATATTCATTTACCAAGCAGATAATCTATGCCATCTCTACCGATTTGCATAGGAAAATGTTCCTATTGTTGATATTTTGTGATTTCACATGAATGTCAAAGATGCTCTACAATTATGATCCCTACTTTCAAATGCCCTGCCGAACCCCATTTGGCATTTGTCTAGGCAAAGCTTTTTGTCAACCATAAATAACATATTTTTGACAGGCATCTAATTTTTTAAGAACTCATGCATTTAATTGCGACATTAAAAGCACAAAATACTGTGAGTACCAGCAGCCGAATTTATAAAGACCTCGAGACAGCGTCTGGTGCTCAACCCCCTCCGTTCCATAGCTACAACTACAACGAAAACGAAAAAATTATGACAAATATTTACAAAACACACAGAGCTAATGTCCCCATTTCAACATGCACATAAATAAGTGTTATGAGCTCCCGTTCCCACTTGCCGCCCTCAAGATTTCGTCACAGATTTTTTGTTTTTTTTAAACATTTCTGGTCGGCCCAGATCCCAGCTTCAAATAATTTGTGTCATCTGCAACACATGGCAACGATTTACAGAAATTATACACTAAATTTAGTATGAGGGGCGAAGTGTGAACAAGTGAAGTCAACTGATAGCTTCAGTATGAATCTGCTGAGGACTCAATTAGAAAATAGCAAATCTGGCTGACATACGTGAGAGTGACAGGCATTTATTCAAATGAAATGGCTGGCAGTGATGGGGTTAGAGCCATAATTAAGTGAAAAACTATAAATACATAAAAGTCTAAATGTGAATGTATGATTGTCTTTATGGGCGTCTTAGCCGCTTAAACGATCCTTACAAAATTTGTACACTATGTTCATTTCGATCTGGAGAGATTCCTAGCAATGAGTCATGTCTATGAACCAGTTCGAAAGAGAAATTCAGATAAATGTTTTACAAGTTCACAGACAACGAATTGGAAAATTTGGTCTGTAGACTGTTAATATAGAGCTGTATGTTTTAATGGTTCAAAACAGGTTTTGAACCGGTTCAAAAGTGCAGCCAACTAAGTAGTTATTAAGCTACGTACTTAAAATTTGGCCTGTAGGTTGTTAGTATAAAGTTAAATGTTTTACTGGTTCAAAACCCGTTTCAAACCGCTCCTAATTTCAGATCCATATCTGAGAAGTTATTTAAGCTGGTTCTGTAATGTGCGGTTTTATAATTTACTGGTTTACAACTGGTTTCGAATCAGTTTTAAAGTGTACTTCGGTCGTGGTTGGGAACTGTTATTTCTCAGATGTTATTTGTACTATGAAGTTGGCAAAGTACCCACTATGCTTATAACACCGAAGTGAAATACACCTCCTCACCATTCTATGGCAACAGTCATACCATCTGCACCACCGGACTTATTGCAAACCAAGTGATTATCTTTGAATTGTTGCACTGTCAACTGTTAACTTGATTAAGTTTAAGTGTCCACTGTTACAAATATATTCAGCACAGTTCATTAAAGATCACATTTACAACTGCAACTGCAATCAAATATTATCTGCATCGGTTAATTTGCACAAATCAATTGAAAAATAAAACCCTTACAAATATGTTGACCTGATTCTGATTCCCTATTTGTATTTATAACAATTTTTGTCTTGTTTTTCTAACCGTAGCCGTCGCACACATTCAATTCATGCGGAGGGACAGAGAGAACGAGAGATTTAACAAAAATAAAAACGAAACGAGAAATAACAACATTGTCCAAAAGCTAATTACCAAACAAACGAAACTCGATTGAATCGATTGATTCTCCCATTCGTGTCCAGATAAGCAACCATGGCGTCGATAAAGATTTGTTATCACTGAAAACAGAGGCGCAATCGCAGACCCAGTTACCCCGCACCCACCCCACCATCGACCGGAGAACCCATCATGCGCAGTGGTGAGTCGACTGTGATTGGGTTGCTCCAACAACGAGTAGGAGGAGCTGCCGATGGTATTGGTGCGTCCAGTTTCGGTGGGGCCGACGCAGATTTGTGTGTGTGTGCGTGCCTTTGCTGAAGGAGCGCAGCCATAGCCAAAATAAATATACCAAGGCCAGTGCCATATTCTGGGCGGAGCCTTCTGGCTGGGACATTGTTTAAATCAAGGTAAAACAAATACAAATCGAACAAAAATATTAGTTTTGCGCACTGCAAAGAGGGCAAAGTAGTATAAAAAATACACATTTATTTTTATATACGAGTCTGTGGGTGCAAACGGTGCAAATATGTTGTTCTCTGTTTAAATAATTGAGTAGAGATTTCCATGTAAACATTGAGCTGTATTTTTGTATGCACACTGCAGACTCCCACAGGCAATTAATGGAGCCATTTGTTATTGAACATGTGTGTGGTACATTTCCAAAAAAAAAGGGTTTGGTCCTGTAAGAGAGTTTTATGACCTCAGGTAATCCATAAGTATAAAACTTTGGCTATCCTCTGCCCTAAAACTATCCACGGAAACATTCATCAAGAGCAGCGGCAGTGAAGTCCGTCAGAAGGACAGAACTAAATTGACTCGTCTGTCGAAGCTCATCATAAATATAAGATCGGAGAAGCTTCCTAGCACAAACAGGTACAGAGTTTAGATATGCCAATTATATATCATTTTAAAGATTGGAAGTTGAAGAAATGTCAAGAGAGGATTCATTTTTGGACCTAACTGAACATGAAATGTGTCTTTAACGAAATTGCGAACCCAAATACCGCAGGGCCACAGCCGGATGGTTCTAAAAAGGAGTCACCGACTCCAAGGACTGCAAATTGAAAGCTTAGCATCTCTCTTGCAACTCGGTTAGTGGCTACAGGGGCAAAAGAAGACTTTACGTATCGATCAGAAGCCGACCAGGGGATCATAGCCCAAACCCGGACTAGGTATCCAAGTAACTGCAGTTTTTAAACCGGTTTTGTCAAAATTGGGCAGTTGTTTGATGTCAGTCTTTGAATATATATTAGCAGCGACTTAAATGCAAAATCATATAATGATTGAATTCACCTGAAGATTGGCCACTCCAAAGGTGCCTTTTGCTTAAATAAAGATTTAGCATTAGAAGACGTCATCGCTGGAGTAGCACAAGATTTCTGTTACCAAGACGCTGATACATCTGTAGGACCACTTGTTGCTTGTAGAACTGGCAAATAAATGGATCCTCGAATCTACGTGTCGTTTTTTTCTCTGAGTGGGAAACATCAATATCGTTTTTAAGACGACAAATCTCGTGCTAATATCTAAAAACTAGCAAAAAATGGATCCAATTCATTTACTAATCTGTTTAAGGATAACTAATGTGAGTTTTTATAAGGTTGATTTTACTCGTAGATTTAAAGAGTAAACTAAAGTCGTCCAAAAGTATGTGACAGTTAGAAGGCAGCATCTCCAACCCCATAAAGTTTCCTAAAAACTAATAAAATTCTAAATTTTTAATATAACCTTCTCCGTCTGGATCTAGAGCTCCGTATTAGAGACTTTGGGGGACTGAACAAAAATTGGCGTGGCCTTGAAACGACGACATTGCTAGTTCGAACCCCCTTGCAGGAACCTCAGTCCGGAGACTACATAGCAAATGATTTTTTAGCTAATGCTCCACAGAGAACTGATGGAATGTTGATAAGATACCTAATTTTAAGGTATTTCAATCTATTTTGTCCGATCGCAAGCTTCTTGAAAAGATTAAAGATTGTTTTTGAAAAATAGATCTGAAATACCAAGAATATAACTGACTTTCCCTATCTTAAACTCAAACAACCCATTTCTTGGGAATTATGAAGAAGATGCGAGTGCCCCCTTTACAATTGTCTCAAGCAAACTTGGTTTCCCTTAATGAAGTTAATTTGATAAAGTCAAGTCGCCATAAATAATAACAAAACTCCCATTTGTGTGCATCTAAATTTAGAAAAGTGAATGCTCACTCCTTTAACAATCCAGATAATTAACAAATGTTCCATTGTCAAAAGTGTCAGTGCGGTTAAGTTGAAAAGGCACAAAAGCATCAGAGCTCTCACGCCTACATAACAGGCGAATCCACCAACCCTCTGGGGCCAATCATAGGAAGATACACACACACTCATTCATGCTGCTTGTATTTCATGAAGTATCTCAAGCTGTGAACCGCTCATTGTGCAATTAAAAGAACCACAAACAACAACAACTGCCCGCACCCAAGCTGATGTTGTTGCTGCTGCTGATGATGATGATGATGTCATACCATGTGCATAGGTTCGTGGACTATTTGCAACCACTGTATTAGATGTTCAAATGATTCAGAACAGTTTGCTTTTTTTTGTTGTTGTTTAACACCCAAAGTCGAATCCATTCCATGTACTCATCATTAATTTATCCCCCACTTGTTTCCACACACACACACACACACACAACCAAGCTCTAAGATACGCGATACTCAGCCATAGACATCCATATCTGCATCTCTCTGTAATGTATCTCATGGATAATTGTCTGGCTGCGAGTATCTGTTGCTTGCCCCGGAATCTAGACAGTGTGGCCAATTTAGTCTGCTTTGGCAAATCAATTAAATTCAATTAATCCCCCAACACTGTTAATGGAACGTAATGAAAAGGGTGACATGACGATATGTGTGTAGAAATGGCAACGCCAACGGATACATGGCGTTCCGGAGACCCCCCCAATGTGCCAAGCCGGATTGGACTGGCACTGGAAATGGAGAGCAAAAAACAAAACCATCGCATGTCTGAAGCGATTTGAGTTTTACACTGTAGATAAAATCGTGAAGGTACTTAACATGTATTTTACTTAGTCTATCTAGTCTAAAACATGTCCTTACACTCGACTGCAATATCCTTTAGACAATGATTAGAAGTCAGTAGATGCGGCCCAGATCTTTAGCATATCTCGGCTAATTTGCTTAACTTTTGTCGTCGGTCATTCAAATCTTTTGCTTTGCGCAGAACAACAACGAATGCCGTCGATGCGCATAGGCTGTGGGCATGCCTGATCAAATCCAACGTGTCATATTAATTTTTGTTATTAAAAGGTAGTTGACGTTCGTATCAATAGTCCATAGATCTGTGTTCCTAGACTTATTCAGGGGTATCACAAAAATCTCTATTTGTGCTGTTGTTGGGTTTACAATACCACTTGGCCGACAATACTAGTCTTCATTTCCAGTTTGGTTGCTCCAGCTATTCTAGACCATGCACATTTTTGTTTTATGTAGTTTTGTTGCTTTTTTCTCAGTGTATTTTTCCATTTTTCACTGTACAGCTTTGTCTTCCCACAATTTGAACTTTAATTGTAAAAAATATGTCTCTCCTTTGCTGATTTTGATTCACCAACTGGACAGAGCAAAAATGTTTCTCACGCTTCGGAGTTTGACATTTTCGAACTTTTGCATGATTTCAAAAACTTAATTGTTTTTAACTGTTTTTTATCTTCTTTTTCATGGTGAGTAGAATGGGAATTGGGAGCAGCAAGTCGTAAGTGTAATTGCAATTCAGGGAAATAAACAGTCATAACTCTTTTGTAATAGGGGGGAATTGGAGTTAGGTTATTATATATGTTATTAAAATGTTACTTACTAACCTCCTTATATACACAACTGTTGATTAGCTAAATGCACAACAAATTGAACCGCCCAATGGGCTTGTCATCGCATTTTAATTATGCCACACAAAATTGACTCTAATGACTAGTTTATGCATTTCGTAACCCAGAAACTAATCTCTGAACTTTACAATCAGCCAAGGGCTAGGTGTTGGCTCTCGCTGCCTTATCCTGAATTGGCCAGCTGACATTCCCCAAAGACAACCAAACACAACACTGATGGACGACTGATGACATAATATGCAAATGGATTACAGGACTCAAGTTCTGTGTGTGACCTGTGAATAGTTTTTAGCTTGATTTCTTTGGGGAATTTCACTGCGTGTTTGTGAGTGTGTGTTTGTGTGTGTGAGTGTGAATATTTCAATGTCCTGCAGCTCGTTTGTCCTGACCTGAGTAATTTGCTTAATTACTTTAGCTGGTAAATGCAGAGTTAAACTCTAAGGTGCGGACATTTCTATTCTTTTCTTTTTTTTTTCGTTTTTGCATAACCCGCAAACGAGTCGTTTTGGCTGTAATTAAAATAATTACCCCTTCCGTTTAACCCAGTTCCAGTTTTGAGCTCAATTTGTTGCATTTGGTTCCATTAGCCCGCATTGTCTCCCCCTCACCATTTCGGCCAACTTGGTTAATAATTATTTTGTCACATGTGAAGCGAGGCGTAAGCAAAGCGATTACACAAAAGGGTGCAGCAGAGGCAAGAACAGGACATTTGTTTGCATACATGACGCCTTGCGGCGCTGATTGTTCCTTTTGTGGCCTCAATTGCGAAATCGAAACTTACCCTTTGATCCCAGCAGCCTCCCTCCCAACCCCCGCACAGTAGATCGAACTCGAACATTATCCCATAATTATAGGGCTACCGTATGGTGGCAGTGGCACGTGTGCGCCTTCCTTTTGTGTTTGTTGTTGATCCAATATTTATGCAACAATTTAACCGCAAAATTTATTCATGATTTCTGGAAAATTACTTTAAACGTTGAACCCTTTATGTTGTGGGCAATTTAAAGATTATCTGATTTCGGTTTGGCCGCTTGGGGGAGGCGGCTCGATGAACGGGCATAGCGAATCGTTCTATTGAATGATGTTTCGGGTTATTTGACAAATCTGCCAAAATAAAAACTAGTTGACAAAGAAATCATTTTACGAATTTCTCATTTCTAGCATTATTAAGTACTTGGCTTTCGATTGTTGGAAAGAGATTTGGAGGACCAGGAGACCCTACTACACTTCTCTTCAACAAGCAAGTGCTTTTAAAAAAACTTCTAAAAGATTGTTCCACCGTGTAAATCCAATCTTGAACTACCCCTACTCAACATATCGGAACCATACGACATAGAGATCCCAGCTCTATTCAATTTTATTCTCTCCGCACAGTGGGTCAGTGTTGAAGATCAGTCTGGGGACTAACAGGGAGTATATGGTATCGCAACGAGCCTTCATTGGTCAGCCATTGCAACCTAAAGTAACCCATCAATTAACTATTAGTAAAAGTGAGCAGATCATTGGTAACCAAGTTGAGTGGTTCGGGTTGGTGTCCTTGCAGAGAGATAAAAGATCCAAAAAAGTATACATTTGGACTGGATATGTTTATAACCTTGCACAGGGTATTATAATTTTGGCCAGAAGTTTGCAACGCATAAACTATATATATTCTTGATCAGGGTGACGAGCTGAGTCGATTGAGCTTTGTCCGTCCGTCTGTGCGTCAGTCTGTCTGTTTCTACGCGAACTTGTCTCTCAGTTTTAAAGCTATCGATCTGAAATTTTGCACAGAATATTCTTTTTGCTGCACACCACTAATATGTTTGAACCGACCGGATCGGATGACTATATCTCATAGCTCCCATAGGAACAATCGGTCAGAAAACTAGTTTTAGTGAGAAAAACTTTTTTCTTTTCCATGGAAACGTCTTAAAACTTTGTAATCGTAGTTTTTTTATGGTTTTTTATAATTTTACCAAGTTTTATTAATATCGGACAACTATATCATACAGCTTCCATACGATCGATCGGCCGGAAAATGGGGAAAAGAGTTTTTTTTTGGAAATATTTAAGCGAGCACCTGCAAGGGTATAAAAACTTCGGCGCAGACGAAGTTAGCTTAGCTTTCTCGTTTTAATTTGCTTTTAATAAACCAACGATACTGAGAATCATGCAAAGGATGATCATTATTAATATCCTTTGAATGATTTTCAGTTCCGTTGGTGAATAAGAGGAATGGTAAAGATATATCCAGTCTAAATGGATAGTGGAAATCATCCAATTGATATTTTTTAAATCCTTTTTTTCTCTGTGTAGTGTTGGATAAAGTAAATACACAAATATAGATCAAATTGACCTTTTTGCTGCTTTTTTTTTTAAACCCTAAAGGGTTCTTTATCGCCTTTTTCGATCGCAAGATTAGCCCATTAAGAAAATCAGCTAATTATTGGACGAAATAAAGGTGAAGAAAAGATGTTCCGAACATCTCCTAGATAGTACCTTAAACTCACTTTATGTTCGTTCCTTACTTGGAAGCTGTAAATACAACATTGTGAGTCTCTTACAATCAGACAATCTGCAGAGGTCCAGATTGTGGCAGGCCAAGGTTTCTAGCTCACATTCTCTTATCATTCCCGAAAATCCATACACAATTTGTTTGCATTCTTAAATATAATTTCTTAGCCTTGCCAATTGATCGATAGATCGAGGCGAAAGATTCTTTCCGCTGCTCCAAAAGGCGTTGGCATTGGGTGCGCCTTCTTCGTGTTTGATTTGTTTCAATTGAAACCGTTTAGAAGTCAGCCTGTGCGTACGATTTCCAGCTTAGTTTTATGACGGTTGCGTGACTGGTGGCCATCTGGTTGTGGATGACGCTGCAGTCCCGTTTGCGAGACCGCTTGGTTCCCACTTGGTTCAGTGGTTCAGAAGGGATCGGGAGTACGAATGTATGCACGTCTGATGATGACCAATTAATTGTCATTAAGCGTATTTGAAGATTTTTAATTAAAACAAAATCTTTGGCTTAATTTAAATTGATCGCCACAGAAACCAAACCGAAAATGTGTTCTCAATGGCATTGCGGGCGTGGGCGGGCGAGCAGAAGATTCGGTAGCAAAAGGGGGGAAACAGAGAGTAAGTAATTGCAATTGTTTATCAATCATAACTAAATCGCTTGCTTTTTGTTAAGCATCAATTCCCCACGCTCTAAATTAAATTGTTTCTTTACTTATTCCGGTTTTCTGTCTTTTGTCCCATTTTAAAAATCAGCACTCGCAGTTTTGACACAAGAGGCGGCACCCAAAACCGAAACCCTGCACCAATTTCAATTGAAAGACAACCAGTTGCCACTGTCCGACCATAAGTGGGTACATTTCTTTTCGGCAATTTACGGAATAATTTTTATGTACGCCTTTTTTGATTGGCGGTGCCATTCATGTTTCCTCTTTACGATCCGCGTCCATTTCGCCTTCCATATTTCAATTTAGTGCGCAATTAGGAAGCACCAAGTTCTTTTGTTGTCCATGCCGCGATCTGAACTTTGGCCCTTACAGTGAGCTCAGATATTGACGATAAAATGCCCGTGGAAGCCCAAGATAGTGATAACACACTCACACACATAACAATTTCGTTTCAATATTAGCGATTACAATCGAAACTGAACAATTTGTTTTTTGATTGCGAACAGAGTCCAGGCCCCCAACTATCACCTGACTTCCCACACTAACCACATTATATTCGTATGCACCTTCAATTCGCTTTTATCGGGTTGGACTCGAATTTTTATCGGCAATTGGTGGCAGTTGTTAAGGTGGCATGTAAACATAAATCCATAAATGAAATCTTTTAACAAATCGTTTGGCAAGCACAACAATATAAAAAAACATTTACAATTGGGTTCTGAAACGGAAAATACTCATAAAAATTGTGCAAGAAGTGAAATGAGATAAGGAATTGGAATGATCAGATGATTATTAAGTAAATTGTTGGTTGCAATTGGAAAGTGGCTTTGATTTCGAGGAGGACTGTCGTTTAATAAAGAGATGTATCATTCTATTGTAAGAAATGATAAAATAGACATACAAAAATATCGGTGATCATGGGAAACTTTTTAGCAAAATGAGATTCTGACCATAGAGCCTATTCCTCTCTCTTCGAGGACATTCATCTGTAATGGATCCAAGTAGTTCCAATGATCACTCAGAAAATCGTCGAGTTATCAAATATGCAAAAGTGTATGCACCTCAAAGCAAACTTGGTTGAATAATGATCAATGACAAATGCGGCTACTTAGAGATTTAAATATGTCTCCTAATATTTAATGGCGAATCTAAAATATTGCATTCGTCCCACAATATAATACTTTTCATGTGCAGACACACACACACACACACACCCCATGCATAACCCATTCGATATGTTGACTCAACCTATGCATAATGCATCATAGCCCATCACAGCCCACAAAAAGTTTACGATTTTTAAGGTAATTATTCATAGCAACAATATCAACAGCCACACGAACGCCAACTCTGCTAACTCAATTTGAAAACCAAGACAAACAAACAAACAAACAGACGGACTGAAAGTCCCTGGAATCCTGTTTGCATAAAGTGTGACGCTCGAGTGGTCAGCACTTAAGGACATCGTCCCTGTCCATGTGTGTGTGTGTGTGTGTGTCTGTGTAGCTGTGTGGACGGAGCCATTACTTAATTATCATAACAACCTGGCCGGGGCTTTTTGGCCAAATAGAAAAGGGTTAAAGGCTGCGGGTACCGTAACATTTGCGCCACTCCCAGTATTCAGGACGAGCACACGCCGCTAATAAAATAATAAATATCCCGTCGCTGACAAACCCCACGAAAATTGTCGAAAATGAAAACAATTTCATCAACATAAAGCCACGTCGGTAAATTGCCATATTTTATGCTCCAGTCGCTTCGGTCTTTGTCAATTCAAATGCAATTTCCATAAAGCACACGTGTGCAGCTTCCCCGGGAAAAAGGAGTCAGCGCCGTGTGACTATTTGTATTGATATTGGTTTGGCTCTCTGTGTCCTGTGCTCTGTGCTCTGTGTGCCATGCCAATGTATAGTCGTTCCCCAAGGAGCACTTGGAAAATGCGACCAAAGCACGTTTCGCAAAAACTCTAATGACAGGCAAATAAATTTCGAAGAAAATATATTTCGAAAAAATTGATCTGACGTGTCACGCGAGAGTGTCCACCGACATGTTAAAAGGAATACACGTCAAACAGTTGGTTAAAGTGAGATGATGGGGACGCTCTATCAGGTAGATGCTCAAGTGAAAACTTGTAAATAAATTGTAAAGTTTCCACGAAGGAAAATACTTTAACCAAATGTCTGAGGTGTGATGCTACATCAAGTTTAGTGTGTTATGTTTCATTAAGCTAAAGTGCGGTAAGAAGCCTGCTTTAAAGTTTCATTTAACTCACATTAATGCCTTCCTTCCTTCCCACTGCATTGTTCCCCGAATACCCATTCAGAAATCATAATTGCTCGTGTAAAAACAAAATTAAACTTCAATTTGTTGTCGATGGTGGCTGTAGGGAGTGAGGCCTATCTCCGTTTTGGGAAGCATCCTTGCTTAAACCAACTTCCGCATCAGCTCCAACTCACTTAGCTTGTAGCGACTTATGCAAAAGTTTTCAATTGCCTTTTATTATTGTTGTTCTTTTTTTTCTGTTTTATTATTGCCGCTCGAGTAAAATGCAAATTTATTCAAAATGGAGGAGGAAAGTTGCCGCCGCTGTCGACGTCGCCATCGGTGGAAAGTCTGGCATAAGGACTATGGCTATAATTAAATATCATTTTATTTTTCTTTTTTTTTTTGTCTTCTTTTGCTTTTGTATTTGCATTTTGTTGAATAATTGCGTTTATTTTCGTGATAATTTGCTTTACTTGGAAATTAATTTCAGCTTAAGACGGGCTTGCAATAGGATACAAAGAAAGGGGGTATTATTGTGTTCTGATGAACTTTTGTATTTAATTTGATAAAAGTCTTTAAGACCGAACAGCAGTTTAAAAAAATTGCAAATGTGCTGCTCAAATTCAGCCGGTTTCTTATCTTGTGCAAAATATTAAAACTACACAAGAAAAGAGATTGGTAGAAGTTCTGGTTTGGCCATTTTCGATGTTTAAGTCTAAGAAAGAAAACACTTTCCCATTAAAATGAGAGCCCTCACTAAAAGAATCATTTGAAATGTAACCACACACAATTTAGTGGTACACAGACGGGTCTCTGACACCCCAAGGAACTGGACTTGGACTGGCAATGGAAAGGTTCGAATCAATGGGAGAATATTTTAGCATATTTTGAGCCGAAGCATATGCCATATACGGATGACAACAAACTACCATAACAGAGAACTAGCTATCCTCTAAGTTAGCCTAGTAGTGCTCAATGCGCTTAGCAGCAACAAGTTCACCTGTAAGCTCGTCTTAGAGATAAAGATCAAAAAGGCAGCAGAAACAACCTGGGACTCAACAAAAGCATTAATGGTAAACCACAACCTCAAAAGATTCCATAAATTGAACCAACAACGAAAGATCCTGACAGGAGTACTCCTGTACTGAATTTTTCAGGGCTGATTCAGGCCTGAGCAGTAGGAATAATTTCAGGCATGTTTCAGCACTTCCCATGAAACTCATCCATGAGTTCAGCCATTAAATCGTAACTAAAATCAGCAGAGGTCATGACGAAGTAGGGCATGCCTGTGTTAAATTCATGGATGAAACTCATATAAAAGATGCCATGAATTCACTACCAGCCCTTCTATTTCAGGACTGATTCCGCTATGATTCAGGTCTAAGCCGAACTGAAGGGTACTGTGAAAAGAAGGAGGAGTTCTCTAAACACTGCTCACTGTGATGTTAACGTCAATTGTCAACGTTCTGACCAATTGTTCAGAAGATGGGTCTCAGAAAGAAAAACTTTTTGTTTTCAATATTGCAAGGATACAAAAACCTAGGCACGGCAAATAATAGATAGGCCTTCTCGACTGTCTTTAATTTAAGCTTCAGACACAGGGAATAGTTAACGCAACATGCAATCATAATATAATGTCATTTCATCTATTCATTTTTGGCAATTATCATTTCATTCAAAGGTCAAGCGTAGCTGCTTGGTTTTCTAAATAGAGTAGCCAATAAAGTATAGAGATATTAGGGGAGTTTTCCCGATCTAAACTTCGGAAGCTAACACATGATTTGGATCGAAATGTACCCGTAAATTCCCCTATTAAATCAAATCTTTTCTTTCCCTGTTCTGCTACCACAAGTCCAGTTCTTAGGGTGTCAGAGAACCGACTGCGTTTCTTCAAACTGTGTGTGGTTGCATTTGATATGTTTCTTCTGGTAAAAGTGTTAATGAATTTCCCCCAATTAAAAAATATCAGCCTAGAAGTATGCAACTCATCTTGTGAGTTGATATTTTGCCCATTTTTCCTTCTTCAAGTCCAAACAATCGATGACTATTCATTATAAGCGTAAATAAAAATGGAAAAATGGGAAAAAAAAACGTACCGCTCATTAGTCGCACGCGATTCTCAAATAAAAATGTAATGGCAAATCAAATACTCAAAGAACCTCTGGACACAGAGACCAGCTAGAAATCAGTTACAACTATGGACAGTTATCTCAGCGGGTCATCTCCACGAAAGGACAATTATGAGTGGACATGCTAATTTGTGCGTGGAACAGCAGACAGAGCTTGGCCAGGACACGCGCGTAAAGCAGAATACCTCAATATTTGTTGACGGAACGTGATTTGGCGCATTTGCCGTTGCCGTTTGTCGGGGACATGCGACCGCTCCCAATGAGCATGTCAAGACGGTAAAATGCCACACCCTGGCAGTCCGTCAGTTAGTCAAGGATTTCAGAGCCCATGTCCCGCGGTGCGTTACCTTAAATGTATGCAAAATGTTTTGTCCACACTGCACAACGAAGCGTAACCGCTGAACACGCAAGGACGCAAGGAGGGGAAGGGTTAAAGGCTAATTTAATTAATGCGATTTTCTAGCACTGCCGAACCAGAATGGTTAGAATATTGTTCACTAAAGCTTTAGTGGCAACTTCGACTCCGCCCACAAAGACGCTTCCACCCACTCCACTTTTGTGGATGGGCCACCGACGTCTTTGATGTATGTTTAAACTTCGCCAAAGAACTTCTTGACTAGGCAAGTGCCCTCTAGCTATGGTTTTGTAATTTTCTGCCACAGCGAACTTCCTTCGTTTTTTCTTGCCTCTCGTAATTTATTTTAAAATGAAAATTGTGTCTGTCGATTTGCGCACACACCCAACTCTTTTTCAACGTCGGGGAGTTTCACAAAAATGAAAGCACTTAACTGCTAATTAGAAACTCGCTCTCAATTATTCAAATCGCTAAGGAACCTGCGCCACATAATATCATCCGCTTAAGGATATTGCGTGCTGCAGCCAAAATGTCAACGTCAATTGATTACCACGTTATTTCCATCCTCCCTTCTCATTAATAATGTATCGCCGTTGATTTCAATTGGTGGCGAATGCTGGCGCATCTTATTTCGCCTTCGTGCACTAAATTATTCCACAAGTCGATGGGAAATTGTTTGGGGACAGCAGCAACCGAGCAAGTGCCATCAACAGCCTATCCACTTGCCATTAACTTGCGCTTAACCTGGCGGCATCCACCTACACACATTAACTTGTCAATAAAGGTAATTCATTATGTCGCTCTCGAATACCCGGGGGAGCAACTTCGGCCAAAGAAATTGTCTGCCGCTCCTTGTTTTTGTTTTGTATATATATTTTTTTTTCTTGTATCATTTTCCTTCTTCGTCGCATTTGACATTCACACTCAACTGCGGTTTTCGATGAACGATAAAATATGCCATCGGATGGGTAATAAAAAGCTTATTGCTTAACGCTAAACCGCAGACAAACCCGATGTGGTTGGGTGTTTTTAGCGCAGAACAGTGATGGACCAAGTTTACATTAGAGGATGGGCATATATTGTTTAAGCTCTAGAAGCTAAACCTTTATATAAACTTAATGTGAGTAGATTAACAGGGCGTGGATAGCAAGAGAGCAAGTAATAAGTAATATATAATAATATAATAAGTAATAGCTAAGAAATATATTGAACCGGACTCCCATTCCGTAACACATAAAGCCCGGTTCGAGGGACCAAAAAACCAAACCGAACCGCTACTTACGGGCTCAGTTCAGGACAGGCTTTCAGTTTTGAATGGAAAGTAAAGACAGGTGATGGCCAGCAAATTGGTTTGTTTTCATTACAGCTCGACTATTCCCCAACTCATCTTTACCACTCCTTTGGCTAATCCCTGAGCTATCCTGATCGCCAAATATATCTTAGCTCAGAAAATAAACTTCTGCCGGCGTTCTAGACCAAACGAGACTGAATTTATACCGTTTTGTACCTAAAATTTCAAGTATGTTTCGTTCTTGGGTGAACTTCAACTTAGTACGATACTTTCTAAAGCCAAATAACGACTGCTAATATTATTGATATGAGCAACTGTAAATGCGAACTGTTTTTAAGCCAGACTTTTCTTAAATTTCTTTCTAAAATGTTTTTGTGTTGACTTTATAAATAACTGGACTTTAACAAGGAATATCTTGTATATCTTGTCTTGTATGCGGTCTTGACTTGTGAACAATCTAAAAGTATGATCGAGCAGATTTTGAGCAATTTCGAGATGTACTTTATATATCCTAAACCAGTCTAAAGCCAAGTATTTCGGGGTTATGAAATACATCAAAAATTCGTACTTGAAATATAAATTTTGTACCTGAATTAAGAATTTTCGTACTTACCGCACTATTAACACCGTTTGTTCTTAATTCAAGTACAAAGTTCTTGGTTTTTTCTGAGTGTTATTACTGGAAACTGGTACCTTTTACGTTACCTAAAGGTTATTTATGTATTATTATATTTTATATTATATATTTATATATGTTTATGTATATCTATTGTCATTTATCTTGTACCTTACCCAGGTAAGAAAACTGAGTACCTTTCCAATCACTAAAGATGGTTTATAACTTCTAGACATATCTTGAAATCAGCATTATTTATCGCTTCTAAAAAGAATTAGTGCTATTTTAAGAACTAGTCGCTTTTGACTTAAGACAATTGCAGCCTTAAATATTATTTAACAATATTTTAAATGTGCTTAATACATTTCTGAATTGAAAATCGGGAATTTGTACTTGTATGATACATTTTCATACCAACTATACCATTGAAAACGATTTTATTTGATGCCAAAACTCAAATTATTATTTCTCACAGGGTAATTGGTGGAAAAAAGTTTTTCCACCGTGGTGACCCCGACGTGATTTGAATATTTGACAACTTTGTCGTTTATTAAACTCTTAACAACTTATTTTCTCAGCTGTGTTTATACCCCAGTACTTACACTCTTTTCCGACCGGATTATTTGCCATTTAAACGCAAAACAACAACAACATCAATATCCCTTCTCATCCGTATAACAAGGCCACAGAGCTGAAGGGAGACAGACAATTTGTAAGCTTTTCCGCAACTCTGTTGTTTTGCATTACTTTGGTCTCTTTTTTGCTTTTGGTGAACCCTTTGTTTATTTGTTTGCAATACGAGACAACAAATGATAGATGTGCATCCATACACCTAGAGGCTGGCATCCCTGCCCAACCATTCAACCATCCAACGACCATTACAATCAAGAAACGTTTCGCGTTTTGCATTTCATTTTGTTTTGTATGTGGCGCATTTTCGATTTTAAATAAAAAGCCCTTGGAGCGAGTGTGATGTGCGTATGCAAGTCACGGGTAACCAGGACCCGGGACCAGCATCCTCACCGCCCCTCCCCCCACCGCCAGCTTCAACTCAATCTTCTCAGGGAATGCGCAGGTGTCGCTGAAAAACAGCCAACGACCGTTAAACGATTTTCGAATGAATTGAAATTCGCGATTGTTGCTCTTCGCGGAAAGGGAATGCAAAGTTGTGGGAATGGGAATGGGTGGCAGGTGGGTGGAACTCTGTGTGGTGTGGTGCCTGGGCATGTAAACAATTTGGCGGATTAAATGAGTCCCAAATGAGACGTTTTTATGCCCCGTCCAACGGTTTATGCCATGTCATAAAGTCCAACGAGTTTATTGGGGTCCTTTTTCTAATCCGTTACATAATTTGCAAAAATATTGTAGATGGGTCCTTGTGTATTTGGCTTTCCTTTCAAAACTTCTTCAGCTTGCTAGGGACTCTTTAACGTGCTTAAGCTCCTTGCTAAATAGCAGCAAATCAACAGCAAAATTCGTCCGATATATTGATTGGATACCCTGCAAAAAAAAACAAAAAAACAGGGAGAATATGTCAAAAATTCAATTACGTCTTTTCAATATTGAATTTATCAACAGACATGCGACCAAGACGGTATAGTACGTGTTCAGAATAGCTCAAGCTCGAGTGTCACTTGGTCCTACCACCATTAAAACTGTCGCTTGTATTTAAATATCATGTGAAACATTTAAAAATGCGTATCGCCAGTAAATTCAGTTAGCCGCATTGCCCAAAGTCAATTGGTTGTTGTGTAAATGACACTCGAAGTGCTTTGAATTTTAAAATCTGCCCCACAACTTGAGCGGATATCGGCAAGGTGTGTCTTTGCGGAAACGTGTTTCAATTTTTGGAATTTCCATGCATAGTCCTGGGGGTGGATTTTCCGCCCCCAACTTTTGAAACATGGGTGCCATTATTATTTACATTCCATTCCTGCATATTTATTCAAATTGAGACATTAGACAAATTAAATTTACACCTATTCCACTTGATTGTTATCGCTTCTATAGGCATTTAATTAGGGTATTAAGTTCGGGGAGATCTGCTGCTTTGCATTTTGTTAGACAAATAAACATTTATGGTTATGATAATGGACTTTTTGTGGGTAACATTTCGGCATAAAAAAGTATGCTGTGTTTACGAAGTATTTCTCTGAATTGAAAATTGAAATTAAAGTTTCTACCAAATTAGCTGTGTCTACAAAATTATCAGTAATGGAAGATAAACGAACCTTTCAATATAATATCGTGTGGGATGACTTTGAGGGTCAGCTCATAACCGATATCAATGTCAAGCAAGTAACCCGTTTGAGCCCATATCTTACACCTAGCTCCATCATCTCTTCTCCCTCTGCACCAGATATTATGATGTGGTCATCGAGTTCATGTGGGAGAATGCGTTTATGAAAAGTTTAATTTTCGAAGGTTTGGGCTTTTATGAATTGCCCGACATGAAGGATATCTATTCCAACTATATCCGTCATATACTTCGCAATGAATGCTCTGTGATGCTGTTGAGTGAAGATGAGACAGAAATTATAGCCGTCGGGTTGCTAGAATGGATGACCGAGGAGTGGCACTCCTGGTAGGGCTATTTCCCCATAAATAAGAAAAACAAAATTTCCAAATTTCCCAATACTTTAGGGTCTTCCTGGCCTCTTCCATACCGAAAAGTCTGTTCCAACAGTTGATACTCATGAAAAAAGAACTAATGGATGCCACAAAACTGAAATTCGAAGTCAATGCCTTCGATGCCCTTCACGTGCATGAGCTAGCCTTGCCGGATCATCTATATTTCAATAAGGATTTCCAGATGTGCATTTTCGATGTTTTTGGTGCCGTGGCCCAGCATATGCACATGCCCCGGGTTTGTTTCATTGCACTCAGCACCTTGGAACAGGAGGTGGCGAGTTTAGCTGAGTATACGGAAATTGGTCGAACTATTTATTCCATTTATAAAGTCCGAAATTTACGACCATTCGATATTTTACGTGAACTGGATGAAATGTATGCCTTGCTATTTGAGCTGCCGGTGATACCGCTGACACACTATGAGGATATGCCTGGATTTGAGCAGTTCCACGAAGATTTAAAACTTAAGCTGGCCAAAGAAGCCAGAGAAAATCGGAAAGATGAACACGAGTTTTAGAATAATAAATGTGATATATGTGAGTTTATTACAAGGCTTAGCATACTTTCAGGATGGGGCTGAACAATATTCAAGCCAACATTTTTTCCTATTTAAGTTTTCAGAATTTTGAAATTCTTCGAATTCTCCAAGAAGAGAGTAGAAGAAGAATGTAGCAGCTACGTAATAAGTCAGGGAATTCTTTATTTAGATGCAAAAATTCTTAATGCAATCCGAATAATGCTTAATACATTATGGTTAGGTAAAAAAATAAATTAAATCTCAGTCTTTGCAAGCTTTCGGGTAATGCAAGGACACAGTAATATTTAGATAGAAGATTCAATGAAACTTTTACGACACCTCACGCCTCTAGTAAGTTTGAGGAGGTCATTAATTTTAGTAATCAGTATTATTTAGCGATCCGCCGAAGAAATGGTAAATATCGGATGAACGATAGTAGAACCGATGGGCAGCACTTGACACACCTAAACACCTTGTGTGAAGCTTCAGTACATGATATAGTCCGTATAGACCGACTTTGTGTACTTCTTTCGTTCCCATTTGTGCTAAACTAAGAACGATTCAAACTAAAAGTAATAGCATGTTTTTCATTAAGAAATTTTAAATTTAATCGCAATATTTCTCAGTGTAAAAATTGCATGCATCACACAATTTGTTATCAGTTGAAAAGGTTTACTGAGTTTATACAGCAAATAATTTGATAACCCAGGCAGCGAGAGAGAGAGAAAGTCTGTCGAACCACAAGTATTGGTTTAGTCGGTATTTGTATTTCCACTCAACCAAGTCATGCCGAACGTCGCGGTTATCGGAGCGGGTGTTAATGGCGTAGCCAGTGCCATTAAAATTTTAGAGCACTTTCAAAATGAAAAGAAGACTCCAATACAGGTGACCATCATATCGGAGGACTTTACGCCCCATACCACCGGAGATGGTTCGGCCGGTCTCTGGGGACCCTATCTGCTGGGTGGCACGGAAGAAGCCAAAGTGCAGTGGGTGCAAATCGAGATTATAAATATAAAATAAAAAAGCTAATTCTAAAATTCCATCACCTACAGCAAATGGTCCAAGGGTATGCATGACTTCCTGGAGCAACTTTGGTTAAGTGAGGATGCTGGTGAGGCGGGAGTATGCCTCTTGCCCTGCCTACGCTTGAGTACATCTGAGGAGGGTGTAGGAGATTTTTGGCGTGACATTGTCTATGGTGCCACGGACTTGACCGCCGAGCAATTGGAACAATATAATGAAGGAAGAACTAAGAAGTTTACGTAAGTATGCAGATGACAAATGATTTGTTCATTGAACTATAATCGATTTTCTATTTGCAGTTCGGGTCTTTCATTTGTCACTTACACCTCAGAACCGGTAAAACTGTTGCCCTACTTAATGAAGCGATTCGCACGCAATGGCGGGCTGATCGTACGAAAAAAAGCCACTGATCTGGACAGTTTTGTGAGCACTTCACCCTACGATGTGATTGTTAACTGTACGGGTCTGGGTTCCAGGCAATTATTAAACGATCAACAGATGTATGCGGTGCGTGGACAAGTCTCTCGCATCAAAGCCAATTGGGTGTACTCGGTCATACTGGATGAGAGTGATGATGGCAATTACATAATACCCAAGTAAGTTGAATGACAGTTAGCTTCTTTGTATTACATTTACATTTTAGCACTGAAAGCGTGGTATTGGGCGGCACCCACCAGGAAAGGGACTACAATACCCAAGTCAGCGAGGAGGATAAACACTTTATTATCCAAGGCTGTGCTCGCTATATTCCTGGTCTTCAAAATACTCAACATTTGTTCGATTGGGTGGGCCTACGACCGGGACGTGGAGAATTGCGCCTGGAGGCCGAAAATCGTGGCCACAAATTGGTTATACATAACTATGGACATGGTGGCAGTGGCGTGACCCTTTGCTGGGGCTGTGCAGATGATGTTTTAGAACTTCTGTTGAATGCCAAACATAAATCCAAATTATAGAACAGATTTTACAACAAATGCACTATCAGCGCACGAGTATATATAAAAGCTGTTCGATGTGTTTACCATTTCCTTATCACATTTGCATTATCGCTAAGCGGTTGGTAACGTTTGGCCAATATGTTCTTTAACCCATTTAGTGGGCATAATGGTTTTGATACGTTACTTTTGTCTTGTTCAGAACAGTCGAACGGTAAGCAAGTTGTCTGTATAGCTATTTTAAGGTCAAATTTATTAGGAAACTCTTGGCAGAAGTGCACTATTCCACTATTTTTGTGTGTTTTTTTTTTAATTTTTTGTTAATATTTGTAATTTTTCTAAAATTTAAACAATATTTTAAAACATGAGATGTGTTTTTGATTTTTATAAAATTATGTATTAGGTTATTCGAGTTTGAAAGTCAACTTCTATGGCTATATCGTTTCAATTTTTAAGGGCGACCGTTGAACATAGATTTAAAGAATGAAAATATTTGGGAGCATTGGCCTGAATGCTGCGTGTTGACAATGTTTCTTAACCTCACTGAAATAAACCTTCTAAATTAATGACCTCCTCTAACTTAGGGAATAGGTTCCAAAAAGTACTTGGCCACCGAACATTTTTCACAAAAATCTGCTTTATGCGTGTTTTCCGAAACTTTTTTGATGATTGAATAGAAATTCCTATCATGTGCAAATAAAAGAGACTCTAAAATGTCCCATGAACTTGCTCAAAATGTTTTCTTTTTAGTGAAATAAGACTCAACTGACTCGAAACTGATTAGAAGAACGGATTAAGAACTACTGTTCAAGTATTGTTGCGGCTAAGGTAGCATTTTCCCCCCTACATAAGAAGCATTTATGATCAGAAATTGGATGAATTTATGAAGATTTTAGTCAGGCCGAGGGTTCAAAAAAGACTCGAATGTGATAAAAAAAAAATCACATAAAATGTTTGATGTTCTTTTTTTTATTTGTGTATAGCAACCTAATTTTATTTTACTCAGAGTAGTGGCTTTGTCGACTTCAGGTCAATAGGTGTTAATTAATCAGCAGTATAAATAATATTAGACTGCCTGTACTGAACTGTTTCAAGGACCACCCGGTCTCATCATCAGCACGCTTTTTGCTGAAACACTCCAATTCCTATTTAAAAGTTCCTTTTATATCAACTGTCCACGAAATAAGCACTAAGGTACTACAATCACAGCTACCACATAAGTATAAAATACTGCGTGCTTCTGGGTTCCTTTTTAAGGATACGCCGAGAAGTATGCCGTTTTTGCAACCTTTCCAATGGAAATATATAGCTTTGTTATTACGCGGTTAACTATAGATGCTGTAGACTTTGTCGCAGAGTTCATTTAACAGGTTACAGAGTTCTTGTTTTTTTATACAAAGGAGGTAAACTTTCTTATTAAATATAGAAAATGCGGAAACCTACCTTTTAAATTCTAGAACCAGGAACTTTTGGAATGCTTTGAAGGTTATTAACAAAGTGGGAGCTGTTCGCTCCTTCAAGGAATCTAAAGCCAACCACATTTCAAGCCAATATGAATTCAGATGCTATTTCTCTGCAATCACTTTGTATAGTTTGAAGATTTGGTTGATTGGCGAGTCAATTTGGTGATAGTTTGGCGACTTAATCTAAAATAAAATAGATTTTGTCATAGAATTGTGAAGATCTCCCTTGACAGTCATCAAATAAATATATAAAATATATCCCTACCTCCAGCGCTACCTTTTTTCATAAAAAGCAGACTACACTCTGGTTAGTCTGGTTAGAAGGCTTCATTTTGAATGACATGTATCAGCATTAGGGTAAATATTTGCTTGGAATTTGCTGTCGAAGGTAGACAGAATATAATATTAAGTTTGTGCTTATGTATGTAATAGAACGAATCAGCTCTGATCCTATAAAGGAAATACTACATCAATTCCGAAATATGATTTACATTCGAGGTAACTGCAACAAGTTCTTACATCCGAAATGGCGCCTTCTTTCGGGAAATCTTTAGCAATTAAGAAAGTACAATTTTGGAGTTATGTTTCAATCCTACACTTCCCATTCTGAAACTCTTAGCTGCTCACAAATATCAAGAATCAATATGCCCATTACCCAAATAGAAAACAGCACCCTCATTTTGCATGCCAATAATATAATTTAATGCCTTTAATAGTTCCAAAATAAAAAAAAGTTTACCGAAAAAAATTTATGTAATTTTGAATTTAATAATACTAAAAATTTTGAATTAAGGCCAAAACACCAAAAAAGAGAAATTTCCGTTTGCAAATTTGTTCAAGAAAAAGAAGTGGAGAGATGGTTCGGCACATAACATTTTTCTCTTCCCGCATCCTTCACCGACTGTTGTCTCCCCCATTGGTTTTCTGCACATGGATTCGTGTTCGTTCTTCTTCTTCTTCTTCTTGTGTTGGACCGTATGTTATTAGAGGTGTTTTGGGTGCTACTATAAACGTTTTTGCTTCAACTTGCTTCCAATTTTGAGTTTGAACCAAACAAAGACTTGCGTCAACATGTCCACGGTGGTATATGTATGTGTATGTGTGTGCTCCTCCTGGGTTCCATTACTTCCGAACTAGAAACCACCTGGGGAGGGAATGGTAAGCAAAACACATGAATAGGACAGCTACCACACCTACTTACATGGGGACATGGGAATTTTTTTCTTAAATTAATTTTGAAAGGGGGCCTAAACAATTGAAATTTACCCTAAATTTTCGACTAAGGCGGAACGGGGGTAGTGAATGATGATCACAGTTTCTAGCAACAACATTTTGGAGGGGTGTTGTAGCAATGCGCTTTGCAAGGAGCACACCAGACACAGGGAGCATTGTCCTTGTTATTCAGGTAACGATGCCCACCTTGGGATCAAGAAAGATGCTTTAAAACTAATCGGAGAAACTGTGAAATGCTGTGGCACGCTCAGTCAAAGGAATGCGGCGCCCCGTTGGAACGGGACAGAAGGTGACGCTAGTTGAGGAAACGAACTAAAGGACGCTTCACTTACATGGATAGGTGGGTGGTGTATTACAATAATTCCAAACCCGCGGATCGGGAATTCCACCTTCCGGCAAAGGAGGACAGCACATACCAGGCGCCGGAGAACATGGTATGGGCGCGGGGGCGCCGCAAGGCGGACTGTGCGGGCCACAGCAGGCTTGATCATTACATGGACCACCGCCGCATCCGCCTCCACAGGCACGAGCACTACCGCCACCTCCGCCGTTCGATCCACCGCAGGAGGCACCTGTTGCGGCACAACGCATGCGCTTATTGTTCACTCCCATTGTCATATTGGCCAAACGCAACGGGAATGCAGCTGGTCCGCATGTAGGAAACGGAAAGCACATGCATGGTGGTCTCCCTTGACAAGCCGATCGCGGACATTTATCCTGCAGGCCATTGCGCTTCACACAGTCACAGGTGGTGTACATGATGCCACAACGCAGCTCACGACTGCGAGAGCCGCGGGGCTAGAAGAGGGAGAAAGGTCGGATTAGTGTTTGTCGGAGAGAAGAGCATAGTGTAGGGTGTGAGTAGTAAAATGGAAAGGTTGTCTATAGGGAAATCTAGGGCGAAATTTTAAAATATTTATACAAAAAGAATGGACACAATTTTGAAGATTTAAAGTTCATTAGCTGTAAGATCGGAACAGGATCGGAGTACCATTTAACTTTCCATCTCTAATCAATGTTTTCCACAACAAATATCCCTTTTTTCAAACCTTAACTCTTCAATTTATAATCCTTGGCTATGGATTTATTATTGTATTGCATTATTGTATTATAATCATCAAACTTAACTTAAAATATGGCTTCTTTTATGGTTTTGCAAATATAAAAAAAACTTCGCCCTAATCCCCGAGATGCATATCAAGGCGAGCAGCACGACACGTTTGCGTCGCCTTGATATACGAGTGTTTACGTATCAAGACCATGCAAATTCATGTGGCTCACCTTGATAGACAACGAGGATAGCTTGAGAGTCCATGGGTAGAGGAAGGCAAGTGCCAGACAAGTAAACATGAAAAGCAACTCCTAGTGAGTTCTATGGAATAGTAGAGAGACAGGGGAGGAATTTAACAAGGCCTGCTTGGTACGCAGGGTCCACACGATCCCTCAGCCACTGGATACTGATTTCCGCCGAAGCAGGGCAACTGGCAGCACGGACTACACGGCGCACACGGTCCCATCGGGCAAGGTGGACAGGCCGCTGTTGGCCTATAGTTGATCGGTCCATTTGGATAGCAGCAGTATTCGCGTGGCGGTGGTATATCGATGATCTGTGGCTTGGGCTGACACAGTATCGACTGGCAGACCTCTCTCGGCTCGCAGATACGTTTCGGATAGCACACCACATATGGATCGGGTATCATCGATGGATAGTAGATGACACGCGGTTCCCGCACCATTTGCGACACCCATATCAACTTCGGCACCTTAATCACTCGCGTAGTGTCCACCACCTTGGGTATGGTGACTTGCCGACAACGGTTCACCACCATGGGCTCCGGTATGATTTTTTCAGTGAAGACAACACGTTTCTTACAGATCATACGCGGAGGCTGCTGGACGGTGATACATTTGGGATACGGTGGCGGCATGCGTGGAGCGCATTGTGGCAAAGCTTCCAGTTGGGACGAAGTGTAGCATTTAGGGGAACACTACAGAATGACGGTGGCGTTACGGGTCGGTTTTTCAAGTGTGTAACACCTCAAAGAACTGTTGCGCGTGTGTTCAGTGCAAGAAGAGACTTACCTCGAAGGGTCCACAACAGGGGTCGCACATCTTGAATTTTTATGTGCTGCAAGAAAGGATTAACCGCCGCGGCGGTTGGTTTGCAATTGCATTTTATTTTTGCACCATTTTTTTTTCTACTCACTTTTTTTTGTTAAATTTTGAAGAAAAAATTATTCTAAAATTTTGTACTAAGAATTTAGAAGCCAGTCGAAACGAAAGGTTTGATAGTCAGAAAACGAATGAACATTTTGCTAAACAATTTTGGGTACAAGCTGTTGACAACTGGAAATTCGAATTGAGCACTAAAACAGAGACTACTTGTTGGTAGTCTTGTTCCAGTTCTTTTTCATTTTTCAAGTAGGCAGTTTTGAAGACAGAACAGAACAGAATAATTCAACGTAATGACCTGGTAAGGTTTTAAAGGATTTTATAAAGATGGCGTTACTGGCATTACTGGCATTGTGTGCCTCGAATATGTTCAACAAATCACAACGGCAAAAAAGATAGAAAATATTAATGTACACAGCAAAAAAAATCCGACATATCCGGTATTAAATTAATTCCGAACGTAAAAGTTGCCATTAAGACGTGCGTCTTCAAATGTGTGCAATGGGACTGTGAGCTGACACGTCGCCGGCGTTGATTGCAAAAGGTCGGGGCATCGAGTGCAGACCAAAATTGTTTTTTTCTTTCTAAAATTAACTAAGGAAAATAAGAAAGTTGGGCTGAAACTTTTGTGCGTAAAAGCGATGTATAAGATTCTAAGGTATGTGGAGCAGCAGCAGATCTGTATCTTTTGTAAACAGAGATCCAAACCCGTAACCGAGCCTCTAATTCCGATGATCCATTAAGAGACGCGGCGTCCTTTGCCCATATAGATATCACTTTTAAAGACCAGATTATCTCCCCCACGAGAAAACTTAAAAATTGAATCCGCTTTTAAATGTTCACATAACTGTTCAGCAAGATTTATTTAAGCAAAAATTGTGTGATCTGAATTATTGTACAATTATTATTCCAATCTGCAAGATTTGGGCAACTCACATATATAACATTTTGAGTATAAACAGGGCTGATCGGCTAATCCTAAATGCTCTCCAGTATATCTCAGTTCATCGCAATGTTCATTTCCGAATTCATTATTTGGTTCACCACTTAGCCAAATGGATAGGTCAACGCGTCCTCCATTTGAAAACCACATATGTTGGCCCATCATATCCATATCAGTGCCAGAGGTCCAATAATCAAAAAGAATCATATTTCGACGTAGATACTGCGTAACCCCATGATATTCTTCAGCATTATTAAAGCTGACTAAAGCAGCACCCATTTGGCGACAGGCCTCATAGGCACCAAACCAATTTTGCACTCTTCCGACTTCAAAGTAATAATACTTGGAGCCAATTTTAGTAAACTCTGGATTATATCGCAGTCCGTTCACTAAGGAATCTAATAAATAAGGTGTATAATTTTTGGTTAGTTATTGTTTGTATATATACAGGAGCTTACCATTTTTTGGAATCTCTACAAGATCCGAAGCCCAGGCAAGGGACAGCAGAACCATAAAGGAGACTATGGAAGTGTAACTGGGAATCATTTTGTTAGAACTGATGGGTATTGGATCAATTGCTGAGTCTTTTATAGCTGCCATTATTGAAGAGTTTATAAGTAC
The DNA here is from genome assembly GCA_035044965.1 of Lordiphosa andalusiaca. Lineage (NCBI taxonomy): Eukaryota > Metazoa > Arthropoda > Insecta > Diptera > Drosophilidae > Lordiphosa > Lordiphosa andalusiaca. Next base: position 3,190,240 of record JAWNNM010003326.1, on the reverse strand, counting down.
TAACATCCATTTTGTAAAGATAAATGCCAAGATTAAATCAAATGTTATAAACTTGAAGTGTTGGTACGTGTTCAGCTAATTCTGCTTATCAAACAATGAGTTCCTGAATGTCAAGTGGCGACACTTAACAATTTGTTAAGCTGGAATCTTCGGAAATAATTTCGACCGGATCGACTTGATAACATTGGGGTCTAGAATGTTTAATCGACAGTATCCTGCTTTTTATTCATGATGGATGATTTTTAGCACTTCTTGGGAAGCTGCCCATTTTAGAAAGAGAGAGCAGACAGTTATATTTAAAGAAGGATGACCAAATAAGCCTTTTGGATGCTATAAGAAACCAAGAACTGAGTACATTTGGTAGAGTTTATGAAGTAAACATTTAAAAATCGAGCAGTAATTTTAGAAATTTTAAGTTAAGGCCCTGCCAACGATATGGCATCTGGGAATACGTTCTTTACAAGAACAACAAAATAAAATTACTAAATTATAAGTAAGACAAATAAAAAATGTTACTTATTTAGATATGTTTATGGGAATAATGCCAGTTCGCTGATTGCTGATTTAAATTTAACCGCCGCTTAGCATTCCCTCTGTTAGTTCTCAGATGCCAGCTGTTAAGTCCTGCAGCATTTAACATTTTCACTGTTAAGTATCGATAGTTATCGATTGGGGTAACCATCCTCCCAAAAAAAATACCCTCGGCTGGTCTCCCTTGTCAATGTTCGTTCCAAAATTCGAGCGGCTTAACACAAAATGGATAATTGTAAGTTTGTTACATTTGTTTTACCATATCCCTCGCATAAGTTTTGAGTGGCGCAAGGATATTTTCCTGGCTTGAGGTCAATCTACAACCTACTTTCTGTTTTTCAACAGTGACGCCTAATCTCAGCGTGGATATGGAGGAATCGCTGCTAAACCAGAACGTCAGCTTTAACAGCAGCTTGGATATAAGTCGGCCTAATGTGCCGGCCGAAAGGGATTCCGACGGACCGTCACTGCCTAATCTCAGTTTTAGTTTGACGGAAGCAGAACTGCTTATGCTGAAAAAGCCCGCCAATTCTTCAGTACGCTCCTCCCGTGGAGTGCTCACGGAAATGTCTCTAAATGAGCAGAGCCGCATGGAGACCACTCTGGAGGAAGAGCAATCCACTATGGAGGATAGCGAGCGTGCTATCAGCATAGAGGACACCATGGATGAGCCGCAGGGTGATCAAACGGCCGTAGAGACACCCGCACCCGTTGTGGAGTATTTTAAGAGAGAGCTCATAGAGCTGGGCCGGCGTTGCTGGACGTCCTCGGTTCAGGCGCAGCACTACACCAAAGGTTGTTATTGGTCACCAGATGGCACCTGTCTGCTGGTGCCGGTTCATCAGGATGGCATGCATGTAATGGAACTGCCATTGGACTTATATGGAGCCACTGCTGTATCGCCAGAACGCGGCCTTTCCCTATTAAACACAGCTGTCCATGTGCCGGAGGGTGGAACTGTTTATGATTGCGTTTGGTATCCACAAATGAATAGCCAGCAGCCGGAGACTTGTTGGTAAGTGGATGAATATGTTAAAATTGTCTAGCCTACCTTAATGATTCTGCTGTTTACAGCTGGCTGGCCACACGTCAACACGAGCCCATACACATGTTTGATGCCTTCGACGGCAGCCTGCGTTGCAGCTATGTGGGCTATGATGAAGTGGACGAGGTGGTAGCTGCCATTTCTTTGGCCTTCTCCCATGATGCTCAGAAAATCTATGCGGGCTATAAGCGGTCCATCAAGATCTTTGACACCAGCAGGTGAGTTTGCCTCTTCTATGGTCTTAACATCTGTTTACCAATACCACTTGCAGACCTGGCCGCACCTACGACGAGTATCCGGTGAAATTTGCCATTTCCTGCCTGGCCCAGACTACAGATCATCCAAATACATTAACCTGTGGCAATTGGCATGGTTATATACAGCATTTTGATCTACGCTGCAGCCCCAAACAGGGTCCACTCTTCACTTTGGGCGGCCACCAGGCGGGCATTACCCAACTGAAATATTCCCCCGCGGGCTCTGGAGATTGGCAATTGTTTAGTGGTGCTCGCAAGTGTTCCAAACTACTGCAGTGGGATATGAGAAACTATAAGAAACCCCTCAAGGAGTATCAACGTCAAGTAGAGTCCAATCAGCGCATTCAATTTGATTTGAATTCCAATCAATCCTGGTTGGGCAGTGGGGACACACGAGGAGTCGTCAACTTGTGGCAACTAGAATCTGGCGGTGAAGCAGAGCCTACCTTTGCACTGCCCATACATAATGATTGCTGCAATGGACTCAGTTTTCATCCTAGTCTACCCATCTTAGCCACAACTTCGGGCCAATATCATTTTGTAAATAATGATAGCCACATAGATGAGACATTATTAAGTCAAGTGGAGGGCGAAATGGGGGAGAAGGAAGTGGAGCAACAAAAGCAGAAAGTGTTGTATGAGAATGCCGTATTGTTGCTGTGGTGTGGCCAAAGTCAATAAAATTGAGTAGCTATACTTCAAGTTAATTGCATTTTTCTGTTCCATAAAGGAAGTAAATACTTGCAGAACCCCTCAAAAGAGGGCCCAATTAATTGTATTTATCTATTCCTAAGGGAAGTTAATACTTGAAGAACCCTATAAAAGAGGGCACAATCAGTTAACCGACCCTCAGTTCTAACAAAATGTTTCCCAGCTTCTCTTCAATATTCTTCTTTGTGGTGTTTTTGTCCCTTACCTGGGCCGTTCCACAAAAGGGTAAGCTAATTAAACAAAAATTTGCTTTATCATAAAAGTTTAACCACGTTTGTTTTAGATTCACCAGAGAAAACATTGCGTCATGATCGTTTTACCAAAATTGGCTCTAATTATTACTACTTTGAAATTGGAATGGAGAAAAATTGGTTTGCTGCCTATGAGGCCTGTCGACAAATGGGTGCCGATTTAATTAGCTTCAATACAGCTGAGGAATTTAATGCGATTACGCATTATCTTCGTTCAAATGTCATTCTTTATGACTATTGGACCTCTGGCACGGACTTGCAAAAAACGGGTAGACATATTTGGTTTTCGAACGGACGCCCCATAGATTTAACGATTTGGCTTAGTGGTGAGCCAAATAACACCAAGGGAAAGGAACATTGCGATGAATTGAGATTCACAAGAGGCAATCTAGGATTAAACGATTATCGGTGTGAGGTCAGAAACCGATATATATGTGAATTACCCACATCCTGCAGACTTCAATAAAAACACAGATGCAAAGTGTTTAGTTTTGATTATCAATACTTATACACGAAAGAGTAAACAAATGTCAAAACTAATAAATAATATATTCTCAGTGAACGTTTTCCACGCTGAAGCTGATTCTGTTTATAAAAATTTAATAATAGATTATCTGTCATGTTTAAATTGAATTAGTAAACTCGAGTAACAAATTATTGAATCATTAAATAAAGAGTTCAACCTAATTAATTGACTGGTGGCTACCGGCCACAGGATAAACTATGGCCTATTCCTATTCCTTAGAGTAAGTCAATTCGAAGGGTTTGTCTATTGAAAAGTAATTGATTTGTTCATTACAGATTTTGATGGGAATACTGTTTTAATTAAATATGGCCACAAATCCTACTTCATTGAGACCAAATTGTTTGTAAATTGGTATGATGCCGCACAAAGATGTCATCAAATGGGCGCTGAGCTAGTATCATTCGACACCACAGAGGAATGGAACGCGATTACGACTTTTCTCGACAATATGAAATTAATAAATGGCTCTTGGACCTCTGGCAATAATTTGGCCGACCATGGAAAACACGTTTGGTTTACCAATGGAAAACCCGTAAACTCTACTTTTTATTATCCTTACGAGCCAAATAACCAAGATGGTGCCGAGCATTGTGATCATGTGGGCTATTATAAAGGCTATCCAGGACTAAATGATTATGTTTGTGAGAAATTACTATTATTTATTTGTGAAAAAGTTTAAGTCTGTCTATGAAAATACTTCTCCAGTCCAAGGACCAAAATCAAATTGAATTTTCTGACATAACATAAGGAAGTCTTTATTCTGGAACTAATTTTTGTGGAAAATACTTAAAATGCAGCTCGCCCTCTCTCTCCTTCCATCTGCAACAGAATATGGCGTCCAATTAATAGTCTTCCATTGAAATTCCATTCCCACTTACCTCTAGAACCGCTTGAGGAACTCCTCGGCACAGGTTCTGGCCCGAGCATTTACTGCCAGCTTCATTTCGCTTATCTCCTTATCAATTTCCTCCATGAAACTGATGACAAAATCGACCAATTTATGTTTGTACATTTGTTCCGTATGGAAATTGGTGATCAGAAAGCTGATGTCATAGCCCTCAATGGGTTTCCTGCGCAAAATGATGAAGGATTCGGCGCGCCGCATCATGAACCGAGTGAACTTGTGGCACAGGATCTTTTCAATCTCGTCCGCCTGCTTGACGGCAATGCTGACACGCACCGAATTGATCGATGGCTCAATCAGCACCTTTTCACGCTCATTCCGGGACACCACAATGGGTGTGAGTACGAGTTCCTTGCTGGAGCAGATTTCGACTTCGGGTTTGTTGTGGCGCTCCACTACTTGGGAAGGGAAATCCTGGAGGCACATGGCCGCTGTCAGGGAATGACGTACGGCGGTCAAGTAAGGCTTTAGCGTGGCGGCCATTGTTGTGGATAATTGCAGCTGGCTTCTATTTGATTGTAAATTATTTTATTTTTTTTATGATTCACACTCCCACAAGATTGGTGATGGGGCGCAAGTCGATAGTGTCGTGAACCCATCACTAATTTGGTGAGGCTTTAGTACATTTTGTGGTAGAGCGCCCTCTAGAGTTCATTTCTGTAAATATTGATTTGATTGCCGTATGGCTAAAAATATATAACAAAATCTGATTTGATTTTAAATCTCCATTACTTTTAGCACTTATTCTTCACATATTCATCAAAGTTATAGCTCTTTATTTGGCCTATACTACATTTGTATGTAGGTAGTTCAAGAAACTACCTTCATATTCAAATGTAAAAATGTTTTTGGCATAAATCGATTTTAACCAACTTTTTCAATATTATTCCCTACCTAATTCGTAATTCCAAGTTACAATTACGATTACTAAAAAATCATACTTTGGAATTGTTTTTAATTGTCTAAAAAAGGGTAATTGTCATTGTAGTTGACAGCTCTGGTACAGAGTACGTTATAGTCGGGCTTAAACGACTTACTAATTTTCAACATTTTCTTCCAAAGGCACTTGAAATAAGTCAGCTTCTCTTTTGCAATTCAATAAACTGAGGAAACAAAATCCATGCATAGAACATTAAAAGTTGTTCTTAATATTTAAAAAATATGTTCAAATATTGGATAAAATAGAAAATCCAACGAATTTTATGATTGAGAGTTTTCTTCTTGGTTTCTTAAAACTTTGAATATCCGGTGCTTTATGGAAGTTTATGTAATTTAACAATATATTGCTCCAAACCAGCTCAATTGCTGCAATTAACAATTCCTTATCTATTATTATTACTTTCTTTTCGTCTGTCGATATAAGATAATCGCTACACCAGGAAATCGAGTTCGAATGAATCATTGAACGAAAGCCAACTGAGAATATCGAAGCTGTGCAGTACCTTGTAGTTATTGCTTAATGGGTCTGAAGAGTATATTATGATATGTTCGTTTTGACTCGGATTACACGATTTAACGACTCGAGTTATGAATCGAAGCATTATCCTTTAAAAAAATATGTGATATGGAATAGCTTACTAAATTTTGTAATTATTTGAGGCACCCGGTTTATTGAGCTACTTTTCTGGAGAGAAATTATAATAAGTCAAACGTTCCACAAAAAAGGATGCGTTTACTCCGGCAGTAGGGATAGCAAGCTATTCTAAGAACTTTACGCTTTTCTCGAGCAGTTAAAGCTCTTTTGGATCTTTTAAATAGCCGTCAATCGATTTAGACCGGCGATAAATCTGTTTTGTCATACAATTCTTAAAGTTTATCAAAGAATTTGCAGCGCTTTGGTGACTTCCAAGACACCAGCCTCTCTCCCAGCGTTTGTGGTAATAAAAACTCACCCCACACATTTTACCAATTATAAATATTTCATTTTATTACTTTTCAATATGCATTTTTATGATACACATTCATTAATTTAGTATTTTATTTTAATTCTGTTTGGTTTTTCATTTTGCTTATGTCAACTTAAATATAAAGTTATGCGTGAACCTAGAAAAACACATTATTGCGGTAGCTGGTTTTCTGTATTATCGGTTTTAGATTTAGAGAACATTGGAAAATGTAACGGTTTCTCATACAAAAAGTTGTCGGCGCTTGATTATTGGTGTTTGGTTTGAGAAGATTATACATGAATTATAGGTGTATATATATTTAATATGTATATATCCATAAATTGAGTAAATATCAAAGCGTTTGTATCAATTGTATTGATGTAGGTTTTGTGTGTTTGTGTTCGAGAGTGGGTGTGCTGTTTAGCTGCAAACTATGTATATAGTTTATATATATATATATATTCTGTTATAGTAGTAGCCATAGTTTTACACGAATACACATTGATATAACGGCAAGAGAACTTGGTAAGTTAATTTGTAAGCTGCATTCCTTTATTTTTAAGGGAAAGGGAGAGAAAAGTTGCAACTGCTGCAAACAAAAAATTTGCCTAAATATTTGTTTTGTGTTTAAGATTTTGTAAACCCCCGTAAGTAAATTTTGTTTAAACCCTGCGCCAGCTTCAGCTTCTTCCTCTAAATATAACTTGACGTTAGACAAAATATGCTTTGACTTATATTTATTTATTTGTTTTTCTTGTTTTCGTTTAAATGCCTAAATTTTGTGTTGTATATAGAAAATGAAACAAAAACCATGTACTTGGTATGGATTTTTTTTTTATTGATTTTTTCTTTCGTTTTTTTTTTTGTTGTATTTGTTTTTATAAGCATTTCTTAAATATTGGTTTTCTGTTTGACATTTATAGATAGAAAATGCGAACTTATGTGGTAAGAAAACAGAATAAAAATTGTTAGTTTTGTTTAATAACTTAGGGGTTAAAATTAAATAATTATACATATATATTTGAAGTGATTGTGTGTGGTGTGTGTGTTTCGCTTGCAAAGCACAATGTATAACCAAATTACAAATTCTTTTCTTATGGCCTGGCAAATTATTTCAAAATACATTTGAAAAAGTTTTCCAAATCTTCAAAAATAAAAACTAGGCTGAAAAATTAAAAAGATAACTTTGAAAAATTTAAAATTGAAATGAAATTAAATTGAATTCAAAACGAATTTTTTGTGATTTTCATATTCCTTTTCTTTCGTCTTTATATGTAGATTTCCTTTACTAAATGTATTTTGTATTAATTTGCTGAAATTTGTGTAGTGTGATTAAATGTTTTTGTTGTTGTTTCCAGCTTTTTGCTCAGCAGTAAGTTTCTGGTTAGATTTTTCGTTTATAATACTTGGAATTTTTTTTTTTCTTGAAGCAAATTGGTGGCTGCTTTGTTGTTGTGGTGTTGCTATAAGCTGTTTGTTGTTGTTGTTGTTTTGTTGTTTTTTGAGCTCTAACCAGAGGAGGCAATGGCATTCTGCTGACCATCCATATCCTGGGACTGGGCCTTGTTCTGGCGTACCAACTCAGCACGACGTTCCTGAAAAAGAGTATCACAAAATTATTTCTACGAACTTCTAAAGTTAGTTAAATGCAACTACGGATTTTGCACTACATCAAAAAAAAAAAAAACAAATTTAGAGATATAAAGCTTTTAACATATTAATGAACACCTACAGATTGTTGCACTTTCTCAACTTTCTTTTGCAATTCCTTTTTACGATTCTGCTCGGCGGTGAACAATTTGTTTTCAATTATGCGCGCTTTCTCTTCGAGTTTTTGACATTCCAATTGATCGTTCTGCGATTTGATTTCGGCAATTTTGATTGTGTTCTAAATGAGAAAATGAAAACCAAAAAATTTAACATACATGGATATACAATCATGAGTGGATCAAATGAAAGTAACACTAAAACTACATACTACAATACAATGTAAAAGAGATAAGCTGGCAAAGAAGAGAATCTAGCATTAAGATAGAAGGCTTTGAATTGGAGTTAATGCTTTATAATCTTATAAATAAAACTAGTTTGGTTTGGAACCATCGTTGTGCTCTGGTCAAGGACATTCTGAATAGTAAACAAGCAAGAAAATCGAGTTAAGCCCAACACTATAACATACTCTGTACCTCCCAATTTGTATTTATCGCACAAAGTGATGCAGTGCTGCCCATCGATGCTTCAGCCGGTGCTGCCTAGCAGAAATGTTTGTTTTCCCCATAACTCTACAACCCTTTGTCCGATCTTTAATAATTTTGATTTTTAAATATCCCGAAGTTACTAACACTCTATCAAAAAAACTGGAAGATATGTCGTTACATGCTATTAGGATCGTGTCGTGGTCCAAGTTGTCTTTCTCCATTTACACGCACATCTCTTTAGGGCCCATTAAACGCTAAACAGAATGGACAACTTTAATGTGACTATGGTTGGTTTTTCTCGATATTCTCGATTATTACTTATATCGGCATATAACTAATTGTTTCGTATAACGAATGTCGGATTAACTCTTCTTGACGAACATTAATATCGATATTTCGATCAAAATATCAGTTACCCTACTGTAGGGTAATAAGAAATAGGCTGCGTAGACAGGATATTTTCAAGAGGGAATTGAAAAGCGATTTCTTAAGACGCCTTTTTTATCTTAGTCTAGTATTTAGCATATAAATATATGCTTAGTTCAACTGCTCCTCTTTCTTTTCCAATAGCCTAATGCAACAGACATCTAATAACCGGGTTTCTGTTTCGTTTTCTTGGATTGTTGCTTCAAAAGAAAATGTGTTTTATTTGTGTTAGTGACTGCGCTAGCTAAAGGTGCTGTTGGGCACCCCTGCTCTTCATGAATCATTTTGGTTAAAAATTCGCTTAATTGTAGAAATTGTATAAATGCACCATATTCGATGCGTTCCTACGCAAGTCAAGTGGCAAACTGAAAGTGAAATTTCTTAATGCATACATTAGAGTTAAGACTCGGAAAAGTCTTCTCCCAAAGCCAGCATCTTAAGTTCTATCTAAGCGCATGCCAAGCAAATACTGTAACTTATTTCATTTTTGGATTTACTCACATGCTCCTTAAGACGATCCAACATTTTCTTAATATTCTCATCGCGCAAAGCTTGAGCGATCTTCAATTTCTCCTCAATGGCCTTCTGCTCATTGGCCTTTTGCTGCTCCAAGGTTTCACGCGTCTTCTCAATCTCCTGGGCATGAATCTATATAGTTTGTAAAGCGGAGTTATTTATTGCACCCAATTTTGCGTTCAGCTCTTTACCTTTAGCTTCTCCTTCATGTCGCTGATAATGGCCTCACGCTTCTCCACATGTGATTCCATTTTGGACTCCAATTGCTCCTTGGTCTGAGTGATGAACTCATTGGTGATCTCATCCTTTTTACGTGTGGCCTCCTCAACTTTGGCCAGTTTGGTGGAGATTTCGGCCATTTTCTTGGCCTCCAAAGACTGAAATTGCCAGGGGTTAGTTGGGGTTGAAAATTCGTTCGTTTAACTTACAATGCGACGCTCTTCGGCCGCCTTAAGCTTTTGCTCAATCTCCTCCACGCTGACATTTTTGCCAGGGGTCACGGGACGCTTGGGTACGGCCACATTGGGGGCCGGCTCGGCCAATATGACCTGATAGCTTAGTCCACCACGGGACTTCTCCTGGCAACGAATCTCAGTGGCTGCAAAGGAACAAGAAAGGAAACCGTAATTCAATATTTGTGCACTATTCTGTGGGGGTAGTTGTTAAGTCACCCTTAAGCTAACCAGAGAGCCTGACGTCACCCCCCCATATATAATATTTTTCCCTACTTTTTCGCACAAAAGCGCAGGCACAAACTTAATTACCAGCGAAAGCCCTTAAAAGTATTTTCAATACATTAACTTTTGTTCGCATCTTTTGGCCTCAGTTGTGCTGCAGTTGCGACTTTTTTAAGCGCTTTTTGATTAATGGCCACGCCTCGTTGCACTTCTTTTTTGCATGGTTTTTGTTGCTTGGGCAATTTTCACACTTTTCCGCCGCAGAGTTTATGGGTATATGAATGTTCTTCGCAGGGCACAAAATCCTACAGAGAGCCTCCGCTGACAGAATGGTGCCACAATAAAATGGAATGGGAAAGCACACAAAAAAAAAATCCCGAAACAATTATTAAAATTAAATGCAGCGGAAAATGCATTTTACAGCTGTGCCAAAATAAAATTTGTGAAAATTCTTATTTCAATAAGAGTAGGGAATGCGTCTTTTCATTTGTTCTTCACTGAACTAAAATCTCATTTCATTTCAGTTGGTTGGGCAGAGCGTTTATGAATCAGTCAGTCGGTTAGTCAATTGGAATAGAAAATTTAAAGACCCAACTTATTCTTCTCAAGTTCTAATTTGTAAACTTCACCTTCATCTAGCTAGACAGTCACATCTATTTACTTACAAAAACAAAATACAACACATAAATAAAACATCTCCCCAAACAAATCACAAACGAAAACAGCTGACCCAAGCATAATCCAAGTCCAAAGTACAGGACGAGGTGCTATCAAATGAAGTGGAAAATTATTTGTCAAAACAAAAATATTTTTTTGTTCAGGAAATAAGTGGAAAGGAAATGTAGACACAGCTGGCTGGGCAACTGTTGAGTGTCCGAGTGTGTGTGTGTGTGTGTGAAAAGGTATCGTGTGTCAGCTTCTGTGTAAGTGGAGGGGATGACTATGATATTGACACATAATTTGCCATTATTAGAGAGTGTCAATCAACCTGAGCAATGATGTGCTGGCTGGACACCATTTTTGGGATAAGCGAACACAAAGAGTCAACAACAGCTTCATTTAACTTGCAGATTTTGCAACCCTTTTAAAAGCCTTCGCCACAACAGCTAGCAATTTACTAAAGTGGCTTTTGTGTGTGTGTGAAGTGCTGCCGCTCCATTATGCTCCGGCTCCACTCTAATTCTACTCACATTTCTTAGCTGCCTCCTCTGCCATTGGTTTATTAATTTTTTTCAATATTTCCATTAGGGCCGTAGCATCAGAGTGTTCGGTGTGCTTGTCCAGCACATGCACCTGCAACTCTTCGGCCGTAAAGCCCATCTCCTCGCAGAATGGACATTTATAGCTTTGAGGAGCCTCGCCATTTACCAACTCCTCGCCGCAAAAGAATAGCTCGAAGAATGTACGATTGTACATGGCCTTCATGGGATGATAGTATTTATGCTTATGGGTGGCCAGATTTTTACCCTCATCATAGCAATTGCCGCAATAGGTCACCTCCTCACCGCAAACGGTGCACTCGTAGCGACGACCCAAATCACCTTGGGCCGAGCAGCCCAGGCAAATGCGATGGACATCTTGGAAACTACTGGTCGATGATGACATTATCTTTGAATCAAATTATCTTAGGACCAAAACCAGAATAACTTTTTCCTTCTATTTTTTTTTTTGTAAAATTTTCTGTAAATATTTTGTTGTTCACTTTTCAAGACTGAGAGAGATGAAGAAGTAACCAAGTAACTTATACAACTGGGGGAAATGAAATTCAAAGCCTGCCTTGTCCGAGTCGAAATGGAATAGGCGCTGCCAACTTGATTTAAAGAGCTGTGAATGTACTGAAATGTTGATAGAAATCAATCGACAGAAATTTATCAAATTTTTGCATCAATTTTAAAATATGCAAAGTCAAGCTCAAACAATCGATTTAGCGATTTAGCTGGGTGTCAACTAAATATTAAGAAAGGTACCTATAGGGTTGTTAAAACTGTACCTTTAGCTGACCCCCAGCGGAATAAGCTGTCTTTTTTAGATAGCTCTCTAATTATCGATTTTATATTTGGGAACAAGGTTGTAATACTTTTTATATGGGAGTACATATAAGGTAAGTAAAAGAAGGAAGCCCAAATATATGACAAACAAAAGTTTCATTTTAATATTAATAAAATATTCAAGGCCATAGAATAAACAGGTTTCTATTGAAATAAGAGCTACAAATCTTCTAAAATCAGCAAAAACATTGAAAGAGGCCGAGGATGCAAGAACACTTCATTAAAAATCAACAATCGTATTGTGTTATTGGCTAATTGAATTGGATTTAAACAAAAATAATTTACTGGGAACTCTTCGACGATAATTAGTAATTGCACAGTTACCTATTAGGATAACGCCAGGGGTGCCCGGTGCTCTGTGCTTCACGCGCATTTGTGAATTTGTGTTAGTGACTACGCGAGCTATTGGGCGCTGTTGGACACCCCTGATTTATAAATACTGCCATGGAGTAGAGGATATAGCATAACGATTTCTGGACGGAAAGTTTTAGTCTTTAAGTATAAGTCCAGAACTGCGCTTACTCAAATTGAGACCATTTATAGAATTTAATACATAAGTATCAGAGATCTGCACGAGTGCACTGCAACTACAAGTGCACTGCATAAGTACTTGATATTTTCACACCCGAGTGTCCCAAGCACTGCAACAAAATGTATACTGTAGTATTTCTACTCGCGGCATATTTGTGGTTCGCACACGAAGTGCCAAAAACACTCGCTCCACTCGCGTTGCTTATTGCTAATACTCATACGAAAAGAGAGCTCAAAAATTTGAGTGTGGAATTATCCACCAACAATTCTGGCAACGCATTTTCTACTTGTCGCTCACTCACTTGAGTAGTTTTTTTTGCTCATGCTTGCTTCTTGTTGTATTTTTTTACTGATGGCTTTGTGTGTCCGCTCTCTGATATGTCTTCGGCTTCTGTCCGTCTTTTTCCTTCCTCGGCAAATTGATCTCTAATTCACGACTCTGCTTTCACGTCGACGTCAGCAGAACCGAATTCTGTGCGCATTGTTGTTGCATTGTATGAGGAGGAGGCAAAGAGCAATACACAATACATACATGTATATTAGTAGTGTGTGAGCTGAGAGCACGGAGTATTTTGCGTATTCCTCTTCGCTCTCTGAGTAAAATTAGTATACTATTCTGCATAGCTCGCAAATAACAATTGAGCGTTTTGCGTCGTCTTCAAATAAGTCTCTTTTCTGAGTATTTGCGAAAAAAACTCGCGAGCAACGGCTTCATCGGCTGTTCGCTTAGCTCGCTCTCGCTCGGACTACAATCGTTTTTTTCTTTTCTCTTTTGTTACACTTAGAGTGCGAGTATTTGCTTGAGTTAAATGAAGCAAAACGTTGTTAAGCGAGTGATGCATATTAATTTGCGACGCAAAAACATTTTGTGTATATTATCACTCTTAAACAGCCACATTTGACTGCGATTGCACAGGTTGTACTGGCTACACCGGCAACCCAGGTTTCCGTGGAGCGCGCATTTTCAGCCCTACATTTTATATTAAGTGAACGTCGAAGTTCTATAAGCGCAGACAATTTAAATTCATTATTACTAATTAAGCTTAACCATAAGTAAAAATTAAATAAATATTCTTTATAAAAAATATTCCTTTTTTTGTCAACAGAGCAAATTAATGTGAAGAGTGTTTCAAAGAGTTTTTGCTGTAACTTATTCTGTCATTTACTCACTTACTGAGTCTCAACTCGCGAACGACAATTTTATTGATTCCGAGAAGAGAATCGTTTAAAGAGATCAACACAAAAAACTCAACAACAACACTCAAGCGAAAGCCGATGCAAAATAGAAAAATAGACTCTTGCTCAGAGTGAGAGCGAATTTTTTGAGCATTTTCGCTTCTGCTCTGATATTGCGCATAAAGAAAAAAACGCTCAATTGTTATTTGCGAGCTATGCTATTCTGCAAAGTGCGAGTGCGTCCGCTACCGCAAAGACGAAAGCAACATGCAGTGTCGCTCAAAGCAGAGACAATCAAATTTGACATCCGCTCAAAACAGACACCAGTCACAGAAGTACTAATACGAAAATGTGTGAGTATATCATTTGACTAGACATTTTGAGTGTCGAGTGGTACTGCGTACGCTTTTTCAGCGAGTGTACTCGAGTCAAGAAAACAGGCACTCGTGCAGATCTCTGATAAGTATATAAGTGAAAGTATGAATGAATGTACGTAAGGACATGGGTTTATTGCTAATAGGAGTCTAAAGCCATAGACTTGAGATAGTCTGTACGAAAGCATTTTATATGAGCTGAAGATCTAAAAAAGTAGGGGCGCTGTAGTCGAGAGTCCCGACTCTAAAACACCCTTGATTTCCCTAGTTTATGATTAAAATTTCAGGCGACTGATCCCACTTGAGCTGACGATGCTGTTTGACAAAGCAGAACCTTGCAACCCTGGGCCCGTCTGTCAATTTTCAAATATGACGCTAGCAATGGCAACTGAGGCAGAAAAAAGGCATGGCAAGTCGGTTTGTTTTTTTGACAGTCTTTATAGCGGTGAATTTAGCTAAATCACCTCCCAAAACGATAGATTTAAAACCAACCGAAAGATTTCTACAACACCGAGAATTGGAGTTGAAATCGAAATAGGTTTATTACCTCTTTTTTTTTATCCTATCTTCACCTGCACAACACTACCTTAAAACTCTATTATTTAATATTCAGCCAGTTATTTATTTTGCAATGATTTCAGAAAATATTACATTTAATCATGATTTTCTATTGTCAAAGTTCAAGAATTTGTTCAAAAATTGTAAAATCCAAGCTAAATTAATCTATAACTTCTATTTAGTAGGCATAAGCTTGGTCAATTTGATTGACAATTTGAGCTATAGTCGATTCAGACATTTCCGATTCGGAGCCATCATCATCATCCCCCTCCTCTTCTTCTTCCTCGCCCTCCTCCTCCTCCTCTTCGCCGTCATCTTCCTCCTCATCAACATCAACATCTTCATCACCTTCAGCTGGATTCAAATTTGTCGAAACATCCACTGCGGGCTGATTGGTTTGGTCCGCATTGCTATTCTCCTCATCTTCATCAGAATCGACATCCAAATCAGAATCAACATAGATAATGGGATTTGGAGCCTCATTGGGCAATGGATTGTTCAACACGTTAATAAAGAAAGCGCCATTCTCTTCGTATTCATCATGTGAGTTGGCCAGCGAGTCCGCTGATGGTGGTGCCGGTGGTAATGTATGTTGTTGTGAAGGGTCGACTTCTGTTTTGGCAGCTGGAGCTGACGAATCGACTAACTGCTGTTTCTGCTTTTGGGTCATAAAATCGTTTAACCATTTCTTATATTCATTCAGACCCATGTAGAAATGTTCCATAAGATCTGCACAGGGTTTGTTAGGCACCAATGGTAAGTCGTCCAGGGGATCGTTTGTCAACTCTGGTAATTTAACTTTGTAAAGTACAAGAGAACTTTTTTCCATCCTATTTTCGGGCAGTATGCGATAGCGCAAGAGGCTGGCACGTGGCAATTGTATGAGTTCTTCCTCGGAGAGCATGGAACAGAGCAAGGCTTCCATGAAACTGGCCTGGTTTAGTTTGTTTTCCTCTTGCACTTCAAGTGGTTTCGTCTGCGGCAGTATTAGTTTCGAGCAAAGGAATCGATTGTCTTCGGAAACGGTGGACGTGATGGATTGACAGGGGTTTTCGGCAGGTTTTACTTTATCTTTAAGTAGAGATTTACGATTATGTACTTTGCCCACCACTTCCATGAGTACAGGACGGTATTCGCGTGTGGAGGTCATCTCTCGTACAATATCCGCACAACGTGTGGCTAACTTATTCGAAGCAGCGGGCATTGATTGTTGTGCTGCAGAACGTGGTACAATATTCATACTAGCCACATTTCTGTTAATCAGAGGCAAAGCAGCTGTAGAAGGGGCGGCGGACCTGGAATAGTGGGGCTCTGCTGGATTCAGATTGTTGTCGGAGGCCGAGTACATGGGCTCACCAGAAGAAATCGGTTGCCCACTTCGGAATCTGGAGATCATGGAGAAGAGCGGACGTGTATCAGGTGTACGAGTTGCCTCGTTTGTGGTTCTAACTCCCTGGTGCTGTTGAGCATACGGATTGAACGGCATCGGTGGCATCAAGGATGGAAAACGTCTCATTATCTGTGAGGAAGGCACCGTGGTGCGCGGTTGATGTTGCTGTGCTAACGAGGGTGTTGCTGGTCTAAGACCCGCCACTGTAGCGGCCGCTGCAGTGGCATTTGAACCTGGTATTAGGCCACCACGACGAAGTGCCAGTGCAGACGATCGTCGACCCACAACGGTGCGCCTTTGTGGTTGATTTACATTAGTGGCCACCTCCTGTTCAATAATACGTATAAACGATTCTAGGCCCATATCCACACAACTACTCCCATACGATTGATTCTGTTGACGGCGCAGACCGCGAGCCTTTCCAAGTATATCCAAACATTGTTCGTCAAAATCGTCATCGTTGCTATTTAGCGTGTTCAATTCATCCAGTAAATTTAGGGCCTGTTCAGCCAAAATCTCTCCACGTTGTCCATTTGCTTCGCGCTGATTCTTGCGTGCAGCGTTCATGGATGGACGTATAACTTCCAACACACAACGTTTCACGGTACCCTCGACATCGCCGTCGTCGTCGTCATCGTCGTCGTAAGTTGGGGCTCTTTTAGCCGGGTGACTTTCCACTTCGGGGGCAGCCGGCGGCGGTGGCGCTTTTGCCTTATTGCTGGGCGGCGGTTGAACGAAGGGCGAAGCTTGTACTTCAGCCACATAGCGATTATAAACCAGGCTGAAATATTCATTGAAATCCTTGTGCTTGCGATGCGTATTTGTCAAATGATTATACAAGTCGATGTTACTGAATCCAATTGAATCGCAAAATGCGCACTTGTAACTCTGAGGTACTTTGGCCTCTACATAAGGTTCGCCGCCAAAATACAATTGAAACTCATCCCGGGTATAGTGTGTCTCCAGAGGATGATAATATTTATGATCCGGCGAGCTGGGCAATTGTCCAGCATCATAACAGTTTCCACAGATCTGATAGTCAATGCAACTCCAGCAGGCATAGCGACGTCCCTTAAATTCGGCAGCATTACAATTGCGGCATACATAGCCAAAGTGACGTTCCGGCGGTTGTTGAAATAAAGCCATTTTGATGACGCTGCGGGGGGGCAAAGGAAGAGGATAAAGGGGGTTTGTTTTTCTTCTCGAGAAGGCAAAAGATGGTACAAACGCTATTTTGTTCTTAAAAAGTGTGACTCTTCAACGAGAAAGCTGTTGAAAACAATAACTTTTCTCTAAAATTACTTTTAAAACGTTTAAATTGTAAATTACAAAATCGACTCAGTTTGCCGATTTTAATTTTATCGACTACGGCAGATTTCATATCTTCTATAAAGAACTTAGAAGACTTGAACTCTTCTTTTTCTACTTTAAGGCACCATTAGGTACAGAATTTTGTAGTTCTATATGTGTTGAAATGCATCGAAAGCAAATCTACTTCTATTTCATTTTGGACTACTCAGTTTCAAATGAAATATAGAGAAACCACAGCAAATGCATTCATAAAAGAGAGATCCAATGACCAAGCGAAACGATCGATATCGGAATAGACGCAAATAAGAGAGGCTCACTGTTACGTTTTCTTTTCATAATTCAAACTATTGATTAATTCGACAAAACAATGGTAAAGAGTCGAGCTATGAGCAAAAGAAGGTTCACTGCAGCATCCAAATTCATACTTATTACATATTTTACAGACAGGCTTTAAACTTTTTAAAGCTATTTTAACCACTTAAAATTTGGTACCATTGTTTTTGCCCGTTGGAACCAGCTTTGATGCGTTTCCACTTTTTTTTTTTTAGTTTTTTAGGATTTTTTAACCATTTAATTGTTTATGTCTAATATGGGTAAACGTCCAGAGTAGGGAGATGTTGTTGTATGCAAATGTTGTTGTTGTTTCTCTAGGTACATGGAAAAATGAAGCATAATCAGACAAATAAGTTCCAAGCAGTTTATGTGGAATTTTAAATGAAAAAAATGAAATATTCTTGAGAAAATTCATTATTTACCGTTTAAGCAGTCGACTATGCTATAAAAACTATTTTCAGATTTATTCGAGCCCACTGTGCGCGAAATCACAAAAGGGCAGAGCTCTTTTGCCAATTGAACAACACTGAAAGGTAGCACCGGCTGGCTGCCAGCACCGATGGGCAGCACTGGTCAACATGCTTTCCTCTTGAAAGTTTTCAATGAAAATTGCGAAATTTGTGAGTGTTAATTGTACACTTTCGTAAATCACTTATATACATTTAAGGTCTGTACATATGCAACCTATTTTTGCAACTAGAAGACGTCAAATTTATTATTACAACTGGAGTAGTGTGTTTGTGTGTTTGTGTGTATGCGTGTGTGTGTGTGTAAACAAAACGCTAAACGCCTATTAAATTAACATAAACATTCTCACAAGAGCTTCGAACAAAATTATTGTTTATTTGTACCAACTTTTGCCAGCTCCACAATATTTTTTATACACTTACTTCTATACTTTCACTTGAATGAAAAACTCCGATGATTGTCCAAGCTCAGCACCCGGCTGACTGGCTGGCTGACTGTACGAACGTCACTAGAATTTTTGCCGTGACTGCCGTGACACTCGTGAGCGATTGCAGTGGGTGTTATCGGAATGAAAGCGTTGATAAACTAGCCAAATATCTTCAAGTTGCGC
The DNA here is from genome assembly GCA_035044965.1 of Lordiphosa andalusiaca. Classification (NCBI taxonomy): domain Eukaryota; kingdom Metazoa; phylum Arthropoda; class Insecta; order Diptera; family Drosophilidae; genus Lordiphosa; species Lordiphosa andalusiaca. The sequence continues at coordinate 3,171,516 of JAWNNM010003326.1, read as the reverse complement.
GCAGTACTTGAAAAAAGAACAGCTATTTTTTTTTTAGCAACGCGACGCTATTTGTGTGGTTGTTGATTTAAAACTGATTTTTGACTCAACTGTAGTACACAAATTGATTGAGATAGTAAAATCGAAGTCTACTTGTATATATTTTTGGTATTTTTCTCTATCGTTTTAAATAGCTAGAAACATTACTTCATTTTGTACGCAACAACCTAATGGTGGTATTTTTGAAATTTAGATTTTGTTATGGCAAATCTAGCTCAGTTGAGGGAAGGTACTGATTCAACTGACAGTGTGACCATTCTGCTAGTTGCCATTGGCACCAGATCAAACCAGAACTTTTAGTTTTAGTTTTAGTGTGCACATAATTTATTTAAGGTGAAATAAAGTACCATTTGTTTTTTGGCAGATCTTAAGCTTATGAACTGCCGAACAAACTTTGCCCACAGACAGCAAACATTTGCAAATCGAGGGTACACATTTAAAATAATCCTCCAAATTTCCAAGACATTCGCTTGTATTTCCCTGTGAGATCTTGAGCCTCTGGTTACATTAATGATGCAACAAATTAGCTGACTAATTTGAGTCGAATTTACGGTTGCTTCAAGAAAACTATTAAGTGTTTGGTGTTCAAGTATTTCCCAAACTTTTGCTTGCGAAGAATCAAGTAATTTTGCATGATTGAGCATTTTTAAAGAATTTATTTAACTTTATAATGAAACCCTGACAAAGTCATTAAGCTCTTTTGGGTCAAACTCTTCTGAACTGCGTATATGTGCATACTATGCTTGGCAATCTCTGGGCATGGTTCAAATTGAGCGAGTGTGTGCTTGGGCATCCTTTGAGGTTTTTGCAGTGCCAGCAACAGAGCACCCAAACAAATCCCTCCCACCCTTTGTGGTGAGGGTGTTGACAAATCACTTGGTTCAGCTGCCATACGCAGACATATATTCAAGAGTCCTGCCCTTTGTGTGAGTAAATTAATGTAAATCATTTTCTTCATCAACACTTTATAATGTCATCGTTTCAATTAAAATCATGTCAAAATTTATAGGAATTTTTCTAAGCCTTCTCCCACCTCAAAAGAGATGATGTTGTGTTCGTGGCCTTCTTTATTGCATATTTAGTACAAATTGTTGGCCAGAGTTTTTAATTAAAAGCGTGAAATGTCAACTGATGTTTTTTTTTTCTGTATATATATATATATATATATATAAAACATAAAGTGCAAGTTGGCAAAACTCTCGAAAAAAAAGGCGCAAAATATTTTAATTGAGGTCAACTTTGTGGATGGGTGTGTGTGTGTGGATGTATTTTACGCTGCTTTAAATTTATATAATGATGCTTATTATGTTAATGAGAGTTTTTAGTTAGTTCTCGACGTAACGAGAGAACGAAGCAGGAGGGGGGGAATATGGTGTTAACAAGCCCCAAGGGTACAAATATGCAAAAAGCGCTTCCAGAATGGTGAATGCTGCTTTTAAACATAAATGGGAAAAAGCTGCAAAAAGTTAGGTTTACGTTAAGTTTTTAAACCCATTTTAGTTTCAATCCAAAAGTTAGCATAAATGAAAATTAAATAAAAAATGTATTTGCTTCCAAGCCAGTGGCTTACGCAGGGGGAAGGGTGTTTTGGGGGTAAAGCCCTTAAATACAAGACCAAGGAAGAAGAGGTTATGGAAAGTTTTTCGTAATCCCATCCAGTGTACGCCACTGTTTCAAGCATATTTTACGAAATGAAATCCTTCAGATTAGGCAGCTTTTTTTGTTCAGAAAAGTTCCTTAAAATCGTATCAATAGTTATCTTACTGCAAACAGACCCTTGTCAGCAAAACACAAAAAACCAAGAATTTTATATTTGAATCAAGTACCAGCGGTTTCAATTGTTCGGTTAAGTCCGAAAGCCAGGTTTAAAATTTGAAAATAAATGAAGTATACTTTTAAGGGCAGATTTCTCATCTTCTAAATAGCTGCTCAGTGCCAGATAATCCTAGATTTTGCTGTCATTTGTAGGTTTATGTTACAGATAGCTCTATGTAGAAGATTAGAAATCGGCCCTATGTCTTTTTGATCACATTTTTAGATTTATAAACTCTTACAAGAAATACACATTATTCTATGTTGAAGTCTAAAAAGTTCTAAGCTTAACCCCGAAACATAAGACACATAAGAGCTCATTAAATTGTAAAGTAATTATTAATGCTAGGTTTGTATCTGCATTGAATCAAATAAGGCTGGAGAAGTCCAAATCCCAAAACACCAAAGACCAAGATGTTATTACTTTAGGTCAGAAATCTGCCATCACTCCATAAGTCAAGTGTAAGAGGCGGTTTTAGTATAGCTCACATTTTTCATTCAAAACTATTCAACGTATTTAGCGATATAAATTCATACCGATCGCTCTAGAACTGTTGACAGCACATTGTTGTAGAAAAACTGAAGTTAAGTCCCGAAGGATGTATTGGACCAACTTGAGAAATATATTAAACAGGAATCAAAGAAGAATAGATATATATTTTGCATATTTTTTGGCTATTCGAAAATATACGATTCGTTTACAATCCTTTTTGTGAACAAACATAAAGTTTTTAAAAGAAGATAGCATATTATTTTATAGTTTAAAAGACATCAAGAATCCAAGAATAAAAAATAAACTTTAGTACTTTAACCCATTTTAATTTTCAAGAAATAACATTGCTTCACACAAAACTGCAGAAGTTTACACTTTAGAATGGCAACAGCAATTCCAAATAAATTGAAATAACAAAAGTCCTTAACAGAAATTCATTTTGCAAGCTTTAGAAATTAGTGTAAATAAGTTTCGGGCATGCCTGATGAGCTTTTTGTGTCTTAAATACACTTCAAACTTCCTTTTGTAACTTGAGAAACTTTTCTCTGCACTCACACACCCACACACATTTTTCAATAATTATCCAACTATAGCAAGAGTCAAGCAAGGAAGGAATTTAATATGCATTCACATAGAGGAACAAAGAGTGTGTTCTCTGCTGTTACTTAATATTCATAAAAGCATTTTAATTTGCATTTAATTAAATTATTTTTGCAAGTCAGCAAAGTGAAAATGGCCAAATGGCTTTGCTGTGCACAATTATACAGTTTTTAAAAGTTCACTCCATAAAATGTTGGCTCAGGGGCCTTTAAATGCCACATTACTTAACTTACGATTCAAATTCAAATTGATGGCCACCATTTCCAAAAGTTGTACAAAATTCCTCTATACGAAAAGCTGTTGACGCGCAGAAATTCGCTAACCAACTGAACTGAGTGCATCAATGGCTGAGTGACGAACAAAAAAAGGAAATACTGGTGGATGCCAAAAAAAAAATAAAAAATAGTTGGTTCGTTTCACAGCCAGTCAGCCTAAGGGTCGTCGGTCTGCATGTTGTTCAAGAGAAATGTAGTTTTAATTTTTGTCGTGTAGCATACTTTTTTTGGCAAGCCGGTAGTTCTTTAGCCTTGCTGTTAGTTGTCGTCGTCGCCGGCGACAGTCGTCTGCCCAGCTGGAGTTGGTAGGTAGGGCAGGGGTAGAAGATCCCCTAATTGCTTTGGGGCGACGTCAGCTGAGTTGCAGTTACCAGCTGATGAGTCAGTGGGCGAGAGCAGGATTTGGATTTTGAGTGAAAACATTAGTCAGCAAAGTCAGCTGATTCGGCAATTTGGTTTACGTGTGCGTTTATGAGTGTGTGTGTGTGTGTGTGTGTGTGAGGAATATTTATGAGTGTCTGTCATGAATTTATAAGCTAAGATTTGGTCTAGACATCTTTGAACGAAGAACTGTAGTATGACTGAATTACACTAGGCAACAAAGTCCAGTAGTATATGGAATTGATGTTGATCCTAGATGAGCAGAGCTCTCCAAATATGGTCAAAAAATTGTATCTATGCTGTCTGCTCAACAAAATGTCAGGTACAAATTAAACAGAACCGCTCTCTCTGAACAGAACACTTGCCTTATGTACACTGTATACATTAAACAAGCGGAAACGCGGATCATCTGTCCGTTCATACGTATTTCTGCCTGTATGAACGACTCGATCTCAGAGACTTTAAGAGAGGATTTAGGTATCCAGATCAAGACAGATTTTGAAAGTTAAAAATTCCTAAGGAAACAATGCAAAACATGATTTCTTGTGCTATAATCACGAAAATAAGAATTATGCATTTTTGTGTATTTTTCTAATATCTTTCTGATTAAATTCAGGACTGCAAGAAAAAAAAACAATGAATATTAGAGTCGAAGCTCTACCGGTGAAATGTTTCGGTGCTGATACATTCTGATTGGTTTTTTAAGAATAACCTACAAAAATTTAAATATGGTTTCTGATTTCGTTGCTTGCTTGTAGCTTAAATTTGGTAAAAGATATCGGTTTGATTATCAAATTAGGTGCAAACATCTAACATAATGAACTTAAAAGAGTACACAAAGAGATATATACAGAGAAAATTGGACTAAAGATACAGACTTTTCTACAAACATTCGACTTTATAATTCTCACATTTGAAACTTCTTCAGTTTTGTGCAGTGTATTTTTCAAATTGCTTGCTCAATAAGACTGCTATTAAGCTCAAGTTACAGTAAAAAAAAGGCCCAGAAAAAATCCTAAAACCGCATTTTATTTTCAAATGCCACGCCCCAGCGAGCTGCAGCAGTGTTGTAGTTGCCGTAACCCCCAATCAAGTACACACACACACACAATATTTCGTTTTCCCCTACAGTCTGCCCTGCCGTACGTGACTCTTGGTAGTCTCTAGTCAGGCACTATGGCATTGATTGGCCTCAACCGTTCTGTCGCCGAAAGTCTGCAGGCAGAAACTGGAAACAACACTCCAAAAAGCACACACAAAAAAGCAGCCAGTAAACAGTACACTAAAAGCTGCAAAAAAAGGCATTGCATACAACTGGGCGCCGTTGTAGATGTTTTAATGGATTTGCCTGCTGCCGTTGAGCAAACATGCTGTGGGGATGATGAATCATCGAGCGGTTTTTGAGCATTTTGTACCAACTTACCTGTAAAGAGATTATAGAAAATATAAAACCAATTAGTTAATAAATCATGGACAAAGTTCTATTTAATAAATATCAAGAATAAAAGAACAGCTCTGACCAAAATAATGGTAACAGCTGTAGTAAACTGTTTAAGCAGCTGTTGTATTTTCTACTTATATTTTTTCTTGCTCAAACACTTTGCATAAGTGACGGAAACACGGTGCTTCTCCGCTGATAATAATGAAAAACTTTCTGAGTGGTGCGAAGTACGTGGCCACAGATAAGAGGATGCGCAGACCGTACTATGCCAGTAAAAGTAGGCAACCAGTAGAAGAAAAAGAATAGTCAAAAGTTGCTCAAGATGTTGCCGAAAAAGGCAGACACAAAAAAATAAAACACAATTGTTGGGGTGAGGCAATGATGGACTCAACAAAAGAATTGCAGTTTATTTTTTCTTTGAGACTCCTACAAGCGTTCTATAAAATTACAAAATGACAGGCCAAAAGTATATTGGAAAAGGTGACTGCAAGATTATTTGGTCTTGTTTGACAGGCGTTACTTAACTTAGGACCGTTTTCAGATCTTCTACTTAGAGCTACAAGCAAAATCTAAGTTTGTTTGACACATAGTAGCACATAGAAGAGGAGAAATCGGCCCAGCTGAATGGTTGGATAGGCTTGACATTCTCTGTTCTTCCAATTGCACTGAAAGGAGTTTATCCATATTGGTTGAAACTGTCATTGAGAAACCAATGAACTTAATTTCAGGTCCTCTTAGAGCAGGGATTGTCACGAAGAAATAAAGCGATGTAAACCAGCTCTGACCTGCCCGCATCGACCGCTGGCATGCTTTCTGCTCGAGTATCTCTCTATTATCTTGTTTTTTATTATTTCTACTACTTTTTGTGATTTTTACTAAGCGCACTATTAGGCATAACAAAGATTTAACTTCCTCTTACGCAGTTTGTCTCTCCCCTTTGCGCTCCTCCTCTCAATAGCTAAAGGCGTGCTACCAAACTTTGTCCACCCTTTGTTTTTTCTGCTATCCTAAAGTCTAGTTATTTCTGGCATAAATCGCTTTCCTTTCCCAGCTCTCCTTTAGCACTAGTATTTCATATTTTTTTTTGCTCTTTTCTTTTTTGGTCGTGTTACACTTTCTTTCTCGCTATCTTGTCGCTAGCAGTTTTCTGGGCAATTACATAAGCAAATGCCGGCTAGCACGTGACTAGCTCCTGTTCCTTGTCCGCCTTCACCTGTCTACGTCTCCAATGGAGCTTGTCGACTTGGCGGAAAAAGAAAAACCGACTGCACATATGTATGTATAAACTATAGTAAGGAGAATTTCAGACGGGGTGGTCGTGGTGGTCTATGGCATCAACTAAACGCAAACTGCAAATGACGCAGTGACGTGACGTGTTTGTTTTTTTGCGATAAGAAAGAGAGACTCAAAATGACGCCCCAAAGTTTTCCAACTGCAGTTTATCACCTTGGAAATGCGGCTAAATGACTACAACAACGGTGGCTTATGTATATATACTTATTATGTATGCATGTTTGTATATATGCAAGGGGTTAGGGTTACAACATTTGTAAAAGGCTACTGCACTATTGATTTTTTTTGCGCGTATTTTTCTTGTTTGTTTTCTGGCCTAAAGCGATGGCAAGTGAGGTCATTTGATATTTAATAAAAGTCAATAAACTTTAGAAGGGTTGAAATGTTACGACTTATATTTCAAATTTTTTTTAAAAGAATATTGAGAATACAAATAGGCCAAAGTGGTACAGAAAAATGTTAAAACTATGTAGTTATTTGGTACCCTACTTTTTACATTCATTATATTTCTGTACCAAAAGTATACAGGTTATATTAAGAAGGAATCCTAGACATCTAGGTAATAGGCCTGATAGATAAATAGAGAAAACAAAAGAATCAGGGCTGCAATCCGGTTTTGAAGCTTAAAGCTGAACCCGAACCTGTTCCGAACCTGAAACTTCGGTTCGGTTCACCAAAAATGGTAGAGATAAAAAAATGTGACCTTCTTTTTAGCGACTTCATCTGATTTGAGGTTGGTTTTAAGCGACTGAGGCTTAAAATGGGCTATAAAGTGTAATAAAATCCTAGATAATAATTAATAACAACTTATAAAATAACCACCCATAATAGCTACTGATTTTAAAGATCCTCGGCTCCAAAGCTTTTCCAATAATCCACAAAAGCAAAAGCTAAACATAAGTAAACTATATTTTGTATATTCCCAGGTGTTTCGCAAACCGTTTTCGACCCAAAATCGACCCGATTCCCATTAGCAGCGCTGAAAAAGGCAGTAGCATAATTCTTTTGTAAACTCTATAACACTGGTATATCAAAGGAACTAAGCCTTGTTTGCTAGTTAATCAGAACGGCAGACAGACTAGTGCTACCCAACCTAACCCCTCCCTCCTCCTCCTCCCTCCCACACAGACTAGTTTAAAATTATCTCTCAACATTCGTGCGTTGCTGTGAAAGGCAGGCGTCCAGACAATGATGTGGATGACAACACAACATGGCCAACATTTTGTCCCTGGTAAATGTCGGTTGAAATGTCACTGACATTTTTAGCGCTTATTGTATAGGGCTGAGAGAGGGGAGAGATGGGCTTGGGGATGGATGCTGAGGATGCCGTTTGGCTCCAGCTGCATTTTGCATCCGTTTTAATATTGTTGCTGTCGTCTCGTTGTTACGATAAACATGGAACCCAAATGGCTGACTAGCTGATCCCGCTCTGTGTGTATTTAATGCATCCGCATCCGCTGTACACCGACATCATTTCTCGTGTGGAACAATGAAATTTTGTTACATTTGCTGGTTGGATTGGCATTATTATGACAACATGTGTATATAACTGTTGAATTAAACGCAAACTAGAAACAAGAAATTGTTCAAAAAGATTTAAAACAACCCATATTTCCTTTTTCATTTCGTTTTTGTCAAATAAGCAAACATTTCTCCCCATTCAACACAAATTACGCGTCTATTCTGGGGGCTTGCTCTTGAGAAGTGCCCACCAATTCTCACAATATTTGTTTTCCTTCCACCAACTGTTGTTTCTCATTTGTTCTTGATGTTGCCTGTGTTTTCTGTGTACTTCCTTCAACTACTTAGACGGCGGCTTTTTTCTTCATTTAAGCGCTCATAAGTATGCTTTGTGTGCGCAGTCAGCAGGTTTGTTTTGGCAGAAGGGGACCACCACCAGCGCCGCCGACACGCCCTCTTTTTGTGCATTGCATTTAAATTAAAAATAAGAAGAAAGAAGGCAAAATAGCTTGATGAACTTTTGTTTTTGTTGTGAAAAATGAGGGGCAACAAAAACAGCAACAAATTGAGGCACTCTCGCACACACTTTCTGTACCTTCATGCGGGTTCGAGTGTTCTGTTAACTGTAGCAAATAATAATAAACTTCCTTCCCTGGCACTTTTCACTTTTGCTTTGTTTGCAGCTAAAAGGGAATTTCCCTTTTGCATAGCTAATTAGCTGCTGAAACCTTTTCATTTTCTAAATTTTAAATGAAATCACTCTGCATGCTCCTCATCCATAAACTCCTTGCTATTGGAGCAACGTATTAGGAACAGCCTCAATTGCTGTCAATGCCTGTAGAGGTAGCAGCAGCAGCAGCAGCAGCTCCTGCTCCATTAATAACGCTTCATTGCAATGCAAAAAGGGCGTCTGCCCCACCCCTGCTTCCTCTATTCAAGAGCTGGCAAACTTTGGCCACGAATGGCTTCTCAAATACTTTGCACAAACACGACACAACCACCATGTTATCAAATGGGGGCTAAGCTTGTGCCATATTGGGGAATTAAAGTCATATGAATGGCTTTCCACATAATTCTCAATGTGTTTATTTGGCATTTGAAGCAATTAAAAGGATTTATAATGCATGAGAAGATTTTAAAATGCTATCCGTCATGTTTTTAAATAAAATTTAGATTGCTTTATTAAAAAAGGGACGGGGGGGGGACGGGGAGGTCGTTTTGTACAAATTAATTAGGGGGAAATGCTTATTAAATTATAAATAGCATGAATAATAACAAGTGATGGGAAAAACCAAATGGGACTATCAATAAAATTGATGGCCTAATTTTTTCCACAAAAATATGTCGTTTATTTAAGTTAGTTACTGGCGGACCGAATAAAACGAACAAATTGAGCGCTTTGTTGATGTACATTTTGTATGTGAGTCATTGGATTCGATGATCGATCAGTAGTGATTCCTCTTTAAGTTTTTTAATAATCGCCAGAACTTTTCGATGACAATATGTGATTACTTATCGGTTGGAATGTATATCGATTAAACAAGAAGTTATAGACGTACAGACTAGAATATATAAGAATTGGTGGCTTTAAAACTGACGGAGGCGATAGCATAGAATTAGAAGGACATGGCTATACCAACTCAGCTCGTCGGAAATGATACCTTGTATGCGTTACAAGCATGTGGACAATTTCAATATTAAATATCTATCCAAATATTAGATATGCAATATAGATATGCATCTTCGATTGCTGAATAAGATGGCGGCTTGCGATCAACAACTCAGGGATAAAACCACTTTAACTAGCAGCATTTTCGGTTCATGGAATTTCTCATTAAACCATTAACTTCTCACACCACAATTTTTAATTGAACTTCCATCCAATTAATCAACTTTTTATTTTGTTGCTACAATACTTTATTTCAAAAAGGGTCCACTCAAATTCAATCAAAGTCCTTGCCTAATTAGATCCTGTCAGTCAGCCCATTTGGACAGGAAATGCCCCAAAACGCCTACTGCAAAGTGAGGCGCCACATTGACGACCATTTTGCCATTAATTGCCCCACAATATTATACCCATGCCCAGGAAGAGGGGGGGTGTTTTCAAAAACTCTACCTGCATGTTGGCGGCTAATAAACGCAAACAGCCTTTGACCATAAAATAATCTTAGGTCCCAAAGTGGACACACACAACAAGGGTGACCGCTGCCGGCATTAGGAACGAAAGCAACTAATTTAAACGCTCGTAAAACTGAACTGCGTAGCGAAGCTAAAAGCGGGCGGGCAATAGTTGTTGGGTGCTAAACTTAATGTGCCTGAACCACCCCCACCATCCCAAACAACCAACCAACTAACCAGCTAACCCAACTCAGCAACAAAAGCAAACATTGCAGTCCAGTGCTGGCTTTTGTTTGTCTTTCGACATACGATGAGGCCAAAAAATCGATAATGTATTTAGTATTAATTACAAATCACATCGAAGCCAACAAAAACAAAAGAAATGCTCAGGGTTGGCATTTGTATTAATGGCTACGAAATTGCGTAAAAATGGTGAGTTCGCATACTAAGTACAAAATGTTCGTGCATGCAATAAGAAACCTACTTTCAAATAGGTTTGTGATATAGAAACCATAGCTTTTAGGTAGGAGAAATTCGGATGGAGATCAATGCTTACTTGGGTGAATTTGATAGTTTTGAGAATAGTTAACTTCAATATTTCAATCAAAGAGTACATTATTTTCGGTGCTTGTCCCTTTATTAAATGCTCACAGCGAAACGAAATTGAATAAAGCAAACTAATCAGGAATCAGCTGTCAAATTTAATCTAACAGAGTATCGAGTGTTATATTCCTACAGAGTTCTGTCACTCTGAGGAAAATGGAATGAATGTAAAGATATGTAATAACAACAAGTAGTCATAGAATTTTAATTCGAAGGACAATTGGCACAGCTTAAATTACAGTCAGTTTTCTTTGAGAACTGTTTTTAAATTTCTGTATTCTACCAGCCCCATCAATGTCATAATATACTCGTAATCGCTTTAAGTGCATCAAAAGTCAACATCCACACAACTTGTTCTTTCCACACGAAATCTCAATTATGCAGTGATGCATGGGATTGATAAAAATATTAAATATTATAATAAAATGAAATTACGCGCTTGGTAGACTAAAAACCAAATGCCAACTGAAATGAATGAAATATGTAAAACCAAACAGCGAGAGAGCAAAATCCTGGTAATAAAACGCCGCACGCACAGAGACGATGATGCGATGAGTTTGACCTAAAAAAAAGGAAATGAAATGAGATGCATGCGTCTCAATTCAGTTGGGCAGCAATGCGGTCAGCTCTGGTTATCTCTACTTGTGCAACCACCAGTGCCCGATTGTTCGCCCATTTGTATGCAACATTTTATTTATGAGCTGGACAATTTCATTATTATACACACACACACACACACACACTCATCCTTCTGCAACTGCTGCTGATTGCGCATTCAACCTCAGCCTCAACCTCAAAAAAGAATCTTCTCTTCAGCTCCTTTTTGTATCTGTGTAGACCACAAAATTGCATTGTGGTTCACACTCGTATGTCTCGAGTGTTTAAGCCCACAGGCACATATTTTGCATACATGTGGGGGATTAAAAACCTAAACAGGATGCACAGGACAGCCAGCTGGCAGATATAGCAGCAACAGGGGGCACGTTACACAAAGTAAGCTTTTCCTTCTGCTGGCAAAATATTTTCATTGAACCCATAATTTTCACACTTGCCGCATTTTGAAGTAAAGTGTGGTGTGCGTGTGTGTGTGGGGTCTACTCGTGTCTGTGGCGGACAGTCGTCCGTTTGACTGCTGTTTCTTTTGCTTTATTCCCTTTTTGTGGAATTACTGACATTACTTTGATAGAATAGCATAAAAGAATGTTGGAAAATATTTATACAGAATATTCTTAGGAATTCTTTGCAGCAAAGGCCAAATTAGAATGAGGTTTACATCGGCGAAGTGTTTCGGTCAACAACCTAGTTTTAGGTTAACAGTTTAAATGTAACAAAGTCCAGCTGTGTGTGTTGCCAAGCCAGAATTCTTGTCAGCCTCTGATGAAAGTGATCTACTCTGTTCCCATGTGACAATAGGCGTGAAGAGTCAGAATCATATTCAACAAATCATTATCTCAAGCAATTCTGCCATTTTAAATGGTAAGACTTGGTTGATGAAAGAAAGAAAGAATCGTAGAATCAAAAAGATAAGGAGTATCACTTTCCGATAATATCAAAGTGAGACAAAACAAACGAAAATGATTCTCAATAAGGCTAAAGAGGGTCAAAATAAAGCATTTTAAGCTCGAATTTAAAAAAGAATCTCAGCGTAATGGACCATTTTCGAAAGGAGATTAATCATTAATCAGATAATCATTTAGAATCACCACCAAATTCCAAATTAAAGTCTAATATATTCTTAATTTAACCCCAATAAATTCTTGAAACCAGGCAGGTCAAAGAAGAAAGTCGAGAAACTATAAATGGCCAACTTGAGGTTCTAAATTATACCCCAACTTAATTTTAAATCGAGCACTCGTAGGGAATCAAAGTCGAAATTGCCTTAACCAAATTCCAAATCCTCCAGGGGGTCAAACTTTGGGGGCAAGCACACACACACACACACACACATCAACAGGAAGCTGTTTCTGCCATTAGCATAAATAATCCCCCTCCATTATTATTATTACTAATATTGAATTCGAATTTGGGAAATTTGCACATAATAACAGGCCGAAAACAAAACTCAGCGAAGTCTTGCAAACAAATTGCTAAGCAAGCCAAACACAATTGGCAATATTTGTGTTATGTTAGGTTTGCCTCAGTCGCCGCCCTTCTCCCCGCGCACTAAAAGAACATATTTGCTATGCAAATGATGACAGGCCTGGAACAGTAATCATGGATGCGGGGAAATTGGGGGGCTCACAACTCACCAAATGTTATACTGACACAAACATGGAGATTGCTGAAACATGCAGCTGCTGAACATGGCAAAGCGTTTTAGCCAAAAACTAGCCACGACCCCACATTTCCCGTCTCCTTCCTGACGTCCTGGCCTGGCCCTTAATGCATAATTGAAGTTTTATGTCCAGCACAGAGGCTGGCATTCATACAAAAGTTTTCCTGGCAATTCAGTTGAAATACAAATATATTTTACGTATGTAGAAAGCAGAAAGTTTGAAGGGGGTATGGAGAGGGGAGGGGTTATTTAACAAATTTATTAAAGACCTTTGCTGAATGAAAATGTCTTAGCCACCCGCTGGCATCAAATGTGTTGAGTTTGTATTTAAGAATTTATTATAATTCTGGAGAGGGAGCAATGAAACAAGCAGAGACAGACATGCGCAAATATTTGGGTAATCTTTTCTTTTTCCTCATTTTTTTTTATATAAATTTTCATAATTTAATTGAATTTAAATGCATTGTTTTTGCATCCCCCAAGCTGGACGACACTTTATTAGCCATTGTGTGCGCAAAACTATTTGTCCTGAAGTTGTTTTGGCCTTCAGCCAGACGGCAACAACAAAGATTAATGCACAACTCCACGCCAATACTACCAACTACCCCCGGGCAATTTGTCATCATAAACAATATTTCACAATATCCGCTTAACAATTTCGCTGTTGTTGTTGCTTTTGCCGTTATTTTACCCCCCTCAAGGCTGGGGCCACCATTTGGTAAAGAGCAAAAAGTTTTTGTTTTTTTTGTTTAATGGCGACAGTTTTTATTTTTCAAGTGTCAGCCATTTGTTGCTTGTTTTTGCCCTAACACTTTGCGCTCTTCTGAAACTCCACCTCTTCATTTAATTGACTTGCTTCCCTATTTAATTGCATTGCTTTTTTTGCCAACTATTTTTGAGCGAGACAACATCGAAAAGCGAATTTAATTAAAGCAAATAAAATGTGTTAATTAAAAATGGGCACGTAATTGAATTGTCATCCAGAAGACTCTGGCGAAATATTGCTGGCCCAGCCATGATTAAATTTTAATTGCGAATTGAGTGTTGTTTATGGATTTTACAATAATAAAAGCAAATATGGCGGCAAAAATAAATGATGTTCAATTTGGATTAACTCTTTTTTTTTTGCTCATTTCATTTGTGCGGCTAATTTTTCTGTGGGCTTAATTATTATTGCGCTGCTAACTTAATTAGCTTTTAATTAGTGCTCAATTTTCGTGTAAATATTTAATGAGCACACACACGCACACAGACATAATACAAAAATTAATTGTTCTGCCCAGCTGAGCTGAGAAATTTTATGCAATTTTAACTTTTGGCTAATCAAATTAGTGGAATAAATGTTTCGGGAATGGGCAATCTATAGGGTTGTTAGTTAATAAACTTTAATATGATAAGCTGGATGGAGATTTTTGGCGATGCCTTAATTGATAATCGTTAAAATTTCAGTGACAGTCAAAGGGACACACAAGTCAGCTTAGACAACTGTTTTTAAGCTCTTAAAACATAAAACTGTTGGGGCATGCATCTTACTATGGTCAGTGCTTGCAAATAGCTATCAACATTGTGTCTGCAAAAATCAGTTTGAATATCGAAACACCGAAAAGAGAGAGCAAAATATAATTTTAATTCAATTTCTTTTGGGTATATATGGGTGGTTCTGAATGTGGCATCTGTGTAAGTGTGCGTCTCAGTGTCCATGAGAATTGAATACGTATGAAGAACACAAGTACTCTTTAAAAACAAAAAAGTTTTTCTCACTAAAACTATTTTCTCGACCGATTATTTGTATGGCAGCTATAGCCTAAAGTCATCCGATTTTGGCAAAATTTGAATGAACTGTGTGAAAGCTCATAAAATAAATATATGCCAATTTTAAAGAGGTTTACATTGAAAACAAAAAAGTTTTTCTTACTAAGACTATTTTTCTAACCTTACTTCTCTATGGCAGCTACACTATATAGATGTCCGATTTCGACCAAACTTGGCAAAATCATGGAGAAGCATAGAAAACTAGTAAATACGGGGTTGGAGGACGTTTGCATATAAAACAAAAAAGTTTTTCTCACTAGAACTAGTGTTTCGACCGATCGTTCCTATGGCAGCTATATGTCATAGCCATCCGATCCGGCCGGTTCCGACAAATGTGCAGCGTATTTGTACCAGAAGACTTCGTGCGAAGTTTGGTCGCTATAGCTTTAAAACTGAGGGAGGAGATATCATAGAAACAGACGAACATGGCTATATCGACTCAGCTCGTCATGCTGATCAAGAATATATAATATATACTTTATGTGATTGGCAATGCTTCCTTCTATGCGTTACAAACAACTGGACAATTTCAATATATATTTTTACTGATTTTTAATTTATTTTCTTCATCTTGATGTTGGTATAAGTTTGCTTTTAATCAAAACTTCAATCATTTTCAAAATAAAAGGGGGAAATAAGAATAAAGTTAAAAAACATTCAACACTTTTGTCTTTAAATTTTTCCATTCATTCTTATTAACATAAATGCGTTTTCTATACCCATTAATTTATGGCAAAAACTTCTAAGTCTTCTGTCATTTGAACACTTCAAGGGCCAATCAAAGTTGACCAAGAAAACTAGTTAAGATAAATCTTTCTTTTTTTTTTTGATGAAAAAAAAACCTACCCTTCATAGTAACCATTCCCCCAACTTTCGAAACTATCTCAATTTTCGCACTTTAATGACTTTTTGCGGGTAGGGTTTTTGCTTTTTCTTGGCCATTAGCAATGTGAGCTACGTATAGAAAATTAATGAACTTGAATTCGAAATAAATGAAAAGGAAAGAAGCAAGGGATCTATTACGGTCTAAAACTGCAAAAACATTGGCAGCTGGCCATAATGAATATGAATGTGAAAGCGGACGATGAGAAAAAATGAAGAAAATTAAATAACCTTAAAATACGTGAGCAGTTTTAACTGTGAGTGTCTGAGAATATACCAATGAATCGATTCTATTTTAATTTAATGGGCTATATTTTTATTTTTTGACTGTGTCTAAATATAGAAAACGTTATTTTCAACATGGACTTATTGCCTAATTGCATGATGGACAAAGTTGTCTACTCGTTTGAGAGTCCAAATGAGACATTGAAACTGTCTGATGGGCAGTACGTGATGTGGAACCAAAAGAAAACAAATAGTAGTAGAAAAAGTAGCAAAAAGAAAATTTCAGCTACCAAAAAAGACCAGATGAAAAAGGTAAAGCCAAATGCAAGAACATGAAGGCAACACGGGCGCCAAGACTCCCCCCGGGGAGACAACAACCACGCAAAATATAAAGCCGGTCAGGTAGACGCCGCTGGGCCAAGTGAGTCATTCCCCTACACAACTCCACCTCCTCCTCCTCCTCCGGTGACTTTTTGTGTTGTTGCCTTTGTAAGGTAATAAAATGTCAAAATCGTCTGGACGGCGCCATGGAAAATGAAGTAGACTTAGCCCCTCTCCGCCCCCTCTCGTGCTCAGCACGAGGCGTATACGTGTTATTTTGTACCTTTTGTACGTGAAGCGTATTAAATTAATTTGTTATTGTTGCAACATTTTAAATACCTTGCTGCTTTAGTTGAGATTTTTTTGTATGTTGGTTTGGTAACTTTGGTAAGCTGATATCTATATATGTACATATATAAATTTTGGGGGGAAAGAGGATTTACCAAGTTACGCTTAGTTAATTGTCTGACCATGGCGCGACAAAAAGTTGCGGTCAGTTGTATGTAATTAAGATGGCAGATTATACAAGGGAAATGTGTGGGTGGGATTTTAGAGGAGGAATACTTGGCCTTACACAGCCCAATGGGCCAAGCCGAGCCCATCTCATTCTTTTGGCTTGTGTGCTTCTAATTTTCGCACAAGAGAAAGGGACCTACAGTTTAACTCCGAATTCGAATGGAAAAGTTTGAGCAACGACAATAGCCAAGTAAAAAACGTCTATGTCCCATGCAAGTCGAACGTCTATCTCTTACCATCTCTGAGATCTGTCCGTTAGTCATGGCTATATCGACTTGGCTGTTGATACTGATCAAGAACATGTAGGTACAATTTTAGTACATTAAGCTTCAGCTTTTTGGTAAATTGGCGAGTTTTCGTTTATTATTTATGAAATAAAAGGAACTTTAAAACGTTTTGATCAATATAGTATTTAAGTATTATGAGCTTTTTAATCAATTTAATAATTTTAAATAAACATTAGACCAACAACAGTTCTCTTTTCTAGTTTACTTACTTATAAATTTAACTTTCTTGTTGAGGCGCGGCTGCTTTGAGCGTATTTTATTGTTTTTCTTAATGGGCGCAGATCTTCTCGATACTATATTTTTTTTTTTTGTTGGTGTGGAAAGCATGTTCAAAAAAGGTAAAGTAAAGAGTTTTAAATGTTAGTTTAGTAGTTGGGTAAATATTAGTTGTAGGCAACAATTTGGCAGAGAACAGGTTTAACAGATGTAAAAGCAAAAAGGCCAAAACAAATATGAAACCGACCAGTTTGCATTTCAAATTACACATTTCACAAACAAGCCTCGTTCAAACTTGAAGATGAAATTAAAATGTCATTTACCACAAAGCAAATGTTACAGAAATATCTACAAGAAATATTATGTAAATTGAATATAACTTTCAAAATTAGCATAAAATTTGTAAACATTTATGCAGCTTAAAGATTTTGGAAATAAATTTCTCCAGTTTCCAAATATTGATCTAAAATGTGGAAAAAAGTGTTGCTTTAAAAATGACTTCTACTAGACATATGCAAATACGTGCAAGACTCATTTCGGCCAACTGGTCCTTTGTTTGGTTTTCAGCTTTCAGCTCTCTATATATATGCATATGTACACCCTTTTGTTGCTGTTATTATTTATTCATTTTTATCACACAGCCGGCAATAACATTGAATTTTTATTGAAACATGTTTAGAATCCGAACGACAAACGGAAGGAAATGCAAATGTTTTGTGCTGAAGGAGGGTGGCCGTGAGCACAAAAGTTTTCTGCATCATTTTGTGGTAATTAAATATAAGACAAGCCAACAAGTTGTGGCTTTTTCCCACTCCTACACTCCACTCCACTCACTGCCTTGTCATTATTTTTGATATTTAATGACAGTTGTGCATAAAAGTTTTGTGTGCTGAATGTTTTAAGCCTCGCCTTTCATTAGAAATTAACATTCATTTTTATGGTCCCCTGACCACTACTGGAAGGATGAGGTAAACTTTTGGCTTGCGGTTGCCTTGACTTGGCTCCTGCTCATTAAGAAGCTGGCAACATCCGCCGCCACATCAGCTGATAAACGAAATTATTATGATTATTATAGCCTACTTTTTGGCGGTGGTGGGGAACACGCCCAAGTGAAATATGGCCCGTGACCTTTTTGTATGGTACACAGAGCAAAGATGCGACACCATTTTATGCTAGATTAAGCATAATTTTATAATTAGATGTGCAGTAAGGCGGCATCGGATAAATTGGCCCATAAAGGGTACGCCAAAAAGCCAGACAACAAAATAAATAAAGGGTGCTTTTTTTGAAAAAGAAGAAGAGTCTTCAATAAAGATTTTTAAGTGAAAACTTCAAACGTTGAACAAAACAGAAAGCTCTGGTCAAGGTCAGACTCACAAACATTAGACTCCACAAATCTCAAGCCCTTTAGCCACTGGGAGTGAAGGGAATTGACTTAATCCAAATATTTTCTGTCATTGCAGAGTTTTTGCTTTCGGTGGCAAAGAAAAGACCCTCGAGCATTTATCTTGGGAAGAGTCACCCGACACAAACGAGCGCAATATGCGAATGTCAGTGTCATTGTTGAAGTGTTTGATTGTAAGCGGGGCGAAGGAGAGGAGGCCGCAGAGCTAGCTGCTGTGCATTCAAAAAGATGCATTCATGAATTATTTAACAGCAACCCGCCCGTGAGAGTCCCTCAAGAGCGGGTGGGGTTTCGAAACAGTTGACGTTTGACATGAGCGAGCCCACCCGCCACCTCGCTCAGATTAAAAGAAAGAAAAACTAGTGCAAATGTAATTTACGCGCAAAACAAAAAGAGAAAATGAAATAAAATGTGAAAAAATAAAAAGTCTGAAAAGCCTCCAAACATTTCCTTCCAGTTGAAAATTGCATTAAGCGGGAGCAGACAGCGGAATAGGAGCACGTAGCCAGCTCAGACTTTAGACTTTAGCATATGCCATGCATATGTCATATCTATCCGCATCCAGACTTGTGTCTCCTGCCAGCGGTGTGTGAGTTTGGCTAATGTGCGTTGTCTGCTTTATGTTTTTACGTATTTGGCTTTAGTCATAACTTGGTTTTTGTGGTCTTTTCACTATCTTCTTTGTAAGTTTGTGAAATTTATGGTTAAGTTGAGAGAGCGACAAATAGATTGCGGAGTTTGAGGTTATGGAGCCGGAGATGGAAATTGGAAGGAGTTTTAACAGAAACTTTTTTAAGCTGACACACCTGAGCTTGTGTTGAATTAATTTTGGAAAAAGTTGAAAAGTTTATTGTTCTGGTTTAATAAGAATCCGTAATCTGTCTTTGGGGATTTTTATCTATATATTCCTACTTTTATAGTGCTAAGGGCTATGATTGTGGTTGATTGTTATTTTTATTAAAATGGTCTCACACTGCATATTTGCAGTCATCTCCATCGGTAGTCAAAAGGTTCCATAAACTGACTCAAGAAGGAAAGAATGCCCCCGGGATACTGACACCCGATTAGTAGCCTCTAGAACCCACGAAAATCTTGACATTCGTTCAGAATATTTAACTGCTAGGTAACTTCTTGCTGTGCTCTAAGTCCCCAACAACAAATAATATTAAGGACTGGGATCTAATTTTGGAATTTAATTTATGCAAAATTAAGGGAGAGCTTTACTACTATTTTTTTCATTTTGATTGAAGGAATCAAATTTAAGTCGCTCCTCAAAATTTAAACTTGCTTCAATTACATTTTAAGCTTAAAATAAGTTCGAGTTTGCTGTAAAAATGAGTCCAACTTGACCCAAAAATACGACTGTGCATACTTGATACAAATAATAAACATAAACTTGATTCAAGTATCCTACAATTGTAAATGTAAATTCTACATGGATTTATTTTAAAATTGATAAAGTGTCTGCACAAAGTTAAGCCCAATCTCAATTCATTTGCTTTAATTTATCAAAATTCCTTCATACCAACAATAAGCGCAAAAGGGACGAGCGAACAGAATGTAAAGTCAACCATCATCATTCCCTCATATTTTGCACTTTATCTTTTCATAGTCCACAGTCAGGCGCAGGCAAGCAAAGGCATTGACTGATGATGACATATACTGACACAACCACCTACATTTCCCTCTCGCAAACCTCTCTTCGTCTGTCATGCGTTTGTCATTTTTATCACCCGAAAGCCAGCCGACATATTCAAAAAAAAAAAGGCCAGTGCAACTCCATTGACCCCCTTGGAAGAGCAAAATAAGTCACCAAAATATGCAACTTCATTAATTTGCGCAGGCTACAAAAGAAATGAAAATTAAGTAATGTTATGTATGCGTCTGTTACGTGAGCCACATTTAAAAAAAAAAAAAACAAAGACGAAGTGGAAACGAAAGCGAGCCTATACCACGAGGATAATATGGAAAAATGTACCCGCTACGTGACAGAGTGTCGCACATAGTTGAACGTAAGACAGGAGCAAGGAGCGGCAGGGAGCACCAGCTGTTGGCTGGCAAACTAAGTTAAAAAGTTTGCTAGAGTCTTGGCAAACACACAGAAACTAAAGAAATTTGATTAGCTTAGCTGCAAGCTGAGTTATGTGAGGTTGGATGGCGTAGGACAAGTAAGTAAGGGGAGGTAACTGAAGCATGAAATGTGAACAAATCGATTTAGGTCTGGGTGAGAGGAGTTGGGGTGGGGGGGGGACCTAAAGTATTTGACATTTATGAAATTTGTCTAAATTGTGAAACTCGATTGGAAATTTTCATAGAAAATAAATATTGGGAATTATTGGGACCAACCACATGAAATTTTACCACTGAGAGCATTCTGGTTTCTATTTGAAATAGTAATATCTAGCACACACCGATTTTAAAGAAAATGTTCAAAATATTCTTAAACAAGTAGGTCAATCCCCCACTTTTTCGAACCACGTAAGATATACTCAATACCCAATACTCAATAGAGCTTTCATTGTTTACTGTCATTTCGAAACGGTCACGCGCGAAGGGGTGATAGTCGTGAGCACTAAGATGTCGATATCCCAGACCAACGTAGGTGCATAAAAAATTAATTTGTACGTTTTTCCGAAAAAAGATGTTTGAGTTCGGGTTAAAAACTGGTTAAGCTTTTACTATTTTTTCATTCTCGGATTAAGGTTCAGTTTGCATAGACAACTATGTCCGAATTTCAAGTTTCGGTGGCAATTTATGGCTAAAAATATGTGACATTGAATAAATCATTGTGGAAACATTAAGCCTGCTTTTGTATTATAATTAAATTATCTGCATAATTTTGCAGAAGTCAATGCTTGCCATTATTATCTCTTGCTCTCAATTCCCCACAGATTCTCATTGGATTTCCCTGTACCACCCGCTGCTTTCCAAATATATTTCAATTACATTTGTTGCACGGTGTACGGCTGAAAGTACATACGTAACACGATAATGATATGCGATTGTAAAATTGTCGTTGCCATAGATTTTCATCAGTCGCTGACATTTTTCAGCTTTAGCACGCATTAAGCCAAAGAGCGAGAGAGAGTGAGCATCGTAAATAAAAACGGACAGTTTCTGGTACAGTTACGCCCAAACATTTCATTATCCTTTTTTCTTCCCTTTTTTTTTTTTTGTTGTGGCTTTTCGCAAGCTGTCAAATTTGACAAACTCTCTTCTTGTTGTATGCGAATAAACTCTGCATCACGATGTTGATGTCCAGGGCGGCGGCGGGCGGCTGTTGTGGCTGCGGCTTTTTACACGCTCTGTTTTCATTTCCTGAACGGCAGGCACCAACAACAACACCTTTTTGTGAGGATTTTCAACAAACTGTCAAAGTCATAAATAATGCCTGGAGAGCTATTCGGTGTCTCTGGTGTGTAATTTTTGTTCGTTTTAAACACATGAAACAGTTTTTAAATTAAATCTGTAGTCCGTGCCTGAAAGCGGAAGACAAATGGAACTCGGCAAAATTGTTGAAAACTTTTCAACAGTTCAAAATTGTTGGCCGAAAAACTCTTTGACCACAATTCAGGATCTCTGTAACGGAACAGAAACTGCTATGGTAAGCTCTTTTATGCACTTGACTGCACCTGTAAAGTTTTATCTGTTAATGGACTACCGAGAACTGAGTGAGTTTTGTGAGAAGTGAACTTTGACACCAAAAAGAATCTTTCAATAGATTCGACGATCAATTCAATGTAATAATAGATCCTTTCGTCCCATCTTTATTACTTGCACAATCCAATTTTTTAAGGTAACAACTGTACCTTTCAGTTTGCCAACATTTTGACAGACAAAATGGCTCAATTATCATATGACACATGTCGAATGGCATTCACACAAACACACACACTCAACGTGTTAATTTTTCATGTTGTTGAAGTAGGTGTTCTTAATTTAAAAGTTAGGCTAGGCAGAGACTCCCCCAACTCGGGCCAAGGTTGCCACCTAACTCATGCCTGCCCACATCATCTGCAATATGCACGTTTTTAATTTGGCTTCGCTTCTGGTGCCTGCTGCCTGATGCCTCTAATTGTCAGAGCTTCAGGGCAACACATGTCTCTCTGGCTCCCCCTCCTTTCCACTTACGGGGTGTAAAGTGGGGGCCCTTTTTCCTTTTTGGCTTGGTAAATTAGATTTCCTTGCTGCGAAATTGCAATTGAAAATGCTTTTTTGGTTGCAAGACAGAAAAAAACCCCCTCCAAAAGGGCAAAAGGAAATGGTTGGAGAACATTTCAATTTACTTGTTTCGCTATTGGAAATTTGCCAAGCCAAAGTGGAAAATTTGTAATCTAAACTCAAAATCTTTCAACAAAAGCAATTAGATAAATTACAAACACTTTGTGCTGTGTGCAAATCCACCAAAAATTACATTAATAACATTTAAGTCAGGCAAGTCAGAATGTCTGTCGTTTGTCCCTGGGCATAAATCAATTAAGATAAATTGCCAAATGAGATGGGTAGACATGGCAAATCAACTCAAATTGACGTAAATGTGTGTGAAAATAATAGATGTGATGTGATGTATCTTGTAGATACAAATGTTCTTGGCAGCTTGTGGGCAGGCTCAGGTTATGATGAATTGGTAAAGCTCTCCACACACATGTCTCTCGTCTCTGCTAGGGAGAAAATGTGTGTGTGCGTGTTTTTCATTAACAAAAATGTCCTTGAGAATAGAAAAAACACAAATTTCTGCCACATTTTTTTTGTTCGTTTGAGCTAGCCGTCTTTTAGGCGCCAGCTGGCACTTGCAACTGGGACTTTTAATAAACTTACTTGTAATTAAAGAAGAGCTTTACCCACACTCTGCGTACTATGTTATATCGCTTAAACGGTTTAACTCTTGCGTGACTAAAACAAAGCAACAAAAAAATAAATATTTCCTCGCAATTTGTGGGTTTTCCTCTGGTCTTTTGGCCTTGAAAGAGTCAAATGTGGCCCCGGTTCCTCATCCCCTCTTAATGGGGAGATTATTGGAAGTTAGGGCAGATGGGGACAGGCAATGGGAAAAGCTGTATTCAGCAGTGGCTCATTAGGCTCACGTAAGAGCTTAGCAAAAGAGGAAATCCTGCAGACACAGTATATCAACGTTTGCGCAGCGGGAATGAAATGATTTTTCGGCTAATGCCAGAGGAGGGAAGTTGGGAGAAACGCAGCGAATGTATTAGGTAAAAAAGTACACGGTCTCAAAAGAACACACTTTAAAAGTACTTGATTGGTGAAGGGTTTACTCAAAATGCCAGCATTTTTGATATATAACTTGGACTAAAGGGCCTTTGATAGAATTCAAACTTAGAATCTATCGGCATATATTTCTAAAAATAATTGGTAATTGCTAATGGTTTGTTAATGTGTCTAAATCTTGACCAACTTGGATACTTGCTTATGCGTAGTTGGTTCGCAAGGGTTTAGAATCAAGAAAGTTCGGAAAATTCGCAACTGATGGCACAGTATGCACACATTTCGATTTTTAGTCAAATTCAGTTATGTTTTATCAAGTGGCGCAGTAGGTGGTCATTCCATTTGACAGCTCAGCATTTGATGTTTTTGATTTTTAAGTTCTAAAGTTTTAAATTCGATGATCACAGCTTTGTAATAAAAGCGAAAAACGACCAGCAAGAGCAAAAAATCGACAATGCAAAACACCAACATGCAGTAAAATATCAATTTTTGTGGTTTATGAAAACCGATCCAAACATCTGTAAGCCACTGAACCGAACCAGTCTACTTATTCTGTATATTTTTTTAACTTTCCCTTCGATTTCATTGAATACGATAAGCATTTAGTTATTTCAGCATTTAAAAGGGGTTGGTTTTCAAATGTTGAGAAGTGGTAACCATTTTCAAGACTAAAGGGAAGAATACAAGAAAACACAAAAAGGTAAATTTTCCGACCGAGCTTACCACGCCCTACATTAACCCACATATAACCTACAATTGAGAACTACTAAGCTTTCTATATATTTCTATATTTCTTTTACTATTTGTTTCTATATTTCTCTACACTATATTTCTTCTAACATCTACATTCCAGAATCAGGCCTAAACTATGATATTTTTAAAACAGTCAAAACGAATAGAAAATCCAACGGTTTTGCTCTTTCCGATCTGTTATAACATGTAAATTGAAAATCGAGTTTTAAAAATTAATTCGACCTCCAAATACTGTTAAATTTATTACATAATTGAGCCGTTTTAACTGTCAGCTTTCAAGCGAATTAAAGGCAATTGAAAAATTAGACACACGTTTCTTGACTCCCGTTTTGGACGTACTACCTTTTTTGTTGGTAACAAGTCATTTTGCTTACATTTCGCATGTCGGCAATTTATTTATTCTAGTTATTTTTTCCCCCCGCTCACGTGAGGACCTTCTTGTCAATAAATCAATAAATGCCGTCCTTTGTCGTCATTTTGTATGTTCGCTGGCCCGTGTGCATATTGCGCAATCATTGTGCCTGTGTTTGTGGCGATTATTGTGTTTTAATAGCCCAATACAATATAAATAAATATAAAATCAGCGCGTAAGGAGTGTACGTAATATAGACATTCATGTGCAGGCACAATACGATAAAAAGAACCTTTAAGGATAAAATTAAATTCCATGCCTATGACCTGCCAACAATGGATGACTCATCGCGTTGCCTTTTGCCGGCTGACTGGCGCCCCATGCAAACTGAGAGAGAGAGAGAGAAAGAGAAGAGCTTGGTAGTCATAAAAACTGTTGTCGGAGCCAAATTGTTATTGCCTATTTCGAGGCGTTTTATTTAGTTTCAGAGTTTTCTTTTTGGCAAAAATCAACGTCATATTGTTAAATTGATTTCACTTATCGTGCTGAGCAGATATTCAGCTTTCCTTTAGCTCCATCTCATACTATTTGATATTTTGTGTGATATAATTGTCTGGGGACTGTCGATGACTTAATAGCACTTAACTGTGAGACCGCTCGGAAACAAGGACTGCTTCGGTTCAGTGGTTTACACAGGTTTTCAGACTCTGGCTTGGTTTTGGTTCACTCTTCATTTATTATACATTTTATGAATGATCCGTTTTTGAATTCGCGAATATTATGATTTCCTAGATGAATAAGTGATATAGATCGGAATGCTGACTCAAATCAATTAGGAGCAATTCGGTCAATACAATATCTCCCTTAAAGAGCGCATAAGACCGAAAGTCATTCAAAACCTATCTTCGGAAAACGTTTCAATTTCCGACACACTATATAAGTATCATTGTGTGAATTGGAAGTGGAAATAAATCAAATTTAAATTTGGATTAACACAGCCCAAAGGAACAAGTCAAGCTTCTATCAAATTCTTGGCCGAAGATAAATGATAAATCTCCAGTTTAACGACCAATCTCAGCGGTAAATCTTGAGAAGGTCACAGCCAATAGCTGAAGAAGTTGACCGGCTGTGTTGACGGTTTTGTTGTTCATTTCGGTTCAGTTGCTGGAATTATCGGTTCGTTTCAGGTTCAACGGATTATTAAGTACACATTTAAATAAAAGATATATGTAGCTCAGCCACGTACTCTTCCTCGCTCGCTCTCTTTAGGGAATTTTCTGATCTCCAAATGCGTGAATTTTGACCGTGATTTGAACCACTATTTTCCAATCAAAAGTTCAATACGACTCGTATTTAGACAAAAATAGTATATCTTTGCTTAAAAAAATAGCAGAAATATTTGGGATGGCTTTTTTTAAAGCTAAATAGTAATACTTTACGATAATATCAAAGAGAGTTATCGTCTGATCGAAACGTTGACGTCAAACAGTGCGGGGGTCAAAATGAGCATTTTTAGCTATTTTAAGTCACAATTAGTGAAGATTTTATAAATTTGTTTCGTATTTAGCCCAAGGAACCAATGTAGAATCACCAACAGCTCTTTAATTTTTAGATTTTATTGCTATTGTAGATCGGCTTTGAAATCAAAAATCTTACTACGACTAACACTCAGTGATGCATCAGATCGTCAGACCTAGTAGTGTCTTGACACCAACAAAACTACAGGGTAGTAGTGTGGCTTAAGATTTGGTTAACAGTTTCAAAATGCAAAAAAAATCGGTTAAATTTATGTGGAAAATATGTTCACAAAGAAAATTGTTCCGTCTAAGTATAACAAATTCTTACTACTTGCTAAACTTTTGGTCTCCTAAGAACGTACACATTGTAGTCATCCTTTCTCTATAATGCCACAATCAAAAACTTTATTCTCGACAAATTCAACCTAATTGGCTTTTTAAACTTACCCAGCAAAAGCAAGGTGGCAAGCCCAAAACGTTCAACAACAAAAGCAACAACCACAAACAACATATTTGTACAATAATAACAAGCAAAGACAAAAAAAAAGGAAACTTTTTTACAAGGACACACGTTGTGTAGAGCTTTGGCTAACCCAAGGCAAGTTAACTTATTTTTATAAGTTTATTCTGACCTTTAAGATTTAACACAAATATTTAAGATTTTGATACCTCTGTAACTTTCATAGCCAAATTGTTGCCGTTTCTTAATAATTTGTAGCTTACCCGCTGGCAAAATGCCTGGAGCACGGCATGTATGGCAGAAGCACTGCATCACCGAATCGCGTACTAATCCAATCAGCATGTTGAATACGTTGTTCTTTGTTTACACCACAGCAAAAATAGTAGTAGTATTGGTAGTAGAAATTGGTAGTAGATTGCGCTTGGGGATATGTGTGAGTATATTTATGTATATAAATTTCAATTAACTCGTATGTTTAAAATTCTTCAGCCACCTGCAGTCACTATTTTCCTAAATTTATTTTGATATTATGCTGTCATTTGCTAAGAAGTATGCTACGGTTTTTTGTTGTATGATTTACGCGGCGTTATTCTGCGTATTGTTATTGTTGCTATTGCACAGACGAGAGCGGCGAAACGTAACGAGCGCTACCAACGACCAAGACAAACTAAGTTATGCCGATGTTAATTTTTCAACAGCAGGCAAACGACTGACGACACGGCAACGCTGACGCCAGCGTTGACTTCGACGCCAGCCACGGCAAGGACAATGCACATAGAAAAGGACAAACCACTTTTGTGGAGCACAGCACCCCCAAGCTACAAAACAAGTGAGCGAGAAAGAGCGTAAAAAAGAGCGTGTGGGTGAGCTTGGGTTGAGCGAATCAGGGTGGCACTGTCTTGCGTTTTTGTTTTATTTTCCGCTGTGTTTTACTGTTTTTATTTTATTTTTAGTTTAACATTTTTTGTTTGTTTTTAATGTATTGGGTAAATTCAAACAAATTTCGTTATTTTTTTTCCCGCATTACCTTAATGTTTTCGAAATTTCGAACAGCTTTTGCTCTTCATTTGGACGCATGCGCAGTTTGGTATCGACTGTGATTCGAAGAGAGTGTGAGGCAGCGCTCAGCTGCCGGGCTCAAACTTAGCTGCAGTGCAAAAAGCCGGTTGATTTCATAATATTCGAAATTCGAATTATTAACCCAGCTCAAAAAGAGCACAAGGTTCCTGGAACTTAAAGAATATAATATGCATTTCTGTTGCAGACCATTTGTATAATTTTATGAAGAACCTCTGCACTTTCAATCGCTATTAAATATTTTGGAAAATACTTTCAGAAAAAGAAAAGGATTTCAAGCTATTTCCAAATATAACTGACTCAACTATGCTTCTGAGGCATGTGTAAATGCTAAACTGGGTTGCTCAGCTGAATTTTGAAATATCACATTATTCTTGTTTGATTTTTCAAAAGGTGAGAGTTTTTATTTCACCACACCTTACAAATGGCATGAAAGATTTCACAAAAGCTATTGATAGAGGGTAAAATAGTGTATACTCCTATAAATTAGTCCTTATGGACAACAACATTTTGTTGATACTCTTTCCTGATATTCTTTTTCGCTGGTCTCGGGTATTTGAGGATCTATTTCCAATCAAAATTTTAAAACTAAATGTTTCCAAACTTTCCGAATTCTCAACCTGTTAAAAATTCCGGCAATGCCCTTCACCTCTCTCTCTCTCTCTCTCTCTCTCTCTCTCTCTCTCTCTCTCTCTCTCTCTCTCTCTCTCTCTGTTTATCGCTCTATCCAGTCAAAGAGAGAGAGAGAGTATCTCCAAAAACTGCAGCCGAAAAACAACATCAAAGTGTTCGAATATCGAAAAAAATTAACTGCAATTAAATCAGACGGCTCCAAAATATGCTCAAAAATCACCAGAGTCCTTGGTGGCTTGGTATGAGAACGGGAACCCCGTAAGAACAATAAATAACAGCGGCGGATGACTCAAATCGCCAAAAGCCGAAAGAGAAAACGCGAAATGTTCCGGCTGTAGTGTGAAGCTGGCGACGCGTCTCGGGCGCCCAAAGGCGGACAAGGATATAGAGCGGCAATTTAAATACCAGAATGGCGCCAGTCCAACTAACCACATGGAGGAGCTCTGGAAGCGATGAATCACAAATGTGGGCAAAGGCCTGCGCGCTGCAGGCAACCAACACTCGCCTACATGGACGAAACACCCAGTGTCCATGTCCCTGTCAATGTCTGACGCTTTCTTCTTTTTGTGGGCGATGGTATGGAGTTGGCGTCAGTCGGAAGGACTCTGTGTCCTTTGTGTGAGTGTGGAGAGAGAGTGAGTGAGAGAGAGAGAGAGAGAGAGAGAGAGAGAGAGAGAGAGAGAGGGGGGAATATTGGAATATCATGACAGCAGCTTGTCGAAGGCATCGAAGCACAATTGTTCAACAATATTAGTTGTTGAATGTTTGGGTATGGGTATGGAGGATATAGCTGGGTTTGGGCTCTCTGTTCGCTTTGCATTTGAATTGGTTTGCTGAAATCATTTGCCCGGCAAACAATGTGTGAGTGCCTCTATCCGGTGTGCAACGATGTGAATGTGTCATGCCAGCCATAAATGGTTGAAGTTTCGGCGTTGGAGGAGCAAGGAGGGAGGGAGCATTACACATTTATACAAACGATGTCAAAGTGTGAACATTTGTGTGTTAAACGGCCATCAGTTTAACACACAATTGTGTGTGTTAAGTGGACAAACGTATTTTAATAATATTATAAACTGGAATGGCCAAAAGGTGGCCGAACAAACTTACTCTGGTGTGAAGATTAAATCGTTAAGATTTATGTGTATGAGCATGGTGGAGGCTTACCTGAAAGTATAAGAGAATATTACAAGAGATTAGTGGGAATTGAGGTGTCTTTATGTGTAAGATAAATTATGGATAGAAGGGTAATTGCTGGATGATGTTTTGTTCAGGTCAAATATAACATATTTAACTGCCGTGTCCATATAGAGCAATCCGGCAAGTAAGATGGTAAGAGATGAAGTTTCGACATGTATGGGACATAGATTCTGGTACCTACAGGCAGATCAAGTTTTCACCCAGTTTTATTGATAGAAGATCAAGTTATGAGCAAAAGAATGTTCGCTGCAGCAGCGCTGCTTTCAGCTGCATCAAAATTCACACTGTGCTAACACTTTTGTTAGCTTTCTTGCACTGAATACAAAATATGGAAACAAAATCTAGCTGGAAAAAATTACTTTTAGCACGACCTTCGGATTTAAATTTCAAGCTAGAGTCGTACTAGATCCGAGATCATGTCAATCATATTCGTACTTGAAACGAGAAAATCCGGGATTGACCGACTTCTGACAGCGATACGGTTTCGCTTTCAAATTTGTTCGGATGGACACAAGTTTAAATCATTTTTTATTCGGCACTGCGACTCCCGGGACCCGTTTCTTTAATGATCGCCTTCCATAGGAAACTACAACTTTAAAATATTTTACGAAACAAAGTCAGAGAAATTATGACTTTCTTAAAAAAAAAACAAAGTGGATATGCAACCAAGTGCACATAGCAGTATCAACGCTATTGGAATATGCAAACTGTACTTAAAATCCGTGTCTATGCCACTACGGTTCCTTTACCTATGCATTTACCTCGCCATTAAAAGACGCGCTTTAAGTTTGCACAAAGATACCAATTAGGGGATAATGAAAGGCGAAATGTCATTTTCAGCGATGAAATTTAGATTAAATACGGACGGTGCTAAATTGGCGATGATATTGATGAAATTGGCGATTTCGAGACAGCAAAACAACATTTGCATCTAAAATCATTGGTTAACCACTTGTTAAAACAACAGAATAAACTTATCTAACAACTTTACCTGCCAATTGAAGACGCCTCCCACTTAATTACAGACAACAGAAGCAGCTGAAGGAGGAAAAGAAACTTAATTGAAATGCATTTCCATTTCCACTTCTTTTTCCATTTGGAATTCTCTTTTTGTCTTCGTTTTGTGAATGGGCATTCCTTTGCAACAGCCAGAGTGTGTATAGCATTTAATTAAGCGGCTAAACATCTAAGCACTTAAACTGAAGCGATGACGATGACTAAAGCAAACTGCAAAATCATGAACAGAGATCATCCCCCGCCGCCCCATGCATAATTATCATCATGCACATGCAGCACAACCATACGATATCTGCAAATGTTTGCCATCTTCCCACATCCACCCACAGAAAATTAACTGCTTAGCTAAAAGGAAATCATAACATTTTCTTTGGATACAACAGGGCGTATGGTGGATGGCGACACACGCAACGTTTGTTGGCTCACTTTAGTTCTGGTTAAGGTTTCTCATTCTCTTCGCGCTGTTTTGATAGGGCACCACGTGCCGCTTGTACAACAACTACAACATCAACTTATGCATAAATTTTAGCCATGTCGGAATAGTCCAAATATGTACATACGAAAAACAAGAGGGAGGAATGAAAAGTTCCAAGAAACAAAGTGGAATTAAGTCCAAGCGAAATCGATTGAGGAAATGGAAATTTGTAAGGTTGATTTACTTAAACAATTCTGTGAGCTTTCCAACTCAATTAGATTATCAAAAGAGGTCGTGACGGGTTCAGGATCAAATTGATTTCCATATTTCTAAAGCCACCCCCTCTGATATAGTTAACATGTATATACTTATAGTTTCTGTGTCTGCCGCCGGCTGATTTCGTCATCACTTCAAGGCATGACTCACAATCCTCCCCGAGACCGTTCTCCCCCTTGAAAAATTAAGGACCAAAAAAAAAAAAAACTAAATGTTGGCAATAACAACTGTCGCCAGCGACGTCGCTTGTCTTTTGCGAATAAACCAACACAACGCCATCCCTCCGCTTCAGAGAGTGCAACTCCTGCCCCCTTTGCATTTTCGTGTGCTTTTCCCTGTTTGGTTGCCGCCTGCCAGGCCATGCAAAATTAACAGTTGAGCGTTGAAAGTTTCAAGTTCGATGTTGCATGTTGAGGACACATTTCCAAGGCACCACCAAACGACACGGCTACCTTTTATTATTGAATTTCAAGCTCTCTGCCAATATTCACCTACTCCATAAGCCCGCATTTTGTTTACATTTGGTTTTGGCCAGAATGCGTGCCTCCCGGCTAAGCCAAGCAGCAGCAGCAGTAGCAGTAGCACTGGCAGACTATTTGGTCGTTGAGCGTGTTGGTGCTGGTGTCGTTGCCTTCTTTGTTTATTTCAAAATTGAATTTTTGCCATTTTATTTTCTGTCTGTTGTTCTCTTTGCTTGCTTTAGTGCTTTCCACTTTTTGCTTGCTTTTGCCATTTCGTTTTTCATCGATTTAAAGTTGTCAAGCTTTTAATACTCTACGGAAGCAGGGAAATGTTTCGATGGAAAGATCAATTTGGGCACTAAGAGAATAGATTTGTCATTGATATTTTTAATTTTTACATTTTTCATAGGAGCTGAGGAGGCGTAGATCGTACGGAATTGGTCTTACTGTAAAGCTTAACCACATTCTAAAAGTGTGAAAACGAAAATGGAGCGGAGATCTGCCGAAACGTCAAAACAGGCGAACAATTGACGCCTGGGACTTGCTGATCACATTGCTTGCTTGTGGGACTTCGAAACCATCGCAAGCGCGGCCGGACAGGTTAAGAATTGCAAAATACCCGAAACAGGCGTGCAATCGACGGCAGAAATTTTTTACACACATGACATCTCAGAGAGCTACTGATACAACAGTGAAAGCAAAAGTTCGGAGACAGGTTTTTGTTAAAAAGGGCTTCCCATCAGCGAAAAATCGAAGGATTAAACTGTCCCAAACATCTCGAAAATATGCAAAAATTATAATTAAGTCTTGATTGTCATGAAGAAGGGTAAATCGACGCTGGGTGTACATCAAACATTCAGAAAAATCTAGAATGAAAACCGCTAAACTGCTTTAATTTCCGAAGACTTCTGATTATTAACAATCGAACATTATAATAAGTTATGAAAATCATAAAGATTTAATATATGGCAATTGTAAAATAAGATTCGCCTTTTTGCTCAGAGAGCATCCCAGGTTACTGCTAATCGTGAAATAATAATACCCCTAGGGATACTGACTGTAGATAAATCTTTCAAAAACTCTACTAGGGTTTTGGTAGCTTAAACAAATGATAATTCTGTGAAACTTGTAAGAAATGTAAACGATTCATAAGTGTAAAGACGTCAGCATTAAGCACCACAAGAGCATATCCTTTGTCTTGCAAACTGTACCCTGAATAAAACCCAAAAAAATGTACCTCTAGCCTGCAAAAATGTTTCTTAAGTGTATATAAATTGTCCATTTAAGAAAACTGAAGTTTCTTTTCGTGTATTTTTCTTTGATTTTTTACTTCTCTCTGGTTGCCAGCCACTTAATGGATTTTGGCACCAGCGGCGTCTAGCTTAAATTTTTTATGTTGTTTCCGACAATATTTCTTAAGAAAGTTTTCTGCTAATTTGTAGTCCAGCGGACGGATGTCTGGATGGCGGAAGGAAGAGCTTAAAGAGACTAACATCGACGACGTGTCAGGGTCACAACAACAACAAGCTTTCGTTTCTGCTTAGCTTCTCATAATCAATCCAATCAATTGCCACCACCTCACTCGATGCACAAACAAAGCAAATGGTCCTTCAATGCAGCAAAGGAGGCGCACCTAAAATCGAATTTGCAAGCGGGAGGTTGAGTGAGAGAGACAACATTAATAATGTCCTTCGGTTACGTTACAGGCACGTACCAAACAACACACACACACACACACACATGGAGAGATATTATGGCATTTACTGGGAAGCCATCTATATGTAGATTATGATCGACATTGTTTGTCCTCCCCTTTGCAGCTGGCTTGTCGTCGTCCTTTGAACGAGAAGTCAGACGTCAGTGCCGTTGCGGCAGTTTAATGAACCTTCAAAAACTATTTCTAATTTTAGCTTTGCCATTGTAGATAGCTAAAGCGCTGAAAACTAATGTGTTTAACTGATGATGGTGAGTGGATGGAAAATCAGAGAAATGGATAATTGAATTTTGGATTAAAATTTCAGCGGAAGATAAGAAACTGAAAATGTTTGATATAAGAATTTCAGTAATACCTATAAGAAAGCTTAGGCTTCTAATCAGAGAAAATAGCTATACAGATATCTTGATTTCTCCTTTTCTGAACTTGAACCGAACTAGAATGCAACAAATTTTAGCTAATATCTTCTTCTCTCGGACAGAAGATATTATTGATTGGCTTTCTTAGGTGTCACAAGCTGATTACACGCTTAACACACATCAAAAATTCTTGGAAAACTAACTTCGACTGGACAAGCGTTTTCCAGACTAAAGAGTAAAACTTCAACAATTTGTCATTTTCAAGCTGCAACAACTGCCAAAACTTTAAAAAGCAAGCGCTCCAGTGAGCCAGCCAACTAGGTAGACGACGGCGAGTCAAGTGCAGAGAGAGAGTCGAGTCCTGGCTCCTGCACCCGCTGTAACAGAAAACCAATTGCCGTTTTCTGACTTGGACTTGGACTGCAGCCATGTCACGTTTCTTGTTGTTGTTCTGCTGTTGGCAGGGGATTGAGGATGTAGACGTCATTGCGGTTTATCGAGAAGCGCAGGACTCTTTCATAGGAAGAGGGTACCCCAGGGGCGTCGCCTCGCGCGTAAGACAACACCAGCTGCGGTGGTCACAATAAAAGGGATCAAAGGGATAAAATGTCTTGGCTGCATTGTGGCTGTTGGTAGGTAATAGAGTAATTCAATATTGGGTGTGGCCTGCACATTCGAGTTTTATGTCTGCATTTGTGGCATGCTTCATATTGATTTTTCACTTTAGGCACGACAAACGGAAAAAATAAGTATATAAAGCACAAGTCAAATTCCACTCGAAAGTGCACCGCTTCATTAGGCAACATTTTGCTTTCACACTTCTGCAATATTAAAAAACCATCATGTCGATATTCAAGACATCATTGACAATCCTTTCCCCAGTTCTGTGGTGGGAAGAAGGGAAAGGCCTCAAAGTCAAAGGAGGAACCCACAAGAATGTCTGGCAAAGTAAACTACTTGAGAGGCGACGAGGACGACAACGAAGGCAACAAGGACGTCATCATGAATTGATGAACTTCTCTGAATGCGGAAGGCAAAGTGAAATGTAAGAAGAGGGAATGGGGGGGGGGCTAGGAAGTGACACGAGATGATGGGTGATTTGATATGGAAAGGAAAAAAAATTGTATGAGGAGAAGTATGCCATGAAAAATTTGAAATATTTGATAGAATAGGTTTTGCTTAGAGCTTTTGTAGGTATTGAGTTCTGGCAAACCAAAATTGGCGAAATCTTAGCATCTTATCATATTTCATTAAACTGCTAATTTAGCATTTTCCTCTTTAGATTTTGTATTCACGAACACTGAGTTACGATTGGGTGGTTAAAGGTTTGCAGAACATGTCTGTGTAAGCATAATCTCTGTTTCCCTTACACAACGAACAATTTTAAATTATTGTTAATATTTTCTTTTCTGTCTGCTGTATTTTTTTGTTTCTTTTTTTTCCCCCATTTAGACACGTTCCCAAGTTGTCGGCTCAAGTTGTGTTTGCCCCTGCTCTCAGCATAGCCTCCCACCCACCATTCCACCAATCGATATTGATGAGATAACTGAACCCATGTTTGGCTTTATACAGAGAGTTTGATTATTAATATTATGCTTCAATGGCCGGACGTCATGTTCAAAAGAAACTTTTAGCCCACAAAATCGGTGGCCTCAGGTCAAAAGTGTGGGGGATAAATGGAATGGGTCAACGGTTAGATAGTTGTGAATGTGGGTCAAAAATGAATCCTTGACTCTTCTGTATTTATGCGCTTATTTGTCAAAACTGTATCTCTCTCACTCTGGGGCGCTCGCTGGCGAAGCTCCAAAAAGTACGCTACAAAACTGGCCAAAAGAAAAGCACACAACGCCCTCACTTTCCCCCCTCATATAAGCATTTATCAATTTGGACAATGACAACGGGATTTGTGTGTGAGTAAGCGAATCTTGTAATTTTCAGCTATATTATTTTTTTAGCAAATCATAACTTGAAGCGCTTAAAGGATAATATAAGAATTTGAAACCCTCCAAAAATTAAACAAAACCCCCGAGGATATGATTGACAGAATGGCCTGCCTTCAACATTTTAAGCTGACATTTTGCTTGCGTCAATTCATCAAATTTAGCCCCTTTTTTCTCAACCAAAGTACAGAAAAACACTGACGGGGGGGTTGGTTTTCTGCTTTCTTCGCTTATTTTTTTTAATATCCTTAAAACGTTTTATGACTGCCAAAGACACACGCATCACTTGAATTTTCAAACGGTTTTCGTTCTTGTTTTTCTGTTGTTATTTCCCTTTTTTAATGTGCATAAAGGGAGATGTCTGAGAGAAGGGTCAAAGATCTCAGACTGGTTACATTTCGATTGGGTTTAAAGTTAGAACACAATTTAAGGAGCAACAGTTTTGCACATTCCCAGATTCAATTTGCAGCCAGGCAGGCACTGCGTCAAACACATTTATTATACCATTGCCATGTGCTGCATTTTGTCGACGCCATTTCCACGTTAGATTTTTAGTGCCTATTTCCCGTAGAGCCCCGTAAAAATGAGAAAACAGCAAAATTGTTTAAAGTCATTCGCATGTGTAAAAGGTAGAAATATAAAAAATATTTTAACGCGCCCAGCACTTGATGTGCGTGGGTGTGTGTGTCAGTGTAAGTGTGCGATGTGAGGGAAAATTTCCGTTTATGTCACTGGGGAAATTTACGTGCTACACATCAACGTCAGGAAGGCTCTAGCAGTTGCAGCAGCAGCTAAATTTTGTTGGAGTGACGGAGTTGAGAGGGCCGCAGCTAACTTTTATATTAAAAACTAGTGCAAGTGGCATGTGCGTGAAAACCACGGTTGAAATTTATGATATTAAAAGGGAGACGCAATCACTTTAAAATTAAGAATTGTTTTAGCAAAGTGAATATTTGGGAAATTAGAATATGTTGAGTTTAGGGGCCTGTAGTCAAAATACCACACGCAATATTTTTTTATGCCCATGGAGAATGTTTCGATTAACTTTCGAAAAAATGTCTAAAAATACTAATTTTAGAAAATTCTTTATTCAAACTTTCTTAAAACTACTTAAAACTGTACCGAAGGAAGCATCTCCGACCCCATAAAGTATATATATTCTTGATCAGCATCAACAGCCGAGTCGATATAGCCATGTCCGTCTGTCCGTCCGTCCGTCTGTCTGTCCGTATGAACGCACAGATCTCAGAGATGGTAAGAGATAGAGGTTTGACATGTATGGGACATATGCTTCTTATGTCTGCAGGCAAATCAAGTTTATTTTCAATTTTGGCCACGCCCCCTGCCGCCCACGCAATTTAGAAAAAACGTCATATCTCCTACAGTTTTAAAGATAGGTGGGTTGTTCCTTCTAGATATATTTAGTAACAAGGATAACTTATCGATCAGCCAAAGGAATGATGCAGATTGGATGAACGGTTTTCGAGCTATGAACAAAAGACTGTTCGCTGCTGCAGCGTAGAAGCAGCGCTGCTTTCAGCTGCTACTGCAGCATCAAAATTTTTAACTCCCACCTTTTATGCTAGCTTTTTCCCTTTCCAACACTGATTTAGGGTTCTTCTAAAGTTAAACATGCTAAAATGGAATTCTCGTATGCTTAATTTTCCCAAAGCTGATTTTCAAATACTTTTGCATTACAAATTTCTTAGCAAAACTGATTAAAAGTCGCTTTAAGACATTTCCAGGTCATTTACTTTTCGTTTGCTTACTAAAGTCCTTTCCAAGACTGTTTCCAACACTCAACGTTGAACAACTCGCCATAGAATATTATGCCACTTCCTTTCTTTTTATATGTCCCGCCCTCCCTCTTTTCCACCTTCTTTAAAAGGAAACTTTAAATGACCGTTTTCCTTTGGTTTTCATTAAATTAGCTTTCGCCTTAGAAAGCCACAAACATAAAATGAAATTGTACGCGTCATAAAAACACAAACAGCGAATGAAAGCCACCGAACACTTCTCGTACCTGAACCTTCCTCCCCCCCCTACCAATCAATTCCCTCTCCTTGTAACTTTCTCTCTCCCCTTGTCGACAAGAACATGCAACAAATTTGCTGAAATAAGAAGCTTTAGACAATTAATTGAATTTATTGCGTATTTGGTGTGCATTTATATGGGAGAGATGGGGAGAGATTGTGGTGGAAGAAGAGCAGTTGGGGCCGGTTGTGTAAACAGAGGAGGAACGGAAGCCACATAAGCGGGGATCCAGGAAATAACAAAACAGAAAGTAAAACTATGCGGGGAGCACTACATACACACAACACCTGTAAATAAGAACCAAAGAAAAAATTAACAACGAGGAGAGAAGGAAAAATGGTGGCATAGACGTGTGTCTAGACACTGAAGCTGAGACAGAGACCTTACACTCAAGAAAAATTAATTTTTAAAGGAAGAGGGGATAATCAGTCTTCCTATTGCTAGCATTTTTCTAGCTCAGAGAAAATTCAGCAATCTTAGGCTATTTCAAGGGTGTCCCGGACTATTTTTCAGCCTACTAAAGCGTTTTCTCCAAGTGCAGAGCCTTTAAACTGTGGCTAAACTCAACTTTCACATACCGAACTTTAATTTTCCTCCCCTTTATTTTTGCTAAGTCCATTCACTTTGACCATAAAAGAGCGCCCCCAAAAAATATGTTAAATAATTTAGTAAACAATTCACATTATTTTGCAGGTTTTTACTAGGGACAGACTGCACAGAACCCTTGTCCAAAATCTTCCAACTTCTTCTTGCGTAGTACACGTGACGCATTACGTGCAATAAGTCGCATAACGTGAGTGGTGCACACACATCATTATTAATGCATTTGCACACGTAAGCCAGGAGCACAAAAGAGGGGAGTGAGTTTCAATTCAAGTACCAACCCCCAAAAAAAAAACCCCAACAAACAAAAATTCCCGCTTGGTTATTCCCCTAAGCCACTTGTAGCTTGGCCTTTTCAACTTTTGAAGTGGGTAAAACGAAAGAAGCAAAAAAAAAACCCCATCGCTAAGCTCGCTTGGGATCCCGGGAGCAGGACTTCTGGGGCAGCAGCTTTGATGCTTAGGTAGTTTGTTTTTATTGATTTGTAGATCTAGGTTCCTTTTAATAGCTCGCATTTGGTTTTCATATATACATAAAGGGTTTACGGAAGCTGCTCGTAAAATGTCACTGGAGGAGCTTCTAAGATTACATAAAGGTATCGTTTGACAAAAAAAAAACTTAGTTTCCCGCAGCTTCTCGTGTGTGTGTGTGTGTGACAACAAGTCTCTGGTCTAGACGTTGTCTGACGTTGCAGGTAATAAAAATGTACATAAAGGTGTAATTTTTGATGGGCTCTAGGGGAAGGGGAAAAGGTTGGAGTGATATCGTTACTCGCCGGTGGCAGTTTGATTTTATACGCAATTTTATGGCTACATTACGGCTGGACGACATCGACAGCAACATCAACAAAATTTCATGTCAAAGGCCCAGTTTGTACATATCACAGGTGGGCACAGGTGAACAAAAGCTGTGGCAAAACCATTTCATGTGTTGGAAAATGATTTATTCATGTACAGCAAATGCAAATTTTAAAAAGTGTTGTTAAACGAGCAATTAAAATGTACGTTTAAAGCAAGTGTTTACTGAATTTGTAGTGTAAATTTAAAAGGCCTGTTTTGCAATCAGGGCTGCAAACCGTGCCTGAACCGGCTCGGGTTCGGTTCGGGTTTTAAGGGTCCCTCAAACTGTACCATAGCCCTTAAACTTAACCCTGAGCCGGACCTGGAACTTAAATTTATATATTGATAGATTTGTCGAAATGAGGCGAAAAATCTGATATCGATATTGTAATATATCAAAACTTGAACGCAACGACTTAAACCCAAAAACATTTTTGCTTTTCGACTTAAACAAAATAAAAACAGGTCCTGAAACGAACCCCTGAAAATCGGTTCAGTTTTGTATCGAACTGGACCATGCTTAGAAGCTACAACTACTCGGTATCGCTAAGGATCAAATACCTTTTAGAGGGTCCATCAGCGAGTCTAATTTGAGTAAAATTCGAATGATGCTTGTCTAGGAAATCGAAGAAAAATTCGAAAGTTTCATTGTCCGTCAGTGAACTGAACCGAACCGTTTTGATAAATGGTTAAGGGTTTGGTTCAGCACTTCAAAAGAACGCCGGTTCGGCTTGTGGTCACCTCAGAACCTCATATATGCAACCCATTTTAATAGGATATGCAAAATCATTTTAAAAATGCTTTTCATAGCTTTTTAGCTACTCATTTAACCAGTTCGCATATCACTTTAACAAAATTACTTGGAAATTCGCGCTGAATACATAGAAACGACTGCTAGTCACCACATACAAATAACGCTTAAAACACACTGCAATACATTTACTGTATTCCAACATACATATATTTTATGCCACAACAAATTGTGTCTCTGGGGTGCGGGGAAACAAGCTCCAAAAACTGTGCACCACAAAACTTCCACTTCA
Organism: Lordiphosa andalusiaca; assembly: GCA_035044965.1. Taxonomy (NCBI): domain Eukaryota; kingdom Metazoa; phylum Arthropoda; class Insecta; order Diptera; family Drosophilidae; genus Lordiphosa; species Lordiphosa andalusiaca. The sequence continues at coordinate 3,131,148 of JAWNNM010003326.1, read as the reverse complement.
ATGGAAGTTCAACGAACAAGTTGCACTCTCTCCGTACTTACTTATGCATATGCGACACCCATAATTATCAGGGGAAGTCCAATGGGAACCGCATGTACGGGATCCAACCATATGTTTTCGCAAAAAAAAGAAACAACCAAAGTCCAATGTGGGGTCTGGGTCGCTGGTAGAAGTGACTTTAAAAAAAAGAATTGATTTTTATTGCATGTTTCGTACTCAGAACCAGAACCAAACACAGCCACTAATGACGTTGTTGTTGCGGGAAATGCAGAAGCAATTTATCAATATATGTAGGTATTTGTGTGTGTATATTGTGTGTAAAACTGATATGTGCAATATTGTATATAGGCAGACAGGCACGCATATTTCATACTCGACTGACTCTGCCCCGCGGGCTACACCCACCCAACCAACTCTCCGCTGTTTGCGTGCAAACGACCCCTTTGGGTACTGGAACTTTGCGACGTGGACATATGTTTGCTGTCGCCAATGCAGCGTAAAATTTACTTCTCTTTTTTTTTACAATTTTTGCCATTATTGTTGCCGCCGTTTGTACTTGTTTTGCCTTGGTTTTGGGTTGGGGTTAGAACATATGTTCTTGTCTTTGCAAAGGGAGATCCCAGCAGTCGTCCGTGTTCTATATGATGGGGTACGGAGATTTCTTTGTTTCAGATTTTGAAAAAAAGTATAAATGTAAGAGGGAAACAGATATGGAATTGCTATGGTACCTCGCCAATGATTTGATCCAAATGGTTGGGTTAAGTTCAAGTTTCTTTGAAGTCGAGTTATAAAATGGGTACTTATTAAAGTTCAACCATTTTCACATTTAAACATTCTGTATTGTTGCATTTGTCAATTGACAAACTGAATATTCTACTACTATCAATACATTTCATTAGTCCAGAAATCATTTACTTGTCGGGCTGCACTTAGATCAGCAATTCATTCATCACAAAATCAAATCATCCGCACAACACATATGTCACCAAATGAATTTCATTAACAACGTTTTCCCCCCATGTCAAACCCAATAAACCATTCGCCCTGCTTCTGCTGTCATTCAATGTACGTGTCTTTTTGTCAATCTCTGTGATTTTTAACCCATCTTTGGCCATTGGGAATATGTACCAGGAGCATCAAATGCAATTTGGTTTTCATATAAACAATGCAAACTAAATTGCATTTAATTCAATTTTTAACAACAGTTGACAATCAATTTTAATAAAGTTGAACGCATCGCAATTTCAAGAACCAAAAACACACATAAATCGGAAGGAGAGTTGTGTTCAAATTTTTTGACCCCATTAACAATGACACTACAACACAATGGGAGCCAGCAAGGGTGCAGCAACAGCGCACCAAAATGCCTCAGGAACAACTCCCGCACCCGTCCAGAGCCTGGGAACTGACAACAGCAGGAGCAGCAATAGCAACAGCCGAAACATTTTTCGTAAACACACATTTTTACTCACTTCAAAGGAAATGAAGCGACCAGGGCAAGTGAAGTTCTTTCGACCCAGGGCCTGCGGCTATTTTTTGGCTGCTGTTTTGTATGTTGCTGTTCTGTAGGGTATTTTTGGGAATATGAGAAGTGTGTGATGATAAGAATATTGATAAGAATGTGGACAGAAGTAAATTATTGACAAACTATTCTTACTTAACTCGACGAGCAAAAAAAGATATTAAATTCTTTGACTGGATCCAAAATTGGTCTCGGTTGGTTTTCCCCTATTTTAATGTTACTTTCTATTTATGCAAATTTTTTTCCATCTGGGTCCTTACTTGGTTAATGCCAAAAATGCTCAGTAAGGTTGGCCATTTCTCCATAAACTACACACATTTATTTCAAAAAAATTTCTTCAGCGACGAAGCTTTTTTGGCTCAAAGGGCTAGTCTACAAACAGAATATTCGAATTTTACGCATGTGTTCGGGTGTGGTGCAGCGGGTAGTGTGTGAGCCTCGGGATATTAAAGTTATTTGAATGAAAAACTTATTTTCTTTAAAAACGGACACATCCGGTCACCTTTACTAGCAATTGGCGCCAACTTAGAAGTAACTACATTACATTACATTAAATCTAGATTCGAAAGCAGATTCGTGTTCAGTTCAAGAAAATCAATTAGAATAGTTTAATGTACTGAACAAAGAACTATTTTGTGACCTTGTGTAATTCAAGTCTAAAGGGTATACCAAAATTCCATTACATCCACAGAAATCTGACAATTTGCTGTTCCCCAATATACTTGTTCTTTCCAACGGCGCTCATTTGCATCACTTAAACAACAATTACATGCCCTCGGGGGTTTGTAGACGCGACGACGCACACAGAAACAATAAACGAGGCATTAAAGTGACAGGGCGCTCCAGTTCCGTCCCCACCACACTGGAATCTTAATGCCAAGCCCAGACACAGACTCCGCCGACTACTACCAGGGAGGCATATGAATAAGTAATAAGGAGAAATCAAAAATACGTCTTGAGGCACAAAAATACAGGACTTGGAATATGATTGGCAGTCAAAAAAGAAAAAAACCAAAACAAGTAAAAAGCTTCGACTCTAAACTTTTGGCAGACATGCAGCAGACATGACCAGTAGAGAGCCTGCGGCTTGCCTACGACCATTGTTGCCGCATTTCATAAGCGCAGCGCGGCGGCCCCAACTTCCGGTTCAATAAACTTTGCGAAAAGTGTACGCCGTATATAGTTTGTTCCTCTGCTCTTTTTTTGCGCTCCTCTTTCTCCCCGGTACATATAAAATGTATATAATGATAACGATTTTCTTTTATTGCTGTGTGTGTGTGTGTGTGTGTGAAGTGTGGCAACAACTGACGTTTATTAACTGGTGTGTGTGTGTGTGTGTAATTGTGTTGCCGCATTTTAGGCGACTTGTAATCATGGGAAGAGAAGTGGAAGTCGCAGAGTGCGCCTAACCACACACTGACTTGCGTATTCATTGCAATTGCACTTGTTCCTGTGCGGCTTACAAATGGATTTTCAACTGCCTGTTGATTGTGTGCACAAAAGTGTGCCGGTTCGCAAAGTGCAAGAAATTGCTGAAAATTATCTAGGCGACATTAGGGCAAAGGGATAAGGGGCTATGAATAGTTGGTAAAGAGAGGGGGCAATAGACGGGGAATGCTTCTATTGAATCTAAGATTACAGTGAATAATTTTCTAAAGTTTTTCTGCAGCTGTCGCAGAATTCTAATGAATCCTGGAACTCCAAACTGTAGTTTAAATTTACCAAAGAAAAGTGCGTCACACTTAATTACTACTGTAAATACTTGAATCTAGTTCGCGCCAATTTAAAAAGCTTATTTAAAAACAAGGCTGCAAACCTTTAAAATAATCCATGAGGTTCGGTCCGGGGGTTCGAACCCATTGTAAAATCCAAGGTTCAGTTCGCGGAGCGGTTCTTGGAACCCCTGAACTCTTATTAAGCATACTAAATTGGCGAACCGAACCTCATTTTTCGAAAAAGTGGTCAGGTTCGGGTTCAGGTTCGAGGAGTCAAAAATGTAAGGCGCCTGGTTCATGGTCCGGTTCGCGAACCCCAAAAAAAGGCCGAACCGAACCGGTTCTCATGGGTTCTGTTCTGGACCGGTTTGCAGCCTTGTTTAAAAACTTAAATTACATATTCAGGTCAATCAACTTTAGTATAGTTTGGCAACAAAGATCTCGTCTTTAAATATAAAAATTATCAACAAGAAAATATTAAAAATCTAGAACGTGATTTCAGAATTTTTTTAGAAACAAACTAGAAAACCAAGCCATGGCATTTGTTAAAAAGTCACAGAAATCATCAACAAAATGTCCTAAAATGACCCAAAAATAAATCATTGACCGGATTTTTCAAAATCAATTATTCATCTCTTTACGCAGGCTTTAAAGCCGATTCATTGCCTACTTTTTGGCTGTCAATCAAAACCCTGTTGACTTTTAAAGCTCTCTCGTAAGCGGATAAAGGGCCTTGCTTTAATAGCCAATTAATGACATTTAAATGCCCGCACGTAATGTTTGTCCCCTTCTATGCTGCTCCACTTTTGTACAATCAAAAAGAAGAAACAAAAACACTTTACGTAAAAATACCAAAAACCATAAATAAGAGGAAGAGAACAAGTGAACGGTGGCAGCAGCAATAGCCAGCCAGAACGTTTGGTCAGCAGCAATCAAACGGTCGTAAATTCCCTGGCAAATGTCGTAAAGCCGGGCCCATGGCTGGCTGGAACATCTCCTCTTGCCCCTGAGAAGATTGCTACAGGTAATTACAAAACCATAACGCGCAAATGTCACCGCGAAATGTGCGGTCAATGTTTTGTGGGCCAAACCATCATCATCATCATCATCATCAACAGCACAACATCAGGCGCATCGAAGTGAGGATTTTTTTACTCTCTCAATTTTGTATTGCATAATTTTTGGCGCAGTGCGTGTCAGGTGGAATTGTGCGAAAAAAAATCGCTTACAAACATTTTTGGGTGCTGAGGGAGTATTATGGACGGTCATTAAGTGGAGGGGTGGTGGAAGTTAAACTTTTTGACCCGACAAATGAGGCGTAACGAGAGAAAAGAATGTGGCAATAAGTTGGGCATTGAAGCGCTTGTTCAAAAAATGAGTCCAAACCAAACTTAAATTGTTGGATCTTTTTTTAAGGAATATAATATATTTTTGGAGAGTTTTTACTGTTTTTTTTTTTGGTCCTAGCTGACTTAGCTAATGCTTAGCATTTGGTGACCCCGACGTTTTTATTTTATCTTATTTTGTACCATTTAATTCCTCCTAACAGAATAAATTCCTAATCTACTTACAGCATTTACATGCCAATATAAGCTAACAATTTGAAACAAAAGTCAAAAGAGGGGAAGAGGTAGTGTCTCAAGTATATTATCTTCAATAAACAAAGTCAACAAACAAGAAATTTACGTTTGTCAAAGCAACCCACGTACAATTTCGCTTGTATTAGTAATGAACATCATTATAATTTTTCCACATAATGCGACAACAACAAGAAAGGAAGATTTCCCACATAAATTCAATCTGAGGCACATAAAACACTTGGGAGTTGTCCCTAATGGAACTTTCTACACACCCTCACGAACCATATGTGCGTGTGTTTACGCTCGAGAAGCGCATAATAAGCAAGAAAACGGTTCTAGGCTTCCTTATTTTAGTAATCAAAGTTTTGCCTGCAACCAGTTGCTCAACAACAAAGTTTTACAAATCAACTGAAAGCTAGACACAACTTGTGCCCCAAGGCATTCCCGGTGAACTTAAAAAAACAAAGAGAGAGAAACAAATGAAGCTGAAATATGGCAACACGGCCTCAAAATGTCACTTGTGATACGAAGACATAATTAGAAATTGCAAAACTGCAAACAAAAACTTCTTCTTCCTTGACGAGGTACAGTTTTCTATGCCACAAAAGCGGAGACACACGCAGCAGACGATGCGATGCGTTAGGCATGGCAAATGAGGTTTACGAGGTTTATGCGATGGATTATCGTGATGAGGATAAAGAAAATGTTGGTTCTAGTTATAGTTTAACAAGGTTTTAACGAAGGATATTCGGGAATTGGAGACTTCTTTTTTTGTCTTCTTTGATTCAGCTTTCATTTCCGCAAGAATTTTGCGGAACTTCAAGCCGTTTCAAATTTGTTTTAGTCTTACAAGAATAACATGAAGCATAATCGTGAATTGAAGACTTGTTTTCGTGTTTATTTTGTATCGGCTTTCATTTCCGAAACATTTTTGTGGAACTTTCACCTGTTTCGAAGTTGTTATAGTATAACAAGGTTCTTAAGAAGGACATTCGTGAACTGGAGACTTATTATGTCTATTTTCCGCAACATTGTGTACTTCTCTCTAAAGAATACTTTATAAGTCCTGTGGAATAATGGAAAAAGAAAAGCCTTAGAGACGGGAACACTTAACGAAACCTTTAATGTGTTACTTTTTTTAAAACTGTCTTCCTTAATAAGGATTAAGGACAATCGCATTTCATAAATCCAACCTATCGTATAAGCAACTTATTTATAACGTCTTACCCTTACCCACCATTCAGAACAAAGTTATCACAGAGAAAGGGACAGAGTTGAGGGCAAGTGTAGACATGTTTGCAACAAGAAGAAGGATGCTTCGAGACGGCAACAACGTTGACATTTTGCGAACTCGACATGACCGGAATAGATAATTATTTATACAAGTACAGAGAGTAGGAATACACTTGTGGTGCGACATTTCTTATTTCTGTTGCATTTCAAATAGGGGAGAAAGAGCTTGAACTTTGTGAGTTATCCCAACGTAATTCAATTTATGTTTTTTATACTTCTCTTTGTTGTACAATATAGTAGGTAAGAAAATGGTTGTAGAGTAGCTGTCCTGCTGTTCCACCGCCTCCTCCTACTAGCGTAATGCGATTTACATGCTTAAAGCATTAAATGGGGATTTTGACAGCATGTTTGTTTAATATAGCGTAGTGCTTTTGTTGTTTCCGCTGCAATTTTCACAGCTTATAGCTTGTTGGTTGTGCTGGATGCCCCCACGCCCAAGGGGGGCGCATAAAACACCCAACTGAGTTTCGGGCAATTTGGGGTTTTTATGAACTGTAGAGTTTTCTTAACTACTTCCTTAGTCCTTTTGCCTATAAACCACAATAGAGACATAAAGTCGGCGATTTTTATGGAAGTGTGAGGTGGTAACGAATTGATTGTTAAAAGGAAATAAATAAAATTTAATTTCGAAAAAATCAAGCAAGGAAAGCTAACTTCACTTACATCTTAAACCTATCGTTTCTTTGGCAGCTATAAGAAATAGTTTTATTATACGGGCGGACATATAGCAGATTAGGTTCTGTGCAAAATTATAGTTCTAAGATTATAAAAAAAAACCAGGCTTTCTAAGACTTTTTTCTGTGAACCGAACCTCTTTAGATTTATAAGCAGAGCCCGCACCGGTACCGAACCTCAGATTTCGGATTGGTTCAGCAAAAATGGTACACCTTCTTTTAACTGCATCATGCTATGTGGTGGGTTTTGTGCGACTGAGTCTTTAAATGGACAGGACCGGAAATACAAAAATCTAGAAAAATGTTTAACATTAATTAACCCGCGACTGTAAGGCTTTTTCAATGATTCACAAAAGCATTGAAAATGTTTTTCTACAAAAACTATTTTTAAATATATTTTTACTTAACAGCAAATTATATTTTGAAAATTTCCGTGTGTTCCATAAATCGCTTCCGACCCAAGAACGACTGGATTCTCATACGGTTTGTGTGGTTTTTAGGTTCAAAGAGGTTTTTAGACTAAAATAAAATAGGATTATGTTAATTACTATTTAAATGTATGGCTTTTATTATTAACAGAATTCCCAGAATTCCAACTTTATTACTTTTTTAACTAAACCTTAAGCTGAACCAAGTATGCAAAAATAGCTTAACCTGAACCTGTTTCTAACCTAAAATTTTTGTACGATTCTAGAAAAAAAGGGAGAAATTCTAAAATCTGACTTGCTGCCTAAAGAGTTTATACTATCTGGTCGATATTGAGCTACAGAGTCTCAGAATCTGCAGTACAGTATCATTAGAGTCTGGTATTCTATCAATGCCATCGAAGACTCTATAACCATAACTATAAATATTAACTTTCAGTAACTAAAACATTGATACACTTCTTGTAGTCTCAATTTGTAATATAAATCTTAACAAAGTTTGTGTTCTATGCAAAAACACTGAGTATCTGAACACCCAAGTCAAAGAAAGTAGACAGATAAAATCAAATCAATCAAATAATTGCCCCAGCTTTGCCTTGCCTCAACTTAATAAACTGCACAATTCACACATTTAAAGTCTTCCAAAGCCACAAGACACTTTATTTAATAAATGAGTGTGGATACCCAAAGGATGCTGCAAAAAGATAAGCTGGCCAAGCAGCCATCAAGTAAATTAATCAAATTTTGTGCCAACACAAGAAGAACAAAAATTCCCCTCAGTTTGATTGTCAATTAAAAACGTTGAAATGGCAGACACCTAATGAATGGGCGCCAAAAGGAATCAGGGTTTGAGCTTGGCAGCTGGCACTTGCCAGAAGTCCTTGTATAAATTGATAGCGAACCAATTGTTGCATTTGTCCTGTGGAAGCAACGAAGGGTTGAATTGAATTGTTGGCAATTTGTTTTCACCCACGAGTCAGAGGAGCAGAAGGAGGAGAGAAGGTATGGGATAGGATAGGGTAGAACTTGGGGCATTTGTTTAGTATCTTTGTACGCATAATTGCCGGGACAATCGAGTCAAATGCGTGCGAAAATGTGTGTGGGTGTGTGTAGAGGGAGATTCTTAATTAAAAAGCTTTTAAAGTCAGGCAAAGGGCTAGCCCACAGATTGAAATGACAGCCATTCAATTTAGATGACTCATTTGTTAGGGTGAACGGATTGAACTTTTGAATAAATTAAGATAGAAATGAATTTGTAAGCTGGGCTTCACAGTAGATCACACATTCCCTCCACCATTTTCTCTCGCAGAGCCCACCTAAAAGAAAATCATTTTTTAAAAGTAGCACAAAAATCTTGACACAGTTGCTCTAACCCGAAAAAACATTATTAACCGACTTGGCCAAATTTAAATAATAAATAAAAAATGGAGGAATCCCAAAAGTTTTCAAAAAAGCCACCAACTTTCTTATATTTACGCACAAAGTAAATGACTTTTTAATAAGCGTTTGTTCTGTTCACACAAATTGAAAAGGTAAACAAAAACCAAACAAAAATTTACAGTCACGAAAATGGATTTCGGTGAGGTCCCCCAAGTAATTTACACGTGATTATCGCCCGGGTAACCCAAAATTGGGACAACTTTGTCAAAGCCGGGGATGGCCACCGCGCCGCTACTCTCAATATGCCAGCCAAGAGGTCGGAACGATGTCTGTATACATTATCATCTAACATATAGACAATAATAAATTTAAGCTTTGTACGTGACTCACGCAAAAAGCATTGCCTATTTAAGGGCGCTCATGCAGGATTGAGGCAACACGCCCAGGGAGAGAATGGAGAAAAGTGAAGGAATGTGAGGGAGGGATGGAGACTTTCACAGTTAATAAAATAGCGACTATTTTGTGACCGAGTTATAGAAGGGATTAATTCCGGTCAAAAACTATCAGTCTGAGTACAATGAAAACTGAGAAGGCGTCCCAAAAAGATCGTAGAACAGGGAGTAATCAGATTATCGCTCGTATTAAATTTTTAATCTATTTTACTTGGTTTTTCCTCATACACCCAAATCGTGCCTAGCTTTATTTTATCCTCATTTTCCACATTTTCCACTCATTTTTCTTAATATTTATTACTATTATACAGCTTTTTCATTTTCATTTCTGATTCTGAAGTCCTACTGCTATTTTTTTTACCACAATTCACCACATTCTGATAACATTTTCTTCATCCCTGTTTCTGAATCCATTTCTAACCGCTTTCCATTAAGTTTTTATCGCTGCGTTGTCATCTTAATTTTGCTTTTGCCCCAGCGCCCTCAAGTATGCAACACTCTGTGTGCGTTGACCTATTTAGATATTGGATGTAGGAGGAGTAGAGGAAGATCAAATCAATTCCTTGGCAAATTAAAATTCAACCACAGTCTGCGTAAAATTGACTACCAAGGCCAAAAAAGGAGCATGGTGCCAAAACTAGGAATGGCACAAGTTTTCCGATTATATTGCTCAATGAACTTCAACGTCTCTCTCTTAATCTGTCTGGGCAAAGTGCAGCTAAAACTACTTCAACAATAAATTCCAAAACACAATTTACTTTTTTTTTTGCTCCCTCTTCTTGTGTGCCAGCAGCAGCAGAGCAATCAATTTTTACGACAATTTAGTTTGCCAAACTCAACAAGAACTTGACAATCAATAGGAATAGTTTAATGAAATGCACTGAAGGGCGGGAGGGATGGGAGGATGGTGGGGAGCAGGGGTGGCTAGACAAATTTGTGGGCTGCTGCTGGATTTAACTTCCGGTAGGTAGCTTACTAACGAGAGCATGTGTTGAATGCATTTACACCGCTTTTTAGAGTGCAATAACCCGGCACACAAATCCCCAACAATTTCGCCAAGTCATGAAGCCGAAGAAAATGTAGGAGATGACAGTCAGGCGGTTAAATGACGTAGGTGGCAGCGGTTGTAGCTGTAGGAAGGTAATTTTACAAGGGCGTAAATCACCTCATCTACCCGACGAACATAGTTAAGTGTTGTAATAGTCAGTTGTAGACAACCCATTTTAATGATTAGGTGAAAGGAGTTTCGGAAAAATTGCAAGAAACCCGTTTTTTAAAACTCTCAATCTTTTCTTTTGTGGCATTTATATCTTTAGTTCGTGTTGAACTACCTTGATAACGGCAACGGCCACACAAATTTTGCATAAAATATATATATTTGCTATGCTTCTTTTTTCCGGTTCGACAAAAGCTTTGAGCGATTGTACGAAGGTTGCCCTTAACATTTCGGGTAAGGCTTATGACTGCTGAATGTACTGATCAGTACCAAGGCTGCAAACCGGTCCGAACCCGAACCCCTGAGAACCGGTTCGGTAAGGCTTTTTTGGGGTTTTGCGAACCGGACCATGAACCAGGCGTCTTACATTTTTGACTCCTTGAACCTGAACCCGAACCGGACCACTTTTTCGAAATATGAGGTTCGGTTCACCCAGTTAATATGCTTAATGAGAGTTTTCAAAATTCGTCAATAAATGACTCGACGTCTGATTGCGAACACGAGAAGATTAAGAAAGCAATAAACAAATATTAAATATAAAATCTGTGATAAATGTTATAGATTCCTTTGAAAATTGTCCAAGATTTCATCCATCGAAAGAGTGTTTTAAAATTTTGGAAAGGTCATAATAACGAAAGCTTAAAAAATATTGGTTTTACTATACTAGCTGTATCAGCAACTCAGGTATCAGTTGAACGAGCATTTTCAATTCTTAAGTTGGTTTTTTTCTGATTTAAGAGCTAGATGACTAAATTATGATAAAGCATATGCCGAACTTTTATTTTATGTGCAAGTAAACCAAGGTTCGAACCGGAACCTTGGGTTCGGGGGTTCCAAGAACCGATCCGCAAACCGAACCTTAGATTTTACGATGGGTTCGAACCCCCGGACCAAACCTCATGGATAATTTTAAAGGTTTGCAGACTTGATCAGTACTGATTTTTGGGTTGTTGTTCGATGAAAAATAAGGAAATTCTTAAGCAAATATTATTGTTATTTTATTTGTTAGCTAGAAATATATAAGGCAACCCTCTGCCACAGCTACTGTGCATTTTCCAATACAAAACTGTCGCGAGTACTCCACTATTTTGTACGCATGCATTCACAGCGTTTGAGCATAAAACGCATTTAGAGGAATGTATTCATACAATGCCGGCGTGTAATCTATGCCAACAGATACTTTTACCCCAACACAATCCCGGCAAAATATGTATGTACATAAAGTGAACAGCGCATTGAATTTTGTGTTTCTTTGCAGTTTTTATGATTGCTTTCTGTATGCAAATGCACAACTAGGAAAACTCCAAACAAATGCAACCAAGCGTAGCTGCTTTTGTTTTCTTTAAGAGAAATAAAGTAAAAAAGAAATAAAGTTAGCTTGTGCGTTTTTCTTTAACCTCTTTGAATAAACAATCGAAAAAGAACTGAGAACAATTATATTAAAATTAACAAAACAAAATATTTACTCACCTTCGGTTTCAACGGTATTGTTCACCATGGTGCTGGTTGTTTTAGTTGGAATGTAAGGAAGTATATATAAATATATTTAAATTATCCAATTAATTCAACTGAAATTCAAAAAATTTTAAAATATAATAAAGCATTAAAAGAATATGAAATAAAGATAAGTTTTAAATTGCTAGGTGAAAATACATATAGTTTGTAAGACGGTTTAAGTGGCTGCAAATCGGAGAAACTTTAAATTGCGAAAATATCAAACTACATTTATGCAGCTCATATCCTTAAGACCAATATTCTAAACGAAATTGTGAATCTGAACCAGTTTTAAGTGAATCATCCAACTCAGGATTATCCAGCAACAGCCCAAACTATAAATTCTTAGTCTAAATAACTAAACCGTTTCAAGTATAGGAAGACATCTTCCTATATTAACGTCTAAGATATGACTCTGAACCACTCTTGCACCGGTTCGATTCTTAAAATATCCAACTCCATATTACCTACCTAAATATCCAATTTTAAGTTTTTAGTTTAAATTACTTTTAAGATATGGCTCCAAAGCACTTTTGAACCTTTCATGATCGACATGAGCTAACTAAAATATAATACAACTATTTTTCAAAATTTTAATATAACAAAATTCGAAAAATTGGTATTGTACCTCAATTTCGGTCAGTAAGTGCAGTTCTTTAGCAATCAATTATATTTCCAGTAGCCGCGTTCACCAGAAGAACTTGCTCCCAGATCATTTATGAAGTTTTAAAGATCTAGAAAGGTCGAAGTTTTAAAACCTATTTCTGTTTTTACCCTGACCCTTAATTTCACCCAATGTCAACTCCGTACCCTTAAGTCTGCTCGAAATGTCACAATTTCGGAGTTTTAAAGTTGCTTCTTTCTGTTCAAGGATTGCCCTTAGTTCCACCGAAACATAAGTCTAACAATTGTCTGAGCTGTCCCCAAATCTGTTATTTTTTTGGACGTTTGATTGTGCGGAAATTTGAAAAACTATATATCTAGGTTTCCAATACTATTGGATGTAACATAAAGTTAGGTTCGTTGGGTTCGAACACATTATAAAGTACTAGTTCTACTTTTTAAATGTATTATACACCAGGATTTTTGTTTAAGCCAACACAGATCTTTAAAATATCACAAATATGTCATAGAAACCTTTCCTTTGTCTTTTTCTCGAACTTTTACTTTAATTTTCTAACATTTTCTAAATTGAATATTTTTTTAAATTAATATTTCTTTGAAAGCCATGCTCCTGGCATTAGTTAAGGTGAAGTAGCACTACTAAAAAAGAGAAAGAAAAGGGGTTACGCACCCAAGTCGATAAGCAACTTTTGAAGAAGGAATGTTTACTGAAGACAGCCATTTTAAGAGGTCAGTGGACAATTAAAGGAGATCACGAATTTTTTAAAAAGGTTTTTCAGCTTCATTATTCCAGAATCGACAAGAAATTATAAAGGGGACGTGACTAAAATTCCCAAAACGTTTTCTTTGTAGAACTTGTGAGTTCTTTGAACCGAACCGAACAGTTTTGAGGTGAGGTTTTTGGTTCGGTTAAACAGTTTCGAAGAGATGATGGTTCGGTTTGGACCGATACAATCCAAAATCCGGTTTCTAATCGAGAAACTTTTGGAAGCGTATGTGTTAAGCAGGTGTATGAGATACCGGTCCCGCTAAATCATTTAATAGAAATATCTAAAAACAGCCTATGAATGTCAATCAAAGTCAATTGAAGTCAATTGTAAACCAAAAAATATCAAATAAAACAACAACCACACTAGCGAAATACACTCATTAAATTTAATTTACGACCCACACGTGAAAAGTTCCCAGGTTTATGCATCTAGCATTGATTTGTTTATGGCTATTGAAATTTATGGCAAAACACAGGGGAAATTGTCATAGGCTATGTCTTGGACCAAAAACCCCGAAATTTCTAAAATAATCATCTGAATTTTGATATTTTTCATTTGAGCTTATATTACTATGAAGATTTCATAGAGGCAATCGTAGACTGGTTAATAGGAGGTGTATACCAAACTGTCAAATAACGCGGAATTTGCAAAGCAAAAGTATTTCAAATGAAAACAATAGTAAACATTACATTTTCTAAAATAAGGGCCACAATATTTTTCAAAATAGCCAAAATAGCTAGATTGGGTGCGAAAGTAGCTGAATTGCCAACACTGCTAGCTCTGCCGTTCGTCTGCCATTCCACCCTGTCCGTCATCGGGTCGTCTGCCATTCCACCCAGTCCGCCAACTTTGACGGACAGAATAAAATGACAAACGACCCGATGACGGACAGAATAGAATGGAAGAGAGAGCGGGAGAGAGAGAGAGAGCGGAGAGAATGATGGGGAGACACAGAACTTTAACAATTGCACTGTACTTACTCCAAAACGATGCACAATTACAGTTTGTTTATAACAATTACACAAACACACTCAGATATGAATTTCTGTGGTAAATCTTTATGGCAATTTGCAAGCGCCCTCCGTGGAGTACTGATCGCGTCGAATTAAATTCACAGACTGAGCAAGGAAGGAAGACAAATACTAAAAGGAAACTAAAAGCGGCGACGCAAGCAGAGGGAAGCTGCGCAGGCGGCTTTAAGTGGAAGCGGGATGGCAAATGTATACAGTGGGTCAAGAAAGTGTTTTTACACAAGAAAAAACTCAAACTATTACCAAATCCAAATCCATCCAGTTTTAACATATTAAGAATTATAAAACAATTAAACTCTATATTATTGTCTATATGTGTCAAGAAAGTGTTTTTACAATGTGTAAAAACCCAAATACTCTCAGCACAGGAGCTCAAATGATAATATAAAATATTGAGTGCATAAACAATCAAAATAAAATAAAAACACAAATTCACAGTTTAGAGAAAGCTCTTTGTTTGTGCAAAACCAGTTAAAAATGTGAGTTTTTCTTGTGTAAAAACACTTTCTTGACCCACTGTATGTGTTTGTGGGTTTGTTGATGTTTGACGGTTGAAATTTGAAATAATTTCAAATGGAAATTTCAAAAGTTTAAAAGTTTAACGGCGGTTACCGACACATGACAAATCAATTTCAGGCCGCCGGGAGAGATAATAAAAGTGAAATTGGTATCTAAAGTGCCGGTAAAACTTGTCTTACGCATAAACAACACTAAACAAGTTCAGGTGCGTAGATAGAAATTGTGCGACAGTTTTCACCATGAAAATGAAAATCAAGCCTGCAATTTGAATAAAAAAAATTAATCACAATTGACGGCGGAAGAGGGGGCGACGGCGAGGTGACCAGCTTTACCTTTACCTAAAACAAAGAAAAGAAGAGACGCTTAAACACTAAACAAAGATTCCACTTACTCATACTTACATATATATATAACTTACATATAAGGCAAAGAGACAACAGTCAACTTTTGAAGGTCGTCAACCAGCAGAGAGGACAATGAAACAGGAAATTAATCGACAGTTCACTCATACAAACACGCATACATACGTGCATACTAATGATATTTTAAGTAAACAAAATTTGAATTTCTAACGTATTTAAATATGTTAGACGTCGTTAGAGTTTACTTACGTTACGCTTACGTGGTCAATCGATAGCTGCATATATCGATATTTCGCTGGTGGAAGCGATACTTATTAAAATTAGGAGTAAAACAAACACAAAAATACTGGAAATATGCTACTTTGGGTAGCCACCAACCAGCTAGGTAGGGGTGGCGGGACTAACAGCCAGAAGCACTTATTAGAAGGACTTATCGTGAAGGTAGTCATTGTGCCATCTTCAATTTAAACTCTTCTCCTTCACATGAACTCATGCGCGGCCCTGAACAGCTGACCCATCGCAGTCACAATCACTTCAAACTTGCTCATCTCTAACAAAACAACAGAGCAAAAATTTCGTGAGGCTGAGGACGCTTACAAAAAATCATTAAAAAAATGTTTAAGACAAAAAATAGAAGTCGCATAGAAACTTTTAGTCGATCAGATAAATTTGCCCTTATAAATGCCGTGAGACAGAAGACCGAGTTGTGGGATGTCACCGATCGATATTTTGCCATCAACTCGGCTTGGCAATCGATTAGCAAGGACATCGACAAGGACAGTGAGTAGAAGCAATGGCAATCTGAGCATTAACTAATCCTTGAGCTTCCAGTTACGGACTGCCGGAAGGCTTGGCATAGTCTAAGGGACAGTTGTCGCTATCAACAAAAACAGGCGAATCGCCGTGGAAGTCAGCAGGATAAGTAAGCTATATAGAAGATATATTTGCTATATATTTAAGACTTTCATGTATTCGCTTTTAATTTTCTAGAATTTTGGAGACCCACATCTAACGAAACCTATGAAGTGGATTCATCGGAATCCCCAGTTCAATATGTAGGACCCTTTAACGTTTTTAGAAAACGGCTCTTTATAAGATAATAATATTACAGCCAAAGAAGAAACGTGTTGCCCGGAGATCATCCACTGCTCAGGAAACGAACTCGGCTAAAATGACTCGGCTGTTTGAACAGCTTCTTAGACAACAACAGCAATTACTGGGTGTACCTCCTCACCCCGATGCAGCAACAACAACGGCGACAGAACAACCAGCCGCCACTCTGCACCACCACGAAATGTTTGCCTTTTGGGATACATTCCTTTCCGATATGCCACCCAGGACATTCCTTTTCGGCATCTCTAGTATGACAATCGGTTCCTTTCGCCAGTCCACATCTCCCATATAATCCTTTCGTCCCATCCGCATCAGATAATTGTGCAGTAGACAGCAGGCAGAGATAATTTTTTGTGCTCTCTCCGGTTTACAACACAAAGGACGTTGCATGCACTTCCACTTCCAGCTAACTATGCCAAATGTATTCTCTATGCTGGAGCTGAGTGCCTGCATTAGGTGCTCATTGAATAGTTCTTCTCTGTGGCCAAGTACACTCCTTATCGAAGACGGTTTCATGATTCGTTTGCACAAGGGAAAAGCCTCACTGCCAATCAGAAAGTAAGGCAGTTGATTACGATCACTGGAAAAGTCCACCTGGTCGTCTAGAACATCTTTGCCGAATTTGGAATTGGCGAAGATGTTGTGTTGACCTTGGTTAACACAGCCAGCCACATCCAAGTAGGTGAAAGTGTGCGAGGCATTTCAAATAGCTAGTATTACAATGGAACTGAAGTTCTGAAAGGAGACCTTTTAAGGGTAAAACTGAATAATTTGCATTTGTTTTTATGACTCACTCTACTTGTGTAAGCGGTTGCAATGGGCACATGGTGGCCACCAATGGCACCAACGCAATTTGGCAAACTGTAAAGATTTTCAAACTCCCTGGAAAATTCTAGCATGGTCTTGTTCTCCCAGTTGGGCACCTCGTTTTTTAACTCCATGCAAATGGCATCGCAAACTATAACAATGATGAAGCCCAACCGTTGCTTGCTAATACGATATGCTGTGCCCACCTGCTGTTGCAGATTGCCGGAGGAGAAGAATCTAGCAAATATATTTGTAACTTTATAAAAAAAATGGGGAAATAGGGTCATGTTACTTACTCCAAGACCATGGCCAGTTTGGTTGGTGGATAAATGGAATCGTTGGGACGAGAGCACGAATTGCAGCAACCGGGGATTTAAAGGACCTAAGACAGCAGGCAGCTTTTCGAATATCCAAGTCGTACATCATCCGACAGTAAACACCCGCAAAGGAACACTGAAACAATTCACCTGCAACTTGCCTCTACTCCACACAGTTCGCTTCTCTACTTACATCTGAGGCGAATCTTCCTTTGACAGCTCTTTCCTGTAGGTACGGATTCACCCAACAACTGCGTAGTTTGTTCTTTTTAGTGCCCTGTTCGAGGCTTTCCGATTCATCTTGATGCATTTGCAAAAGAAGTGCAGCCAAAAGCACATTGTTGCTGGCCAGCAGAAGTCGTTTGCTTCAAGATAATGGCCAGAGTTAATCTATACCAGATAATTTAAATAAACTACTTACCGACGGGAATGGATTGGGAACTGGAGCTGGTCGAGGCATGCGAAGTGGATGTTGCCATTATGCCGAGTGGATGTTTGGCAATGGGCGCGAAATTAAATCATGATCATTATAGTGTGAAAACTATTTTCCATAGCGTTGCGGCGAGGTGTTTGACTCAAAATGGAAGTTGACCAGATACGTGTATTAAAAACAGTAAAACGCAAGCCAAATACCGTAACCATCAATAAATCTACTACATTTGAAATCGGTCTTATTCAGTCTTTTGTCTATGCTGTGAAATGTCAAAACTCCATGCACCATTTAAATCGCCCGCCCAACTAAACGGCCACCCCTTGTCTGTTAAACGTAACAGTGTCAGTGTGACCCCACCGTCCCGCAGAGCCACTTAACAGCGTACGACTGCCCAAAGCGGACGGGCCAATCAGCAAACGAGTAGAGAAAAATTATTGAACGCGTCGCCAAGTGAAAATTGCTTAGCAAATTTTTTGCCAGTGAAATTGAATTTGATTAATCTAAAAAAAAGGGCAAAATGAATGAGGAATACGACGCTATTGTGCTGGGCACCGGCCTCAAAGAGTGCATTCTGAGCGGCATGCTGTCCGTGTCGGGCAAGAAGGTCCTGCATATTGATAAGAATAAGTACTATGGCGGAGAGTCCGCTTCCATTACGCCGCTGGAGGAGCTGTTCCAGCGCTATGGGATGGAGGCGCCCGGCGAGCGGTTCGGGCGTGGCCGGGACTGGAATGTGGACTTGATACCCAAATTCCTGATGGCCAACGGGCAGCTGGTGAAGCTGCTAATACACACGGGCGTCACCCGTTATCTGGAGTTCAAGTCTATTGAGGGCAGTTACGTTTATAAGGGGGGTAAAATTGCCAAAGTGCCGGTGGATCAAAAGGAGGCGCTGGCATCTGATCTCATGGGTGAGTTGGAGAAATTAAAGGAAAAATTTACACACACACAAATGTACTTTAGTTAACAGCTTTTTTACATTGGTGTGTGCATATGTGTGTGTGTGTCTGTGTATTCTTATCTGCTGCCCCTTTTTGCGTTTTCTCTCCATTTTTCTTTGTTTCGCTGCTGACACGTATTTGCTTTAGACCCCCCCCTACCTGCTTGTGTGTAATGCCTCTGTTAAAGAATCAACTTTTAAATTAAATTAAATTTATTTAATATGTCTTTCAACTATTTTTGTTCTTGTAAGACTTGTTCTTATTGGACTTTTGTGCTCCTCTGCCACACACATATTATTCTGCCAGGTGGCAACTCTCCTTGCATTAAAGTAATTAACCCGCAGAAAGCTGATTCATTTTTACCACTGTAATTGTTGTTGTCTGTTTTTGGTTTCGGTAGACATTGGCTCAACTCATTTTCGCAATTAGTTGCTATACGCTCTATTTATAATTGTGGGTTGATTTTTTCATTGCCTTTTTCAATTTTCTTTGCCAATTTTTCGTGTTGGCCAAATAAAAAAAAAGGAGCGTTGAACCCTTTCACTTTACAGTGAACACTGACTAAAAGCGCTGAATATATAACCATAGATTTAACTGAACTGTAATACAGTATCGCTAAATATGGTACAGCATACATTTACATATTCACATATGGAGTCAAAGTGGCATATTTTGGTTTATCCTTCCAACTGGTGTCTCAAATGCTCCGACATAAAAAAAGAAAGACAAACGGCATCCTGTTTAATTCTTCATATTCCAACAGATGACTTGTGTTTGTCTACAACAGCGTTAAATGTGTTTTAGTTATAGTCGGTTACTACTGTCCCTAAAGTGGGTAATTTTTAAAAATCCTAGAAGTTGTCAAGACACACTCCAATCTGCTATACGAATTTATCTGACTATTAGTTTTGGCAAGAGATCTGAGTCTTGGACAGGATTTACACGGAGGAGCAAAGTTCATGGAGTTTTAAAACGGAAAAAATCCAAGGATTGGTTCGGTTTAGTGGCTGTGGTTCGGTTCATTGCACGCTTTTGGGAGCTAACTGAACCGCGGTTTCGGTTCGGTTCAGTGGTTCGCTCCTAATAATTAGGCATTTTAAGGAGGACTGTTCCTTTTTTTACATTATGATTTCTAAAGTGAATTTCTAGATATCAAATATATGATGTCTGATTTTCAAGATATTCAAGTGAGAAGTCCAGGGATCAGTAATTGAATGATATTCTGCCGAAATCTGGAACTTATTTGCTACTAATGGACACTTTCCCAACCACTGAGAGTGTGAACTTAAGGGATAATCGCGATCAATGTATAACTATTTTCGAGACTTTCACAGACAACACTCAAACTTAAAAAACCCCAAATACATCAGGTTTCGAAATCCACTTCAGTTCACTTCACCCAGTGTTTACTGTTTAAACTTCCATGCTGACCACTTGCCGTAATTCTATGCATTATAATTTAAACATTTGCATGTATGTATGTATCTACACGTAAGTTTGGCGCCATGACGTCATAATGTTGGCCTTAGTTGTAGTTGGTGGTGGTGATGGTGCCTGGTAGTCGTCGTCCCCTTAAATTGACGGTTTCAAATGGAAATTCAAAACCCTCAACACGCACCCTTAGTAATCAACTTATGCTCTTTCTCCTCCTCTCTCCTTCTCATCCTCAGGCATGTTTGAGAAGCGGCGCTTCCGTAACTTCCTCATGTATGTGCAGGACTTCAGGGAAGATGATCCAAAGACCTGGAAAGATTTTGATCCAACCAAAGCCAACATGCAGGGACTGTATGATAAGTTTGGTTTGGATAAGAATACGCAGGACTTTACGGGTCATGCTCTGGCCCTGTTTCGTGATGATGAATACTTGAATGAGCCGGCTGTTAATACCATTAGACGCATCAAATTGTATTCGGATTCGTTGGCGAGATATGGCAAGTCGCCGTATCTGTATCCCATGTATGGTCTGGGTGAGCTGCCTCAGGGATTTGCACGTCTGTCGGCCATCTATGGTGGCACCTATATGCTGGACAAGCCCATCGATGAGATTGTATTGGGCGAGGGTGGCAAAGTGGTGGGCGTGCGTTCGGGTGAGGAAATTGCCAAATGCAAGCAGGTGTATTGCGATCCCAGTTATGTGACTGAGAAGGTAAGGACTATGCTTGAGTATGTAAGAGCCAAGGTAATGACATTATACACTCTCTTCTTTTTCTAGGTACGCAAGCGTGGCAAGGTCATTCGCTGTATTTGCATTTTGGATCATCCCATTGCCAGCACCAAGGATGGTCTGTCCACTCAAATTATCATTCCACAAAAGCAAGTTGGTCGCAAATCAGATATTTATGTGTCCTTGGTGAGCTCCACTCATCAGGTGGCAGCCAAGGGCTGGTTTGTGGGCATGGTCTCGACAACTGTGGAAACTGAGAATCCCGAGGTGGAGATCAAACCCGGTCTGGATCTACTCGAACCCATAGCACAAAAATTCGTTACCATTTCGGATTATTTGGAGCCAGTGGATGATGGTGCCGAATCGCAGATTTTCATCTCGGAATCATATGATGCTACAACACATTTTGAGACCACTTGTCTGGATGTTTTGAACATATTCAAGCGTGGCACTGGCGAGACATTTGATTTCTCTAAGATTAAACATGAATTGGGTGATGAGGAGCAGTAAATATATGTGTGTATGTAGGTCAAGCTCAACAACAACAACAACAAGAATCAGAACAACCACCACCATCGCTTCAACATCTGTGCAGCTTCATGGGCAAAACAAAATAAATTGAAAAATAAAACTGATATGAAAATCCTTAAATTGTCATTACCTACCAACAAAGTCGCTACAATTTTAGATGTGCAACAAATTGCTTGCTTGGCTCAGTATGGGATATATGCCTAGAACAAGTATATAAATGAATATATGTGTATATGTAAGGCAAATGAAAAAAATCAAATTCACTTTCAAAAATAACGAATTCAGCTTGTTGTGAAAAAAAAAACGAAAAAACTATAAAAGTGACTAAGGAACGATTTCACATCTGCTACATCGCAGAGTATGCCACATAGCAGCTATATAGAAGATGTGAAATCGGACCCTCAGTGTACATCTTGATGTATGTATACTTCCCCAATCAACCTCTCCAGCCTGCTTGAGTTTTAGTTGTAACCGATAAACAAAAAACAAAACAAAATATATATGATATATATTATCTATGTGTACGAGCCTCTCCCATAGTTGCGCTTGTTTCTGATTTATTTTGTGATCGACAAATTTTTGGGCATTTGAAAAGCCACAAAATAAAACAAAAATACTAAAAATATTATATTATAAACATATAATAATACCCTGCATAAAGTCACATAATATTTGTAATCCCCTTCCCCCCCTTCCCCCTCAAAAGTGTAACAAGTGAAAACGTGTTTATTTGTGTGCAACTCTCTCCATACTTCAAAATGAAAGTTGAAAACTGAATAAAAAAAAATAATAAACAGATGGTCAATGGTCTAGATAACTAAACTGGTATTCCGCATTTTCTGAATTTACAATTTTTAATAAAAATAACAAAAATAAAAACATGATTTAAAGGGTGATTTTTTTCCACAGAAATCCAAACGAAGTATTCTCAAAGCAGTTAATCTTATACTAAATGCTGGCATTTACCGTAGCTCTCAAATATTCAAGTGAATACAGTAAATATATCGTAGTTAAAGTAGCAGTTTTAATCCCAATTTATGGATTCTAGCCATGGCGACCGTGACTTGGAGGAAGAGGTCTGGCGACCGTGACTTGGAAAAAGAGGCCTTAATTCTTCCAAGATGAGCACAAAAGCTACCAAAAACAGTCTAAGAACGGAACTCTTTTCGGAGAACGAAAAAC
Source organism: Lordiphosa andalusiaca (assembly GCA_035044965.1). Classification (NCBI taxonomy): domain Eukaryota; kingdom Metazoa; phylum Arthropoda; class Insecta; order Diptera; family Drosophilidae; genus Lordiphosa; species Lordiphosa andalusiaca. The sequence continues at coordinate 3,108,603 of JAWNNM010003326.1, read as the reverse complement.
TTGATTTGACTGTATATTGTTCTGTTTTCAAAAACATTTTAAACTCAACTGGTTAGAAACTTTGAGTTGGATTAGGTTATAAATGGATGTAATATTATGGGGCTTGAATAGAAGACATTTGCTGGTTTCAATCTGAAGCATGCGTTGGTCTGTAGTTGACGACAGGTAGTCCAATGCATAACATAAAGTTAAAAACATAAATGAACACAAACTTAACGGTTTTCTATATGTGTATTGGTCGCTCACTCTGGAGTGGAACACTAATAGATAGCTCCGAAACTGACTCCGCCATTACAAAAGCTTAAAGTTGGTTTTGCAGCATTCCAGCTTTTGTCATGTAGCATTTGGCGGTAAATTTGAAAAAGAGCTACTCACCGTAGAGAAATAATGCTAAAATGCATTTAGACAGTCTCTGCCTAAAATAAAATTATCTTGAGAAGTAATTTTTTAATTGATTTAGCAAGAAAATAACATTTATTTTTAATATTTGGCCAAGATACTCACCCAAAACCACTTCCCATTTCCTACACTGGACTAGAAGTATGATAGGAGTCAAAAAGGGGCACTGTATCATTTAGGTGGGTCTTAAGTCACCATGACTGACTTCCGTCGTAGTTTTGGGTATGAGGATTAGATAGAAAGCATCCAATACCTTCTTAAAAAGGCACGCTGCACCTGGGAAATCCTGAACCAATAGTTATTTTGGACCAAATTCTTGCCTTACTGTACCAATTTGCCTTTCAGATATCTAACTTGAGTGACACAGCCCTTTGGGACAATAGTTATGGTCAAGTCTGTGTAAAAACTATACAAAATCAAAACGAAATTCCTGCTCCAAGTATTTGGCATGCATTTGAAATGTCATCTGCATCGATTGCATTCCTGTACTTCACCTACTGTCACAATTATTGAGGCTGCAGAAACGTGTGAAAGTTTAGACTTGGACTGATGCTCTTTTGTATGTGGTATGTCCTGCCGATGAAGAATCGACAATTGGTATGTAGAAAAAATGCAGAGAATTCCTAAGGAACTTGCCGAGCTTCTTGTTAGTTTGAATGCTGTCGCTGACAGTTTTCCTTTTTGCCTGTTTGTAAGCTGTCCAACCAAATGCCGGCAGCATTTTTGCAATTTCCGCACCAAGAAAAGGCCAAAAGGCATTTAAAACATTTTTTTATGCAGTTTGCATTGAACGGAGAGGTGGGACTTTAAGTGTTTTGGTCCATAATTGAGGATTAAAGAGCTAACCAAATATGGGAGTATATTTCAAACAAGGCTGCCAACCGGTCCGAAACCGAACCCCTGAGAACCGGTTCGGTTCGGCTTTTTTGGGGTTCGCGAACCGGACCATGAACCAGGCGTCTTATATTTTTGACTCCTCTGGAAGATAAAGTGCCAATTAACCTAAACTAAGTCGATTCTAAAAGCTGATAATTGAAATAAATTAAGTAACGATCATTATGATTAAGCATATGGATAGAAGGTATGTATAAATGTTTAATTTTTAACGTATTTATGATTCAAAAGTCAAACTATTCTTCTATGTGCAAGCGAACCAAGGTTCGAACCAGAACCTTGGGTTCAGGGGTTCCAAGAACCGGTCCGCGAACCGAACCTTGGATTTTACAATGGGTTCGACCCCCGGACCGAACCTCATGGATAATTTGAAAGGTTTGCAGCCTTGATTTCAAATACTCTTTCTCGAAAATCACCATAAATCCATTTAAAATTAAAATCTTCAATTGCTGGTTGGAATTATTGATGTTTTGTTGCTCTTGTCGAAAACCATATTCGACTTTTTACCATCTGGTCATTTTTTGTTTTATGCTTTTTTGGGAAAAATTTGTAACTGGTCAAATTGAAGTGAAAACTTTAGCGCTCAACGCAGCATGCAAGTCACATACTGAGGGAGGTGGATTGAATGGGGAGAGGAGATGAAGCGACGTTGTCGACGCAGCACTGGCAGGCATGACTAAGCTGCTGCCTATTCTGCCGCCTCTGTCTTTGTCTCAGATCCTGGCTGTTGTTGTTGCTGCTGCCATGGTCAAGCTAACGAGCCGGGTTGAGTGGAGGGAGTGGTGTTGGCTCGTAATAACAGCCAACCGCAAAAACACACACACACACACACACACACATACCAGCAAACGACGCCTTTGGGGTCAGTTGACGCGACTTGGGCAATGATTTGGCTCTGTGGATGCGAGAGAGTGTACGCGGATTTGGTCTTTTGGCGGCATATTGCGGCAGATGAGCAATGTGCAAAAGTGACGCAGTGAACTCAAAATTTAATATAATTGTCTCTGACATTCTTTAAGCATAATAATGTCATTAATTATGGTAGATATAAAAATGTACATAAAACAAGGACATGTTGACATTTGACAGCTGGCAGCCGGATGCAACAGAAGTTTGCAATTACACCATGTTGCTGACAAAATAAAGGCTGATCACTTTGTAAGAGGATAGTACAGGATTTTCTTTTCTCTTTGAAAAATCCTTAAGTACCTAATGGAGGTGACACAAAAATCTATAATAATTTATAAGTCTTTTGAAAAATCTAGAGATTTCCTGGACTTGTTGGTAAGATTCTTTACCCTTTTTACTCTACGAACAAAAATGCTGATCTAAGCACAATACTTGCATATTTTGGGTCATTACATGGCAGTACGTCTCACAAATACCAAAGTAGTTAAAAATAAATTTAACAAATAATTATTTGGTTTTATCCAACCCAAAGGGCCAAGCCCATCTCCTCGCAATCTCTTGGCTTGTGTGTTTCTAATTTTTGCACAAAAGAAATCAAAGCAACGGTTGAGGGTTTTTGCTAATTACTTCAAAGCTGGCGCGAATAGCTTGTGAAGTTGCTCAAAAGTGTGAGTTTTTATTAAAGAACGCCAACAATAGCTAAACATAATTTTACAATTGCTAGATTTATGGCTAAAAGCATTAACAAATCAAGTTATTGCATTCCCTATTTTAAATTGACTAGTTATAGCTATTAAATGGCTAAAATGGCAACACTGTCCCTAAAAAATAGTAATCAATGCTCTCTTAACATTAATACATTTGTAGGTTGATCATAAAGGCTATTCTGACGGTCATATTTGTATTTATTACTTCCAATTTTTTGGTGAACCACTTCAGGAACCTTCCGGTCTTTTGGAAACGATGATAAGTATTAGGAATACCATTAAGATTACAATTATCGATTCAAATTTATTGCTTAAAGTTGGGTCACCAACCTAGGCAAATTATTTCCAAGAAGTTATGCATTGATAAATCCATAATTTGATAAGCCCTCTGCAATTGTTGTTCGACATTTTTGCAATAAAAGGCCAAGAGATGAAGCGAATAATTAGCAGTCTTACCAAAATGTTTCAACTATACATACTCTTCGCTCTACTGGCCATAGCACTGGCATATGAAATAAGACCAATCGTGAAAGAAGGTGAGTAAGTCAAGGCTTATTGACGAAACCTCTAGTAATGTATGAACCGTTTTAGGTTTGCCAGGATTTACGGATATAAGCACAGCTCCATTTATTAAGATTGGAGAAAGTTACTATTACGTTGAGACTAACTCAAGGTGCAACTGGTTTGAAGCCAATGATAAATGTCGTCAAATCGGTGCCAATCTCATCACTATAGATACAATTGGGGAATGGAAACTGGTGAATGAATATCTTATTGCTCAGAAATTTAATCACACTTATTGGACCTCGGGCATTGAGCTGGGAAAGCTTAAACATATCTGGCTTTCAAATGGCCTACCTATACAGAAGGACTTTTGGTTTCCGAATGAACCAAACCATTTAAGCAACGAATTCTGCGATACAATGGGATTTAAAGCGCACCTTAATCCCACGTATGGATTAAATGATGCAAACTGTGGTATTAGCCATTTATATATTTGTAAAGCACCGCAACCGAAGACTGCTGCCTTCGTTGTGTGGTAAAAAAACGCTGTTGTAGGCAAGTCGATGACAAGTTCAAAATTTGGAAAATAAAATGTTTCGATGGGTATCGGAATGTGGATCAGAACGGGATCTAGATGATCAGTTTTAGTGAAATAAGTTCACTTTGCCATATTGGGCCGATCATTACAATGGTCTAAGGTTTGACTTTTGAGTTCTTAATTGTTCCAGGGTTCGGAAACGCTCTTTGCTCGTCGCTCTTGCTCTCAGCTCATAGCACTCGGCTGTTGGCTCTGAGCTGAGAACCCTATACAAGTTAAAGAACAGTTCCGCTAGTAAGAAGAGCACCGATGGGCGAAGACTCGCTTTAAGCGTTTGCTTGCAAATCAGAGACGGCTACCACTCCTCGTTTTCAAGGTAGTGGCTGCATCTCACGAGCTAAGAGCTCAGCTTACTAGCCGGGAACTTTGGTTCATGAACCAAGAACTGTGGCTCATGAGCCGAGAGCCCTTTGAAGGCCCACAATTCGAGAGCAGTGGTTCTCAGCTCAGAGCCGAAAGCTGTTTGATGGCTCTCCGCTCTTAAACTAAAGCTGTGGCTCACGAGCTGTGAGCCGTTTAGTGTTCTCGATAAACGACTCTTAGCTTTAAGGGAGAGTCGAAAAGCGGCAGAGTGCGAGACACACACGAAAATAGTTCCGTACACTGGAATTTCTTCAACTATTTACTATTACCGCTCAGTATACAAATCTTAAGATAAAGTGGATAATTCAGGATGTTGGATCCATGGTCCGGTCAGAGAGAAGTAATACACCCGAACCCTACAGGACTTAAGTAAAATACTGATCTTCATCTTCTCCTGACAAAATTTAAGTATAAGTGGCGCCACACAAACGATGTGAAGTGCTGCTTATCGCTGTGAAGTAAGGTGGAAGAGAGTGAAAATATACATATGGTACATCTTCTCTGGCTGGGAATGTGACACTATTTCATATCTTGTTGTTGCTTCTCATTTGCTTCTTTTTGTAGTTGCAATTTGTTGGGCCCCAAGTGCCTGTCAACAACTTCATTATTGCATGTGACAATGTGCCACCCCCACCACGCCGTCTTCCCCCACTAGGAAAGCAAATTTAAATCAATTAAGTAATCTTATTGCCGCCGCTGTTGTTGGTTTGCAAGCGGGCTCTGCCTTTTGCCATTGCCTGCTTTTAGGCGTCCTCACACTTACACTTAAGACTTTTTGTATGTCAAGCATTATAACTGTGGCAATTTCTTCCCATGTGTGGGTGTGTGTGTGTGTGTGTGTGCATGTGTGTTTGTTGGCTGGCAAACTTTTGCTGTGTTGCATATTTTGTGCAGATTAATTAAATTGCTGGCATGAAGCCGGTAACAAGGCAAGTGCTAAAGTGAGGGTAAATAGGGGGGTACGGGGCGGGGGCGGGGGCGGAGGCGGTGGCCACCCACAGGCGTTTTAAGCCTTTTTGGCAAGTGTGTGCAAAGATTGAAGTGCTTTATTAAATGTTTTTTCTTAATAATTTATGGGTCTACACTTACCCAACCCTCTCATCATGCCAATGAAGTTGAATTCCCCACAATTAGTCAAAAGTTTGGATTTGTTTGGAAATTAAGTTTGACGAAATTTAACCATCGGGCAAACTCGGTATCAATTTTGGTTTTCCGTTTTATGCATACTGTTTCCACATAAAACGGGTTTTCTAACTTCTCTATATCCTCCCCTGCGATTACCTGGAATGCTACGTATTGAGCTCTTTTTTGATTGTCCAAAAAACCAAGAAATACAGCAAACTATCCAATTTTCATTTGAGATGGTGAAGGTGTAGATCGAACAGAATCGCTCTAAAGATTTTAAACATTCTATAATTGTAATTTTTGTGATATTTCTAAAATATGACAGGAAAACTTCATCGGATCAGAGAGCTGACAAAACGTTGGACCAGGCGAGCAGTTGACGGCACCAATCGATGGAGCAATCGCAACCACGGTGCCATGAATAAGTTAAGCTGCAGGAGAGGTGAAACGTCAGAGCAGGCGAGCAATCGACACCACTATTTGTTATACAAATCGAGAGAGCTGCTGGGTCAGTGCAACAATGAACAAGTGGAGCGACAGAGGAGCTTAAAATCTGCCGAAATATCGCAGGAGGTGATCAATCAATAAAAATCGTAACCCGGAGGGAAACGCCCTGGAGTTAAAAACATTTATTTGCACTTGCTCTTTGTAAAACATCTATTAATACCCAATGTTACATTTTGTACTTCCATCTGGCTGGCTGCTTCAAGAAGCCATTTATACAATTTGAAAGTAAACAGACTTGCTTGTCGTTTCCAAAAGTAAGAATTCTGGTCAGGTTTGTACCCGGAATTCCAACATTTTCAAACTGTTAAATTAACCTAAAAAAGTTTCGGTGCGGCATAACAAAAATATTAGACATTCTAAGATCTGCCTTAAGATATTGAAATGAAAGATCAATATTGCTCTACAAAGACTTGGAATCTGCAGAAAAGTAAAGGATGGAGGATCGTCGGAGTCAAGTATTGTAAGGTTTTAGACATCTGACTCTACTCTACTTCTACTTTTAAATTTAAATGTTTTACTTAAGAAGTACCATAGTTTTTACTCGAAATCTGTCTTATAAAATCAAGCTTATGTAAAGCTTATGTAAAGTTAAATTGGAAAAATCAGGTCTCTTCTTCTTTCCAAATTAGTTGGATTGGAATTGATAAGAGTTCTGATTTTGAAGAACCGAAAGATTTAGCCATCTAAGCAGCCGAATGAATGTTAATGGATATTTGAAAGTGAACGTTGAAGAACAGAATTGGCTTTTAGAAACGGGAACAGTTACCAATTTGATACGATAGAAGTTAATAACGGCAACAGCATATTAATTGCTTATCCATCAAGCAAGGTTGGAACCAAAACCATTGGCCAACAACCTTGAACCCTTAACAGTTGCATCCTAAACATTGATCACCCCCCAGCGGAGATCCGTAAAAATAAGTTTGTTTGACTAAAAGGCTGACTAAAATGCTAAGGATTAATTCGATATATGACAGGTCTCCCTCCCTCGGATATGACTAATTTACAGGGAAACGATTAAAACTCTGCAATTTTAAGATCTTAAGTTAAATTGTTGTTTATTCTGTTCCATATGGCTGCTAGCAGTTACTACATTTCCCCTTTGCATTTACAAAGCTAACAGCAAAAGAGAAAGTGTACAGCTTCTGTCTCCATCAACAGTCACAACTGTTAGCCAAAATATGCACACTTAACAGCAGCTTAGCAGCAAGGAGAAAGCTCTCAAGTGCCAGCTAACATTTTAAGAGACTATGAATGTTAGAGATTAACATAAAAGTCAGCAGCTGCAAGGATAACAGCAGGCAGTTGGTTAACTTGCTATGCTAGAAGTGGCTGGCCAATAAAGGCATTAATTTAGATAGAAGCATGAAGTTAAGAAGTGAGGCAATATCTATTTCTTCATCTCAAAGATTTTGAAGGGAACTATTGTTCTACTAGTCTGAGTTTAGTTGATAGACTTCTTTTATTATTCGTGTTATTAGTCTTCCATTTTATTTAAATCGCATATCTCCTGTTAACATGTTTAACTTAACTGTTAATACAAACCAAATTATGCTGCCTGGAAGGAAAATGAAATGCAATGCCAACAGGCGCCCAATTGTCTTGCCCTTTGGCATTTTGTTAGCAATTAAATATTTTCACTTGACGACGTTAAATTACAATTTACTGCGGTTGGCCCCTGCCCTTTTTGGAGGCGTTTCGAAAAGCACAAACAGAAAAACAACAACAACAACTCCACTAACAACTATAATAATAACCCTTAGCCAAGTTTTCATATGCAGAACCAAAAAGAAAATAAAACGAAAAGAAACAATGGGCATTGAAGTGAAGGTGGCCTTTGAGGTTTTTGAAGAAAAGGCCTAGGGAACAAAATTATTTACAGGGCCCTGGGATTGTTATGCTAAATTCTATGCTTGTAGGCTTATCTCAGGCCAAATATGTGTGTTAATTTTTGTAAATACTGTTTACTAGTTTTAACTTCGACTTCGACTCTTAACTTTAGCATTAAGTTCAGCTAATTTTGTTCATAAAATTTGCTAATTTGTAATCAAATGTTCGATTTCCATTTCGTTCAACTTGCATCTGCATTTTCTATCCCACCCCTCAACTGTTTATCAACGTTTCTTCAATTTTCAATGTGTTTTTGCTCTCAACCATGTTTCCTGCCTTGTTTACACACTCTGGCGCTGTCTGCGACTCCATCTCCAGTTCCTGCTTTGGCACACTTCGCAGCTTACTTACCATTTTAAGTGCCATATAAATTCATTTTCTCTCGCACACACACTCTGGTGTGTGAGTACACCAAACGCCTTTTCACCTACTTTTTATGCAGTTTGCTGCAATAAGAGGAGACCCCCAGCCCATATAAGTAGGCTATAATTTTCCTTTGCAGCTTAGGCTCGTGCAATTGTTGCTCTGCGACACTGACACTCTGTAAATTATGCGAAAACAAAAGACGCTTAATTGCTAGCCGATGCCATTAGTGTGATACAGTTCCCAAATAAAAGAAGAGCAATGGCTTAGGGGGGTATTGGGTGGAGAGGAGGGGGGGGTACCTTAAGGCTACCGGCAAAATTTGTCATTGCTGTGCAACCTGATAGAAAACTCTTCGCATGGCAGGGCACACCGAACAGGGTAGCTGCTCCTGCAGCTGTGTTTACCTTGAAATTTTGGTTTTCAATAATATTTGGCTTTGGTTTTTCTGTGTGTCTACATGTCTTTTGCAAAAATAGCAAATGCATAAATGTGGTTTACCCGCACAGAGGGGGGGGGGGGGGGGGGGGGGGGGGTTGGGGTGGGTGGAGGGCGAGGGAGAACGACTGTGGGCCAGGGGCAAAAGTTCAGCGGTGTTAGCCTTATCTGTGCAACGACAGCCATATTTACCTGCCAGCCAAAAAAATATATATGATAGCTACTTGAGTTCAACGAGAATATTTTGCGCGTTTTTTTAGGTAGCATTTGTAACTGATGAAAAGCGAATGGTGTTTACTCTTTATTTCTTGCCAGGTAAGCGATGTCAAATGAGGAAAAAACAGTAAATTTTTATAGTTTATATTAATAATTTGCTCACATTGCCACAATTTATTGAACAGTTTTTTCCTTTTCGATAGAGTCGCTTGTAGGCCACCACTATTACAACCATCGATAGTATCGATAGTACTATCGATTGTACTTCCAGCGCTAGCCTAACCTAACCTTACCTATCTTAACCTAACCTAACCTAACCTAACCTTACCTAACCTAACCTTAGGTCAGGTTAGGTTAGGTTAACCAAGCTTGAGTTTTTCCAATGTAAAAGAGAGTGTCGTTAGTTGCTAGCCAGTGTGTCTGAACGCACGCCTACAATGAGAGCTCCAAGAAGTATGCAACGGATAGTCCGAATTTTTCTAATGTGAATCTGTTCTTTAAATTCCCAATCGGTTCTAAACATTAATGTTTTAAATAATGGTAAACTTTTTTTTACTTACTTGAATTCCATCTTCGTCTTTGGTTAAATCACGATGCTTGGATATTTCCAGACGGTTCCATCATGGTCTTTGGTTGATTTATAGCCCATGGATCTTTTCAGCCTTCAAAGGTTCAATGTAGAGACCTCTTTTAAGAACAAGTTGGGAATAGCTTGAGAATTTTAAGGCTTTAAGCCAAGAACAGCTTGTACATGTTTGAGGAACTCACATTTTGTTTCAAGGGTGTGTTTTAAATGATTATAAAATTTACTGGACTGAAAAAACGAATATATAGCATTTATATCAGAGTTGATCGGGCTTGAGCTAAGACCATTAAAACCTCAAAATTTGTACCTGAATCAAGTATTATCACACTTCCTGTACTATTGAGATTGTTTCTATGTATGTGAAGTACAAAGTGACTAAAGTCAAATTACGAAAAAGAATATTTAAAAATAATTTTGTGGCAAGATTTCCGTTTTATAATTTGTATTCAAAAATATATGATATATTTTGTAATTTTTTAATGGCAGATTTTGAATCAGAGCGCTTACAATTCATTGGACACACTCGCCGGATTTCAAATTCAGTCACCTTTTTGTCAGCTCATCTTAACTCTAATTGAAACGCCCCCCACTTAGACACAACACTTAGGCTCCACACTCTATAGGGTCACAATTAGCGTTCTTGCTTTCCATTCGCTCTCCTGGTCCATTAGCTTTCAGCCTGTGTCTGTTGTCAGTGGGATACACCAGCTTCCTGCCAAATGGCACATTAGCTGTCGATATGACTTGCCTCTACTCTACTCTCTCTGCACATTTGACTTTTGAGCGTGTCTGTTCCAGCTATTTTTATACGATTTGCTATTTTTTCCGGATTTTTGTTTGCCATTGTTGCCGCCTTCCCTCGCAGTCGCACTTTACCTTCAACATTTTTGTTTTTTTGTATTTTTTTTTTTGTTGGTTGGCTTTCGCATAAAACTGACGCCAAATTTCTTTGGCGTCAGCCAATGCTCCTCGGTACACCCACACACAATTGCAAAAAATATGCTGGGTTACTCTGTGACTTTTTGCGTTGTGTCTGTGTCACTTCTTTTTTTTTGTGTGCAAAATATCAAAAAAATAAAAAAAAAACAAAAATGCGTGAGTCTGTGTGTGTGTTTGTGTGAGTAGTTTGTCAGTTTTGTAGCGAACTTCTTCGTCTACCCTCTCACCTGACGGTGCAACCAAAAGTTTTGCCCTGCATGCAGATTGGTAATTTATTAGCATAAAATGCCAGCAACGCGTAAATAATGCACACCAATTTTTTTTGGTTTGTTTGTTTGTTTGTTGTTAATGTTTTGTTTGCTTCCCTTGGCTAGCTAACATTTGATTGCTCACACACACACACACACGCACACACACGAAGAAATATTTTATTGGTTGCCGGTCGCGCACTTTTTGGCACCTTCAGCATAAAATTCATTTCCGCTACATTTGAACGTCTCTCACATGTCACAGGACATGAAAGTTTTTCGTTCTTTCAATTCGGTGCGTATGTTTTCCTTTTTTTCTCTCTCACTGCTTCCTGACTGCCCGTCACCCTCACCTACCCATTTCAGGTCATTTCCAAGACTGAAGTTCAATATTTCCGTTTAATGTTTGACGTTTTGTTGTTGCCCTGCAGTTGAGTTGAGTTGAGTTGAGGATTCAGGGTTCAGGCACATTATGACATTTGTTTCAATGTATAAGGCAAGGGTTCTACAATAATAAATAGTTTTATATAGACAGAATCGATGATACTTTGAATTGCACTAGGCAACCAGGTCAAGTATTTTGAAGGATTGGCAGTAATTCTCAATGTCTTTTGAGTGCTTATCTCGTATCTGTGGACCGTCAAATCTAGATTTGCTAATTCGCGCCTTAATTATGTATATTTTTTCTTATTGTATGCACGTTTTGAGGTGATCTTTTTCGTTTGATTTGCCTGATTTTGGTATTATCTTAAATTATTAATTCTTAATTTTAAATCAATATATTCCAAATAGTTCTACGATTTTTTTAAACGTAGATATAGCATTTTATATACTGTACTTGCATAACAGATTGTTGGTCACTAGACATTTTAAAAGATCATGTATCCAAAACGGTATATCTTCCCTTTAAAAAAATCGCAGAATTGTTTGGCAGGAATTTTTCACCCACTACGTTTCTTTTCTCATTTTTACATGCGGCATTTAGTTTTGTAAATGCCACGTTTAGAATACAGCAAATACAAAAGAAAAGGAATAAAAAAACAAAATACAACTATTCAAACAAACAAATGAACTCATTACTCATTTACCTTGTCTCGGGAATGACGGCATCCTAGCCCATACGACTATCAAGCACTCGCGCGGCATTACCGCGCATCAAGCGGCGAAGAGTGAATGGGATCAAACAATACGTAAGTTTTATAAATGTAGCATTCAGTATTGTTTAGAAAACCCACATGCCTCTGAAGGAAAACAGTTTTCTAAATGATAATTAGAACTATTCTGTAATGATTTGAGCTACAACATTCGATTGGAATTTGCACAGGAAATATGTAAAAGTTATTTACAAGTAAGCTAATTATCTCAAATCGTGTATCCTTTGCCTTTGTCCAAGCAGCATTCAACTTTTCAACATTCTTTGATTAGTTTTTAAGTTTCCACATGTCACGTAGAACTTTCAATTTTTTTAACTTAGCGTCTTAAATGATCTACGAATTGTTTAGGATGGCCGTTTCTACAAGCGGAGTGTAACAACAGTATTTATAATGATTCTGTCAAAGCAGAGATCGTAACTATTCGAACCATTTCAAAGACTAAACAAGAAGTATTATTAGTTTAAGCAAACACCTCGATTTCAATATCAGAAAATGGGTAAATAAATAAATTCGACTATCATATTGAAATGTGAAGCTCATGCAGTATCATTGAGTAATACAAACATTTGACATAAACTATAAAACCCAAAGTTAGCTCATTTCATTTGACAAGACAAACATTTCCAAAATTTGCACAATTTCCCAATCAGTTTACTGCCATAATCTAGCCAAAGAGAATGCATCATCATAAGCAAAAACTTTAGCCATAAATTGGGTCACAAGTCATTCCATTAGATGAGCCAAGCCTTGTCATGCTAAGTGTAAGAGATGAGCCAAGCAAAAGTGGCAGGAAGACAATGCCAGATACTAATTCGGAAAACTCAGTGACCCGCAACAAGGATCAATTACTCTTTCCATTTTAATTACAAGTAGACAACCTAAATTTTACCTATTTTGTCCAATAAATAATTAGGCATTTTGAGTGTTTGTGTGTGTGTGTGTGGCACACTTAACAAGCCATTTGCATGCACAGGGAGACAAAAACATAGCCTACTTAATGGCGCCAGGGAGTTAAATGGTCGCTTGTACTCTTTTTGTATTGTTTTAATTGAAATGGAAAACGCGTTTATTTAAGTGCTCCTCGTGCGAGTTTGTTTTTCTATTTGCATTCAATTTCACTTTGCAACAAAACACAAATTGCAATGGACACTGAAATGGACCGAATGGGTAGAGAGAAGTGTTTATTAACTTTGGCTGTTTGATCTACTTTGCCTGGACACTTCCCCACCACAGCCTCCAACCACCCCCTTTGGCCTGTTTTCAAGGATGTTTGTTCATGTGGTGGGGCACCAAATGAATGAATGCAAACGCAGATTGAGAATCGGGGGCGAGGGGAGAGGGACTTCCACAGAGCGGATAATTCAAATGTAATTTACAAAAGCACTCGTTTGATTTGTTACTTCGCCATTCTGTTCTCCATTCTGTTAGTTGCCGAAAGGCTGGTAGCAGCAGCAGCAGTATACGAGTTGGTTGCCCAAAGGGGTTCAGTAAATTAGTTGGCTCTGGCTTTACAGTTGAAGGCAGCAGGGGGACATTGGCAAGTGAAAAGCTTCCGACTAACAAGCACACAAACCCCTAGAACCAAATAAAAACAAAATTAAATACAACAGGACGAACATTTTGCATTCTATGCGAAATGGGGATGCCCTTTTAAAGATAATAAGAGAATGAGTTAATCAAATTAAATATGGAAAACCAGAACTGATTACCATTTTAAACACAAATGTCGACGAAATTTCGAGTTTTGAAAATTTTTGAAAGAGTCATCCACTACGTTAGGGTATGCCAACATTAGTTCACCTCTTTGCACCATGCAAATAATATAAAAGAAATACTTTATACGCAGAGCCAGACAGTACACAGAAAACAGGTTCATCTTTTGGTTTCTATTATTTTAATTTAATTATCTAACTAATTGGATCGGCATGACGGCAAAATCAACTAATTAGGCACACAAATTGGAACAATTATACATATATAGTTGGTGGTCTATGGTATGAAGGCATCAGCCGATGCTCAGACACGCTCGACTTTAATTGTTGGCAGATTAAATTAATGCAAAGACAAATGTGGTTAGATAGTATATCAATAGCAGCAAAGTTCGGCTATGTAAGTAGTGTTTAGTCATTTTGGCCATTGGAAATGCCAGATTGTGTAGCATTAACGGTGGAGTTTTAGGACCAAACTTGGGCTAAGCCTTTTGGCCATTTAACACGTACCGCAAATTAACCTAATTAATGACATTTTGTTTATGTTAAATGGGAAAACTAGAAGAGATAACTAAATGTTTGAGATTTGGATGATGAATTAATTTGGTTCATATATAAATAATATCTTTAACCGAACAATGTGAATGCGTTGGGTTGTTAAATTAAGTTATAAATTGTTCTTAGAAGTACCAAAACTAAGATAGAAAAGTATATTCTATAATAACTGAAATATTTATGTTTAATCTTGAAACAGGCAAAATAATTTAAACATTTTAAGCACACCTTTCTTGTATAATATGTTCGCCTCCCAGAAATCTTCAGAAGTTTCTGCTAAGGCTCTTTTTATTCGAACTTTAACAATGAATGAATCAATGAATCCAGAGTCTTCTGGGGAATTCAGCTTTGAAGTTAACAACTTTAGAATTTCGTTAAAGACTTATTCAAATGACAAATCAGGATTGGAAATATTAGATTTGCTATGAGACCACAATATTAAATTCCTTGCTAATTCATTAGCCAAACAAGCGAGTTGATTTACAAATCTGCCAAATCTAAAAGTTGTTTCCTCAATCAATTTCCAACTTTATGAAGTGTCAAACTGGTTTTTCTTCCAAATTAAATTGCAAGCAAATCATGGAAATATTTTTACCATAAATCAAAAATGTTTTTGACTTCCTCAATTTGTGTAAAATTTCTCAATGGCCAATTTGTTCATATATAAATGTATTTTTTTCTTGTTTGTTGCTTGCTGAGAAATCACAAAATTTGTAGGCAAAATGTCATTCATTTGTCGCATTTATTTAAATTTGCCACAATTTGCAGACGAGCAATTTAAGGCTAATTTTATTTTTGGGATATGTGTGTGTGCCTGTGTGTGTGTGTGTGTTTGTATGGGTTATTGCAATTGTCGATTGTTATGTCTGACAGCGACAAATGTCAAAATGTCAGCCATTAAAAAAAATTGGGCAAAAGAAATAAGAATCAGAGTAAAAGTCACCAGAAATATTTATTTTATTTTGCAACTCGCATTCTCATACTCGCACACTCGCACACACACACTCAGCTCGCATTCCAAAGCAGGCGCCTAAAAATATGCCCGAAAAAAAAAAGCAATGGTGTGTTGTTGCTCAGGGCCAAAAAGCAAAAGTGTTGGCTCGCACACACACACACACATGCCATGTTCCGTACATATGTTTGTGGGTGAGAAATGTACGCAAACAAAAAGTTAAAAATATTTTTGTGCCATTTTAATCCACTTTTCAAAATTTATTATGTAGAAACGTTCAAACATTGTGTTCACCCACCAACATTTGTTTTTCCATTTTTTTATTATTTTGTTTGTTGATTTGTCCACATGTTTCGGGTCATAAATCTGCAATCACCAGTCAGGCTAGTAGCATTGTCAATGAACTGCTTTTTGGATACGAATTCCACAATAATTATGCTAAGTTGATCTGAGTTAAGCCCTTAATTTGATTGGCGACGTGGTTTTTCTTAAAAACTACTTCTTTGGTTTGTTGGCCTACAAAATAAATGAATAAAAAAAAAAAACCCTGCCAGTTTTTCCTTTTTATATGCCTTTCCTTGGGAATGCTCGACTAACTTGTATGCGTTCATGCTTGGCAGCCAATTCAAGTCGTGTCACTTTGTTGAGTTTGTGTTGAGAGTTGAGCCACTCCTTTCTACCGCAGCCCTCCCCTCCGCCATCACAGCGCTTGAAATTCAAATGTCAGTCAGTTGGTTCAGAGTAAAAGTTCTTCTGCCAAGGCTCAAGCTCTACTCTACCTTCTTCTTGTGTTCTTTTTTTTTTCTTTTTGCTGTATCCACTTGAGTCTCGTTTTGCCTTTCAGTTTGCAGTTGGGATAATGTGGCCAGGTGTTGTCTCATTTGTGAGTATGTCTGTGTGTGTGAGTGTGTGTGTGTGTACTGCTGGTTTCTTTTGCGTTTCCCTTACTGTCTGTCCATTTTGTGGTTAGCAGGTTGAGTCTGTCAGTTCTGCCTTGCTTGAAGTTGGCCAAAAAAAAAAACAAAATATATATAAAAAATAGAAACTAAATTATGTATTGAAAGGCTTCTTTCCGCACATGAAAATTTCAATAGAATCAAATAGTTACCCTGTCGTTGGAGTAATTTCTGGATACTGAAGTCGACCGGAACTTTTCTTAAGTATTAGTTTAAGTTGGATTGATCATTTTACCACTTTTTTGGGCAAAAATACAATTTTTGATGGTATGGTTTAAACATGGGTTCTTTCCATGACCATGTAGTTTTGTAAGCCACGAATTGATAGGCTTGAATGTGCAAAACTTATGCACGAATTGATTTTACCTTTAATTAGAAAGTACGCAAAATGCTTCGAAATAAATTCAATCTTTTTAAAAGTCAATTGTAGCATTATTATAAGAATTTCAACTTAATTCTAGTATTTTATGCTTGAACCAAGCCTTTTCAACTGTTCTTACTTCCATCCACAAGATTACATGTTCATAAATGAGGGATTAAGAGCGGCGAACCAAAATGGTTCTTTCTATTTTCGTACAAAAATGCAAGAGTGGTATCCTGTACCCAAGATATTATACGCTCAGCATGAATTTTGATGCTGCAGCGCTGCTTTCAGTTGCTACTGCAGCAGTCTTTTGCTCATAACTCGACAACCGTTCATCCAATCTTCCTCATTCCTTCAACGGATCGATAAACCATAATAATGATTATTAAATATGTCTCGAAGCTATGAACCATCTTACTTTAAGACTGTGAGAGATATGACGTTTTTTCCAAATAGCGGGGGCGGTTGGGGGCGTAACCAAAATTGAAAATAAACTTGATCTGCCTGCAAGCATAAGAAGTTTTTGTTTCATACACGTCAAACCTCTATCTCTTACCGTCTCTAAGATCTGTGCTATTATACAGACAGATGGACAGACTTGGCTCTATCGACTCGGCTGTTGATGCTGATCAATAATATATGTACTTTATGGGGTCGGAGATGCTTCCTTCTGGCTGTTACATACTTTTCCAATAACTTATAATACTCTGTGTATCTCTGGTACAGAGGATAAAAACAAAGTTCGAGATATTCGGACTTAAATAATACCGAATAGATGTAAGAATTTGATCATTATGAGAATACCTAAAGAAAAATCATACCCAATAGATGTAAGAATTTGATCTTTATGAGAATACCTATAGAAAAACTGTTTTTTTTTTAAGATTTTAAATCCTTATTGACTAAAACTCGTATGGTTTGATTAGTTGTTTTGAGTGCAGTCAATATGAACATGTCCATTTCCTCTGTCCAGATATTTCCTTAAAGAGAAGACCTAAGTCTAGAGGCACTCTCTTCAGTTTCTAATCTCTGTTGCTTCTTGGGAATCACTCATCGTCAATCTCTCATAATCAATCCTAAGCTTAACATCTGTCCTAATACACCCTCAATACTCAATTCTCATGTAAAACTTATAATTTTGAATTGATGACATGTCGAATGACTTTCATGTTCAACTTCTATCTGCTTTTGCTTCTTTGGATTCTCAATTATTTAACCAAACTATGTTTGGTTGTGTAATCTCAGACAAACTTCAAGTTATGCACAATTCAGATGGCATTCTCAGCTATTTTTTTGTATGTTGTCCCTTTTTTTTATGCATTTTTGTGACTTTTTCCACATGCCAAGTTTTCGCCACGAGCTACTCGTCGCATTGTTTTTTCCCTTTGCCATGACAAATGATGTCAGTTTTGCTGGCATAGTTTGGAATCACAGCGTGGCGTGGGAGTGTCAGAGTGGCAGGCAGTGTTGAAAAATGCGCTTGGAAAAATCAACACAAACATTTACAGCAAGTTGGCCCACCGCATCCGCATCCGCATCCGCACATCCGTGACATGTCTCGCGCGCGCGTTCACAAAAAAAGTTTGAAAAGAATGTCGAACAAGTGAGCAAGTTCAACCAGAAGGAGTGCAGTTCTAGGGGGGGAGGGATTGGAGGGCAAAAGTTTTGAGTGATGAGAGAGCATTGATTAACATAATTGATATAATCTATAAAATGATCAGTGCTGGGAATGAGGATTTTGTCCTGGACTTTTGCACAGATTCACACACATTTTTAGTTGGGCAACAACTTATGGCTTATGAATTTGTGGCCTCCGTTCAACTGGCTTATAAATTTCATAAGCCCAGGGACAAGCTTGTTGAGGGTCAGCAGTACCATAAAATGTTGGCTAAGTGGAGCTCAAAAACGGGTTAAATTGCAATTACGTGCCAGCCACTGGCCCCCCAGAGCATTGGACGCAGGAGCTGGCAACATGTTGATTGTCTGCCTTCTGAGTTCGGGATGTTCTTCACCTGGCTACGTGTGCCTCGCATATAAATTTCAGCCAGTTATCTACGACTCTTCGGGGTGCTGCACTGGCAAACACACAGACACAGAAAAAAAAGTTTTTAATTAAAAACTGCAGACACGGCTTCTTCTCTCGCTAATAATTCTGTACCATCTGTATATGGATGTACACTCGAAATAACAACAAACTTGAAACTAACCATTTAATCTTAGATTAACATCCCAAATCACCCAAGACGTCTCGTTATTAATAGCTAAATATTGAAGCAGCTCCAATTTGTTTAAGAAAATGTATCAGTGTACCCATAGTTTAACCCCCAAATCGATTCATAATGCAAATCTATCTGCACAACTGTCGAAAAAATATGTACATAACTTGTTCTTCGTCATCTGCCTGTTCCTGTCGTTTCCTTGCCACAAAAAAATAGGAAAGAAATGGAAGGAAAACTTGGTCCAGGCTTTGTGCACTAGCAAGAAATTGAAAAACTAATTTTCAACAACAAAATCAAAAGCAAGAGACGACACAACAAAAAAAAAACTCCGTTTGCATAAAAATTTCCATAACACAATTTCGATAATTTCACCAAAAAGGAATAAAAAAAAAACAACAACTACCATGTCTCCGTCAGAAGCAAGTGTAAAAGTAGTGTGTGATTTCTTAAAGAAATTTCAGTTGACAGGTCTTGTTGCTTGCCACATCAACAACAACGTGTTAACAAGGTTTTTTTTTTTTTTTGGTTTTGGCCTTTGACATTTTGGGCAACGGAAAACTCAGCTGAACTCATCAATCATAAAATATGGCATGTAAAGGCCAGCTCGTCAGGCAGCGTGTGACAGCATCTAAGTTAAGGAGAATGTAAAAGTTCAAGGCTGAAATTTTGAAGACATGAGTAGGTGTGCACGATGTGTGCTAAGGTCGGGGTTAACAATGATGAGAGATTTATTAAATTATAAAAGAATTACTGAGAAAATGTTATTATATGTTAATATTGATCAAGTTTTGTAGAAACATGTGGGTTTCCAGAGCACGCTGATCCTTACACTGTACCGTTAGACCCATCATCCATTGGCAATTCTTATTAATTGAAACTCTTATCTTGACGTACATTTGCCATTATACGAGCGTAGTCATTTGGGTATACCAGAGCTGTAAAGTAATCATTACTTCCAGTATTTAATTACTTTTCATTACAATACTTACGACTGTTCAGATTTTGGAAAAACAATTCCTGAATACGAATTATTTGGTAATCGTAACTGCTACTTGAAGTTACGATTGTTGAAATTGTAATTACTTATACAATTACTTGAGTAATTGTACCTGTAAAGGGTGGTTATATGTAATTTTTGTATTGTATTTTTACAATTTTATTTAAAATTTTATTTAATTTTTTAATTGTACTTAAGAGCTCTGATATATTTACAGGGCATTAGTTGACTATTTAAAAGCCACAGAAGATCCAAGAAATATAGCATAATTGCATCAAATTTGGAACTCTTCGGATATGCTTTTGTAAGACGGAGAAAAAGTAAATAACACAAGTACCCAATCTAAACTTCTTTCAGTGTATTAAAAGGATGTTGTATAAGATTTTAGATAGTTTCCGTAAGTTGAATACGAATCTGTTAACGGATATGGTCCCTCACGCCTATATTTATGGTATTATATACAAAAAGTTGCTTAAAAATCCTATCTATACCTTTTTTAGACACGTTTTATATCCCAAAAAAACAGATGTGTAAACTATAATTATCATAACCATTACCATGACGATTTTTAAGATAATCAAATAAGCCACTCCTTATTACGCATTTTTAGGTACCGAAAGTGTAACTTGGAATTACAATTATTGATTAGATTATTCAGTGATTACTAGAAAATGTAATTACTCTTACAATTACTTGAATAATTGTAGCTGTGATGTCGAATTATTGAGTATTTGTGCTTGAAATTGTGAACTATTAATGTATTTCTAGGTGTAAACTAACATTATTTATGGGTTCGAATGCTCATACATAATTAAGCTCCATTCTCACACATATGGCTTTAAAACTGTATTGCATTCTTAGTAAAAAGTAGGAAGGGTCATAGTTCACATTTTTCACCTACAACTACCTAAATAATTCAACTATTCAAGCACAATTACTCAATTATTCCTCATTACAGGTACAATTAATCTACTAATAGTAAAAGTAATTACAATTTGAAATAATCATTGAATAATCGTAATTTACTAAAAAACGTAAACAGGAATTGTTTATAATTATTTGAGAAATTGTATTGGTAATGGTAATTGTAGCATACAGATCCGCTTCCTGGATTTTATGAGTCAAGCTCAATTCTCACGCAGATACTATCAAATATGATGAAGATTCCATCTGCAAATCATCATCATCCTAAAATAGTGTATCTTTGCCGCCCCAGCTATGTATATACAATGCACTTAGTTACATATATACAGCTGAAGATTTAAGCAGACAAGCCCTTATCACTCGGCCATAAGCCAAAGTGTGTGTAGTCGAGCATCTTAAATGTAATTTGCAACTGAAACTTCTAAAAGCGACCCACAATCTGTTGGGATTACAAACTAAATATCCATCTTGGCCAACACTGTGGATAATTATGATTGTCCGTAACTGTCTGTTTGTTTGTGTGAAGCGGTCAGCAGCGCTTAATTTAGCATACCACAAAATCATTTTACAAGTGCTCAAGCCGTAATTAAATAAATTTGAACATGCTGTGTCTCCATCAACAGAGATACACAGCAATTTTATATAAAACATAAGCAGCTAATATTTCCCATTTAAACTCATGCTTCAAGTCAAATCCATGTCAATAACTGCCAAGCTTTTGTTCAACCAGCGTCTCAAGTTGTACTCGTCTCTTCATTTAAAAAGCCTCATAAAATTAAGTAAATGCCACCGCCCGCCCACAACAAAGTGCACAAAGTGAAAGCGAAAGAAATTGGACCAAGTTATCATAGAAATGAGTTATTTGTTAGACAGATCATCATTTTATAAATATGTGTACAAGAAACAGTGCTGCTGCCCCAGCTTGGCCGCTTGCACTTCATCAAAAAAGTAAATTGCATGGCTACAAAACTAAATACAAAAAAAAACAAAATGAAAGAAAGTAGAAAAATAAACATAAATTTCCACAGCAGACTGCAAAATAAATAAACGAAAAAACGAGACCAAGAAACTTGGAGTTCATTGACAGTTCATTAGGAAGCAAGTTTAAAGAACTTGCCCAAAAGTTTCTTCGATCATATGACAGGACCTTGCATTTTGGCTTGCGGAAAAAATAAATAGTCTACTTAAAAGGGCAAACGGCCAACCAACAAAACCCAACGAGAAATTCATTATCAAACACTGCCTCAAGGCTGGGGACATATTGGGGAGCCGGAGCAGAGCACACCTTAAAGTTGCCCAGCTACGCTTAATGAATGTTCGAGGGTCGTGAGAGGGGTAGGGGGAGACGGGTATGGCCAGTGAAATGTCAACTGGCGCATGCCTTTTGGGCAAGTAATTATGTTTGATGACTTGGCGGTCGCTTCTTGCTGTGCAGTAAAAGTGAATAAGCCAGTTGGAGTAGAACAGCAGCGCCAGACAAACTGAGATTATAATGCAAATGTTAAGTGGAAGACGTAGCGAGGGGGAGGGAGGGGGGTAACAACCATTCAATATGAAAGTTGAGCGAGTTGCAAAACTCAGTTTTGTGATAGTTTTGATAGTTAAATTAGTGGTATCTGTCAGAACATTATGCGCCACATAATTGTTGTGCTTGAGATAGCAGAAAAAGTGATTGGAAACACAGGGAAAAGTTTACTAACATTAAGTATAACCATTAATAAGCAGGTAGCGAGGGTTAAGTTTAAGGGCACAGTAAAATGAACTTTTTAACAGTAACTTAAGTAGCTTAGATAAATCTTTATGATGATTCAACTGCAATAATGCCATACTTGAACCTTTATGATTCAGCACCAGAGAAGAAATCAAACTTATCTTATGTATACATATATTTTGAAGCTGAAATCAATTCAAGAAATGTTTACGTTTTTAGTTCCTGTGGCCACATAAAGTACCCTGTTTTGTGTAAGTTGCATTGAATGACTTTAGAAAAAACCAACAAGTATGTTTTAGTATGTATAAGAATGGAAATTAAGTTAGGGGCAGTTAAGGAAGAATAAGTGGAAGGTACAGCACCTAGAGCCCTCCTTACTTAAATAAATTTTTATATATTTTCTATGCGTTGGTTCAAGCCAAAGTCTTTTGTTTATTTTTTTTAACCTTACCTTGTCTGAGTCCAATGTTAGGCACTCAGCAAGACGAATATCAGTTTTCCAAATGCAGGGAATTCGGACAATAGAATTATATTCATATTTTTTAGGGCGAATTTCCAAATTGTTTATCTTATCTTAAGATACGATCTTCAAGAAAAGAATATAATCTTAGGGAAAATAAATGTTTGGAGTGTTTTCTGGTGTGTTCTGATTCTACGACCTCATTGAATGCTAAAAATCCGATGGCTGAGCTCATCCAAGGCTAGTATCACTCTCAAAAGGCACCTCTCAAAGATCTTCGTTACCGACGAAAGCAAACTAATGTGGCCCTGAATGATGCGAACTCTAGAGGACTTGTTCGTTGTTCTTGTTCCATTCGCAACACTGAGCTCAAACTCAAGAGTAGGACTGTGTGGCTTTGTTAGTAGGGTTTCGTCCCATTTTTTTAGGATAATTTATAGATTTTATTCCTTTTGATCTTTGCTTTCAGCTTCGTAATGGAATGGATTGTTTTTAATATCCTTTTTTCATATGAAAAAAATAAATTTTTTTTTATTTTTCGGTTGGTTTTCAAATACGTTGCGTAGCGGCTAAAGGCCGAAGTTGCCAACTGCAAGCAGTATAAAATATTTCTATGTTGACTACACATATAACTGTTATAAATATGGAATAAATAGAAACATAGAATTTCAAAATAGAATGTCGAACTAAACATGGCAAGTGGTCTAAAACATAGAACATAGAATGAATACATCGCTAAGTAGATAAGGAATAACATAGAATAAGACATCGAGTAATAAAATTGAAAAAAATTTAAAATTCCGGTAGGTAAGAAGCTTTTCTAAGAAGCAGCACATATTAGTGAAAGCTCTACTAGAATGCTGACAAAATGTCATGTTGATAGCTGATTAGTAACTTTTTCGTAAGTATGCCAGCTTCTACATTTAAGCAGTGCAAGCAGCTTTCCAAAGGGCTGTTGAATTGACTAGGTTGATATCCTTGCTGTTTAAATTCAAGTTGAGAGCCAACAGAAAACCGACAACTTCTAAATATGAGCAGTGCAAGCAGTTCACCAAAAGGTTGAAGAATTGACTAGGTTGAAGTCCTTGCTTTTTAAATGAATGTAGATTCCATACACCAAAATTTCAATACGAATCATCAAATTCTCCGGCTTTTAAATATAAGCAGTGCATGCAGTTTTACACAGGGTTGATGAATTGATGAGGTTGAAGTCCATGCTCTTCAATTTAATGTTGATTCAAATTCCAATTCACAAACCTCTCTGCGTAGATTCTCCAGTTGCCTGTTTAACGACAGTATCTCTCTCTGGTCCCAGTTTAAATTTAAATATCTTTTTGTATTTTCCAAATAATTGTTAATTTATTCAACTGTCAGAAATAATAATTTAGAATTTTACAAATATTTTGTATATCCATAACATAATGGTAGAACATATTATCTCAGATATTATGCGGTGCTTGGGAAATTTCTCTCTTAACCTCGAACGAAACGATATGCATGTTCTATATAATTATATGTTTGTAACCTTTATAGTTTGTGTGGATTTTTTTTTGCTATATATATTCGTCTTCATTTCTGGTAACGTGTAAAGTGCCTGGTGTAAATACTTAGAAAATCTTTATTATGTTTTCTCTTTCTGCCTATCTCAAAAGTGGAAACTGAAAAATTGAAACATAGCCAAGTGCAATTTGCATAGAGTCTATTTTATTAGTTTCTTTGTTTGAAGTCAATTCGATTGAGTTCATTTGATGATATTTGTATGTACGTATTTATATATGCGCAGCGCTAATCTTCTGAAACATTGTGGGTGCATCAATTCGATTCCTTCGACAATTTCTTGGATAAGTTGATACTATCTAAATTTTGCTATATAGTTTATATATATCAACATTTAATAACATTTTGGTGCATTTTGAATGTTTCCTATAATTATGAAAAAATGGGCAAACCAAAATTAAAACACAAAAATCACATATATATATGAAGCACAAAAATTGTATGTATTTGTATTTCTTGTTGGCTAAATTGCGCTTTGTCTTTTACAATATCTAGAATATATTAATAATTCTATATCATTTTCATTATGTAATTTTTAAGCTTAATGTTCAGTAGAATTTGTTGTATTTATTAATTTGTTTGTGGTTTCTGTTGCTTGATTTTGTTGTTGTTGTATGTGTGTGTGTGATTTAAATAACTTGAAGTTTATTTATTTATGCTTTTCGTTTAAATTATATTTATAATTTAAGTATAATACATTTTGTACAGATTTTAAAATTAAATTAAAATATAGTAAAATTTGTTATATAAAATGCAGAAAAACAGACACAAAAAATTTAAAGGAATATTTGTATAGTATGTATAGTGGGGATCGGTTAACAAGTATTGGAAGGACATTACCAAAAGTATAATACAGTTTAAAGAAGTAAGAAGTGCTCACGTAACATATGTTTTTTTTTTTCAATTTTCTAAGTAGTTTAGTGGTGGTCTTTGTGGGGGTAACTTGGTAGCTTGGTCAATTTTTTTTTTTATCGAGATTTGGAAAACTGAATTTATATTGAACTAAATCTTAAGTTAGTTACTCATTAAGACCTGATATATTTTGTTATATAAGGACTGTACCGGGCATTGTTGCGAAATTGGAATGGGTATATTTATGGGTCTTCTAATGATCTATATGTCTTAAGTCATATGCAGGATTTTAAAAGGAAATATTAAGGTTCCTCATACAATCGAATTCATTTGGTACGAGATCAACATTAGTAGGTCTCAGTTGAAAAACTAATTGATTTGAACTAATAAATTTGAAGGTTTTTTATCTAAGACTTAAATAGGGTCACTCTTCGACCTTAGATTGATCTTACAATAAGCTGTCCGACCTAAATTTGATATCATATGTTAAACACGGGACTGGTACTAGAAGAAGAGAAAGTAATCCTGCTCTAGTATCGATTCTGTTTAAGCACATATTTAAATGTATAAGATGCTTATAAGAACCATTTTAATACAAAAAAAAACCTATTTCTTGCATTAAGTAAAAACATTAGAATTAAGTCTTTTTCTAAATAAAATGGTAGGTTTTCAAATATTTTGTTTTAAAATAATAAAGTCGTATACTGATGTTATACAAAGTCTTATACTTGAATATAGAAAAATAATTTTCTCTGAGCTATTGAGATTTTATATAGATTCCCTAAAAAAAAGCTGTGCAGCCTTGTGCTCAATTCCACCTCTGCAAAAGTTATGTGATTTATAGAAAACAGGTTTCAAATCGCCAATTTTTTCCGGAAGTGGAATTAAAAATAATAAAGTGCTGGTACAAATGTTTTATAATGATCTTGTTTATATTCTCTCACTCAGATTTAATGGAATAAATTAGTATAATTTTTTAATACAGTTTTTAGAACGAGGCTCAGTTTCAGTTTTTAGTTTATAAGACCCAATTTTGTTGTATAAGATTGATAAGTACGTTTGTAAGAAAATATATTAAGCTTTAAATAAAAAATTATTGTTAATTTTTCAATTGCGCTTTCGCATTGTTTTACTCAATCATAAAAGTATTAGTATTTTATAGAAAATCGTATAATTCGACGGATGTACACAATTTCATTGATGAAATAAGACTGATTAAGTATTTGACATTACAAGAGGTATAAGACCAGTAAAGACTCTTGATTAGCACATGCATTAACAGAAAAATGTTAGATATTGATCTTATAGTGAACCCATATACTTAAGTTTCCTTTTAGTATACGACTTTTTTAAAATCTATTATAAGACCTGAATAAATCATCTAAAAACCACACAGTAATATGAGATCATTTCGTATACTGGTCCTACAATGTACACACACCATTAAAGTTTTTGTTTTAAGGCAAGGTATAACTCTACTTAATCAGTATTATATAGACACCCTCAAATGACCCAAATAAGTCTTAAAACAAAATAAATTATATACAGTCTGATCTTTTCGAATCGTTTACCCCTATATAGTACTTATACAGGGTGTTATACTTGTGTATGAATCGAGAATTGGGCCAGCTTGCATTAAATTTTAATGAGAAAATTCTACTTTATATTAAGTAACATTTTCCAAATGAAATTTTAGCTTTTACATCGATCAAAGCTTTCATTTTTGTATAAGAACATGTAGAACTTATATGAAATCAAATTTTACCAGCATAGCAAGGTCATTTAAAAGTCAACAGCTCCTATACAAAGTCTTATGCACCAATTGGTAGTACCTTGCAGTGTTTAAAGGGTATTAGTCTTTATATTTAGGTACTTCAATTGAGACCCAGTATAAGAGCAATATAAAAGCCACATAACCTTATTTATTCATTTGAAACGGTGTTCCTTTCCAAATATTAGACTCAGTATTATGACCCATAGAAGATCTAACACTACCCATTCCAATAACTGGCCTATACACATATCGCATAGAGCTTTCAGTAGTTTTAGTTAGAAGCATTTGAAGTCCTTTTGCTTAATGTTAAGCGCCTTTCTCTTTGTTTTTTGTAGTTTTTTTGTTGTTGTTGTTTTTCGATAATTGTTTAATGCGTACGTAAGTAACGGTATAATTCAACATATTCTTAATGTTTGCGTTAAGTATCCATTTTTGTTTTTGTTTTTTGCTGTTGTGTTTTGTTTAAACTAAATTTACGTTCTTTTCAAGTGAACCACTCTTTGCCCTCGGAACCCTCCCCCTCCCCCAACCCAGCCGCCAAGCGATCCTACAGCTGCACCTGGAATGTTTGCGCTGGCGCCTTAGGCGGTGAGATAAACGGATTGGTGCTGTGCCTGGTCAGCGGTGAACGTGATATGGTGGTGGACACCGGACCGTCCGGTGACAATATTTTGGCAGCCGCCACATTGGCTGCCCATTCGGCGTCAAAGGGATCCTCGGGTCCTGTGCCGGTTGCTTTGGGTGGTGCGACAGCTGGTGAGGTGCTGCGCACTACCTGGCCCAGCCATTGCTCGGCATTGGGCAACTCTTCCTGAGTGGAGACAACCGACATTTCCGCGCTCTGCTCGGACCGTGTGGGTGACTGTGAGTTGAGGCTGTGGTAAGTGGGCGTGGTTGTGACGACACGAGGCGTTACCTGTGCGGTGGGCGTGGCGCTGTACGAGATTACTTGCTGTTGCTTCTCCGCTGCGATAATGTTCTGGTTGACGCTGCGATTGTTATTGAAATTCAGATCATCGCCAGCCGCGAGCAGAGCATCGGTTTGGGTCAGCAGCGACAGACCCTGACTCAGCTCCTGGCAAAGTTGACTCACAGAGTCGGCGGCGTTGGCAGCGGCAGCGGCAGCATCTCCTCCCGACTTGGCCGGCGACACCTCGGCTATGGGCGACACACTGCGCAACGGCGTGTGCAGGGAATTCCCAGAGGCGGCCGCCAGGAAGGCCTTCTGGCGATCAGCATTGGACGGAAGATCATTGACACGCAGCGACATCTGACGCTTGAACGGCGACTGACTGCCAATTGTGCTTAGCCTAAACGAACTCTGTCTCTCCAACATGTTGGGCGTGGCGTGAGGTCGCTCAATAGCGAATGGATTAAAGGGTTTCACCGTGGCCGCCGGAGGTCCTGGCAGGCTTGTCGGCGGACCGTCCACACTTCGCTCATTGGCACCCACTGTGGCGATGGCCAGACGTTCGGTCAACGTTTGTTGACGGAATGAGCCCGTGCGCGTAAATGTGGAGTTTTTAGTGTCAAAGGTCATGGTGACACCACACTCCTTGTCCCGGCGCTGTTTACGTTCCAGGCAGACGGCAAAAGCACAGCCCACAGCATGTGACAGACGCTCCCCGGAATCCTTGGAGGCCAAGAAACCATGACACATCCAACGTCGTGTGGTGCCATCACGACAAATGTAACTAAAGCCACGCTCATGATTGCGATCCGGAGCACAGAAGCTGACCTTTTCGATGGTTTGATCCACAATCAGGCCCTTGGTTTCGTCATCTACCACACGTAAGCCATCGCCGCTGACATGAAGAAGGCCACGCACGGGACGTCGTCGAGGATGCTATAAACAGAAGGTTAAGACAAATTATTAGCTGGGTTCTTTGAGCTTAAAAGGAAGGAACTTGGGGAGAGAGAGAAAAGGAAATTGAAGGAGATATACTACAATATTGGTGCACTTTATGTGGTTGTTTTAATATCTGTGTCTCAAACTGTTTACAAGTCTAGTCATGGCGAAACGGCAAACCTTACTAAGCATTTTTTTTAACAGATGTTTGTAACGCAAAGAAGTAAGCTTTTAAGACCACAAACATACAGACAGACTTAGCCATGTTCGTTAGACTGTCCACAATTGCGGAAGCGGTCCGGATTGAATGACTGTAGCATATAGCTTCCATAGGAACTATCGGTCAAAAAACTAGATCTAGTTAAAGAAACTTTTTTGTTGTTAAAGGAAACGTCTACAAACTCCGTATTTATCAGTTGGCTTTCCATTTTCATGATTTCTCTAAGCTTGGAAAAAATCGGAAAACTATATAGTTTAGCTGTCATCAAAAATCAGGGTCAAAAAATAGTTTTAGTAGGAAAACCTTTTGTTTTTTCAATGGTAACGACTTCAATTTTTTTATTTATAAGTTTCCTTAATTAAACTACAAATTCTGTGGCACATTTTTAGCTATTACCTCGACCCAAATCCTCATCTTAACATAGGTTCGATACCCTTGGTCGGCCTTCGAGCGCTGATTTAATAATGTTATTGGTTATATCCAATGGACAAGGTCGCATACGACTTTCTATCGAAATACTATGTGGGGCTGCATTTTGTGTACTCAGCCCTGGGGTTCTGCACTATTTACTATATTATTTCGGTAATATTTCAACCCACTTAAATGACATTGACAAGTGACAATTCTCATTTTCAAAATGCTCAGCACTAAGTTTAACTCAATCAAAAATGTATTCATAACATGTTTACACTTTGATCAATCGAACAAACGAAATGTAGTTTTTTTGTCACCTGATTTTGGCTAATTTATAGTTAGTGTTAACAAAAATTGAAGATAATATACTTGATTCTCTCTCAGTCTCTCTCTCTCTCTCTCCAAATGTTCTCTTCCATACTTAAGTGGACACAAAAACTTACCCCTCTTAGCACCTTGAGTGCCTCTTCGCAGACCTGCATGCCGCGTGACTCAAAGACCTCAACACAGCCCAAATATTTTACTGAAAATGAGCAGGTGGCCGAACGTACGGCCTCCTCATCGGCCTGCCATTGATGTGGTTTCGAGGACTCGGGCACACGATCCTTGCGTCGACGAAACGAATCACGAAATGAGCGCCGCAGACGATCCATTTTTTTGGGAGATTTTTTGCTGAACCGAAAGGAGGCGGATTTCTAAAGCAAAAGGAATACAACAAATTAGTCTCCAAACTTATTAAACAAATACATTTTTACACAGAGAGAAACAAGTTATCTGTAAAAGCAACCCTCGCGATTGGTTCAACCTACCCCATTCTTGACATCACCAAATTTTCCGCGTGTGAAGCCGCGCTCGAGCGGCTCATGCGTGTGTGACGAGGAGTTTCCCATGGTTTATATTCCTTATATCACTCTATCTCTTTCTGTCCCGGTTTTTGGCGTGAGTAAAAAAGTGACAATAACCGTTACAGCTTTTTTTGCGTTGCCAGATGGTTTTTGGATTGCTTTTCAATTGCGATTGATAAATATTTTACTTTATTGATTGAGTGGGGCGCAAATTTATTTGTTCATTGAATTTGAGTTATGGATTTTGATTAAATTAAATTGATGACTCGCTGCTGGGCTCGCAGGGATCTGTAAAAATGGTAAAGTGTTAGAGAGAAGAGTGCGTGGGGCTCGACTTTATCAGCTGTGACGTTTTTGATATGCACCATAATGAGTGACTCAATTCTTTTGACACACAAAAGCTTTTAGGGCTTATCGAAATGTGTTGTGTTGCGACGCCCCCCAATAATTAATACCACACAGCTGCTAACTTTCTTCCACAAATCCCTTGCGCTGACTGGCCATCAAGTAAGAACCTTAACACTAGCTAACAAGCGTCGACGTGCTCCATTCTCCCTGTTATCGCTTATCGTAGTTGCGTACGCTCTCAACTGTCCCAACGTAATTGTTTACACAAATTATTAATTTTATTTTTTTTTTTTATTTTCTTAAAGTGTATTTATTTATACTTTGTGTGGCTTTTGTTTTACTTTGCTTTTACGGCGGCGACGACGCAAACTGACGTTTTTGTGACTTTATCACATGTCTCATATTGCGGTAAACTCCGACCACTCCGACGACGACTAGAATATGATAAATTAAAAGTAGCAGGCAGGCAACAAGGCCCCCAAACAAATGTACAACTTTGGCAAATAAAGCGTCTGATTTGATTTTGATTGAAAGATATAACAACAAGATTGTTTGTTTTGGAATTTGCTTTTAATTGTTCTTATTTAACATTTAACTGAAACGTGTGTCGCTTTATCTACTTCGGTCAACTGTGCCAAAGCTAATCCCAGTTAGAGAAATAACCAGATTTTTGCCTTTTTAACTCGAACTCGGTCGGAGTGTTAAGGAAGTTAAGGAAGCCAAAATGTTGATATCTACACTCTTCACTATGATTATGTTGCTCTCTTTCGTGAGCGCTTGATGGTCGTGTGCGCTTAGATGCAGGCGTCCACTTGTTCAGTGTTCGAGGTCCCAAGGTAGAGTTTCAGCCAAGGTAAAGTAAAACGAGAAAGCTGAGCTTACTTCGTCTGTGCCGAAGTTTTTATACCCTTGCAAGTGCTCGCTGCAATATTTTCAAAATTACACGCTTTCTCATTTTCCGACCGATCGTTCGTATGGGAGCTATATGATATAGTCATCCGATTTGGCCAAAAATTTGCAAAATTATGTGAAAGCATGTGAAACAATCAAATTCCAAATTGCAGGATGCTACTATTAAAAACAAAAAAGTTTTTCTAACTGAGACTGTTTTTCAGACCTATCTATACCATATAGTTGTCCGATTTTAATAAAACTTTGTAGAGTTATAAAAAAAACATAGAAAACTTACGATTACAAATTTTGGAGACGTTTCCGTTGAAAAGAAAAAAGTTTTTCATACTAAAACTAGTTTTCCGACCGATTGTTCCTATGGGAGCTATGAGATATAGTCATCCGATCCGGTCGGTTCCGACAAATTAGTAGTGTGCAGCAAAAATAAGACTCTGTGCCAAATTTCAGCTCGATAGCTTTGAAACTGAGAGACTAGTTCCCGTAGACGGACGGACAAAGATCAATCGACTCAGCGTATCATCCTGTTGACGAATATATATAGTTTATGGGGTCGGAAATGAAAATTTTTCAATGCGTTGCAAACTTCTGCGATAAATTATAATACCCTTTGCAAGGGTATAAAAATGTTTAATAGATGGCATTTAGATAAGATTCACGTACCATTTCCCTTAAAATTCATTTAAAAATAGCTGTGGCTGCTTTTAAAATTCAAACTACTTCTTCTCTTTCTAAATTTATAGCATGTGTGTGTGTGTTTTGTCTACAATTTACAGTAGTTCTTATCACAAGCATTTTTCCTCTGCCTTTATTACAACAGTTTCACTTCCACGAATTTTGCCATATATTTCCATTAACTCCTTTGCTAATTGACCTCAAACTCAAGCAACTGAAAAAACACACTGTCACCTAACGTACGCGTACCTACCTCATTTAGTTTAGTTGGGATTTTCCCAACTGATTTCAAGTTTGTTGTTAACTTTTTATATAAACAAAAGAATGCAACTAGCTTGTAACTTTCTTCGGCGAAGGTGTAACTGTGAATGTTACATGGGAACCAGTTTGAAAATTGTTTTTTATGGTTCTCTTCTACAATTTGTAGCTTTTCGGATGTTTTTTTTTACACGTGATTAATGGGAAGGGCGTTGACTTTTTGAGACTTAGATGCTGTTTGACTGCATTTTTGTGGCTGTTGACCCGGCTAATCATATTAGGGGGTTATGGAGAATTGAATTGTATATGTGGGTCAAGCATTAAGCATTGTGTTTCTTTGAGAACAGAAATGTTGTTGTTACTCTTAGAATGAAAGTCATGGAAATTTGCTTATTTAGTGTAACTTGGAAGTTTTATCTTGTTCAACAAGGCAATTTATTGCTTAAACTATTGTATAAACCCACTTCCACTCAACGCAGGTAAACAAGGGATTAAAAAGCACATATAAATAATAAAATCTTGTTACGAAAACCATTTAGTATTACAAAAATGTTACAAAGATGCACTTGTCGGTACATAATGCTGGGATTTCTGGTCGTAACACAGAGCTATGATATAAGACCCATTATCAAAGATGGTAAAACCACATAAATAGAAACTATAATAATATTTTCAATTAACATATTGTTTGCTTAGGACTTCCTGGATATTTGGATTTAACTACAGCTCCCTTTTTGAAGATTGGCCTGGGTTACTATTATATAGAAACTAATTTCTATAAAAACTGGTTTGAAGCCTATGAAGATTGTCGTCTAAAGGGCGCCGAACTGATCACTATAAACACCATTGAGGAATGGAATGCCATTATTAACTACGTGAAAGATTTAACACCTGGACAGGAACGAGTGTACTGGACTTCTGGCACTGATTTGGCCAATCAAGCCAAATATAATTGGTTTTCGAATGGTCAGGCTATTATACTGGATATCTGGTATCCAGGAGAACCAAATAATTTCCAAAGAAATGAACGCTGTATTGATCTGGGTTATTTTAGAAATAAAATGGCGAGGGGAGGATTAAATGATCATAATTGCATGACCAAAAAGGCATATATATGTGAAGCACCCCAACCGAAAACGGTATCATTTATTGTGTGGTAGAATTTATATTTTATAAAAAATATGCTGTACATTTTCGAGATTTGAACAAATTTAAAGTATTATTTTTAATTCACTTGTTGACCAGTTTTATTAAATGCTGTCAATGATTCATAGCTCACCAACCACAAGCCCATGATCACGCACTAAAAGTAAACATGATTTCATAAATGACAAGACTTAGGGAACTGTGTTGGTGATTGGGGCACCATCCGGAAAGGGTTCATTCAACCATTCAAGCCAAACACGAAACAGGTTTTCACTCAGCCAAGAAGAAAACTTATTTGTACTTATTTATATCAGCTTTTAATAATAATAATAATAATAGTAATCAGTTACTCAGATATAGCTGCAGTTTACTTTGATAAACAAAATAAACGAGATATTGTTATTCTGTTTTCCCCTTATCAATGTTTATTTTATATAATCATTTTGATATATTTTTATAAAAAAAAATTACCCACAAAAGAGTAAATTTTCCATGATTTAGACAAACAAATCAGAATAATCCAAGAAAACAATACAAACAAACAAATCATAGAGATTATTTCAAGGCAAAAAAAAGTCGTAGGAAAATAGGAGATATTTTTCTAACCTTTCTGCTACAAAATAAATCATTAGGTCATCACAAATTGATCTATTTGAAATAGAGCATTCTTAATACCCTTTATACGATAATAAAATCTCAATTTTTTATAACCTTTGGATGATTTTCCGCTTCGTTGGATGAACATTTACATTTGAAATTGGTAAAAGAAAGAAAACAAATAATATTTGAATATTTTAATACTTAAACTACACAACCAAATTGAAATCATTAGCATGATGCAATAAATTGAAATTTATCTACACATTTTTATATTATTACCCCCACTAAACACCCACGTACAAATGTTCTTTATATTTCCTATGTTTATAAAAAATTCCCACGACATAAAATAAATTATAAATTCCAACACTACCTAAACAGAAGCAGCGCACAATCAACCCCTCCTTCCACACTAGGCCAAAGGACAAGGATGAGAGGATGCAAGCGAGGAAGCCACCAACTTTCGGTGGTTGATATGTAAACTTCGTCCCTTGTACTTCTCTTCACAAATGGCAGACACAAAACGTATGTCGGCGTCGGGCATAATTATAATTTCATATTAAGTACTGGCAAAAAAAAAAGAAGAAGGAAGCCATAAAATGTGTATCCTTTTTTCATGTTGTGTTGTTTGTTGCCGGCCCTGCAGAAGCGTGTGAATTTTCGAATGCATTTGGTAATGCAAGATGCAAAAGATAATGGAAGGAAAGTAAGTACTTAAAAGTTGAAGAAGAAAAGGGAAGTGAAGGTGGTGATGACGATGATTCTATTGATGATTTGATTTTGTTCAGTTTCTATTCCAAATTTCTCCACTATTTTGCCAAAAACCTATTTAACTAAAACTATATATCAAAATCATACACTCCCAGTGGTGTTTTTAAAGAATAGAACAAAAGAAATTGGAATAATGTAAAAGAAAGTGCTTGGTTTTATCATTTATAGAAGATAAATAACAGCTCATAAGCGCTGTTATACGAAAATATCTAGAGATTTCCGCGACTCACCCAATAATTATGTCTGGTTTTGTACCGAAATTATGAGTTATATAATAAAAATCGGAATTTAATGATTATTCTCTATCATTCCTCTTTGAGCAATAAATGAAAATACAAAATAATAAGAATTGCCAAAATTTATGGATTAACGAAATAATATAGAATCGTATTTTATTATGATATTTTCATTCATACTGGTTTGGATTGATGGAAAGAAACATTTCCGACCACATAAAGTATATATGTTCTTGATCAGCATGACGGGCTGAGTCGATATGGCTATGTCCGTCTGTCCGTTTGTCCGTCCGTCTGTTTCTATGCTAACTCTTCCGTCAGTTTTAAAGCAATCGCGACCAAACTTTGCACGAAGTCTACTGGTAAAAATACCCTGCTCATTGGTCGGAATCGGCCGTATCGGATGACTATAACATATAGCTGCCATAGGAACGTTTGGTCGAAAAACTAGATCTAGTGAGAAAAACTTTTTTGTTTTCAATGCAAACGTCTCCAAACTCCGTATTTAATATTTCTTTATGTTTCTCCACGATTTTGCCAAGTTTGGTCGAAATCGGACACCTATATATAGCTGCCATAGATAAGTGAGGTTAGAAAAATAGTCTTGGTAAGAAATACTTTTTTGTTTTCCATGCAAACGTCTCCAAACTCTGTATTTCTTAGTTTGCTATGCTTTCCCATGATTTCACTAAGTTTGGTCGATTTCGGACATCTATATGGTATAGCTTTCATACAAAAGTAGAGTCGAAAAAGTAGTCTTAGTGAGAAAAACTTGTTTGTTTTCAGTGCAAATGTCGTTCCAATTAGTTAGTTAGTCGGCAGAGCCGAAGTTAGCTTTCCTTTATTTTTGTTGATGAAAATTTACACATAATCAGTATTAATGGTACCTGGCTTAAAGCTTCGGTTTCAAGCCAAAAACTTATTTACATGTTCTTGGTCGAGACTAAGCCCTAATACCAAAATTCGATTCAAAACTTCTGCAATATACTTATAAATAGTACAATTATAGCAAAAGTTCAGGAAGTTGGTCCTAGCCTTGGCTCATACCTTCTGCAGAATTTCGAATGTTTGCAGCTTTCACCAAATTTTAAATAAAATTCGCCAGTTTAATTATCAATTTACAAACTAAATTGGGTGCCAGACACTTTTCGAATTAGAACATTAACAACTCTTTTTCACTGAACCACAGCAGACAACATCATCAAATCAATTGCTCCCTCAAGCTAGTGTAAAATAGCGTGTCTAGAATATGGCAACTTTATTATATTTTTTTTTTATTATTTGTGTAGCATTAAGCAATTAACCCTGATGTTATGAGCAGAGGCGCAGTCAATGACTCTAGAATATCGGCATACACATCTGTATATATACAATACTTATATAGAGTAATTTAGATTGCATAACACTGCCCACAATTTGTCACAGATGTAATTAATTTTCAGCACTTGCCCTCAAAAGGCCAACGACATCGGTTGATTAATAAAAAAAAAAAATGGTTCGAACCTGAATTTGTTCTGCTCGCTTAACGAGTACAAATCTGTTGAGGCCAAAGGAAGAAACTGGTCAACCCATTTTAATCAACATTCCACCCCTTCAATATAATCATCATCGTCATCGATTGTGCAATATAAATTTTTGCTATCAGCATACATATTTCCCAGAGCCATCGTTTCCGTTTTGGTATGCAAAGGATTATGGCACCTTGTGGGTGGGATTGAGAATTTTGCTGTCAGTAGACTTAATCAGATACTGTGGGTGTACTCATGCATTCGGATTAAATGGAAAGCACGTACGCATGAGTATGCTGGTTGAGTTTTGTAATGGGATTAAAAGGCAGATGCCATCAAGCGGAATTAGAAAAAAAAAAAGGAGAACACTGTTACAGCTTCCAAAATGTTGCCCTTAGAAGCTTTTCCAAAATAATCACTCACCCACTAGAGCTGCACTTCCTTCTCGTAATCAAAAGCCATATTTACGATCCACAACAAACAAGAAAACAAGAGTACCATAAATCACAGCGTCATGCGAAAACCGCTAGCTGGATGGAGGAAGTACGCAAAGAATTTCCAAAAAAAAACAGCACCAAAAAGGTTTAAGTAAATAATGAGGCCAAAAAATCTCACAGCATCTGTGGGCTGAGCATGCGAATTTGTTTTGGTGACGCATTTAACCGTCTTTATTTTCAGTTCCCTCGCCAATTGCGCCAATGACAAAAGCAGCCGAAGAAGGGTAAGCAGTCTTTTGAACTCCGTGAGATTTAGGCTTTTCTTTTCACAAGTAAAGAAGGTAAAAGGAACCTTCAGGGTTAGTCAAGCATAGTAGGTTTCACACGGCGGCTGTAGAACGCACCCTTAACTAGGATAGAAGGAAGGACGCATTCCTATGCACCCATGCAGGCGAGTCCTCTAATTGCCTGAAGTAAGAGAGGGGGATTGGGAACTGCATTTGTTGAAATACATAATTATTTGCTGTCAATTTGGGCGTTGATTTGACCAGCATGCAATTTACCTGAAATGGTGCTATATGGGGAAAAAGGGAGTGTGGGAAAAATGAGGTGTGAGAAAACGTAAAACTGATATATACCGATGCAAGGGATGCAAATCTAAGATTAGCGGAGAAGAAGTAGGGGCCATGCGAAAGTAAAGACTTCTGGGCCAGTGATTAAATACCTCAAATGAGAACTTTAATGTGATTGCAGTACTGTTGGCATACAGTATAGCCTATTCAATGCTAGACTCATCCCTTCAAGCTGGTTTCTAAGAGAAATTTGGTTGGATATTTACCCATTTAATATGAAAATCATCCAAAGAATATGAATAACTTCGTCTGTGCCGAAGTTTTTATACCCTTGCAAGTGCTCGCTTCAATATTTTCAAAAATACATTTTTTCCCGAACGATCGTTTGTATAGGAGCCATATGATATAGTCATCCGATTAAAACAAGTAAATACAAAATTGCAGGATGGTATCATTTAAAACAAAAAAGTTTTTCTAACTCAGACTGTTTTTCAGATTTATACTTTGTATGGCAGCTATACCATATAGTTGTCCGATTTTCATCAAACTTTACAAAATGATCAAAAAGCAAAGAAAACTTATGAATACAAAGTTTGGAGACGTTTCCATTAAAAAGAAAAAAAATTTTCATACTAAAACTAGTTTTCCGACCGATTGTTCCTATGGGAGCTATGAGATTTAGTCATCCGATCCGGTCGGTTCCAATATATTAGTAGCGTGCAGCAAAAATAAGACTCTGTGTAAAATTTCAGCACGATAGCTTCAAAACTGAGAGACTAGTTCGCGTAGAAACAGACAGACAGACGGACAGACGGACGGACAAAGCTCAATCGACACCATGATCCAAAATATATACAGTTTATGGGGTCGGAAATGAATATTTCTATGCGTTGCAAACTTCTGGGCAAAATTATTATACCCTTTGCAATGGAATAATATGGATATTAAATACTGTCCATTCCAATTGAATCTTTTGGATGTTTTTAGTTCAAAAATTGAATTTCTCCCCTTAAAAAGAAGTACAGCCTAATCAAAATTCTGTTTTTATAAGAAAATGTCAAGTCCAGAGTCACTTCCGTTGAAAATACGTAATAACACACCCAGCTAACTGCCTTACCACATCCTTTCAACAAAAAGCAAACTCCACTTGATAGAATCCTCGAACACAAGCGAACGGAAGTTATAAAGCAGACACACACAAAAACAAAAGCCAGGACCAGCATTTAAAACCTATACTTGGGTAATTTTATATTTGTATGTATTTATCTACCCAAAACCGAACACGAGGCATTTGAATAACAAGACGACTAAAAGTTTGAATTGTTTGCATCTGCCGCTGACATATGTTCGACTCTGCACGTGGCTTAAGGAAAGAAAACACATGTCGGCGCACTAGCTCTATCTCTGTCTGCTCGTTGATTTGCCACGTTTCCAGGTAGACGCCTGGTTCGTGTCAAGGGATAATGATGTCTGCCTTAGTCCTTTGTTTGCACATGGCAGATGTGACCCAACTGTCTGCCCAAAAACAAGTCAAATCAATGTCACAAGACACTTGGCTGAAGGTATAAAATGGAATTTCGACAGAATTTTGTTTACAATTCAAATGCAAATCATTTGAGAATATGACTCAACACTTGGAACCTGTTCTTTTTATTTTGTTTTGTAAGAAACCAGTTTGATCAAACTCTAAAAAATGTAAGAAATCACTTGGCTTTGCATATTTCATTAATTATGCATAACTCATACCAAACGATAAGTGAGGAAAAGTACATTTTCTTGGAAATTGCATAAATATGCTAAAGAATTTGTAAGTCATTTATGAACAAAAATATATAAATTTCCATAGGCTGAATTAAAGTTGTTAAGTAAGTGGAAGTGGAAGATTCTTGGGCTTCAAATTGGTAAAAAGTCGTTGTAAAACGTCATGGTCCTGTCACTTACTTTTTTCTGAAGGGTAAGACTAAAAGCTTTTCAAAAATGAAAACCTGATTATAGTTCTCCAGCTTTATGCACCTTATAATCGTTAAGGAACATCACATAATACAGATTAAAGTTTATATATAATTTTTCCACACACAGTAGACAAATAAACTGTCTATCTGCAGGGCACTTTATCATGACATATCAAACAGAACAACCTTTATTATTTTAAAAATGTTGATAACAACAAGTTGATGCGACATTTGTAATAACAGAATGTGGCAGCAAATAAAATGCGTACAAAACAAAAATTATACAGTTGAATTTATTTGACAACAAAAATCAACGAAGCTTAACAACAAATCTTTGTTCTCTCTCTCTAGCTCTCTCAATTTGAGATTTTTTCAGCCTTGCTCTGATTGTCAGGCCTAAATCAATTTGAAGGTGCACAAAACTGTGACAACCAGTGGCAAAAATGTCATTTGTTTATTTGCCACAAATAAACTCAGCTGTTACGCCTAAAAGAAGACAATGAATTTGCTGGCAGCCGAGAAGGGGAAAGAATCGATAAAAAGCGTTGACGTATGTAAATAAAAACCGAACAACAAAAACTATTCGCGGAAAGAAGCCCCTGAGCTGCGGGAAAAAGTAACATACAAAAAATTAAATACACCAAAGTTGTTGTCCGCATTACGACATGTGATTTGAATGTGCAATATGGTAGACATACCCCTCAGTTAGTTGACAGGAAGGAAGCTAATGCTGTTTGGTTCGGTAACCTAATTACTACCCTGCAACGTACGGCAAGTGATGTTCATGAGGGAAATGGAGTTTCTTGAATATTTTATTTGCCTTTGAAAGTGGTTTAAATTTCGACTCGTCTTTGTTATTGATGCCAGATCATTATACCTGACTGACTGATTCATTAGCTATTTTTGCATTACCAATAGCTTGGTATAAAAATTAGTTGAGATTGTGTCCAGGATATGGAAGGGGGATTGGTGAAGATTCTAGCTGATTTTCGTTAGGTGAACTCGAATGTGATTTCAGAAGTGATCCATCATGTTTAGTTTTATGATAAACATGATAAACATTTACATTCTTTGATACTATTGTAAGGCATTACTCTTAAGTTTCAAATCTAACTATCCCAAACAATTCTTCGATTTTTTATGCGAAGATATTCGATTTTGATTACTATCTACACAGAACTAGGAAGGTGTCTACTGCCCAAAAATGTACCAAAAAAAAAAAACATTAGTTGGCTACATATTTGAGTTGAATCCTTATGAAAATTTTCAACAACATCCACTGCATCTCTATGGGCGGTACAAAATATGATCATGTTGAGCACATGTAACCAAATTGAAATATCTTCGCCTAAAAAAAATGGCAATAATATTTGGGATAGTTAATTTTAAAGCTGCTAAATAGGTACTTAACGGTGAAAAGCCAAAGATAAGTAATAAAATTTGCACCTGGCAATTCTTGGTGACAAATCAAACATCAAAAAAAAAAATGCAATGACTAGCTGTTAAATAA
Organism: Lordiphosa andalusiaca; assembly: GCA_035044965.1. Taxonomy (NCBI): domain Eukaryota; kingdom Metazoa; phylum Arthropoda; class Insecta; order Diptera; family Drosophilidae; genus Lordiphosa; species Lordiphosa andalusiaca. The sequence goes on along the minus strand of JAWNNM010003326.1, from coordinate 3,067,483 downwards.
ATCCCTTCCACTAAATCTAACTTCAATCGCACCATTTGCCATCACTAAATCAAATCTCCCACAACTGACACAGCGGAAATTAAGACCTTGGCATGTGGAAAAATGTAAGCCAACTTATTTCCCGTTCATGCCCTTTGACATTTGACAGGCTTTACTGCGGTTTTAGTTGTGCAAAAAAAAAAACTTCTGAGCCCCAAAACATCAAGGCCAATTCCGAACGTGGATTGGGTAATAAGCATTTGGAATGCGTGAAAACTTTTGTCAAAGTACAAGAATAATATTTTCCGAGCAGGAGATGAAGTTGTGATGCCTACTTAAGTGTAAATTAAATAAGCTAACGAAAAGCTAAGGTAAATTCTAAAAGATAAAATAGAATTGATGGAAAATATTTATTTTATTTATTCACCTTTTATGGCCCTCATTAATTGCAAAAGAAGAAAAAATTGCCAACTAATCGCAGTCTTCTTTAATGACAAAACGTTTACATGCATAATTAGCCAGGTTTAATTTCCTGTCTTAGAAAGAAACGAAGTAAAAACACTGCATAAAGAGTTGCAATAAAAACAATCTCCATGGGGAAGACTCAACTCAACTCGATGGGGATGCCAGCAGACAAAGACCGAAGGCTTCTGCTTAATGATCAAGACTTGTTCTGGTTGGTCCTCTTGAGTCGTGAGTTGTTGTTAATCATCTGCGTTGGCTGCATAAAAATAGAAAGGAAATTCCATGAAATTAAAGTTTTATGTCCAAGTCATCTCTTTTTCTCTCCGTGAACTTATCGTAGTTAGTTGGCAGTTGCTGTTGGATGCTAGCGAAAGCCAAGTGGAGTCGCCAGTTGCCAGTCGCGAGTCGGGACTCCAAGAATGCAGTTTGGCATAATCGAAAGGCAATGGTGATGGTGAGAAAAGTGGCGAGCAGCCGAGGAAACTGGTTTTGCAGTTGAACTGCACCCAGGCCACATTTGTGGCCAGCAACACAACATTGTGTTCTTACTTTTTGCTGAGGCTTGTTACCAGTTTGGGTTGGAGTTTTTTTAAATTTTTTTTTGCCTTTGTTATGTTTGTTGCGAGTTTTTCTTGGTATTCTCAACGTTCTGTTTTTCTGATATTTCTTGTTTTATTTTTTCAAGTTAAAAAGTGGCATTTTGTGTTAAAGTTTGTGAGCTGCTAAGATTTATAGGGCTAGCCAGGCTTAATTGGGATTTTCAAGTTGAGCGAAAAAGTTAAGAGAACAAAATTTTAAATCATACTTTCACGTGGCATACTTTGTACACTGTTTGATTTCCTCATATTTGGGTCAAAAAATCTCAAGCACGAGCTTGAGCTGGTGACTAATAACCTGATCTCTCCCTTCTTTAAGGCAAAATGCAAATGAAATTACATTTAACCCCGCAACGAGAGTTATATTGGCTCATATTTTTCATTTGTTTCAGTGAGACACTTGCTGGGCAGAATCTACCGGCAACTGCAAGTGTGCATGCGTGATAGTGTACTTCTAACGCATCAATAATAACTTAACGCAACAATAACAAAAAAATATACGTTCAGCTCGATTTGTTCAGTTTCTTACACTCTGTTGCTAAAAGCCGACAAAGCTATCCCTTTCTAGCTATCTCATCGAGAAACACGAAACCGAAAGCACAAGAGAAGCAAAAATAAGTGTTCTGTTCATAAAGCAAACTATTCTGTTGAATTTGTACCTGTTATTTAGGTAAGCAGACTATGCAAAAACAAATTTGATGGTCATATTATGTGAGCCCAACCTGAAGCGTGTTCTACTTAATGCTGACTGGAATCGATTAGAAAAACAAACAGTTTGATATATGCGATACAATTTGTTGAAGCAGCGCCCAACCATTAAATTTTTGGTACCCAACCCTGGATTAGATTAGGATAAGGTTTTGGGGTAAAGACAAATGAAAAAACTATTGTCAAAACTTAAAAATGATTTTTGTTGTATATAAGGAATCAGAATATTTTTAAGTTGGTATTGCCTACTTTTAGGCATTTTCATAGTTATTAAGAAATATTTAATCAGGACTTCTGCATTCTTAAAAGGGAATCGGTAAATCAAGAAGTTATATTACTTTTAAAAGTTAATTGAATTTGACAGGTTTCAATTTGCATCCATCTTAGGGACTTTTTAATTTATTTTTTAAAATTTAAATTGAGCTCTATTCCGTTTTCACTTACTTAAGCAACTTCGAATTCCAGAAAAGCTTATCTTAAGTTATTCTACGTGCAGTAAACATTCATGATTTTAAATTTCAAGTACTATAGCTCTTCTATTACTTCCACCCCAGATAATTATGCATAATAACAAACAACAATGTTACAAAAAAACTCCCATACTAGTTATAAAAACTCTAATTCCAACTTTCGCTGTCAACTTTTTTTTAAAAATTATTTTGTAATTGTTATTTATTTTCACCCTCACTTTGTGTGTGTTTTATTCATGCTTCTGTTGCTCATCCTTTACTATAACTAATTCATTAGTCATTTGAATGGGAAATTTTGCAATCTGAGAGTTTGGTTTACAAATTTATGCAATTGACACAATTTTAGAATAAATTAAAATAAAATAAATTGGCCAAACGAACATGAAGTTAGGAAAACAAATACCCACTATTTCCCAAATGGTTATAAAATTATTTTCATTATTTTTTTTGTTAGTTTATTTAACAAGTCAAACAAAGCCTTTAGTCATTTACAATCTTTGCCATGAATCATCATTTTGTACGTGAGAGTTTCTATAGACAACAGATCATGTGTTATATGCAACTACCTGCTGTTAATTGCGAAAAGTTGTTTGTTGTTGTTGTACTTTTTTATGCCCGCAAATTGCCATGTTCAAGTACAAATTAATGATATTTATTATTTAATTTTTAATGGGATTTATGAGGGTCTTGGATGATCGTTTATATATGTTTTTTGAAAAAGGTGTTTTCTGTTACGTAACCAAAAAAAAAAAAACTGTGCCAGGTATTCTATATGCAAATTGTGTCAGCTTTGACAGCTGTTTTATAGGTTATGGAGATTATGGAGTTAAAGGATGGTTTAAAAAAAATGAAGTGTTTTGTAATAGCCAACGGCTTAGAAAGCTGTGAGTGTGGGATCAGTAATTTTTCAATTCTATTTAAATATTGGATCTATTCCAAAAAACGTCTTATCGGTTCAAACATCCGGAACGAACCTATACCAGAGTTTCAGAGGTTTGCGAATCACAAGACATCTAATGACCCAATTGTTCTAAAGAAAACCCTTCTTGAAGATATCGATACTATTAATTTTTGTACCCTAAAACTTACCCTATAGAATTTAACTTGAATCAACAGATAAGAACCGCAAAATATGGTTTGAGAGACAAATTCGGGGAATTTTCGTGATAAAGAAACATGTCAACCTCAATAATTGCTATATAAAAAATGTGTTCTCTGAATATCCCATGCTTTCTTTTTATATGAAATATATTAAATTTCGTGTTTGAGTAGAGCTATATTTGTTTATAAATATTTCTTGACTCAAAGACTAAGCCAAATGAATATCCCTACTGTGTATACAATAACCAACTGTTGATCCTTCTCTGTTTTGGAAATCTTCTTCATAAATTTGTAGGAAAATTCTAAATTCGATTGAATTAGTTAAATCTTTTTAGTGTTAATAAAAGTTGCCTCATAAAACCCTTTCAAATTTGTGTGCATATCAAAACCATTCAAAACTGATTTTACTGAATTTTTACAAATGCCAAAGCCATGACAATACGATTGTATGCAAATTTGATATAATTCATGGCATACAAAAAACTCGTTTTTCCTTTTATTTTTTGCATTTGGAGAGGCGGCAGTCGGCGAAAAAAAATCCAGTTTCAGAGAGGGAGAGATTTTTTTTTTTACCAAAAAGCGGGGGTTATCCAAAATGCGGCGAAATCCAGTCAAGAATTTTGTTTTATTTTTTGGTCGTATACAAATCCGGTTACTGCCTTATATAACTTTTGCCAACGTTTTGCTATTTTTCTCTTGTATTATTAACTTTTGCTTTGTATTTATTTATATATATATATTTTTTTTTTTCCAAGCACTCCACACACACGTTCCAAGAACACACCGCGATAAAAACCGACGATCACCAAAACAGTTAAGCCGCTGAGGTAGCAGTCCCCTCCCCCTTGTATTAAGCTATGTGTAAGAATGTTTTAACGCGGACATTTGGACCAGGCACTGGCGCACACACAGACTGACTGACGTTCGCTCCGGAGTGGTTTGCTCGTTACGGCGGCTCAAATTGCTCTACTGCTGTACAGTCCAGACTTGGCTGCCTCGAAATCCATTTCAGAGAGTGAAGAGAGGGTAAGAGCGAACCAGCGAGCAGCTGTTTCAGACTCAGGCACACACACACCACCGAATGTTGTGTATTTGTTCGGCTCTTCTATTGTATGTTTATTTACTACCAACAACGGCATCCGCCAGTTACGGCTCTCGAGCTCTTCCTCTTACACCCTGGTTCAGTGACGGCAGCGATAAAATTGCGACGCGTTTTGTATTCAACGTGTGCAGCTTGTGGAGAAAAGAGAGAAGAGTTTTTGCATGTGGGCTAGGTATATTCATTGATTCGCTACCATTTTGTGTGAGATCAAAGCGTGGATTTGAAGGTTCTTGGAAAAATCAGATCAATTTTTATGATTTCCATGGAATAATTGCTTAGGAAAAGTAAATGCATTCTTAAGCTGTCAGTTTTAAAGGTTTAGGAAGATACTATAGATCGGGGATGCCCTGAAAATGCTTATGGCCGGGCAGCACCAACACTCATGAAGATAACCCTGTGTCAAATAAGAACAACCTCAAGTATGGGATGGAGACTGTGTGTGTGTAAATGACTAAAAACTTATTTTAAAATATCCGAAACTGGTTCGGTTCAGTGGTTCACACAGTTTTTGAACCGCCGGTTCGGTTAAATCCATGGTTTTTGGAGCTAACTGAACCGCGGTTTCGGTTCGGTTCAGTGGTTCACAATGGCACATTATGAAATACTATGATTTATATTGTAATTTCATTTTTCCAACACTTTGCAAATTTAATTCCTAAAATCCGTTTAAATATCTTTGAAATCCTTGAGAAGAATGTCCAATATGTATAAGTTCATACATTAATGCCCTTCGAAAACAGAGAATATTGGCTTGAAAAGAATACATAGCATGCATTTGCACAGTCGATTTATCATAAGATTGAATTGAGGTAAAGAAGTACTAAAGAAAATTGAATATATTGACCACTAGAGAAAAAAATACAGATTGATGACAAGTATATTAAGGTATCGGTGGGTAATTGCAAAAGACATGTTGTTACATTTTTGTCAAGTCAGCTCCTAAAAGCTATATTGATCCGGCATCGCTAAGAATGTAGAGGGTCGAACCAAATGTTGTATGAAAATTATTATAGGGAAACGATGCAAACTCCCAAATAAATAAGTAACATTGTCTAAACGAAAGTTATTCACGCGTTAATACTGAACTGAACCGAACCAATTTTATGTGTGGTTTTCGGTTTGGTTCAGCAATTCTGAAAGCAAGCCGGTTAGGTTTGCGGTTCGATTCACCAGCTGGAATAGGCGGTTCGGTTCGGTTCAAAAACGGTTCGGTTCAGAACCGTCTGCCCATATTTGAGACACGGCGGTTCCTAAGTGCCCATATGCCCCACTTAACCGAACGTAGAGCATTAAAAACCAGTTGTTTAGTTCTGCAGCTGCCAGTTCTTTTTACATAGGCCTCCTCTTTTCGGTTAGCATACTCGAAGTGATTGCGACAAGCCCAAGAGAGGGGCCTCAATAAGAGAAACCATAAAAAAGAGACCATTCTAACTCTAGCAGAAATAATTTATAATCTTAGTTAAACAAAATGGTTATACAATGATTAACAAAGACAAAAGCAGCAATCAGTAATCACTTATCGATTTGTGTTAGTTGCCCAACCTAAATTCCGTGACAACAATGGCTAATGATCGATCGAGGCAGAGTAAAACTTAAAACAAAGAGAAAAATCAAGAGAGGGAGACAACGATAAAGCAAGGTCGTGGTTGCTAGAAGAAGAATTGTTCAGAGAGGTAGATAAATTAAGAGAAGATAAAAGAAACTCTAAGAGAGCAACACAAAAAAAATAAATAAATTGCAATGCAGGTAAGAAAATCACATTTACTCCAAACCCACAAAATGCACACCCATTCATACCATTAAACCGCAAAAACTTAAATGAGAAAATGCAAAAACTAATTTCATTTTAGCCATTTTGCATTATCAGTCCAGCTAATTGCTTAGCTAACTGACAGTCGTACTGTTTTGACCCCCAACCACCCAACCTCCCCCCCCACACACACATAGTCGTGTAGACAAAAGATAAACACTATAGACCCCATCAGACCCAGACAATGTGTGCCACCCGCCCCCTGGATAAGTGGAGAATGGCCAAATGCAAGGGAATGTGAATGGCTGAGAAATCAATGTCGCCCCCATTTTTATGACTTTGGGATGGGCCACAGACAAAAGCCGCATGTGCAACTTAATCAAGAATTCAATCAAAATGCGCAAAGTGCAGCAAAATGAGTTATCATCATTGGAGATATCCGCGTGCAAATGACTTCTGAGGGTAAAATGACTAAGCCAGGTGGAATGAGATATTTTCAAAATACAATTAAAGATCAATTACAAATCAATCAGGGTAAACTAGGAGTGAGTCATCTCAAAATTGTTCCTGAAATTTCAAGAAAATTAATGTAACTTATTTAAATGTTTAGCACTTGTTTCTCTTTGTGTAAAATATATATATATATATAATTTCTAAAAACTTACCCTTAAATTTTTAAGGTACTCCAAATGCTTTGGAACTGCTGCAAGTAGAAGATAAGAAAGAAAAATCCGTTAAAAAAGTTTTAAATTTTGTTCTTAAGTCTGGCAACGCTTTATGAAGTGACGCTCTTAAATTAAACTTAAGAGCTTTGCCTCTTCACACGAAGCCAATGTCAGTGACAATTACAGCACAAACTAAAAACAAAACAAACAAAAAAAGTTCCCACACTCATTAGGGTCATGAAACATTTGTGGTCTCGTGTTCACAGTTTGTGTGTGTGTGTGTGTGTGTGTGTGTGTGTGGAATTTCTTATGGCCATATGCTGCTAGATAGCCCTAAGTATTACAAACGGGGCCATATGAGGCAGCCGCCTCATTGAGTGAAGAGCAGATCTTGAGACGTCGGCGCTTTGTTGAGTGACAAAACTTGAGTGGCTTGGAGAGGAAAGCTCTGTCAAGCAGGTAATAGAGCTTTTGCAAGTTAAAGCTTGGCTTGCGGTTGAATGAACTGAAGCTTGGAATTGGTTGAATGGGATGCACTGAGCGAAATGAAGGGCATGCGTTTACCAGGATACAATTAAAGGTGTTTCTTGGTGCTTTATTTCAGTCTTATTTCAAGTACTTGGGTATTTATCTCAACATATTTTATGTTACAGCCATTCGGAATATAAATTATATGCAGATAACCTCAAAAATGGCTTAAAATATATACATTTTTGAGTAACGTTTGAATATTCTGCTACTTCTAAACTTCGAAATAACTTCACAAGCTCTGGTGGTTCTAATTGCTTTATTTTGGATTCTCTTTAATCAATTTGCAATTTATATTTGCTTATTTATTTGCTTCTCGCAGCTTTGCACACAAATTAACCTCAATTTGTTGAAAATAGTTAGCTAGGGGGTTTCCATATCCATTCCAAATGGATTCACCTCATAAGCCTCAAGTCAAACCTTAAGACAGCAGGTAAACAAAATTGATTTTCAATTTAATCGTAAATTAGTGCCCTTTAACCCACATTTTGAGAAACATAATCAAGTTAAATTCCAATCGAGTACTTATTGCTGTCCAGCTTGTTGGATTCACACGCCCATCTCCTTCCACACTTCGTGCCCAACGCCTTCCAATTAAATATCAGTTAAATGCTGGTTCCTCGCCATGAAAGTATTTATTTTTAGAGCAATCTCTTTTTTTATTGCCCTTAATCTGCTAAATGCTTTTTAATTGCATTTGAACCTTCTACCAGGCACTTGAAAAATTTATTTTTTATTTACTTTGGCTTATGTCAGGCTGGCTGGTGGTGGCGGTGGTGGTGGGGGAAAGCGGGTGGGTTAGAAGGCTAGTGTAACCCTTAGCTAATTGTTTGTATAAGCCAAATGGGCGTGAAATGTGTGCTTAAGTTGAAAATACTTAAAAAATTGTCAACCCCCATGTTAAAGATTTGTGTGAAAGTCCTGACAATTACTGTGGGAGAGTTTATTGGAAAAAAAATAAAATGATATAAATTAAAAGGTAAGAAAAGTAATGCCTGCAACCATCAACCAGCCACGTTGCCGACCTTGCTTGTCAATTTTTCAACTTGTCACACTTTCATCAAAATGAAGAAAACTTGACCCATCGAATATTTTGAGGTTTATGGATAAGGAATATCGGTTATTCTTTTCGAAATTTAAGGGGCTATGGGAGTAATATTTCTATGAAAATCTGTTTTTGGTATGGGTCGCACTACAATTACAGTTGTTTTTTCTTGAATTCATATCTGATATTCATTAAACTGTACAACTTCTTTCAGCCATCAATTAAAGCTAATTCCACTTTATCATAATTTTGTTTTGCCCATTTATGCTCTAACTCCCTCTCAACCTAATGAACGTTTTCACAGCCAATTTGTTTTCATATTATCAACTTTATTGCGTTTTTTTTTCATGTTCAACTGGCCAAAGGGGCAGCTGCTGGAAACGCGTAATGCAATTCCATTTTACAACATTTCTTCATCAGCATCAGTTTCCTTGGTTTTTCGCGTCTTCCATTTGGTGGAATTGTCTTGCACCGCCTCTGCAGCAGACACCGAGGAATCATGTGCTGGCAATTTGAAAAGATGCCACTGCCCCGCGGCCTTAGGAAGACGATGGAACGTGCCAAGTTACGCTGTATGTGGGTTGAAGATGCTAAAATTGCATTAATGCATTTTGTTTTGCCTTCCACTTATTTTTTCTGCGATTTCCCCCTTTTGGAAAAACGGGTGTGTAATAAATGTAGTAGACAAAATGACAAGTGATGTGGAATTGTAAGCTGAAGGGAAAGAGGGTATATTTATTTCTCTTTCGGAGTGGAAGATTTTGTTCCTCCCCTCACAATTTTTTAAAGAAATTTTAGTTAAATAATCCCATTTAAATTAAGCATTTGCTAAGGAATTCAAAAGGTATCATCAAACCAACTCTCCGTGGTTAACAACAAAATTGGTTCGCACACCCACGATTTCGTATTTGGTACAATTCCCACGGGAAATTTTGTACGGCACACGCGCCTTTGTCAAAGCTCGCTTCCTCCTCTCTTTCTTCAATTCACAACCAAAAACCAAATACAAAAAGCTGTTCTCAGCACAATTACACTTGTATCCTTGGACATAAACACAAGCGCCTGCCACAGCGGCGCTTAAGGATAATGTGCCACACGTCGGCCTACAAATGCCAGGGAGTGTCGCCTGTCTTGGCAGTTCGCCCTCACCACCACCACCACCACCCTTTGGTGAAATTGTGGAACGGAAATCATGCAAAAACGTGCCCTGCACGAGTCGTGCAACAAATGCGAGAAATTTCCTTGCTGTCTGGCGGTGACAGTTCTCGTTCTAATTGCCGAACCCCATCAATCTGTTCTAAGCCGCTAACTGACATATTAATTGCTCATAAAGCGTAGCGGCCGAAGTTAACCACCAAAAACCGCACGTTCTAATCACCAAGGGTTGAAACCGGCTCTGGTCAGGCGTTGGACAAGATTGAAACTGAAACTTATGCAAAATTATTAGCTGGGAAAAATGGTTTTTATCTTTGAGCTAATCCTATTGAGAGGTGGTCCCCACGCTCAAGTGTCGGTATCTTGCTGGCTCGCTGGCAGGAAGACTTAACGCTTCGTTGATTTTTTTCGTTTTTTTTTTTTTTTTTGTAAAAGGATATGGGTGTGCAGAGGTCGAGTGCTCTTCTGTTAAATTGCTCATTAGCTGGCTCACGAAGACAGCAAGGAAGTCATAAAAGTACAAAAAAAAACGTGAGAACAAATACAACTTGCATCGAATTTGGAAATTAAGGTAGGTCAGGTTAGAATGAGACTGACCTGTTATACATTTGTGGCTGATTTTCAGCAATTGTGACTAGTGCAAGACTAAAAGAATAGGTTTAATACCGAAGCGAATACAGGTTCTGATTTAAAAATGACTGTTTCGATTTTCACTTAATTTCCTTTATGTAACACAGAATCAGATCTGTTCAGCAAACATGATTTTGTAAGGGATATGAGTACATACGACCTGAGCTATCTCACCACAGGAATAAACCTGAGATGAATTCCCTTAAAATAAGGCCCTACTTCACATTTTCGACATAGACTTTTAAATAACCATGTAAAATCTATACACAACAGCTATTTAGAAGTCGGGACTTTCTCATTTAAGTGTTAAATCAATAATGGAAGCACACAGCTAATGTGATATAAATTGCCAAATTATTATTTGTACATTTCGGTAACAAAATTAGGACCGGTTCGGTTCAACGATTCACACAGTTTCTGAACCATCGTTTCATTACAGTTCATGGTTTTTGTAGCTAGCTAATCGGACGTTTCGGGTCGGTTCAATGGTTCACTTACAATTTCTTGTATGCTTTATCTCTAGTATAGGCGGTCTATTCTGTGTCAACAATACCATCTTTCTGCATGTCGGGCCAAGAGATTTAATCGATGCTGAATCGACTTTTATAATAATGTGAACCAAACCTTGAACCGAAACTCGTTTTATTGGCCCTGTTTTGAATTCCGAGTTGGTTTTCGAGTAAACATAGGTTTTTATTACTTAATAACTCAACAATTTATATGAAAAGTTAGTAGAATGTCAGTCGTTACTAGCTGAGGTTGCCATATTTTGGCGAATTGAATCCAGTTAGATATTCAGCTGTCGGTTCGAACTGCTGAAGCAACTCCGATTTTTCGCAAAGTGGATTTAGTAACAGTGTTAAGTTTGTAGTGTACACGCGACCGTTTAAACAGATTCGTTATTAGGAACTATATTCAAACAAATTAATAAATTGAATTAACAGAAATAATAGAAATCAACTTAAAGAGAAGCCAGCCTCCTAAGCCCTTTTCTTCCGCCTTACTTCCTATTATTTTTGCTTTCTTAGACGAACTCTATTTATTACCCTGTACCCCGCTTTATCTTGCAAATGTTCTTTCTTACATTTAACATTTGAATGTAGGAGATGTGTGTGTGTGTGTGTGTGTGTGGTGCATAAAGTGGTGTTCACCCCTAGCTGTCATTAGATTTACGAGCTCGCCACGTGACAATCAAGCTCATTTCCCCTACAAAGGGGCAATGAAATCTTGATAAATTTCTAGACAAACAGTGGACAACATTACTCACCCACACACACACGCATACGCACACACACTCATAATATCTATATGCATGAACGTTAAGCATATGGTTTTAGTAACCGTTTGATTTATGCATGTCCGGGTGATAATAAATCAAAGGTCACACCAAAATATGTTGAGCTTTTCAATTATTTTCCATGCTTAATGTTATCAAAACTTTTTGATTTTTTTTTTAGTAGGTGGTGATAAATAGCCTTAAAAGAGTGGTAAAGTATAAAAAAATGTTGGTTACTCTGTACCAAAGATACAAAATGCAGAAGTATGCAACAGCCAGAAGGAAGCATTTCAGATGCTGAGATGCTTCAATCCGTCTGGTCTGAATCGTTGTACAAACTCAATACAAGGTAATCCTTTGGTGCGAGCACAAAAACTAACCAGAGTTGCTCCTTTCCTCCAGGGACGTCCTCTTATTTCAAAGTCTTTTAGCTCAACGGAAGTAAATTAAAAAGCTTACACACTTTCCCCTTCTCCTGCGGACCATAAAAATATTAACTATTGCAAAACGAACTTTATTTTATTCTGCACACCATTCAATTGGACATCCGGCTTTTATTATTGCTGGAAGGTGTGTTTGAAGGCAAACCGAAGCACTTCAAGTGCAATTGAAAAGCTAAAAAACCACAACAGCAGCAACAACAACAACAAAAACAACTATAGTACATATATGTATGTATTCTACGTGTATGATGATGATCATCTGCTGTTGCGTTGGCAAAGGAAATGACTTTGGCGTGGTCGAAGGTAGAGAAACAAAATTCTCAATTCAGATAGCAGATAGCAAGTGGGTCTGTCTTGGGTCTGGCATTTTAGTTTATGACTCTGACTGTGCAGGAAGATTAGAATTGCAATTGGCCCGTGTTGGTGTTAATGCCGTCTGGTGGGTGTCGGTTTCGGTTGCGGTTGCGGTTTAGGCACTTTTATGGATCATCATTAATCTTCCGCCAAAACGAAAAAGAAAAACCTAACCTGACCACGCCTTGGCTTATGGGTTTGTCTGTTTATTGATTCTCGTTTGGACAGTGGGTGGACGTGGACGAATAAAAGTGGGAGGAGGAAAGGCAGGAACCTGCCCCAAGCGTTCATTCATCGCGTATGTAAGCAAACCAAGTGATAAGCTAATTAATATTATTGCCAATTAAATGAAATGGAAAGACGGTACACTAAATGGAGACATTATATATGAGCAAATGATGTACAAAAACGCCACTTATGTGTTTAATCCTTGACTACTGCCAAGACAATAGTCAGTAATGAAAATAAAGATGCAAAGATACAGCCAAATTAATTGTGTAATTTATTGTGATTTCCTAGGGCACAACCCCTGAAACTTTTGAGATGTTCCCATGCCCATATTACACAATTCCAGTATGGGGACTCTCGCATTAACTCTTTTTTGCAACAACTATTTTGTTATCTAACTTAACGTTAATTAGCTGCAATCCAAGCATGACCAAAATGACCCTTGGGGTACCTTTTCTTAAATACAAATCACTGGCATTTCCCAGGTACAGCACAATGAACTGCAATCCCCTACAATGTTGGCTTCTTCTTCAAGTTGCATCGTGTGTATCTTTGAGATACATTCTGATTGTGTGTGCTGTATGGTCATAAATGAGCAACCAAGCACAACAGCAGCTAGCAGCTACCTCCACTTGGAGACTCAAATCGTTCTTCTTATTCATTGTATACCTCGGGCTTGTTTGTCGCACCCACGACGACAAAAACGAGATGACACAAACGTTAAGTGTGCATAACTTTTAGTAGAGCATGAAAAATTGTGTTTAATTTCATTTGTAGGCGAACAGCACATCTTGGGGGCAAGAGACAGCCCAGCTAGAGGGTGCAGCACTGCCTGATCATTAGGCAATTAAGTCAGGTTATTAAATTGCGAGACTAGTTAGAACATAATTTTTAATTAAAAATAGAAGAAAATGGGGAAAATATAACGAATTCAATTATTTATCGTGAAACCTTGACTTTGCCTATTACGAGGGCAATTTGATAGCTTAATACATTTTTGAATATGAAATTTTTTTGGGCAATTTCGGAAAACCGACTTCTTATGTACATAAAACAATTTATTTTTTATCTCGGAGTTCAGAAGTTCAGAACTACTTATATAGTATATATTACTGTTTTTCAAGATCCTCGAGTTCAAAGCTTATAAAATGCTTCACAAAACATCAGCTAATCATTGAATTGGTAATATTTTTCTTGTGTACTTAACAGTATATAAAATATTCCTAAGTGTTCCCATGGGTTCTACAAGTAGATTTCAAGCCGAAAACAATCCAATTCTCAGATGATTTGTGCCGTTTTTAGGTCGAAAGTAATTGGTAGAGCACATGGAACTAAATTGATAAACACCTTCGCCCAAAAACCTTAATCTTCCGAGCATTAAATCTTAATCTTAAATTAATCCGCGAAGTGAAAGTCCTAAACATTAGTTTAGCTTGCAGCCCTAATCCGGAGACTATGTTTCCTCTATAGCCTCCAGCTCTCCCCCTACCATTTCGGAGATATATTTCTTTGTATAGACAGACGAACAAACTGCAATACAAATGAATAAAATATTTCTGAAGCAACAACAACCACAAGAAATATAAAGAGAAAACCGACTGTACTGCAACAAAATCTACACTGCAGTTGTTGTGTTGTGTGAAAAAAAGAGAAGAGAGAAAATATACGAAGTGGTTGCCCTTGCGCGTTGCAATGTCTATGCGTAAAACAATAACGAATGCGGACCGAGAGCATAGGCAGTGGGCAGCCCTGCTTTGTGTGGTGAACAATTGTTATATCTAAATAACACATATTACTCCTTGTAATTTCTTTAATTTTTTAATTACATTTATGCAAGTAAAAATTTGATTACGCTTTTATACCTTTTTTGGTAAATATTATTGAACTATTAGAAATTCGAACCATCATTTTTCCCACATAAAGTAAAACACTTCACACTTCCATGCTATCGCATGATTTCCTCAATTGAAATCATAAGCCAAGGCATTTGCTTGTATGCAAATTGTTCTCCGCTATCCTACCCCCACTCAGCTGAGACAAATAGTTCATTGAAGTATGCCCTCGACAATTTACCATCTTTAAATTATATATGACATTTATTAATAAAAAAAAATTGTTTATTGTGTCTGTAGTCCATGCAAAATGGTTAAAAACCATTAAATCCCCAAAGCCAGACACTTTTTTTTCGTACATTCGTGAAAGATTTAGGTTTAACTCTGTATGGCATTTTCAAGTTTCCAGTTTAATTAGCAGATTTTTTTAATTCTGTTCCTTTTTGATTGTGCGAAATTCTAATTTACACACACATAAATTTGGTTGGTCATGCATTATTGATGAACTGGAAGGTCATTGGTAGAATTAACAAAAACAAACAAAAAAAGTGAATTGTTTTTCGAAAGGCATTAATAAGATTTTCACAAAATAAAAAAAGCTTTTCGGTTACTAACCGCCAACGTTGGCGGCGACGACTAACAGAGGTTTTTACTATACTTACAGACTTATTATGATTAATCATCACACAGACATATGAAAGCCTCGTTTCGGTATCCACACCCTGAGGTGAAACCAAAATGTGTATGTGTTCGTGTATGATGAATAAAAATAATTATATTTTGTGCTCTTTTTTTTGCGCTGTGATTTGGCATTTTCATGGCTTAGAAAAAAAGCTCGAGGCAATTAAGTCATTTTTTGATTGTTTTTGGTTTCATATATTTAAAGCGTGGGCTTTTGACCCAAGATAGAGTTGACCCAATAGAGTTCCATTGCCCAAAACTTGAAAACCGAATCCACTGAAAGACTTAATCTCTTTAACACGTGCCAAGATAAATGCAAGCCCAGCAAAATGCGGGCATTCACAATATTACAATATATATTACTACGAATATTGTATGCTCTTACAGAAATGTACAAACGTGGGCCACTAAAGGGACTTTCAAACGAAGTATAGCTTTGAAAAGTGAATTTAAAAATATCCATTGGATGATTTGCCGCATTCATTTGGACTGGATATGTATTGAATGTCCTTTTAATCATTTACTCAAGGACATATTAAATGATCATCCTTTGGATGATTTTCAGCACAGTTGAATGATTCACATTTGAATCCTCGAAGTCCTTTCTCAGAATTTATGTATTACATGCGACACACTGGAAGGCTGCCAGATAATTGTATGTCAAATTTCTAGCAGATTTGACAGACTTCTCTGCCTCTATTTGTATGGAACCAGTAAACTGGCAACCCACTGACAGCTTTTTACACTTGTATGGCAACATTTTACTGAGAAGAACTTTTATGTAGTTAATGGAATCGCTTTTAGAATTAGCATACTTTATTTTAAATTCTTTTACAAAAATCTGAAAAATTGGATTCGAATTGGATGACTATAACATACAGATGTCAGATGAACTATCGGTCAAAAAACAATTGCAAGGGAGAAAAAGAGTAAGAGACGGACAGAGGGGAAACTCAACTCAGCTCCTCGTTCTGATCAAGATTATGTATTCTTTAAGTGGTCGGAGATGTCTTCTACTATGCGTTACAGATAACTGGAAAATCTTAATATAATCTTTACAAGAACACCTCAAAGTTGACAAAGCACAAGCTCTTGTCAGGCAAGGCTTAAGCCAGAATCCAAATTTTCCCCATTTCAGAAGATCATTTTGCACTGTTATAGCTTAATATCTAAATGAGCTGTTCTACCTTTATCCAGTATCGTTGCTGCAATGCGAGATGATGCAAAGACCCAAGGCGATGGCATTATCTGATCATTTTTTGGCAAGAATTAGCAAAATGTGAAATGTTTTCCCGGTTCCACCTGGGACATCCAAATATTGTATCGGTATAACAATATAAAATCCAATACATCAGCACGGAACCAAATACCGAAATCCCGAGACTGTATTTATATTCGTTGCTATTCCCTGCTGCATCTCCAAGTGACTTGACTCTTTCCCAAGAGTTTAGGGTATAGTAGCGCTGCCATATGTCGAGCACACAAATACAGAAGCGGCGCTGGCCGTTGCCTTGGCAATGTGACAAAATGCAAATGCAGAGGAAAAACGTCTGTCAAAGGCGACGAATGACGACAAAACGGTTTTTGTTGTTGTTTACACACAGATGGAGCAGAAATATTGGCAACAACAAAAACCAAATATGAAGAAAAATGAGCGCCAAGCTTAGAATGGTGAAGAAAATCAATAATTCGGTGTTTTGGCCACCCAAAAAAAAAAAAGAAACAACAACAAATCGTGGCATGAAAAGGGGAGCAGGGCAAAAAATTGGAGCAAACTGAAGTAAAGCACAGCGCGATTTGCGTGTGTAGAGAAACACGACAACAATTTTTGTATAAATATATAATTAAAGTTCACAACTCACCTGTACAATTTTTATGCCTTTGAAGCTTGAAGTAATTTTGAACTTTCTGAAATCTTTTAATATATTTTTTCCCCTTGAAATGACAACAACAAACAAAGCAAACTCCAACTGCCAAACGACTTTGAAGCGATTACACAACAAATAATAAAAACTTCACTGTACGAAGTTGCCGCAAGCCAAATACATAAATCAGCACCGAATTTTCTCCGTTTTTACAGATATTCCTCTTGTTGCTTTGAAATTATTTATAATGAATTACTGAGCGGAGTTTTGCCACACACAGTCACACACTTCACATAAACATTTTAATTAACTTGGCGTCTCGGCTGCCAAAACCTCCAACAAATCCGCAGAACGCTTTGTGACGCGAGTGGCGCTTACCAACAACTGAAATGAAACAAAAAATTGCTCCAACAGTCGCCCCCAGTTGAGAGAAGAGAGAGGAACAAGCAAGCAAGAGACTGAGAGAGCGCGTGGGGTGCTTTTACAGAGCGCTCAGCTGAGCGACTTTTGTAACGGTACCTCCAGAGGGACTGCCAACTTATTTTATTGCCAAAATGCGAATTTTTGAGCGCCAAATTCAAAATTGATTTAATTTATTTATTTATTCATCTCCACGATTCCTGCTGGGATTCTTCTATATTGATGACATCTCCCGGGCGTACGGGTCCCTTCACTGTGCACAGCATTTGTACCCTGGGGCATTTCAATAGCTGTACACGAACTTCGGTGAACAAACCGCGTGAACCTATGCTGCCCAATACTTTGATAACGCGACCTTTTGATGTTATGGGCTCCATTTTACAAAATTTTGTTTAGCTCGACAACAAAGAACGCAAAGGTATAACGATGTGGGATTCTTTGACTTCAGCTTTATTATTAATATTTGATTCATCAGTTTGGTACACTCTCGAATTTACCTCTCAACAGCACATCTCTCATCATACCAGCCAATTCTTCATTTTTCTGCTCTCGCATCTCGTCAATCAGAGACTCACGGAATCCGGCATCCTTAGCTGGATCCTGGGGTAATTGTAATTGTTGCTTCTCCAACTGCAATTGTGGCACTTCCACTCCCAAAATGGCACCAATACGTTCCACACTCAAGGCACCCATGTCACCAATCTTTGACCAACTATCCGTACCGAACCATATGGACAAGGCTTCATTATAGTCAGTGACATGTGAGCGAAAGGGATGGCTGGGACTGCCAAAACCCAAATGACTTATGGTATCCCTTAGAGTTTTTGCCAATCTGGGCAATTTTTGGGAATAGAAAAGCACTGCACCACCTATAAGATGAGCCAGGGAACGCAGGCAACGACAGATGTGTTTCTTTAAAGCCGGATCTAGGTCCATGAACACATCATATTTGCCACCCACAATGACCACGGGAAAGGGCAAAAGATCAAGCTCATCTGGGCTATGTTGTTGTCCAATTCTTTCCAACTTACGCTGTTCCAGTATGTCTCTCAACTCCGGACTGGCCTGTTGTAGCATGTGTTCGGCCGTCACCCTTAATCCTTTATAGGCACACTCTAAATCTGTCCACACACGTTGCGGCTGCGAAAGATCCAGCATTATGAAGACCGACAGCTGCTGTAAGCCATGTGTACGCATGGGTACCTCCAGCAATTGCTCTGCATTATCCAGTGAGCCCAATTCCCAGACATTCAAAACTTGAGCCGCTCTGCCACTGCCAATACGCCGGCCAAAACTATACTCCAGCGCCAGAGTGGGACGTGTCGAGTGCTCCTCACGATCGAAAAACTTGTTAATGGCCGTAGATTTGCCCTGATCAAAACCAATATTTCAATCAATAACCTCCTTTCATCTATTTTTTCTTGATGTTTTCTTACCACACACTTGCTGCCCAAAACAAACAATGTTTTCTCCTTTGGCATAGCCGTGGCCTCCAACTGACGCAGACGTTTCTGCTCCTGGGCCAATTTACCGGCTATATCCTGTATACTGGGTAAACCATGTTCATTTAGTTCTTGACTTTTTTCGAACATTTTTAAAAGTCGCTTCTGCCAGTTGTAGAAAATTTGCGGCAAACGCATTGCATGAACTGAAATGCGTATTATGAGTTTTGATTGGAGTTGTGTTTGGGTTCTTAGTTTTTCTTTTTAGTTGCCTGAGTAACGCAAACTGTCTGGCAACGCTTTGGATTGTGGCAGTTGTGTTTGAAATAGCGAAATAGTGAGGGAGAGTTTATGTAGTTTACTCTTAGTTTAAAGTTTTCATACTCTAATAGGGCAATTTTGTAAGTTTATCTTACGCTTAACAGCTATTTCAGAGATAAGACCCTTAACAGATAAAGCTTTAAATAGAAGCAAAAAGAATTGTACCGAACCCTAGCAAATTAGAAAAGGGTTCGAAATAGCAAAGATCTGAATGGCTTATATTAGAGATTTTGAGATTTTAGATTTTTTGAGATTTACAATCTTGATTTACTTTGGCCTTAGACTCCACAACTTTCTCTTATCAGCTCAGCGATAAGCAGCTAATGGGCCCCTTTTTGTTGCACACATTCTTTCGTATAAAAAACTGATGTTTTCGTTTGGTTTATAAGATTTATCATTTGGGCGTTACATAAAATTTACATGCACACATAGACAAAAGACCGGCTCGACTCTATAAATTAAGTATAACAAACCAAAAAATAAGAAACGAAATTTTCAAACCAACAACAATGAGGCGAAATAATAAACTTGTCTAAGATTGCCTAGGGCAATTGGAATACTCTCGTCTGTTTCTAGTAGAGCCAGATATCCTCCAGTATGCCATTATCTAGCTGCGGCGACGGCAAGGCTTTTAAAGTGCGCAATGTTTCCATATAGAAGGTCAACTCTGAGGTAACCACTCCATGCTGCGGCCCACCATTATTGTTGATATTCAGCTTGAGCAGTTGTTCCCGCAGTTTATCCTTGAAATTGCGATGCACCACCGAATAGATTTCATGTATCTGCGGTTCAGGCAAAACGCCAGCAATGGCCTCATGCAGCTTGACCAAATGCCGGGAAATGTGTCGGAAGGTTTGCGATGGAATGGGTGGCCGCGCATCCCACGCATCCAAATGCGAGTTAACACGTTCACAGACAATGCCCAGGATTTTGTTTTCAATTTCCTTAATATGACACTGATAGTCACGTTCGATGGAATCGTAACCACTCAGAGAATGAAAGTGTTTCAGTAGTTTGGGTAGTAACCACAAAACCAATTGCAGAGCACGCGAAACCAGCGCCAGATTAGTGCTGGTAATTGTTTTAAGGCCCGCCACACGCATGGCACCCGCGCCAATGATCAATTGGCAGCTACGCGAATTGAACAGGCGTAACAGATCGATGATGTGGCGAGCATGATAGCTGGTTAGCAGGGGTACACGTTGTGAGCTTAGGACATATTCATATAGCATTTGTATCAGCAACAGACAGGCACTGACCAAGGCGAAGGGCTGCTTACCCTCTACGAGAAGTATGGGATGACCTCCATGCTGAGAGCCACCGTTCGAGATGAGTTTAGTGCTGGTGGTGTCTAATTCTCCGCTGGCCAAGCGTTCAATGATTCTTTGAAACTCCGCCGGTATATCCACCTGGCGCCATCTCTCCTGATCCAGTAGTAAACTTAGCTTTTGCTTTTTCTCCGCATGGAATTTTTGAGCAAATCTTGAGGCTTGTACTTTGAGCGCCAATTGCAGCGGCACACTAGGTAAGCCACATATAAACTGGGTGGTCTCACTGAATTGCTGTATGACCTCCTCCAGTTGTATCAGTTCCGTTTCACTGATCGAACTTCGTTCCAGACTCTGCGTGGACACAATGGTGGCACATCTCTCGTGACAATAATGGCAAACACTCTGCAGTAGCAAGTCCAATTGATTTTTTAAATACTCATGATGTTGCTGGCTTAGAAAAGCCTCGGAATCAATCAGATTCACTGCATCCTGCGCACCCACAGCCGCATCTGCCGTCTGTTGCATGATGCTCACCACCGCCTTGATTCTTTCCAATATGGAACTGAGGGCCTGGCTGGAACGTTGTAAAAGCAAAATCCATTCCTTTAGGTTTAAATCCAGACTTTGTTCTCCCGCACCGGTGAGGCTAAACTCCTGATCACCCTCCTGTTGGCTCAAAACCTCAATAAGCAGCTGCTTAATAATGGCCCTGATTGTGGCAATGGCCTCCTGCTGATACGTTTGCACGAAACCAAAGTTCTGTTTGCGCAGCAAACCCATTATGATGCACACCAGCTTATCCTCCTCGGCGCACACACTGTCCGTCTCTTGGAAACCTGCCTCGCCCCACGGGCGATTTAGATCGGTGGCCACGTAACGCTCAAACTCGGTGGTCAGCATTTTATCTATCAGCTTCTCCATTTCACTTAGCTGCATGGGCAAATGCTTAAAGCAGTGTACACCCAAGAGTTCCGCATTCAAGATCTCCTGTGTGGTTCCAATTAAATCCAAGGCAGCCACATAGTCCTGTGTGCCCAGGAGCAACTGCAGCATGGGTTGTGTTTTGTGCACGGTTGCCATTAAACGCAGCTTATCCAAGGCCAGATTATAATGTTGTCGTCGTTTGGCATACAGCAGAACCTTAAAACTATCCACTACGTTGGTTTGTTTCAATTGGCTCAGGGCCGAGCGCAAGTGACGCACCTGCTCGGTTGCTTCCTCCATCTCGGCCAGTATAGCATGCTGTGTGGTCATGGCATGAAAGAAGGCTGCAGATTTTTGTGCCACTTGTTGGGCTATGTTCACTTCGACCACATCCAGATAATGACTCAGTTGCTCCTGCAGTTGTCGTGTGGTTTGGGTACGCGAGGAGGTTGCAGTTTCCATATATTGGGGGAAAACCTGCTTAAAGGTGGCCGCGTGATGTAATTGCAATTGGGACTTGAGGAAAATTTCAGGCACGCTGCTTAGCGTGGTGGACCCCTTCTCCCTTTCCTTTTCCTGCTTTTCCGGCTGCTGCTGCTGACGTCGCCGCGTCTCATGCCAACGATAGCGTTTGCCTATACTGCCCAAATACAGTGCAAAGTCCTGATGTGTTACGTCGGGCAGGCGGGCGGAGGCTGGTATCTGCTGCATGGAACGTTCCACAAACTGTTCACCCCATTTTTTTGTAAATAAATTACTCTGCTTGCCCTTGGAGGGATCATTTAGTACAGCCGGCAAATTCTGGGCAGCTGAATACACCCCCCATTCGGGTGGCATTTCTCGAGTGTGTTGATTAACATGGTATTTGGCCACATGAGCATCATAGTCCCGATCCGAGACCCCGTCCAAGGGCAGAGAGGCGCAGACACCATTGAAGCCGTAGCGGCAAACATAGGAACCGCCCTCGCGAGTGCAGTGTCTGCTTCTCAAGTGACTAAAAAGTAAAAACAAAATCAATCATCACAATCCTCTCTTTCTCTCGACTCTGAACTCCAACTCACCTGACAAATTCCGCTACGTTCTTGAAATGCAATAAAGTGCAATAGTAGCAGCTTCGCCAGCTGGGCTGACCACTCCCTGCTAAACTGGCACTTGATAGCTTCCTCTCCGTGGCGGCAGCAGCATCAACTCCTCCTGACCTGGTCGCCATCACGCATAACACTTTCTTCTCTCCCCCTTATGTTGACGTGTTATTATGTCAATGTTTGTTTTTGTTTCAATTTACTTTTACTGCTGCGGCTGCCTTGTGCTCCGCCTTGTGCGGCTGTTGCATTTTGATGTTGGCTCTAGCTACCACAGGGGGCTTTTGTTGGTTTTGTAAGAAAATTTAGTATTGGTCTATGATTATATGGTCTACTTATATATTTGGTCTACATATATATTTGCGATTTTTAATTGAGCAATTTGTAAAGTTTGGAACAATATTATGATGACGTACCGCAGTGTTGTAAAGCGACGCAAGTGTGCATGACGGTGAACAGTACGATCAGACTGGCATGATGTATGAGCACGAAATGCATGAATGAGGAGAATTAAATAATTTTGAATGTGAATGAATGTTCATGATTTGGCGAATTTTACTTAAAATCAATCATGGAACGCTTTAGCAGGCTGCTGGTCTATAAGTTTGATGATTTAAACTCAATATCTTGTCTCTCCATTTTAAAATTTAACATTTTCATATCAATATCATTTCGATGAATTTTACTACTGTTATTATTTATACTTCGTTTAGAATATTGTTATAGCCTGATTAACTTTCTTTTCTAATGGCATTTTTGGTATAATACAGTTGGAGGCCATTTTCTTGTGTGACTGGCGTGATTTGCAACTGCGACTTGTTCACATCACTATCGCGCACGAGATGAACGTATCAGTAGCGCCCAATTCAGCGAGACGTTGACCAACACTACAATCGGCATTAGAAACATCTGTAAATTTTGACACTGTGAATTTTGCCGGCTTTTTGAATCTGTGCAAAAATCGAAGCCATTCAAATACAAGCAATCAAAATAGATAAATCTGCCCAGCATGCGTATTTGGCGCAATCGTCGCATCGCCGCTGTGTTACTGACAATCATTTGGTTGGCCATTATCTTTGTCTGCTGGTATATTCTCACAAATAATGAGCGAGAGGATAAGCATGAGCAGTTCAAGGAACTGCTCTGGTGGTCGTAAAGTGTAATGTCCTGGGACTACGATGAGAAACGTGAATGTGGCGTTTATAGATGTCGGTTCAGCAATAATCGGGAACGCTTAAGCCAAGCGGATGTGAGTCAGCTGTAGAAATCCGGCTTACACTTTATCTGAAAGCTTTCCTCTCTCTCTCTCTCTTTTGCAGGCCGTGCTCTTTTATGGCTCGAATATGAAAGCCCATGACTTTCCCTTGCCCCGTCCGGCTAATCAGATTTGGGCCTTGCTCCATGAGGAATCACCCAGAAATGTGCCATTTGTGCCCTTCGCCGAGTTCCTGCAACATTTCAATTATACGTCGACTTTCAGCCGCTACAGTGACCTGCCATTGACCACACAGTATCTGCCCAGTGCCGTTGATCTCACCAGTATGGACTACGTTCATGGTCACGATTATAAGATAAACTCCTTACCGCCACTCGGTGCGGTGGTGTTTCTGCAGAGCGATTGCGACACTATGAGTGGACGTGAGGACTATGTTAAGGAATTGATGCGACACATTCAAGTGGACTCCTATGGAAGTTGCTTGCATAATCTGGATATGCCCAAGAGGTAAGCCAGGTGTGCTGGGATTAAAAAGTAAAAGCAAAAGAGTTAGAGCCTTCAGAAAAAATCAAACTCTATACATGCCAGGAAACTGAATTAGGTACATTTGATAAGTCCAATGGCCATTGATTTTACTTTAAGCATAGAAGATAAGACTTTATCCAAGAAAATTCCAGGAAATGTTTAAATTCGAGGGTTAATGGTTAATGATCTTAACATCTTAGAGAATATAATCCACCCTCGAATTGGATTATTTCCTCGAACTTCCTTGGTTATTGAGCTTTGACATAGTTTCCTAAGGTAACCTACTCTTGGAACAAGCTTTTTAAAGGGTGCCTCTTAGGATTTTTCTCATAATGCTCAGTAAGGTTTGCCACTTCACGAACAGCGCTGCAAATCAATGAAATTTTGTATCAAAATTCGTGCTCTGTGAGAAATGTGTTTAGCAAATTATGTCCATTTTATGGACGTCACAAACTATCCACCGAACAGGCATTCCAGTTACGGAGACCAAATTTCTCACCTGTTTCACTTTGTTGGACATTAATCCATCATCCCTTGTACGGAGAGCGGAAAAAGTATCCCTAAATTGGAGCGTACTAATAGACCCTAACATAAAGTAATTCATGCTGATGAGAACTCAACGGCTGGATTAGATTTGGGATCAGCTAACTGGATAACCTGTCTCTTTCCAAAATAAACACCCATCTTTGTTTTTCTATAACTCAGTTGCCCATTACATTTCACTTCAAAACGAATTCATTCAACAAGCAGACTTAAGCTCATAACAATATTCTCACAATCACAACTAACATTTCAACGAATATTACAAAAATGGAATCCTCCAATGCAAATAACTGTCCGTTGGATCCTAAGAAAGAAATATCTAAAGGACTGGTTAAAATTGTTTGCCTGGAGTGTTGGACACGTTTGTTCCCAGCATATCCGGCAACAGGCCCCGATAGTCTCAATCGACCGCAACGTTTGCCAAACAGATACGATAACATTGGAGGAGGAGATGATAATATGACATACAAGACTATTATTGACCGTCTACGAAATGAAAAGGAAATGGCTTCACCAAATACATCACCAGGAGGATCAGATGAACAACTCAAGTTCAGGAGTGAACCTAGTATCATAGAATATGAAACAGGGGAAAATTGTGACATATGCCATACGTTCGGCGAAAACGTTTTGAATACATTTCATGAGAAGATGTCATCCGTAAGCAAAGATGAGGATGAATAAAATGAATCGAGGACGTATTATCTTATCAAAATTTTGGGTTCTAAACTGATAAACAGAAGTACAAGAAATTTTATACACAAATAATACTTAAATTTCTTATATTTATAGCCATGATATGCTTTGGTACAATTCAAAATCCTAGACAAGTGAGAAAGATGATGAAAGACATCATTCACCTATTTCATTTAACATTTTCCAGCCTGCAAAAGGATTATCTAAATAATATCTATTCACCGGATCTCCTGCGCTTCCTGTCCCGCTACAAATTTATGATATCCATCGAGAATGGAGTTTGCAATGATTATATTACCGAAAAATATTGGCGGCCCTTGGTCATAGGTGTTATACCCATTTACTTTGGTTCACCCACCATAAGGGCAAGTACTTGAGTACTTTTTACCATTTCGATCATTCAACCTTCTCTTTTTTAGGACTGGCAACCTCAAAATAAATCTGCCATTTATGTTGATGATTATCCAAATGCTGCCGCTTTGGCCAAACATCTGGAGCTTTTAATTGGAAGTCCATATAAATACGATTCGTATCGTTATCACAAATTGAAACGGGGTCAACAAATTGATAATACACGACTGATGGATAATATGATTACACGCCAGTATTCAATAGGCGATTCTCGTTCAGAAAGCTCCCTGTTCCGCAAGTTCGAGTGTTTTATGTGTAGAGTTTCGTATTGGCATAGGACGAATAAACAAGCCACCAAATCGCACTATGATTGCCCCTTGCCGCCAGTGCATGTGCCCTTGGAGCATCATGGAAAAAAACCCCAGAATGCAGCCGACTGGCGTTCCATGTTCGAAGTGGGACAATGCCAGTCCAAGCTATTGGATAGCCTATTTCGAGCCAATCGACCATATACTCAACAGCAGTTTGAAAAACAATTAATGGATTGGATGAATAAGAAATTGTGCTAGTTAAATACTGGAAATTAAGGGAGAACTTACTGAGAAGAATACGTACCACTGAAAAACTGACCAAAGATGTGCAATAGTATGCAAATAATTAGTCTTAGCATCTTGTGATCTACAAATAATGTTTGTCTACCAAATTCCAATTAAGTGCCTTTGTAAAAATTGTAAGAATCTTGTTTATTTGAATATTAGCTTTATTTTAAAGTGAATCATGCGTTTAATGCTTTATACGAGCTCGGAGACTGGAGAAAATTGTCGAAAAGTTCATTGAACGAATGGGCGGGAGGTGGACTGCTATTTTCTCTGACTTTCAAAAATACAAATAACCCCTCGGGCTATACTTTTATCGATAGACCAACAGTTACACGGAACACTTTAATTCCAGAAACAAAATGTTGATGAATACGAGATTTTTTAATATACACATGCAATGGAAGTGGAATTGGAAGGGACAGAGCCACAAATAAATAATGCAATAGAATACAGGGAGACGCCCAATAAGTTTGTTCAGCGTTTCTAGTGGACCAAATCCACAGTGTCTTCGGGGACAACATGCTCAGAATTGTGTAAGACTAATCTCTATGTCTTTGTCAAGTCTCTGCTTACTGCTTCTAAGTTACTCTTCTTGTTCTTCAACATGGTCCACAAGCAAATGTTCCTCAGCCACGGATAGTAGATTTTCTACATTAGATGAAACTGTCGTTTAGAAAGCCAAAGTTCTAAATCTCTGGTCAATTCGAGCGATTACCTTTCCTGAACTTTCAAGAAACAAACCGCAAATTGTACCTTAAAGACTAATCAGCTCACACCCTCAACTTCTCTGATTACCTTGAATCAATACAGAGATAGCAATTTAAAGCTAGACACACTGCTGTCACCTTTAAACAGCAGTATATAATGCAATGGCCTTTAACCTGAAGAACTCATAGATAACACCAAAGCAGACCACATACATAGTTAAGTTCTTATCAGCACAATTTTCGGCACATCTGCCTTTGGGGTATATAAACCTTGATCAACTGTTGCACCTTAGTCAAATGAGCAATCGAACTGAAAACAAAATGTACGACTGGACGGGAAAGAATGTGTTGTATGCTGGTAGCTTTACTGGCATTGGCTGGCAAATAGTTAAGCAGTTGATGCAGAAAAAGATCAAATTTATCAGCATTTTGCATAAAATGGAAAATGTGGAAATGATGAAGAAACTGCAGGCGGATAATTCTAGTGTCAAAGTTGTATTTATGCAAACTAATCTAATGGATAAGTTATCCATTGAGCAGGCAATGAAGAAAATGGGTGAAATGATGGGTCACATTGATGTGCTGATCAATGGCGAGGATGTGCTGCTCGATAAGGATGTGGAGACCACAATGGGCATAAATTTGGTAAGGTTCCAGAGTAGAACAAACGAGATTAGCATATTTATGCCGTTTTTTTTTTTTACTTTTAGACAGGAATGATACATTTAACCTTAAAGGCCATGCCCTATATGGATAAATCACAAATGGGTGTGGGCGGCATGGTCATCAATATATCCTCTGTTTATGGTCTGGAGCCAGCTCCTGCTTTTGCTGTCTATGCGGCAGCCAAGCATGGTGTAATTGGCTTTACACGCTCTATGGCCGATAAGCATATTTATGAAAAAACTGGTGTCATGTTTATGACCATGTGTCCTGGCCTAACCAATACAGAGATGATGATGAAGCTGAGGGAAAATGTTACCTGGCATCATTCCGAGCATTTGGTGGAGGCCATTGAAAGTGCCAAACGTCAAATGCCCGCGGAAGCAGCCATACAAATGATCAACGCCATGGAAATGATGAAAAATGGTAGCATGTGGATTATCGATATGGGACAGCTGAAGGAGGTGATGCCTACCATGTATTGGCAGATGTAAATTGCATAATTTACAGTTGGCAAAAGGAAATAAAAGTGTTTCAGAGTATGGGTTGAGTGCGTTATTCGATACCATTGTATTTAGGTGTTCAAGAAATAATTATTGGTAATTAGTAGCCCTCAAGCCAAGAGATTGAAGGCTACTAATTTGCACACAAGAGAAATAGACCTATAGTTTACCTTCGAAGCTGGCTTCAAAATCAACTGAAGGTGACCGGGTGTGTAAGATTTTTAAAGAAAATACGTTTCCATTAGATGTCGCGGTGCAGGATCAAACACACGATCACTCACACACACTACCCGCTGCACCACACCTGGCTATGACAGAGTGAGACCTACAAAAATAAGAGGGCTACACCAACAAAGCGCCCAGTTATATCATCGAACGAAGGCCCACTGTGAATATCCAAGTTAGGCACTGCGCTTCCTTGAAATAATTGAATCTTGGTATAACATCTAGCACCCCTAGACGGATTTGTTTGTAATATAACAAAGCAACCGAATTCATTTACTTCTTTGATCTCAACACTTATTACAGTTTTTCTTTCTACAAAGCACATACCTTATTCGAAGTAATAAACTGAATCTAATTAAGAATTTTTCACCTAATACTACTTACATCCAAATTAAAGCCATGTCTGTATCAAAAACCACATGTAATAGTCAACATTGCGTTTTTTGTGGACATTCGCTGGGCTTGCTGACTCCTGTAGCGTGCAATCAATTTCATTTTGTATGCAGCCATCGATCTTCTTCAAGGACCAAGGCTCCAATAGTCGAAAAGCGAAGTGGCTCAAAAACATTGTCCTCACTATTCATCAAGAAAAGCGCTATGCCTCGTCCACGTCGTTCGTTGCATGCCATGGCTGCACCACAATCCAAGCGCGGAGGCTGCAAGAAACCAGTCAAAAAGACAAGAAAGACCGCTGCTTCACGTAGAGGAGTATCTAAACGTCGCCAGCAACCCTACAAGCGGAGGGTAATGGCCCCAAGAAAGAAGCGTTTGCATCCAAAAGCTCCTTACCAGCCGGGACCAGAGGATCAACGCATTTTCATGAAAATACAACAGGGTGAAACCAGTCTGAGCGAGAGTAGCGATGATGATATCAGTTTAAGCAGTGGAACATTACTCCACATGACTCCATCCCAGCCAATGTACAAGGCAGTTATTTTAAGGGAAATGCGACGTTTGGGAAGAGCTCCCAAAAAAGAGTTTGAGCAGCAAGCGCAAATTGCCCTTCCATCCATTATGAGCCGTGACAATGCCGAAGATGACAAGGACAAACAGGCAATGCAGGAAAATGAAGAACTGCCTACTACAAGCCGTCTATGTTTTAGGAGTGAATCAAATCTCCAGAACCCCACAGATGAGGAGCAAGTGCTGCAAAATGAAGACAAATACTCTCAAGCTTCCAGCTGTTCTAAAATAGTTGAGGACCCGAAATATTCCCAGTCACAAGGGCTACAAGAAGGTGAACCCAATTGTTTTATGTCGGAAACAGACGTTCAGATGTTCCATCCAGAGGGCGAAGCAAGTCCATCAGATTGGAATCCTGATTATCGTCAATAAATAACCTTGTGCATTGGGAATTGCTTTAAAAAAAATGTGTATTTTAATGTCTTTTTCTATGGGGGAAATGTCCTGTGCACGATTGGTAGTTTATGTCTATCTGTCTGGCAATGAATAAAGGATTCATCAAGTAAAACTAAAGTCTTCTATAAACATCAAACTCATCTTACCAAACTTAGTTACAAGCAGCTAAACTTAGGCTGTGTTATGTTTTCCTGTGCGGAACAGCAGCACAAACTTTAATTATTTTCATCGATTACTAGTTTTAAATGATAATTTTTATCTTAATTGACTTTAGTTTTGTGTACATTTAATTTATTTATAAAATATAATGTTTGGACATTTCTTTTATGCTTAGAAACTAGAAAAATGTTTACATTTTGTCAGACAATCACAGATGTTTTATGCTAAGATGATAGTTTTATATTAAGAATAGTTTTTTTTTTTGCCAATAATAAATAATCTCCGAAGCTCTGTTTTGTTTTTGGCAAGTTGGGGCTTAGTAACTAATAAAATTGTAGGTTTTAGACAGCTCTAAATACCAGATCTTTCACGATTTTTCATCAACTTATACTGAATTTTTAGTAATAAACTACTTAAGATCTGTTATAAGAGCTTAAAAAAGACTTGCTTAACAAAATTGAATAAATATTTCTTCTCCACTTTATCAATGCAGATAGTTGAATAAGAGACACGTGCTTAGAAAAACTGTTAAGGCATGCATGCCCAGTCGTAAATCTGATGCACCGCCTCCTGCATTATCAGTTGATGGTGTTGTTGTACTGCCAAGTGGTCCAGTCGTTGCACCAGTAGAGTTCTCTGCCCGAGCATCGGGTACAAAGTCACCACAGCTAGGAAAATTGGCGGGTATTGGCAGCATTTGATCATTGTTTCCCACCTTAAAGACCATAGCCATGCCGATTTCTGCATGGAATTCGATATGACAGTGAAACAGCCAAAAGCCCGGATTAGAGGCCTCAAAGCGTATAATGGTATAACCGCCATCGGGTACCGTAACAGTATCTTTAACGGGGGGATTATTCAGATTGCGCTTAAGCAAATTGAATTGATCGAGTTGTTTGACCTGTAAATGAAAAGAATGGAAGGGTTAACATAAGATCGAATTGTTAGTTACAGAAAATTCGAAAAAAGTCAGTGGTTCGGGGATTTGAATGCACCGGTGTCACATCGACTTCATGCCACGCTAAGACGAACATGAGAACACTTCTTTGCATGGGCCTTGTCATTAATTTTTTCCCCACATCAATCTGTTTTGTTGTGTGGTTTCAACAATTAACAAGTTATTTATAATGTAACTCGCTCGTTTTTCCAAAATTGTAGAACTCGACATATTCAAAAATGCTATTAACAAGTTGAAATACCTTCACTTTGTATCATTAAAGTTTGTTATAAATTGTGTGTGTGCGCATAACTTACCATTTCGATGGTCACATTCTCACCCAGCCGCTCCAGACCCACCACACGAAATGCATTTCCATGCAAATGGAAGGGATGATTTGCATAGTAGGTGAAGCCCTCATCCACTATGATTAGTTCCACCACCGCACCCAGTGGCACTTGGAGCACATGATGACACTTACAGAACTGCTTCCGGCAATCGATACCCTGCTCCATTAGACTGGTTTCATTACAAAAATCCTCATCACTCAACTGGTTTCGCGAGGGCAGCAACGCCATTGGTGGAAAATCCAAGGTAATATGATTCAATTGAGGTGTATACAAGCGATTCGATTGGGTCATATTCGTATCCATGCCATAATAATCCTGATGATGAAAATCCGGATTGTCTTTGGCATAAAAATCATAATACACAAAGAACTTATAGTCCACCTCGGGCTGTAGAGTATCATCATCTATACCCGACACTTTGTCATAGATGGGTAATGCTCGCATCTCTGCTATGGTTTTGGTATCTGGATATCCAGGTCCACGATTCATCACATTCAATTCGATTCCCTCCGCTTTGTGAGCATAACTCAACTCGGCACTGGGTTCTTCATGGGGAGCACCTTCATAGCGTAAAATAGCCACCTGAAAGGCTGAGGTAAAACGTTCACTGCAGTCCATCAAACCCTTGAGACGTATCCAATAGTTGCCCACCTCCTGATTGGCATTCAAGACGAAATCAAAACGTTCACCCGCATAGGTGACGATGGAGCCTGCCTCCACGGCTTCCAGATCATAACTATCCGAGTTGATGGCCGTCAAATTGTGTTTATCCACCGACACAACAATGGGACAATTTAGATATTCCGCATTGATGATACGAAAACGATACCGAAAGCCCCGTCGCACATGGTAAACCTGATGGGGCACCAGCTCCAGGGGTATTTCATTGAGGTTGCCCCTTCGCTGACGCGAATGAGTCTGATTCACCGGCAGTAGACGTGTGGTATTCACCTTGGCCAGACGTGCTTGACGTGGTAGATTTTGCACCATATCCACTTCCGATTTGGGAAACAGATTAACCGCTCCTCTACCCGTTTTTTTCTGATGCTCCAACTTGGCCTCGGCCCATATGCGATTGTAATAACGCCCTCGGCCGTTGATTAGCAAATTGTGTGGCTTATTATCTCCACGAGAATGGTGATGATAGGCAAACACATTAACACCCGGCTCATGTATCCAATCCTGTATGACCATAACATGCTCGCTTAAATCAAAATCGTATAGACCACCATGAGGTTCCGAAGATTTGGGTTTACGTATAATCAGGGCACCAAACATGCCATCCCCTCGCTGCATGCCCGTATGCGAGTGCCAGAAATGTGTGCCGGAATTATCGGCCGGAAAGCTGTACCGAAAACTGGCATGAGGGCCAATGGGGCATTGAGTTATGTGCGGTGTTCCATCCATATACGGTGTGGTCTTCTGATGCAAGCCATGCCAATGAATGCTGGTGCTCTCACCCAGCAAATGATTCTTCAGATCCACCACAATTTGATCGCCCTCACAAACCTCTATAGCCGGACCAGGCATCATGCGATTAACCACGGTTATGCCACGTTCCAAGCCATCGCCCATTATGCAATGCGGTCGTGAACAGTCCGTGAGGTTCTGTGGACAATCAAAACAGGCCTTCGAAAAGGTCTGATACCATTCCACCACAAATTTGTAATGACAAATCATCGGCTCCGCATTGGCCTGACAATCACGTACACAGGGATGTTGTCTATACCATTCTGGTGTCCAAATATCGGCAGATTCTTGCTCTTCTTCAAAATTATCAAATGGTTCGGCACGCGCCAGGGAAATTGGCCGACAGGTGGTACAACAGTTATGCGTTTCAATGCGATTGACGGGACAGTTCTTGTCCAGGGGTGGACAATTCCGTTTGTAGGTGTTAATGATGATATGTCCATTCTCTAGCTTGCCACACTCCAACATGGTACAGTCCGCGTCATTGTGCCAAGATTCACCCACTGCATACAAAGTGTTGTTGTGCTGACAATGTGTACGTACGCATTCACCGCAACAACTGCCGGGGGTTTTACGCAGCTCTGAACCCTGGAAGAAGCATCAATGTGTGATTAATAAAGGGGAACACCAAAAATTGTTAGGGGTTTTTCTACAGTAATATTTACATGAGTGGTTTCGTGGTTTGGTGAATCAAAGGCAGATTCTCGCCGATAAAAAACCCCTGCTCAATCAATGTCAAATCTTTAGCGAGCAAATAAAGTGGCATTACTTAAACATTAGCTTACTGTTCGCTAATGAACCTTTGACGGTTTAGAAATCGTGATTCAAATTTAAGTTCTTTAAATGATTCTAATGTCAAAATAAAAAAAAACAGCGTCTTCGATTTAAGATAAGGGAGGGTTGTGTTGTTTTTATACTTTATAGCAAAGCTAGCTTTGTTACAGCAGAAGTTTTAATACCCTTAATTTAGGAAAAAAAAAACAGAGATTTGTTTTCATATTAAAAGAAATTTCAGAAAATTAATTCGCCATAAAAAAACTTTGTTGCACAGAAGTTCGTAATAGAGTAGTTCGACTGTATATCCCTCAAATTCCAAACTAGTTCTGACACATTTGTTTATGGAGTGATGGTAGATTTCTGATACCTTCGTGGCCTTTGGATCTTATACAGTGTTCAAGAATAAATAGAGATTAGCCGTATAAGGATGTCTTATTTGGTTTCACGAATGTTTTGGACTTAAACTTAGTAATTCTTGGACATCAAAGAAGAACATTTATTCACATATTTTAAGTATGCAAATATTAGTATTCAAAAATCTCATCGGATTAGTTTTAAAACTCAAAGTATGATACAAAAAACCTAAAAAGATCAAAACGTACTTAAAATATATATATGAATGGGGTTTGAATTAAGAATTTCAAGGCTAAAAATCGTATGGATACCGATTGAACTTATTCAAGTTCAATATTCTTGACTTAACGCTCAGTGTAGGTACAACAAAAACCAAAAACCAAAACAAAACACCATAATTTTACACCATAAAGAAATTACTATTCTTAATACTCACCACATCACAGTAAAATTCATTGCAATCCACCTGGGTGACGGTTATATGAGCTTGCGGTTCCTTTTCCACACCCGCTGCACAAGTGAACACCAGACAAGCGTTCTGTGAGTCAAACCACACGGCACCCAACTCCTTGCGATAAGTATTATTGTGCTCCTGATGCAGGCAAAATGTGCTGCTGCCTGTAAATATCAAAATTTAGTAATTTATTACTTGCATTGACAAGAATACACAAAATAATCGCATGGCCATAAAAAAAGTAACACAGGTAAACAACAACACTTCTTTTGTTGTCTGTGGCATACAATGGCCACACAAAAAAAGTCACGCGCTGGAAGACACTGTACATATATACGTAATTCATAATACTTTTAATTGAATGCAAAACGTCGAGAAACAAAATGATGTTATTAATGTAGCTTAAATAAATATTACACTTGCTAATTGTCTTAGGGGTATCAACACAAGCTGAATGAGTAAGCGGATTCTAAAAAGCCCCAAAAAATCAAATGAAAAGTAACTGAATTTGAAAAGTCTATAGTAGTATGTATTGAATATTGAAATATCAGAGCATGTTTCCCACAGTGCTGTAACTTTAACTAGCAATTTCGTAGAGATAAAAACATTTCTATTCAGCTTCAAAAAGATTCTGAGGGAAGGATAAGGAACATTTTTAACATGATCTTACCTAATCTTTCATATTAACTCCAACCGTAAGTTTTTGGCATAGACTGGCATATCTCAAGATAGTCCATTTGGTAAAAATCGCATTTAAAGTTCTCAATGGATTTTACATTAAGAAAATAGTTGTTCTAGATTTAAGTCAATCTAGTAAAATATTCTATATTTTATATTCAATTGAAAGATAAAGCATATAATAAAGGAGCACAACTCAGATTTGACGCTTTTGCTTAACATGAAAATGCTGCAAAAAGGAAATGAACCTGTAAAATTAAATGCTGACAAAATTTCATCTAACTCGGAGACTACAAGATAGCAATATGAAAGTTTATCACAATATATAACCCGATATAGGAATAATTTCTGCATTATTAACTCAGAAATCGTGTTTTTAGAATTAGGTAAGTAATATTTCCCATTTCGGTATTCTGAATAACTTCTGGTGCTCTCACAAGCACAATATTGTTTCAGAATAGTCATAACCATGGCTTTGTAGCTATGTGTGGTCGTGAAAAGCAGTCTCTAAAGCAGCGGTGGGCATGAAATTCAACAACAACAGAAAAAAAAACCCTTAATAGCTAGGCTCGAGTCGATAAGTAGAAATCACACTACAAATATATAATTATTTTTGCAAAAACATAAACAAAATTGTTTTGTTTCGCTCGAGTGCTAAGCACCGATATTTGTAAGTATTTACCATACTTGAGTTCTTCGTAAAGTACGTTATGAAACGTTTACCGTACTTGTCTAAGCACGGTACCTATTGTATTCTGTATTTTTTGTGTGTCTAACAGAAGTACGGTACTTAGATTTTTATGTAATTAAAACAATTACTTATTATATTCTCAAATTGGCCATAACAAATCCTTTCAGTAAGCAAATTGTATGCTTTAAAATCATTAACTGATATCCCTGAGCTTGTTTTTGAATTTCATTCTATTCTATAAGTTTTTTTTTTCTCAGTACACAATTTAAAGCTTATCAACCTCTTATAACTGAGCCGTCATAAACATAAACAAGTACTTTCAAAGAAAAATGATTTTTTAATTAACAATTAACTGAATTTTTTGTTGTTGTTGTTGTTCTTGGACATTGCATGATTAGACTAAGACTAAACCCATTTTATTGGGCCATCCAGCGGCGTTTCTATAGATTAGTTAACTTGGCCATATCAGGCTTAAGCATTCGTATACAAAACAGTTAACATTTCCGTTTTAATCCTACCCAAACTGCAAATGCAACCGGTTCCCGGATCTGTGTCTGGGTGACTTAAATTAGCATAAGGCGACACATGTCCCACATTAAAATTACAATTGAAGCAAATGACCTAACCAGTTCCCCAGCCCAAAAACGTCATCGGCAAATGAATTAATCGAGCAAAATTGTATTAATTTAACATATGAGCATCCAGATATAGTTTTAAAAATAGGTTGGGTTAGGTTATGGTTATGAGAACCAGATATTAAATTGATCAATATACAAATTTCTTGTTTTTAATTGACATATGTGACCTATTTAAGTTTTTGAATATTTCATTAGAATTAATCGAAAAGCGTTACGAAAGTATGAAATTCTGGTTTCTTGGTTAATAAAGTAACAAACTCAGTGTGTGCTTCGTGACAAATGAGCCAACAAGCAGGTGAATAAGTGAATATGAAACCACAAATGGAAATAACGAACAGAACAGGCCATGCTACTCATTTTCCTACTAGAGAGAGGGTTCTACTAATTCGTAGGCCCAGCATGCTATAATGTAGGACTACTGGATTATCAAGGGTCGAAGAAGTACACGTAATTTTGGATATCAGTTCTCAGCCTACTCTCAAAATTTGCTTGAACGAGATCCTAAACTTCCAAGACAGCCGAAATCTCACCTTATAAATAGCTACAATGTGTCAGATTAACTTAGATTTTGCTTTGTTATACGTGGGTATATATCTATGTAGAAGATTAGTAAACGGCACTTAAAATAATGTATGGACTTAGACTCCATTTTTAAATTACACCAAAGGTTAAGCTTTTGCTTTAAGAATGTTCTTAAATGAAAAAACAGTTCAGGTTTATGGATTTTACATTATTTATGTGAAAAACATCAAATCAACACTTCTGGGCTGGAGAATGAAAAATGGTTATTTTTGTGGGCACATATGTGGATGCCTCGTGACGTTCAGCTACAGCTTAGCACTCTCTGGGTTGGTTGGCCTTTAACAAAATGTAAAGACAAACAGCAAATTGCAGCAGCTGTTTGGCATATAAATTATATGCGATTTTTACATTAACTCCGTTAGGGCCATTTAACCATTAACGCTCGCATTTATTGACTGCTTGTTGTCTGGCAACAGTCAATGGGTCTTGTTATGATGGTCATTATGACGATTGCTTGTTTTGTGAGTAAGTACATTTTGTTAGCAGGTGAGCGTCAAAAGTGTGTGTCAATTATTGTTTGCATAGTTTAAATAATTACTTATGCTAATGAAGACAAGCAGGTGGGCCAAGGTCTCTTCTTTTTTTGTTTTTGCAACATTTCTACAATAAATTTCTAATAATTAAAAAAATATTCACTCACCGGTTAAGCCACAGACGTGGCTCACAAACTGTAGCAGGGCTAAAACTAACAGGGCTGTAAATTTCCTGTTAACACTGTGGGGCCGCATATTGGGATTGCTGCTAATGGTTGACATCGACCAACTTTGCTTTGTTTGTTTGCCGCTCATTTTGTCATAACTATGGTTTACGTTTTATTTAATTTGAGGTTTTTTGTTGTTGTTTTTTGATTTGGGTTATTTAATTGATAGGCGGAAATGTTTTGTGGATATTTTGGTCTGAAAAAATAGGCAAAAAATGTAATTAAATATACATAAGTAGGAGCTTAAAAATTGTACAATAATTAAATATATACTTAATATTTATTTCTATACAGCTGCAAAAATGTTTGTTCAGCTGCGTAATTTTGTATTATTTTAAAACGTTTAGGCACGTTCATTTATATATAGAACTTTTTATATTAACTTAAGTATGATTTACGGCTGACTGTAAATATCACTCATACGCTCTGTTGCTATTAGCCAGATGCCAGTCTTTGGCCTTGCCAATTGTGGGTCCTATCAGCACATGGCCAAGCCAGCTTACACAAACACACACACACACACACACACGCACGCACACACACAGACATAAAGCACGTACAAATTTAATTAATTAGCACGCTGTTCCTCAAATACACACACACACACACACACACGTATACATCCACGCAGACTCACTCACGTCCGCCAAGGGGCCGCTTATGAGCCAAAAAGAAGCCTCAGACGAATGTCCAGCTGTACACCCACTAAAGAAAATGCGGCCCAACTCCAACGAGGCACACACACAACGCACACATATACAGAAAATTGGGCATAAATTATGAAAAGCAACAGCAGAGAAGGAGACGACAAGCAGAAAAACGAGCAAAACATCAAATTTCCGTAAAAAAAAAAATGTTCATGCGAAAAGTTTGACTCTACAACTTTTTTGTTACACCTTGGCTGATGTTTTAATGCTCTGTAATTGCAATAATACGTTCTATTAAAAGCAAATTGTCGAAGTAACGATCAAGGTAAATTTTAAGCCAGCATATAAACTTGAGGATTTTTCGAATGGGATATGCATAAAAGAGTGAGCACAATATATAAATAGTACAAAAAGTCACGTTTCTCATGATTCACCGCTAATTGCAGAGTTTGCAAGAAATAGATAAACATACAAAAGTTACATCGACAAAGCGCTCAGTTGAATTTCAAGGCACTTATTTAAGATTCTTGATGTAAGGCATCCAACTATTTTTTTAATTCTTTTTGTATATACTTTGTAAACTTGGAAATACTATATTATTTCAGATCTATCAAAATTCAGATTTCGACGTCTTAGATTCACTTACTCAGGTTCAAAACTTGCTAAGCTTAATACGAATGAAAGTTTCATAAATCCTTATGCTCAAGGAATAAACACAGGGCTAAAAACCAAACCTATAATATTTGATTTTTCTACCCTCAACCCTTTCAACCCTTTTTGTATTAAAATTAATTAAGAAGAACTTTGATTTGACTAAAGTCATATTTTAATACCGAATTTCAGTTACTTTTTTTAAATTCCCAGTGAACGGAAGATCAACTTGAGAATTACAAGCGGTCTCATTTATGTGAAATGTCAAAAAAAATATTGGTGGGCAACTGATAGATTCAACTGGTTAAGACAACATTTCAATCGTGTTTCGTCCAAATTCTCGGATTGAGAATTCCAGAGTAAGTAAAAACACTTTAGTCAGCCCTGAAATGGAAGTCTGGTACTAAATTCATGGCGTGCCTTATATGTATGAGTTTCAGCCATGAACTTAACACAGTCAAGTTTTACTACGTCATGACCTTAGCTGGTTTCAGGAATGAGTTCAGTTCAGAACTTATGGGCGAGTTTCTGACTGAAATTTTTGTACATTTTATAGACTTCATTTAGTAGTAGCTGAAAAAGTACCATTTTCTAATTCAAGGGTTCACTTACACTTCAATTACTGCTGTTTGTGATACTTGACATCGAACCTATTTTCAAAGAGAACAGGGTCCAGTGTGGGATGTTAATATTTTAAAGGATTCTGCTTATAGTCCACATAATTCGAACTAACCCTCCGCTTCTCCGGGGTAAGGTTTTAAGACCGGCTTACAGGTTTGACTTGCAAACTACTTAGGAAAGGTTCAGAATAATATTGAACCCACTCTAACTGGTTAGGAAAACGTTGTTAACCAGGAAAAAAGAACAATTTTTGGAATTCATAGACAAATTGATATCTATCAATTTATATCTTAGGAACTAGGCTAGTACTTCCAAATAAAATCTGCTTGTTATAACTTCGTATTTCCAATCTGCTAATACGAACGGTGTCTCATTCAGTTCAATGCATTTCTGATATGCCCAAAAAGAGTATGCCAATTTGGTTTAACCCAAATTTATTTTCCTAAGTTTTCTTCGTCATTTCTGATGCTGTTATTTATTTACTTTTTTTTTGGCCAACACTTAAAGCGTCTTAAAGATTTATGCGCTACCTTGAGGGACTTGAACCCAACGCACTTCCGTTAATTAGACATTAAATGACCCCCTGTATATGGGGGTAGCGTCATTAGCAACAACAATGTAATCATAAACTGTCAGTACAGCTTAATTTGATACTAAATTTAATTTTTCTTTTAACCGGAACTGCGGGTGGCACTCCATAATTAATGAACAGAAATCACAGTCAGCTTTAATTGATATATATATATATATATATATATATAGATACGGTATACAATGTATGTTGCTGCAGAGTTGTGGAAATGTGCATTTTTTTTTCTAAAACAAGTTGATTACGCGTTGTCTTCAATTGGTTTATTACTTGACATTCAATCACTTTAATTAATACAGCGGGCGTTTAAGAGCACGTGGACTTAGTCAGAGGTGAACTGAGAGAGGTTAGTTGAAATTGATTTTGAGTCTATAATTTAAAAATCCCCATGAAAATTATACCTGTAAATTAGCAAGCCACAAAAAAACGGTCCATAAATATTTATATAGATGATGTTCCTCTTGAGTGGCCACAACTAACAGTAATAAAAGTTCCCCCCTCAATTAACATTCAAATATCTTGAGAATGTGTAACGTTGCGAATCAGAGTGACGTCACTTGGCCAAATCTGCGTAGATCTGTATCTAAAATG
The DNA here is from genome assembly GCA_035044965.1 of Lordiphosa andalusiaca. Lineage (NCBI taxonomy): Eukaryota > Metazoa > Arthropoda > Insecta > Diptera > Drosophilidae > Lordiphosa > Lordiphosa andalusiaca. Next base: position 3,026,874 of record JAWNNM010003326.1, on the reverse strand, counting down.
TCATTGACACACCTTTCGTTTAGTTGGGGAAAATTTTGAAAATTTATTTAATGTGTTTTCTGCCCGTTTTACGATCAATCTCATTTATTTTTGATGGTTTGTTGTGCAAAGTTTTGTGTATTTAACGTTGCATAATATTTAAACATTTGAAAGCTGGTAAATATTTTTGGTTTGATTGTTATCATTTTAACTTGTTCAGTTTTTTTTTTGTTTACGAACTTATTGCAATTAATTTTGATTTGTGGCTTGACCGCATTTTAGTTATTTACTTTTTTCATTTGACTTGTTGAGGTAGGTAGAGAAAGAGGAGAAACATAAAATAGTTAATAAGCTGCTTAACTATGTATGTGATATTATGAGTGAAGATGTCAATTTGGATTTTTGAGCCGATTATGTTGTGATGCTGATGGGGAATCCCCCAGTGGAATTTGCACATCCCGCTTTAAGGGAATTTCCTTATTGGACTCAGGTTCTGAACTCTTTGTAGCCGGTTTCTTAAACCCGTCTGCACTTATTTACAAGACGTGGCTAAAAATACATATATTGAAATAAAAACCCAAAACAAAACACGATAAAAAAGCCAAGCTTAATTTATGCTACGTGCCAACCAACATGCAGTCCAATGGCTACAGCAACAATAAAGCGGAATTTTTTTTCTGCTGCTTTTCGCGTGCCTTAATTTGTTTATGTTTATTTCCGAAAATTGAACTTTGATTTATGTAATTTATAGAGTGTCATGCTACAAGAATATTTACTTTTTTTTTTATTAATGGATTTTGGTTTTTGTTTGTACGTGATGGAAAATGTTCACGTTATTAATGGGTCATAATGGTGAGAATATTTTATGGGGCTTAGTTTTAATTTCATGGACATATGTAAATTGAGCTAACAATGGTAGTAATTATGCACTCATTGCAGGTGTCATATGGTGAATAGTTTTATACTCTTTTTTAGAAATATTTACATAGGAAATCAGTGAAAATTCATACCTGGTTGCTTGTTAATAGCTTGAAAGCTAAAGGAGTGGTTCGTTTTAATGGCTCTGAACCGTTTGTTGGGTTTTAAAGTGGTTTTTAAAGCTTGCTAAACCGCGGTTTCGGTTCGCTTCAGTGATTTTAGTTCTCTAGAATAAGCGGTCTGAGCTGTGGATTGATATTCAATCTGTCGAGCCAAGATTTATAGATTTTATGAAGTTCTTCTTAGGGAATATAATGATTTCTATTTTAAAATCGTTACTTTCTCACACCTTCGATATCAAATACCTACACAGAGATTAAAAAGTATACCATAAAATATACATTTTATGATTTCGGTATTATTTGTTTGATTTTTGCTTTAACAATACAACAACACAATATCAGCCATTCGAAGTCTTCAGCATAAATTTGGTACAAATGTTTTTCATATTTCCAATTTTCAATTCTCATTTTACTGGAAGAGCCACAACGCACAAGCAAAGTCGATTAACATTCCCTTAAATTTTCGATAAGTCAGGAATGTACGCAATCAGATGACATTAACATTTATTTGTAAACAATTTTTTTTCTTTTCTTGTAAGTCCGAAAAAAGTCGCAAATTCTAACCATAAGTGAACAGGAAAAATTATGTTTATAGTTTTTGATGGAAAATGATGAAGGCATTTTATAAAATTACCGAATATATCTTCTTTTTTTTTTTGTTAACACTAACTTTCTAGCATCAAATTCTTTTTTGGTTTCTAACTAAAACGCTGAATAACTGTTGGACAGATATATTTCCAGAATTCAAGGTAAAAGCAATTTCATAACAATGGTGTACGGCGATGATGTCAAAAATCACGTTGATTATATGTTTCTTTAATTGTTAATAAAATGTTTATGGACCAATATAACTGAACTTTTTTGCTCACTGGTTGAGTTTTCACCACTGTTTTGTTGTTGTAGTTGTTGTTGTTTTATTGTGAACTTATCACTTATGATATCAGTTTAAAACACACAAAACCCGAGCTATATTATGGCATTTAAGATTATAACTTGTTCAGCCCTTACAGTTTGAGAAGCACTATGACAGCAATTGGCTTTGAATATATATCGATGTTCACCCGCCAATGTTGAAAACGCAACTAACTCTGATTGAATGCAACTGAAGCGCTTTTGAAGATCAAGGCAGAGAAGCTACCAAAACCAAACGTAACTTTTAGCCCAGTTTATTAACTCGGGCTAGCTACTGATAACAGTTCAAGTTACGAACGAACGACCCGAAGATCGTTGGTAACGCAGACACAGCGAACGAGAGAGAGAGAGAGAGAATGAGAGAGAGAGAGGAGCCGGTTTAATTACCCTGCACTTGTCATAATGTTGACATGGTCCATGTTAAACAGTTAACAGAGCTCTGTCTATCATTCGATTTTTTGATTGGGTCCTATGTTAAGCGTGTTCTGTCACAAGCAGCCGCCTTCCTGCTTTTTGCTGTGTTTGATTAGAAAAATTCTTGCTATGTTCATTAGTTTCACATGTTTCGGATTGCTTTTTTTTTGCATTTATTAAAAGTTGTAGCACCGCATATTTGCATTAACGGTTGCGTCAGTCTTACGCATGTCTTGTTCAAATTTGATTGGTTTTTTTTTTTGTTGATGTTTTCTTTTATCGATTTGAGTCTATTTCTATGAATATCATTGCCAAAGAAGCAAAAAAAAGTCGTTTAAAATTATGAATCGAGAAGCTTATGTTGCTTTTGATTTAATAACAACAAAATTCAGGTTACTCTACGTTTGGTTTTTGTTGGTGGGGCTTAATCTTTAGCCCTAGTAGTGTGCAGTCTGGGTAAAAATATCTGGGAAAAAGTATTTATTCTACTTTTTACTGCATACTTTTTTGGAATAACAGATGATACAATATCCTAAGTGGTCAATGTTGCTCTAAAACGATCATAGTCAGCAAAACAATGCTTCGTTGGTAAAACTGAAATCGCAATTCGGTTTATTTTTTGGCCTATATTCAAGTCGGGTTTATAAGTGAATCTTTGAATCTTTAATCTTTGAAGAGAACTATCTCTTACGGACATGAAATGAGAAAAACTATTAGGTATTTTCCATGGCAAACTCTCCCAACCTCGTAGTCTTTTAAATGCCTTTTCATAATTTAACTAATTTTCGAAAACAAACGGACGGCTGTTTTCTTATATTCATCTTCATTAATTCACATTTCATTTGGGATATCTTACCACAAATTATGTTCTGTGTATTAATTGTGTGTGGCTCAACTCACCATAGAGCCACTTACTCTCTCTCTCAGCGAGAAAGCTTTTCACTTCTTTTCTCCTCAACTTCAAAATGCAGCATCCCGAGGCCTAACAAACGAAATGATGCGACAACGATGCCGACGACGACATCGGCGACAGGAAACGTAGTCATGTCCTGTTCGCAGGCTGCGCGCTGCGTTCAATTTTCAGTTCGATTGTGGACGTGCGTGCGGCAACAACAACTGGCTAAGTCTTCGGACTGACAAAGGACGTAGGAAACCACAAGAAAAAAGAAAAGTAAAAGGAAAACAAAAAAAAAAACACACACCATCGTAGGGAAATGTGTTAATATGTCAGTAGTGCTTCTGTGAAGAGTCACCAACAATTGGACAGCACCGGTTCGCGTTTTGTGTTATTGTGTTGTTGTTGTTGTGTTTTGTGGAGTGAGTGCAAATTACCGACAAGTTTGACCAAAGGATTAAATCATTCAACATTTGTTGAAGGTAACTTATCTAGTTGGTAGCTCTTGTTTTTATTTGGCTTTTGTAACTTCAACTTGAAGTCTCTCCCAGCGGCAAATCCTTTTGTTTTCAGGGAAACTTTAATGCGGCTAGCAAACTTTTGCTGTTGTTTCTGTTTTGTGTGTGTGTGTGTGTAACGCCTAGGGAGCTATAAAATAAAAATGTATGAAACAACTAAAATGTACATAGGTAGCCCTTTGTATGTCAGCTTCAATTTATGTTGGCTTCGGGTGGTCCTTTGTGACAAAGGTTGAAGAAAATTAGGAATACTTACTTCAGATACATAAAATGAAAATATTTAACAGCTAAAATGTTGTAGCTTATTTTATCCCTAAATTTGTATTTAACAAGGATTCGCTTGTTTTCATTTAAAGTAAGTTGTAAGTAATTTGGAAGGATTTTTAATGACATTGTTAAATGTTCTGATGTTTTTTTTAAGAGCGGCAGAGCAATACAATATTTAATGGAGCAATGAATTTTTATACTTTCAACCGAAGGTAACTGCCAGAAGGCTGTTCTTGATCAGCATCAACAGATGAGTTGAAATAGCCATGTCCTTCTGTCCGTCCTTCTATCTGTCTGTTCTTAAGAAAGCTCAGATCTCTCAGACAAAAGATTGAAAACTATTTTATACTGAATTTTGATCAGTAAAATGATTTAACTTACTTTAACTTATAAGAGGACAGTTGCAATAGGAACTGCTGCTGCATGATATACACAGTTCTGATTAAATTCCATTCCATTCCATTGAGCAGAGATATAAGAAATTCTTTAAGACTGTTTGACTGCTTAAAAAGATATACGTAATAGGCGAATTGAGTCTAGTAAATACAGAATTAGAAAGCAGAAAGGCCCGAATTCACATCTTCTAAAAATCCGGTTGTACGTTTATTTGACAGATGTTCTACGTTGTATCTTCTGGTCTCTGAGATCGAAGAGCTTAAACAGACAGAAAAGAAATGGTAGAAGTCGTAAAATTGTTGAAGAGCGACGAGAGAGGGAGAGCGATGAACTCAATAAACACTCAATTACAATGCTTTCAGTTCCCATAAGTAATAGAAATGAGCCACAGGAGTTGTGCGGGGATGGCATGAGCGAATCACAAAAAAGCCACGAGAAGATCTGAATACTATGTCATTTATTATATCTTTAAGTGGTTCGTCTTAAGTCTAGAAACCATGACTCAATTATCTTAGAGAATTAATTTAGTAAAGCAATTAAAAAACGTTCAAAACATCAACCTAAAAGCGATACTCAGACTCAATAAATGATTTTATATTATGTTGTTTTGCGTTAAACTAATACAAACATTAATAGACCTACAGCTCTATATTAATCCCAAAGAATGAAGTAAAAATGATTTGCTCTCGTTAAAGCGAATCAAATAAGTTGAAAGAACAACCCCTTACAAAAAAAAACAGCCCTTTTATTTCGGTGATTATCCTTCTAAGGATTATATCGTTCATTTGGGAATGTATAAAGCAACTAAGCACTGTACAAACTGGCACATCAGCTGCTCTCTGTCACAGTTTCTTTTTCATATTTTAAGACTTTTAGTCGAAAAAAAGGTTTCAGATTAGCTCTGTGTCTGGCACACATTTGGGAAAACACTTTCTAACCCAAATGCTTAGTAAAAAGTTTTTTTTTGTGATTGTGTCAACTTTCGGGTGCCTTTTTAGTCTCTCACATACAGACACATAGACATACAGAAGCACGAATGTAGTGGAAAGTGCCAAAAAAAGGAACAAAGCCCTAAAAAAGCCGCCAACTTTTCGCCGCATTTATCAGAAGTTTTTTCTTTTTTTTATGAGAGCTTCGTGTTGGCTGCTACACTTAGAAAAAAGTGATTGGAAAACTGGCTTTGATGACCTAGAATTTACTTTAAAAGCTATAATTGCTTTACAAATGGTAAATATAAACAAACAAATTTAAGGAAATTGTGTGCTTAAAAATGGTCCAATGGGTGAGCGAGGTTTAGGTACTAGAGTTATACGAGCCCACCATTGGACTACAGGTCTACTCTCTCAATTCGTCCTTACATGCCATGGGGTCCTACCATTTAAAGTACAAATTTAACTCTGCTTTGGCGAGACGCGTTGTGGCATAGTGGGCTAAGATGTAGGTGTCGATATACTGAGTTCAAGTCCCAGTAAAGTTAAGTAAAAACAAAAATGATAAATGATATGTCCAAACCAATCATACCTTAAAATGGAGTGTGAGGTTGGTTGTATTTTTCTGTATTTTTTGTAAAATTCCAGTCCAAAAATCCTTTGCCGTTAGTTTGGCAAAGGCCATTCTAGGCCATCCTCTTTTTTTTTGGGTGTACAAATCCCCTGTGAAACGTAATTGAGATATGCGGGACAACTATACGTACTTGGGGATCCTAACAAAAACTCACACACCGTTGCAGAAGCAAATAAAAGACGATGTAATTAAGCACTCTTCTCATTCCTCATCCTTCCTTCCTTCCTGCCATTTAATGGGGCCACACAAAGGAGACAAACACGACTATAAAACATTGTACAGTCAACAAAAAAATTAAGGCATAAACTACAATTGCTCAGATTATTGCACGTCATGCGTTTTACAAGGCAAAAGGCAAAAGGCAATCGGAGCGGGGTGGGAGGGGTGGGTCAGTGGGGAATGTAGAGTAGTTTTTGCGCTATAATTTTGCAATGTAAATTCAAATGGACGACAACAGTCCCCGTCAGTGGATTGTAATTTCAGAATGGGAAAGGGAAATTGGTAATCGAACTGCACAACGCTGAAAACTGCAGCCAGCTGACTACTTTCAAACGTTTGCCCCCCCCAGGAGCAATGGGGCGTATAAGCAATATGAATATTTTATAAGCAAATTGGAAAATGACTCGCAATGCAAACGATGCGACATTATAATTATATAGTTGGCACAGGCAAATGGACAATAACTGAAATGAAATGATTTGATTTGAAAGCATATGCTTTCATTGTGATTATTTGCTGAAAGGAATTTGTTGGTAAGAATATACAATCTGAATCGTGTTGGTCGAAGCTTGATTGGCGTTTAAGCTTTGCTGTTTTTAGTTCAATGCACGATGATGATTTGAGGAATTCGTTTAATAATACGACTTTAGGTGGGGACTCAGAATTCGTTTGAAAACCAATTTTCGGCTTAATCATTGTTATGACAGTTTTCTACTCTAGATTCTAAATTAAGATTTGAAAAATTATTGTTAGTCTCTTTAAGAGAAGATCCAATAAATATCAACCAAGCATAAAAAAATAAAGAATATATCCTATATTTAATTATGATAAATCATCTTCCATTCAATTTTCCCGAACCAAATATTATCTTTTATTATAAAATATTTTTTTTAATTTTATTTTTTCTAGTTTCGCTAGTTTCAAATATTTCACAAAATTGAACAAAGTGCCAGGCTGAAAATTATGAAATCACTAGTGGACTATTCCAAAGAAAATTCGATGTTCTCATCAGTAGACTTCGCCATGAGTTTGATGTATTTCAAAAGAACAATTTAAAAATTGAAACCGATTGACTCCAGGGTTCATACTAACTTTTTATGATGCATGTATCAATTGAAAGAATGTGTGTTATCTACTCCCTCTCACCCACATTTCTTTGTATAAACTAAAAAAAGGATTTATTTTCCACTTCCCTAAAACAGCTGTCGACCAGGGCGGTGATGCTTTTTTTTTTTACCAGAAAACATCACTCAACTCATTGGTAGTTACTTCGGTATTTTTTTTTTGGCAAACATTCGTTTTTTTTTTTAACTTTGTTTGTTTGAAAATCTCTTGAACTGCAAAAGTACTTGAGGCAGATGGCCCCGAAAACATCTAACTGCTGCTGATATATATACATATAACTTATTTTTGTGCTCACTCTGTCTGTCTGACTATCTCTCTCCTACTCTCCCCCAAGATATTCATGTTGTATGCACAGAAAAAACTAGAATTTTTTTTTATGTTTGACATGTAAAAATATTTGAACTATGCTGAGGGGGAGCGACATTTGGCATTGGCAGGCTGTCTGAGAAAAACTATTTTCTTTTCATTTTTCATCGCATGGCAAAGGCATACACTTATGGCATTTGAATGGAACACATGGATAACATATAAATAAGTTTTGCGGGGTTTTCGTAGTACTACTTATGATGTTTGAGTTTTGGGCCCAAAACGTTGAAGGGCCTGAGGAGGCTCTCGTTTTTAATTAAAAGCAAATACATAGATTTGTCCAAACCAAAACAAACACGCTTTCTAAACATTTCACAGAGAGGCTTAAATTCCAATTGGTTGTTTGAATTTCGAAAGCCCTTGAACCGCCCCGTTAATGTTTGTTTAGTTTTTACCTGTAGAATTTACTAGTTTTAGTTGTTTTGGTCCATGTCAATTTTGGTTGTTAAATGGCTCGGTTGCATGTGTGTGTGTGTGTGTGTGTTTTATGTTTTTTTTTTTTTACTTTATGTAAAACAGATTTTGTGTGGATTTAATTGCAAATATTTACAGAGGTGGAGAGACAGCAAATGCAAACGGATTGGAATATATGTTAAAATAATAACACATATAATTAGCAGATTCAGCTGTAAAAACAAGCAATAAATTGTTAACAAGCATTTTCAAATAAATTTTAGGTTCTGTAATCGGAGCAATAATAAAACAAAATTTAAACAGAATAATTATACGTTCTTCGCTTTGGTAATAAGCTACATAAATGGTAATTACGCAATAATATAAACTTTTACTAGAAGCTCTAATAGTTTTCCCCCTTACTTTCTCAGCCTTATCGATGCGCTGACTCGATATTGCAATTATAGAAACGACATGAACACTCCACGGAACATACTTTGGAGTTGACGTCACCGCTCCCGTTTAATTAAATTTTTGCTATGTAGTTTCTTTGCACTTAATTGTGTCAACGTCATTCACTCTAAGCGAAAACTTGAGGGGAAATGCAACAAGAAATACCAGCTTCCACAGGAAAAGGCGTGCTTGTGCTCTCTAACTGTAGGCCCCGGAAAGTAGGCTACACACAGTTACCACTGGGTCACAGACATGAAAGCAGCTGTTGTCAATGACAGGCTTTAGCCCCTTAACCCCTCATGCCTTTTAACACCAGCCAACAATAACAACGCCCAAAAGGGTGGATAATAGGTGGGGGTGTAGCAGAAGCCCCAAGCAATCTTCAAATTATGCTCAAGCTCAAGATTTTCCCTGAGAAATTTTCCTGTTCACTTTGTTTTTTACATTAAAAATTCTTCTTGACTTTTTCTGAGAAATTTCCGTAAGCCATTTTTCCTTTTAGCTTGTCACCAGACAATTTTTAGTGGGTAACTTTGGGCCATTTTTATCAATAAAAGTCTTAAAAAACTTAAAAAGTTTTTGCGGCATTTTTGGGGTGAAAGAAAGGTGAAGGAAGTAACATTCTGTTGAATGGGTCAAAGTTTAGTTCAGTAAATCACATCCCCAAAAATTGTATTCTCCTAATTCAGTGTGTTTTATTTTTGCGCTTTTTTTATGGTCTGTGTTCGATTACATATAATAATGGAGACTTGGACTACTTCAAAATTTACTCAGTCATTCATGACATTATGTGGACATAATAAAAGTTTAGAAAACAATCACAGAGAATACTAGAATGCTTTTTGTTCTATGTTTGCAAGTCAACAAACTACGCTCGAACACAGCTTGAATGAAAAATCGTAATGGAATTTGTCCATAATCATTAAAAATTAAATGTTAAATGAATTTTCTGCCATTGAATGGCAATTGAAAGGTGGAAAAAGCAAAAATTACCTGAAATTGACAGAGTGCATTTATCACTTAGTGAGTCTGAGTGGGAAATGTAGCAAAAGGCAAATGTTTAAAGTGAAATTAAAACAGCATTAATATGTTAGTAATGGGTAAAATGTCTTTTGAAATGTTTATAGTTCAAAAAAAGGTATTAATGAGAGGATAATAAATATTTTTATACATATTTATTATCAAGAGTTAGGCACAAGGCTTTAAGAGACAGCATGCCTGCCTGGTATTTTCCCATTTTCATTCTAAAAACACAGACACACAAGGCATTTGCTTCCTTGTCTTTATTTAAAGAAACTATTTCGATCCCTAAAAAATAAGCTTGTTCTTATCCCCCCGAAGAATTAATTTCATGCCGACTAGAAGTGTCACAGAGAGGCAGAGTAAAACGATACCTACTCAAAGAATCGAGTTCTTATATTATGTTACGCTATAAAAAATGTTTGCAAGGTATTTTCAAATGAAACGTATAAGCGATTACAGATTTCAAGAATATCGGTTCTAGACTCTATACGAGTGTATCTTAAGTTTGTACCAGAAGGCAACACTTCTGACCCTATCAAATATATACATATGGGTATATTCCTCTAAAGTATCAACAGCCAAATTGTTATAGGCATGTCCGTATAAACGCACAAATCCCAGAGATGAGATGAGTGATAGAGATCATAATATAATTTACCATTTTGATATTTAAGAGATTAAACTTAAGTTTAATTTGTAAGTTGTTCAGTTTTATTTGTACAATTTTGTACCTTCTCTGTAGTTACCTCCAAATTCCATACTCAACAAGAGAAGTAATCATGCTGAGTAGCAATTGGTGCATAACTGCGAAATAACAAGATGTTGGAAAATTTATTAAAATACATATCTATATATAGACACATCGTGAAGAGCTTGAAGGACCGTTCCAAACTGCCGCTAATAAATTTAAAAAAAAAAGGAAACATCCAAATTTTTGATTCCCTTTCAATGAAAGGAAAAGATTCCCCATAATCTAATTGGTATTCACACACTTACTCTTTGAATTTACGTTAGAGTCGCCTTTTCCCCAGCTTATCTCATTCTTTATGCATTTGTGTGTTTATCCCCAACATATTTCATTAGTATGTATGTATGTCCTCTCCTCCTGCCTTGGCGCACAAAATAATAAATGGCATAAATTACAATTCAATTTCTTATGGTCTATTATTTTATGCCTAACAAGAGCAACCAAAAAAAAAAAAAGGTGGCCACACCCACACACACACACAGGCCCAGCCATAAAGTTAAAGCTTGTGCCAAATAGTAATCATATTTTCTGAATAAAAGCAACAGCAAAACTTCGCTGGATAATCCCATTCGGTACAGGCCAATGATTTCTTATGCGCTGCATGTCGCATTTTCTTTCCCTTTTTTTTTTATTCATAATTCGATTTTTCATGCCTTTTCCTTTTGGTTTGGCTCTTAAGCGCGCGCCATTTGCTGAGTCGCCTTTACGCCAATGTCTTTGCGATTATGCTGGATGGTTGAAGGATGCCCGCTTATGGGCGGGGAAGGGGATGGGGCTGCTGGACAAACGAATTATGGATTTCTAGCTATTATCATGCTCCGATGCTTCGGAGCATTTATTGTTCTGGACAGGAGCAGTGTGTCTTTTGTTGTTGCTTTGTAGCTGCCAAGTATTTCGCTGTAATTTCTTCACTGATTTCGAACATAGTTGATTACTTTACGTATAATTTTTCCAACTAAATTGTTGTTCATTAGAATTTTAAATATATGCAAAGAATTTCTTGAAATTTTAGACTAAAATTACGCAACGAAAAACATTTTCTCACAAGACTTAGGTCTTTAGTAACATCTTGAAATTCCAGACATCGTTTATCCAACTCATTATTAATTTATTTTAAATGGAAAAAGAACTTGCGACAATATTGTTTGTCAGTTTGCTTGGAGGCAAGCAAGTCAACTATAGTTGCCTCGCACATTTACAACGACACTGTCATACAATCAGTTTCTGTTTGGCTTTCTCCCCCTCCCTGCCTTTTGGCTGTTGCCTTCTTTGACCTTGCCCATACGAGAGGGAACACGTCCTGACCATTGATTTTTGCACTCATCATTGCAGTTTGTCTCTAATTTAGCAACCAAATAAAGCACATCGCAACTCAATTTATGACTGCATATTCTCTATTTAGAAACAGCTCTTCATTTTGCACACGATGCTGGTTGTTGTGTTTTTGTAATTGTTTTTCTTGTTGCATTTGTTTGTTGGCCCAAAAAGTTTACATTTAGTTTGCCATAGTTGCTGGCTTTCCTTTGCGCGTGCTGTGAAAAGTTTCATTTTATTTCTGTGGGATGTGGGTGCCTTTGTTTTTCAGATTTTTAGTTTGTCCCCCGCACACACACACACATAAACCATACTCTTGGTCTATTTCCATTGCACTCAGTTTAGTTGGCTCTGTTTTGTACAAGCTTTTTTGTGTTGGTCTTACCAAAAACCAAGCTTAATATGGCGTCTGAGTGACGTACTTTTAATTCAATTAAAATATGCTTTTCGTTGAACTGAATTTCGTGCTACAAATTCATAAGATTTTTGGTTTATTAAGGCAACAGAAAGTTGTGCTCAAGTGGGGATTTTAATGATATATCCAGGTGGAGGACTTAACTTTTAACTAGTGCCAAGTTTTGAACTCAATTCATAAGGAATGACTAATTGGATGTTAGCATTGGATTTAAGCGGCTTAAAAAGGTCCTAATATTAAATTAAGATCACATTTAATTTCGAAGTGCATCGCCAGCTTTAACTAGAGATGAGGGTTGTAATAACTTTTAACCAGTATTTCACGGAAATACAACCGTTCACTATAGGAATACCTCCATTTTGACATGTTCTTTCTTTCATTTTTTTAAGACATGAATCTGAAATTTTTAACTCTTTTCTTCATATACATATTTAGGGAAATTGTAAGCCTAACAGGCATATGTGGATTATATTTGATAAACTTATGTAATTTTTTGACCTAAATAGCTCAAATTTAGGCAAAAAATGTACGGCTGTGCTAAGCCTTAAGTCTAGGACCATTTTCTCTAAGAATGCTCGCTATCCATGACAGCGGCCAAGGGTAACGGTTTTGCCATCTACACCACCGGGCTTATTGCTTTTTGACTGCTTAGCTGAATTATGGAATAATTATGAAATAATCATAAATATGTGATTTCTTAAATCTAATAAGACTGAGTCTTTCTTGAGAAAATGTTTTCTAGATTTTAGAAAAACATTTCTAGATTTAGCAAAAAGCCATTTATTTTATTATTAGATAGGAAAGAGAGCGAAGGGAGTAGATGTAGAAAAGGAAGGCGACACTAAGATGCGTCTAGCCCTTTTTTCTTTATTTTTATAGGATACTTTCTTTCTGTTGGTTCACTAAACTCTTCTTTTCAAAAATCCCTTTACCTTGTCTGATCCCAAGGGATTTCGAACTAGGGACTTAATATCGAAATATTCTTATTTGTTTCTAAATTTTTGAGGAAAACTTCTACAAAAATTACTCTAAATTTCCTGAAAATTAAGCCGAATTTCTAGCCTAAGGAGTCTGATATCTAAAAAAAACGATTTTTAAGAAAAACTGTCTGAAAACAAGAAATTTTCGTTAAAATTAAAAAATAAATTTATCTTTAGGAGAATTACCAGAAAATAGCAAATAATTTTGTTCAGTGTAAGTGATGGAAAATGGCCACTTGAACCATTGGAGCAAGTGGGAGCATTGATGGTTTTCTTTGACCTGCACAATGAACCTCTTAAAACGCTGCTGCTGCTGTTATTGTCCAAAATTATTAAATTTTGGTCATGCACAAAATAAATAAGTTATATAGTCCTCTTGAAACAATTCAAAATCATTTACCAAGACCCACCCCAGTTCAGATTGTGCCTAAAAAAAAAATGGACCAATTTATTATTCACTTTTCCACACACTTGCACACTGAACATCTTGGAAGAGAGTGAGCGGGCGGGTGGGGTCTGCTGTATGAGCAGCAAATCCTTGAATATTTCAAGCCTTAACAAGCAATTGATTGATTTTGTCGAATTGAAGTTGAGGCCAAAAGTGCCACTAACAGGCTGTGCACAATGAAGCTAAAGACAAAGCGCCAACTGGCAGCACTCAGCGAGAGTGAGTTCCGCACCCCCACCCCCCAAGCCCCACCCCGCACTCCTTGTGCTGTCAATCCGTGCTGCAGGAGCAGCCACTTAATGAATGGCAGGTCTACACTAAAACGCCACCGAGATTGATGACGCACACTTGATGCTGTCTCAGCTGGTTCTGGTTGCTGGTTCTGGTTAGTGGAGAGTCCAAACTGCAGTGCCAATGTCAAGTGTCGAGTGTCCCTTTAGCCGCTGTGAGTAGCCGCTGATGACTCGACTGACTTTTGTATGTCCTCTCTGCCTTCCATCGCACTTAACCAACATTTTGTCATTTTGACAGCGAACACATGGAGGGCCGGGCAAAAGTGCGGCCAAGTAAAAAATTTGCATAGTCAGCAAAGTGGCTGGAACAAAAAGGGAATAATGTATATAAACGAGTACTATATACATATACCATGGTATATTTTATTTGGAAAAGCCGCAAAATGACAGAACACAATTTCTCTCCCTCGCTCTCTCTCTCTCCCTGTGTCTCTCTTTATGGCTTAACTTTTACTTTTATATTTTACATTTTTTACTCAAATTAATTTTGTTCATTTTGGAATTTTTTTTTCTGACTTGATGCCTAGCGGGCTTATGCGACGTATACGTAATTTTGGTGCGGTGACATTTTGATTTGGTGAAAAGTGAAATGATGAGTTGTGCTTTTCATTTAAAAAAGTTTATGGTAACATTTTGTGCTTCGGGGTGATGTTTTAATGAATGTACTTAAGTTGAGTTTAATTTTTTTGAATTATCAAATTGAAAGTTTAAAATGGTTGATTGAATAAAACGCGTTAGGCTGAGAAGCTAATCGTGATAGATAAACACACTTCACACTTCGTCGTAAGACCTGCTTTTGAGAATCAATCATGCATTTAAGATTAAATGAGCTGGCTGTTAGCCAACAATCCAACATCTGGTGTCGCCAGGAATGAAAAGAAAGGAAGGAAGTTCGTTTCCAAAAATTGCTTAAATCAAAACCATTCTCCGGCTGTTTCTTCATCAACCAATTCAAGCTGAAACATTTGTTGTCATTTGAATAAAATAATAAATGTTCAACTAAGAAAACGCATACATAGTTGGTGCCATTCATTTCAACAAAAAGTCATTTATCAGCTGACAAGGTCTTTGCTATTTGTTTTAGCTATCAAAACTTTCAAGTTTATACCCGGCCATCAGTCAGGCGAAAGTTTATTCCTCTTCTTAAACTTCAACCTTTCCAAGTCGAAGTCGAAGTCAACTGTCAATCATATTTACATTCTTTTGGTTGTGTTTTTTTTTTTCTTTCTTTTTTTTTGCATATGTCTTTTGTCAATGTATTGAACTTTGGCGAGGCATGTGTGAGTAATAAATTGTATGGTTGACATGAAAAGAATGAAAAGCAGCCGGTGAACAATTTGATTGAATTTTTTGACGCATATTTTTGGTGACAGCTGCCAGCATAGAATACGCTTTAAGTTGCAAAATATGTTTTTATTTAAAAGTCCTTCACCCAGTTTCATATAAAAATTCCTCAGCATCGTCATCATCGTCGTTAACAAAATCTAATTAAATTATCTACGTCAAAGCGAAATAGTTGTGCATTCTCGAAAGTGCGTCATGGGATTATACACACATTACTCTTAGATATTAACCCAATTTTTGCCTGGTACTAAAAACCTTGCCATACAAATTTCTCATTCCCTTTTATTTCCAGTCAAAGGCCAAACCGAATGCGCTCAAGAGAGGAAGGGAGCGAGCGAGCTGGAGAGAGAGAGAGAGGGAGAGCGAGAGATATGCAAAGCAAAAACCACAAAGCCCCCAAGCCGCGAAATTGCAAGTGAAGAACCTCAGCTGTGAATTGAAAGTGGAAATGCAAACTTTGCTTCAGTGTAATTAGGAAGGACAGAGATTGCGTGTGCGTGCATAATTTCGGTGTTTTTTTTTTTATAATTTTTTATTAATTACCATTTCGAGGGCATGCTGCTGTTGTTGCCACAACTGTTGCATGCAACATGGATGGCGAAAATCGGATTATACTCAATGTGGGCGGCATAAGGTGAGTGACAATAAATATACAAGATATACAAATTAAATTAAAATTGTGCAAAAAAAGGGCATAAAATGCATGTTAGATTTTAGACTGCCTGACAAAGGCATTCGGATGCAAATATTTTGTTTGGTAAATGAAAAACACTCTTTGAGGTTATCAAAAAATATATGTGCATAGTTTTTAATTAATATTTGCAAAAATAGGAGAAATAACTAGTAAAATATCAAGCTTGGAAATCTTGTACAGAATTTGATTGTTATTTGCAAGACAAATTGTTTGCCGCAGCGATAAAATATCTGCAATAATTGAAATTGCAAGTTTTTGGTTGCAAATGCAATTTTAGATTGAAACACAGAGTCGATTTTTACTTCATTCTCTACATTTGGCTCAGCGATTACCTAACTTTTGTGAATCAATTCGATGGTTTTGTTGCAATGATTATATTAAGCCCAAGGATTAGTGCAGGATTATCACAAATGACACTTATGTCTAAAGTAAATGGTACCCTAGCAGCGACTCCACTTGAATTTAACAGTCGTCACACTTTATGCCCATGCTTGTGTCATTTTCGAGACTTCTTTTTATCACACTTGAGAGTTATCTCTTGCAAATCATCAACACAGCTCGAAATAGACTCAACAAGATGAATTTTTGTTGGGTTGCCTTAGCCGTTTATCAACACACAACCAGTTTAAAAAGGTGTAAGTCAAGCAAACCCGCATTTACCAATGACTTATACATAATCAACAATAACAATCAAAATTATTTAAAACTTCAATCTTTGGCATAACTATGCCAAAATCAATTACACACACAAATATACGAATTCTTCCACTTATTGCAGCTTTAGTTTTGCAAGTCAAACAGCAAGCACTTCAAATCACCATAAAAATGACACATTTCTTTCTCTCAATGTCCTCGTTCTCGGCTTAAAGGCGAGACAAATTTTAAACAGAGCAAAAAGAGAAAGGGAAAATGGCAAACAACTTACAACGAAATATACTTACTGTAGTACAACTAGCTGGGTGCATGTATGGCAACAATGTATTCTATTTTAACGTGTGGGTGTGTGTGTGTGTGTGTGCGAGTTGTATGTTATTTGTGCTAAAAACGTCTGGAAGCTGACAGCATGAGCTGCCAGTCAGCCGGCAGCTCTAGCGATGGCCCGTATAAGTATGCTACAAAAAGCAGGGCGAACGGCAAGTCTAGGAGGAGCTCAAACAAACATTCGAGTAGTGTGACATATTACCACCCTCGCAACGAAACCACTTACCTTCAACCCCTTCCCAGGCACCGCTCCGCTCCATAGTATTTTATTTCGCATTGTGCATGCCTGAAAATATGTCAATTTTATGGATAAAAGCCAAAAGCGTTTTATTGTTATTATGTATATTTTTTTTTTGTGGTCAGACTGCAATTGCAAATGCGGTTGACCAAAATCACTGAAAATTATTGGGGACTGTAATAAAAAATTAAGTTGTGTTGTTATTTTTGGCTCGGATTTCTTTTATTTGTGTTTGATATTTCTCATATTAGTCTAACATTTGCCGTAACCAAAACAATAACACACTTTGTCCTCGTTATGGATGTGTACATTTTTTGACAGGATGTCTATATATATATATAAATATAGAAAACTGGAAGTGTGCTTGCCTCTATTTTTATTTTTGGTAGGCATTTGCTGTGATTATGCCATGTAAACAACGTATCAGTTTCATGGTACCCAATGGTTAGTTTGACAACAGGAAATGGTTCGACTCTATTTCCTGCCTCTTTTTCTCTCCCTCTCAGCTTTAACAACTGAAACCTGAAATTGTAAGAAACACAAAAGCCAGCATCATCAACATTATAAGCATCATCATCCGATGTGTGTGTGTGTATTTTTTGGGCGTGGCGTTGGGTCTATATTCTGATGCTGCCTCCCGTTTGCTTCAACGCACTTTTCTGGCTGAGAGCATTTATCCTGCTACCGAGATTTTTGCGCCTACTAAATAATTTATTATTTTCTTAATGGGCATTGGGCGAGAGATGCGTTTATAAAGCACTTTAATTTAAGTTTTGCTTTTATGCCAAAATGGAGAGCACTAAGTATATCCCAGCATTTATAAACATATAAAAAAGTAATTACAATTTAATTATGTCTCATTATTTCACGAGAAGCACCGAATATTTGTAGGGCTTAGGACCGAATTCTCAATGTTCGGTTAGACAAATTGAACAGCAGGTTAGCTGCTGAGTTTAAGTGTCGCATGTTGTGTTTGTCGCAATTAAATGGGTTCTATGTATTAGATAAACATACAACTAAGGGCCGATTTTTCATCTTCTAAATAGCTGCTATATGTCAGATAAACTTGGATTTTGGTCAGTTATTTGTCGGTTTATGTGACAGTAGATGATTAGAAATCAAGTATAAGGTGTCTACTTGCCATACACATTGAAAATCTCTTGCTCACCATTTCTAAGGACGGGTGGACTTTGCACTATCGACTCGGCAGTCAATTCTGGTACAAACTAAATATACTCCTTGTGCTCTTAATATAGAGTATAATAAAATCCATGCTGACAATGACCTTTCATTTTCCTCTAATCATAATACAGAAATAATTCTTGTGCTTTTTTTTGTTTGTTGGTTGATTCAAGCAGCTGTCAGTTTTTGTATGTTGTGCATGATGCTTATCATTGTGATTACGAGGCAGTTTTATTTATAAAAAGGGAGAGCTCAAGGGACCAGCTCAGGGGACGAAGTTGGGTATTAGGTATGAGCGAGTGATAACATATATCAGTGGACCTGTGAACGTGCAAGGATTCATTAAATTCCATTTCATGTCATTTCATTTTTATTTCATAAATTTTTTAAAAAGAATGTCTTGACCGCCTCACTAGCTCATCTCTAGCTGGGGTAAGTAGCAACTCCACAGCTCATCAACGCAGACAATTGCGCTCTGATTGTATCAGTGGAACGCACATACACACACACACACATACAGGCAATAAAGTTGCCACTGTGGTTTGCCTTTCAACACAAATACATTATACTTAGTGCCGGTGCCGGTTGGTTGTTTCTGTTGTTGCTAATGCTGCGGCTGTTTTTGTTGTATATTTCTGTCGCCATTTTCTTTTTGGTTGCCTGGCCTTTTTTTGCTATTGTTGTGGCTGCTGGTTTTCGCCTTTCAATCTTTTTAGCCATTGTGTGCGAATTAAACGAAATGGCTAATGAAAAGTTTAACAGTCAATAAATAAACTGAGCAGCAGTCGCATCCACCATTAGGCAAACAAAAGTAATGGAATTGTGGGGGGAGGGGGGTTGAATGTTTGTTTGCAAGTTTGATTCAATTTTCAAAGAACTTTGTTGTTAGAGTGCCAGCTAAAAGGAAATTGGTTTAATTGAAACTGAATTGGAACCAATTCTAATTGAAATTGAATTGCAAAAGTTGGCTCTGAATCTTAACAAAATTTAATTCAACCTAAAGGGAGGATACCAAATTCTTTTTAAGAGATTCTTTTATAAGACAGCTTGGGGTCTTCTCTGTTAAAGTAAGTTCCATTACATTTTCTATATAGCTGCTATGTGTCACATATACTAAGAATTTTCTCTGATAATTTTACGATTTTGCCCTATGTAGAAGATTTGAAAACGGAACCAAGTCTGTTTGACACATGTGCAGCTTTCTAAAAGATGTAAAGTCGGGCTTTATTGTTATTATTTACTTAGATTTTTGTTTTCAATATAAGCGCAGATTTCGTGTCTTCTTATTAGCTTTAACAGTCACATAATCTTTCCAATAACATAGAAAATTCTAAGTTATGTAGAAGATGAAAAATCGGGCGTAATTCTTTACCTCAATCAAACTTAAATTTATAGTGTTTTAACTAATAGTATTGATTACATTTTAGTGTCATTCTCTTAAACTTTGAAATCTTATCCTCTTCAATTTAATTTCATTCCACTTTTACTTCGTTTTAGTTTTCTGTTTATTTAATTTTATGTCAACTTATTTTCAATATTATTTCATTTCAATTTCACTGCAATTTAGTTCATTCGCATGTCAGGACCAGATCGATTCAGTGTACTTTTTTAAAATATTGATCTATTGTTTTCATTATTCAGCTATTATCCAAAAAATTTAAGCTCCAACATTATTTATTTTGGGTTCATTTCTCTTTAAATGTTTTCAATTCAATTTTTATTCAATTTCAATTTGTTATTTTCCATCATCTTTTATTGAAAATTCGCAACACTCCTATTTCCAACGTATTCATTGTCCACACCCGCAGACTGGACAAATCGAAAAACAAAAAGCAACAGCTGCGATAAGCATTTTGCGGTATTCGCTGCAGCAACAAACAAAACAAAAACAAAAAAAACCACAAAAACAATGTGAATGCATAGTGAAAAGCGCTGGTGCCAGTTTCACAGCTCAAGCAGCCGCTTAGAACCAAGTGCCCAAGACAATGGCAACTGGCGAGCCCCAAAGACAAAAGGTTTTGTGGCGTCTGACTTACTCAAGAAGCGGGCAACAAAAACTGACAAAACCACAATTTAAAATCAACAGCTGCGCGTGTCCTGCACAACAAGAACAAGCACAGTTAAGAGCCGTCTTCAAGATTTCTTCTTCCTTCATTTTTTTTTTGGAAGTAGGCAACTCACGAACAATAGGCGAAAATGGCAAAGTAATAAATAAATTTCCTGCTCCTTTGACTGTTTTATATTTGCCTCTTTGTCTACTTTATGGTGGCTTGGGCCTAACGCTTCATTAACTTTTTGGCTTTTAATATACTTGCAGGACCAAAAATTCCCCAAAATGTTTTTGTTGCCTGTTGTCACTCACTCAGGCGTTCATCGAGCTCCATTTGGTAATTTCAGGAGCCGGAGCCCAAAGAGTGTTTGGGGCGTGGCTGAGGCGCGTCGCGGCTTTGTGTGGTGGCAGTAGAAATTGGAAAACGTTATTCTGGTTCTTTTTTTTTTTGCCAACGCGAGCGCAAAAAAGGGCTATAAAATAAATAATCAGTGCGAAGCAAAAAAAAAAAAGCACGAAATGAAAACCAGCGACCGTTTGCAAAAAAAAATTGTATAGTGGCTACCTTAACCCAGGGGAGGTGTAGAGGTGTGAAATTGACACGGGTAATTTTTTGTGGAGGGAGAGGAGAAGGATGCAGGCAAAGTGCGGCTGCAATTGTTTGCAAAATGAACCCAAGGGAGAGGAGCTTTTCTTTTTTTGATGGTTGCATATTTCATAAAATATTGACAGCGTATTGAAAGCTTTAATTAACATCAGTTTCGGGTGAACCAAAGCTGATTACTAATCGTAATCTTTAGATAATTGACTACTTTTATTTAAAATGGAAAACCATCATTTAATTACGACTTTGTTTAGATTATGATTATAAGAAAGAGAAGATTAAGAGACTCGGCGCTCGTGTGGGGCTCGACTTTCACTGGCTGGGGAATTTTGAATTCCAAATAAGTTGAAATCACTTCATAGTTTTTCATTTGATGGGACTAAAGCTCATTTTCCAAGCTGCGTTAGGAAATAACATAAAAGTAATGTTCTTTATTATTAGAAAATCTACGAAACTACGTGGAAATTGGTGGGATCAATTAGAAGTTTTCTCCCGATTAGCTTTAAACTTACCTATAAAAAACTAAGAATATGTGACTTTAAAAATTTTGGAAAATCTCATTTTAAAGCCGAACAATGGGCTGGAATGTTAGGTTAGGTTAGGTTGTAATGGTTAAAATGGGAAAAATCACATTTTTCACTAAGGCCCTTTATACGATGTGGTCGTAGAGAGAGGTTCGTCCCCGTCTAACCATTTAGATAGTAGCACGAAGAGTTAACATCCGTTTGAGAGATGTCTGACAAATCGCACTCTGCTGAGAGCTAGACAGTGACAGAAGAGGTGTTGTACACTCTATTTTGCATCAGCTGAGTTACAGCTTTTACATAAGCCAATGTGCCTGATACCGAGCCTTGCGGCATGTCTTCCAATTGGGCAGTGTCCAGTCAGGGCCCCTACTAGTATTGAAATGTTCTCTCTCTCACTGGTACTGGTTTTTTTGATGCTCAAAGTTGGCCATGTGAGCCTAGATACTTCACATGTGTTAATCGTTTGCCCTCGATTCGTAATTATTCGATAAGACGTACCATTTTATCAGAAAAGTCACTCCACTGTGTGAAAAAACGGGTGGCCAAGTTTGATACCAGCGATATGCTACTATTTCTGAAAGGGACAATGGGAAAGTATAAGAAGCATACTTCCCATACATGTCGATCCTCTCTAAACTTTATGTATGACGCACAAATAGACTGGACATGGCAATATAAATTCGACTGTTGATGCCCATCGGTGGTGCTTTCTTTAGTCTGTTACATACATACATTACCATAAACTTAAAATACACTGTGTATCTTTTCAAAAACACACATATTTTCCTCTTAATAAGTAAACACATGAGTGAGAAAACTACGTTACACTTTTGTTATTGCAATCTAGTTTGTAGATAAAAAATAATAATCAAAAACCAGGCAGCTGTTGCTTTCGTAATTCTGGCATAAATTTTGCCATTTTGGGCTGCAGCTAAAACAAAAATCAACTTAACTGAGGGGGGGGGGGGGGGGGGGGAGTTTCAAATTATGACTGTCATTTTAAATAGCAAATTATGTTGAATGTGACAATAAACCATATTTCTAGGTCAAAAGAATCTTTGATATTTATTAAGTACACAAATCATAAAGCAATAAAATACAAAAATTTTTCCAAGAATTTTTGAAGGCAATTTTTGCAATATATTCTTTAATATTAAACCAAGTTCTAGGCACAGTTTTAACACTCTAGGCTAAGCTCGTCTCTCAGTAAGCTATATAGATTCTCTCGCATTCCTGTAATTGGCATCCTAGCACTTGTTAATAATGTTTATTTGTTGCTCAACCATTTTGAGGGTTAAACACACCGCCATTACTGCCATTTTTGGCCGTTGTTTTCGCGTCTGTTGGTTTTTCTTTTTTGTCTATGTGCATGTTGAGTTTTTTTTTTAAGCGTAGAACATTTTTTGAAAGAAAACAAAAATGAACAGAACACAGCCACAAAATCATGTTGTAAGCCTTGTCAGCTGCCACACACACACACACACACACACACACACTCACACCCTGTGGCCATTTTCTATGGGTGCTTGTGACAGGGTTTCGTGGCACTTCCTTTGCGCGCTCGCCGAGTTGTGTGTTCTGTGCGTTGTGCGTGTGTTATTTTAACAGCAATTTTAATGAAGCGCGAAACCGTTGAAATACAATTTGTAAAGCAGAGGAAAAGCTGCTGGTTTCCACCAGCCAAGCAGAAGAGAAAGTGAAAGCATTGGGCATTGCCTGCTGCTAACAACAAATAAAAACGGCTCACTTTCGGCCTGTCTTTTGTTTGCGCGTTTGTGCGAGTTAATTAAAAAGGGTTTTTGGTACAAGCTCAGAGAGTAAGAGAGAAATATTGTTGTTGTAGATGTTGAAAGCCTACATAAATTTTAATGTAATTTAATCTCTGGCCACCTACCACAAACAGAAGTTATGAGCAAAGTGCTGAATTCTGCTCGAAATTAGGAAGCAAACGCATTATTCTTGATGGGGAAAAATGTTTACGATTTGCGTACTGCATGTTTATGCAAATGAAGTGAATTAATATTTGATTATTAAAGGTTTGGCAATTGCTTGACTTTAAACCAATGGAAAATTAGTTAAAAACAAGTAAGAAGTCATTTATGTGGATAAAGATTTATTACAATTTTCAAATGAAGCTTGGTTCTTGTTCTTCTCCAGCATTTAACTGTTTGATTGCTGTGCGGTTTTCTTGTCTCAATGTTTTCCAGTATTTCCCAGTGGTTTCTATTAACATTTTGATGGCTTGAAATGTCCTTGCCGCATTTCACCTCGCTTTATACTTAGTCATGATGTTTGCCTCCTTACCGGGACATTTTAAGTCTTTGACTTTGCCATTTTGTATTTTCTCCCGCCACTCGCTGTTGACTTTGCGTTGACTTTGTTTGCTGGTTTTGGTGTCGTCTAGTGCAATGCGGCGCGGTTGCCTAAGCAAATATTTGTGCAAGTTAATAGCCAAGAGCGTTGCCAATGCAATGGCAACTCATCAACATCTGCGTCTGGCTCTTTAGCCTCGAGGCCTATCCATGCCGAAACGCCGTTCGCCTTAGCTCTCACGCCAATGCACAATACATTTCCACGTTTATGCACATTTCCGGACTAACGCGCCACGGCCGTATGGCAACACGTGTAAACAGCACAAAAGAGTCCGCAGTACGCGTGCTCGCATGTTCATGTCCTTTTAAACGAACACTGGAGGACGACAGTCTGATGCATCGTTGCATTTCAATTTGGAGTGGGGCATCAAAATGATGGCGAGGCTCTCGCCATCATTGTCAACCCGTTGGTTGTCGGTTGTTGAGTTGAGTCGTTGGCTGGTGGTGGGCAGCAAGTTTATTGACTGCGGCAGCAATTTTTAGCGCATTTTCACACGATTAGCGGTCTGTGGATGGCACAAAAATCGATAGCATCTGCAATGCATAACAAACAAACATGCGGGGGGCATTTGATACCGAAATAGATAATTTCGCTTAATAATTTATTCAGTTGGCATTTTTGGAGCTAAAATTAATTATAAATCTATAATTAAAAACTAAAAATCAAATTGGAAAGGGTGGCACGAGAAGAGATTAAAATTGCAAACAGCTTGTATTTATCACACAAAGTGTTAAGTGCTGCCCATCGCTGTTTCAGCCGGTGCTGCCCAGCATAAATTTTTGTTTTTCCTACAATTCGTCTCTCGTTAATCCGATCATCATCATTTCTTCGGCGGATCGATAAATAATACTGATTGCCAAATATATTCTTAAGGTACGAGCTTTCTATCTAAATCCAAATTATGCGAAAAGTTACTTAAGCTGCCTGCAAGTAGATGTAAGATGTCATGGCTGGCCCGCAATTGCAGAGCACTTTTCGAACGCCGTACCTATAAAGATGAATCATGGCGAAAACTGTTATGAATTTCCATTGAAAAGTGCTATAGACCCTTAAAAAAATTGAATTTGGAGAACGTGTCGTATGAGTAATAATCCTAAGACTTTGATTTCGAATTAGAATTAAACAAATTTTGAGTTAAAAAAGGTAAAAATAACACGTAGCAATTAAATTTGAATTTTTTCGTTAATCTAAAGGGTTGGTTTTGAATCTAGATCAGCGATGCCTATGCTTTATAAGCTTCATGCGCTAATATTGTTGTAATGCGCGAACTCCTCAGCCATGCGCATAGGGCTAAAAAACTTTCTGATTTTGTTTTTTTATTTATGTGAGTAAAAACGCACTCATAAGAAGCTGCTCTAGATCTAGATCTGTTTTCGAAAAAGGTCCATCACGTTAAGATTTATAGTAAATTCAGCTAAAAGAGGCTAAAATGTCTGTTTTGACACTTTTCAGACCCTTACTAGTGTTTTAACTTTTTTTTAGCAAATATCTTAAAGTATTGCTTCTTAGCTGTAAAATCAACTATCCGAGCAATTCTGTGATTTTTTTAAAAAAGAGATGAATTACAATTCTAAATACATTTGCTCAAATGTATAGAACTCTAATTAAAATTTTCAACGAAATCCATTGCATATCTTTGGGAGGTTCAAAATATGGTTATTTTGAAAACACGTACTTAAAATAATAAATCTTCGCCTAAAAAAATAGCAAAAATAATTGGCATAGTAAATTTTAAAGCGTTATTTGCTTAAATATTCAATAAAATATTCCCCATAAAATGAGACTTAAAAGGTTGAAATATGTACTTTAAGCCTGAAATTTCTACAAAATTTTATGTGTTTGACCATTTCCGGAAACATAGCCGTGTACGCCCTTCTATATACTAAACTTTGTTGCCTAGTGTAGTTCAACATTTTTTTTTAAATTTGTATGATTAAATCTTCCGTTTTCCCTGCTTTTCAAATACATAGTTCTCTTTTTCCACAGTTTCCTGCTTAGTTTTCTTTCCCACTGTATTGAAAATCGCATTACAGCCATAAAATGGCGACGTGTCTGTAAAAGCATTTAGCCTGCTTAGCTTAGGTAATAGGTTAGCGGGGTGTGGACAGGAAGTGGTGGAAAATCGCAGCTTAATGCTGACACACACAACTGGCGCGCGCATTTTATAGGCAGTTTATTGGGTTAAGTGTGCAGCAATTGCATTTGTGTGTGTGTGTGTGTGTTTGACTTTTGTGTGCCAGAAAATTTGATTTGCAGCTTAGGCGCACACTCACTTAAGGCACATTGTCGCTGGCGCGTTTTCAGCGCGTTTTAAATGGAAATCTTTAAGGCATACTTTGAGGCTCAGAGTAAATGTAAACTACGGCTATCATAGATTTAATCCCTTAAAGTAAGCTTTTTGCTTACACTTCTAAGTCAACGCTGTTCATTTTTTTTCCACTCTCTCCCTTTTATTATTTGTCTCTGGGCTTATCTGCTTCGTTTTCTGGGCCATTTTGCGTCTAATGATCAAAGTGTGGCCACTTTTTCGTGGAAACATTTTGGCAGCCCTCTTTCATAACAATGAAATCGAGTGTACACAATGCGATAAAGTCAAATTGCTGGCACTTAGTGTCGGTTGGGGAAAACAAAAAATGTGACAGCAAATGTAATTTCAGCTCTCTCCCCTCCCCCCGTGCAAAACGCTGAGTTATAGGCTTGTCATAACTGCATATATTTCAAGCTTGACAGTATAATTAAAGATGATACTCAGTGTTGTTTTTAATCTAAAACAAAAGTGATTTTCAATTATGCTTTACACTATATAAAAACCAGCATGCTCGAGCGCACCTGTGCACTCGCCTCAATGCGCACGGCTGCGCTTCAGAGTATCCTTTTTTCTTAGCCCTTTGCAAATTCATTTTTCCTGTTTTTGGCCACCTGCCATTTTGGGGAGAAGGGGCTGGGGGGGGGTTACAATTGGCCATGGATCATTTGCAAATTTTTTACAGCTTTTGGTTTTTGCTTTCGTCCATTTGAATATGTATGAAATTTTGTTTTGTTGCAATCAACTGAAAATCAATTTACAATTTTTGCATACAAAAACAAAAACAAAATACAGACAATTGCGTATACGCCGTGTGTGGGCTTATTGAGATTTCAGGGCAGCTAAAATTGAATTAAGTGTGAAAATTGCAGAAATTGCATACAAAATTTGGTTAAAAAAAAACATTCGATCAAAAAATATGTTAAAAATGGTAAATAAAATAAAGGCATTTCCCGTTTGACAATAATAAAAATACTGTTTTTACAAATTACACACAACATTTTGATACGGTTCATTGACCTTTGGCAGTATTTGATATCAGTATGCGGCATTTTTATACACTGTACCAAGGGCAAACACTGAGTTAGTGCATAAGTATGTAAAGGAAGGAAAGGGTATTATAATTTTGCCCAGAAGTTTGCAACGCATACAAATATTCATTTCTGACCCCAGCAACCATATATATATGAGAATCCGACAACTATATGGTATAGCTGCCGTACAAAAGATAGGTCTAAAAAACAGTCCTAGTTTGAAAAACTGTTTGTTTTTAATGGTAGCATCCTGCAATTTAGTATGAGCTTGTTTTACATGCTTTTACCCAATTCTACAAATTTTTGTACAAATCGGATGACAATATCATATAGCTCCCATACGAACGATCGGTCGGAAAAAGCGTCGCTGTGGGAAAAAAATTATTTTTTAAAAATATTTAACTGAGCACTTGCAAGGGTATGAAAACTTCGGCACAGATGAAGTTAGCTTAGCTTTCTTATTTTATAAATTCTTGAACAGCCAGTCTGTCTGTAATGTATGAGATGGTTAGAGATGGGAGATTCGATCATTCATATCTTCCACAGCTTTAGGGATTGGTAAGTCAAGTTAGAAGCAAAAGAAGGTTCGCTGCTCCAGCGCAGTAGCATCACTGCTTTCTGCTGCTACTACAGCATCAACATGTATACTGTGCATACACTTTACTTGGTACAGAAATAACTACAGTCGGCTTTAAGCAGTTTTCTTACTTGATTATATAAATTGAGGAGGAAAAACAGAAGGAATTTTCAATCAACACCCCCCTTGTACTGCCCCTTTTTATAGCCTTCATATCTTAATCCAAAATGTTTGAAAAAAATTCGCATATTTCCGCTCACAATCAATAGTTCAGCTGCCTTCCAGGCTGCAACACTTTCTTCCTCTCTCTCTCTGCACATTTGTTGTGCCTTTTCGGTTTTGTTTATGGTACATTTTGAACTCAATGTCATTATTTTACTCAACACACACACACTCTTACACCATGTCAGCATGCAGCAATGCAAAAAAAAAAGTATTGACTACTTTTTACACAACAACTACAAGCATTTTGTTCGCCCAACCGAAACGAAAAAGCTTAAATTTATTTGCATTTATTGGCGTTTGCTTTGGCCCTTTTATCCTTTAGAGTAGCCATAACAGAAAAAAAAAAATGGACATGACATGTATAGCAAAAGGGATTTACTACACTACACTAGGACACACACACACACACACACTCACACTCCCATACACCCCCGCTCACTTACACAACTCAACTCCATCACCGACGCCAGCTGAGCGTGTCAAGTGCTTTGCGGTTACGACAAAGTTTTTTTTTTGTTTTTGTTTTGCTTAT
The DNA here is from genome assembly GCA_035044965.1 of Lordiphosa andalusiaca. Classification (NCBI taxonomy): domain Eukaryota; kingdom Metazoa; phylum Arthropoda; class Insecta; order Diptera; family Drosophilidae; genus Lordiphosa; species Lordiphosa andalusiaca. Next base: position 2,998,447 of record JAWNNM010003326.1, on the reverse strand, counting down.
TTTATTTTTAAACAAAATTGAATAAGCGCATTTGTATGCAATTTATTTAAAATTTTTATTATTTTACAATGTCAGTAAACTGCTTTTGGTTTCACAACAAAAGATACAAAACACAAAATGCATTTTGAAAGAGGCCAAAGTGCTGCTGGCTTGGATTATATTTGATTTATTTATGAAAAGGAGAAAAGTGAAGGGAGGGGGAGAGGGGGGGAAGTGAAGAGCAAAAAGTTGCGACTGCTTGAAAAGTTGCCATTTTAAGTGAATTTGCTTTCTGTAAGAAATGGGAAAACATTTTTTAGATGAATATTGATGCTAATTTATGGTAATACCATTTGAATGTATCCCGATTTGTGGGGGATTGGGTTGAAATGGAAACAGACTGTGAGCTAAGCTAAGCCGAACCATTAAATATCGCTCGAAAATCGAAATTTCTTTAAGGTACAACTCAAATACTTTCAAAGAACTTCGTTTAAAGTTCTCGGAATTTGCAGAAATCCCTAACTGGCATCCATGAAACCAAATCTTTGTCCCTTTCTGACTTCGATATTCGAAATTACATAGATAAAATATGACCTCGATTATAGAAAATGATCAAACTTAAAGAAATTAACATTATACATTGCGGGGCGAAGGGGGCGAATGAGAACTTGGGGTCAAAGACCCAAGCTAGTTTTAGTTTCATAAAATAAAATACACCTCCCTTTAAATATTATGGTTTATTTCAAAAAGTTTCTGTTTCTCTCATTAAATCATTAGCCAAATGGAAATAAAATACAAGAACCTGACCATGTTCTGATTTATATTTATAAATTTAGATCAAGTAAATGATTCTCTAAAGCCTAAGAGTTCTTCTGCGCCACCTTGACAATTACGCTCTTGACCTCAGTATAATTGGACAAGGCATATTCACCGTTCTCACGTCCATGGCCGGACATCTTGTAGCCACCGAATGGAGCCTGAGCCGATAAGGCATTATAGGTATTCACCCAGACAGTGCCAGCTCTTAGTCCACCCACAATATAGTTGGCCTTGTCCAGATCCTTAGTGAACACAGCCGCTGCCAGACCATAGTCCGAGTTATTGGCACGTTCTATCACCTCATCCAATTTCTTGAAGCGTATCAATTGCTGCACCGGTCCAAAGATCTCTTCACGGGCAATGGTCATGTCATCCTTGACATCAGCGAATACAGTGGGCTCCACAAAGTAACCACACAGATCTTTGGGACGATTGCCACCGGCCACCAGTTTGGCTCCCTCCTGTTTGCCTGACTTTATGAGACACAAAATCTTCTCCATCTGCTCCTCATTGATCTGAGGACCCTGTTCAGTGTTCAAATCGAAGGGATTTCCGAATGTACGTTTCTTGGCCCGCTCCGCAGATCGTTCCACAAACTCATCATAAATCTTATCCTCAATAAAGGTGCGCGAACCCGCACAGCAACATTGTCCCATGTTAAAGAACAGACCAAAGTGAGCCGTCTCCACAGCATAATCCATATCCGAATCGGCCAGAATGATATTAGGCGACTTGCCACCCAGTTCCAAGGTGACCCTTTTCAAGTTCGTATTACCAGAAGCCAACTGGATTAGCTTGCCCACGTCAGTGGAGCCCGTAAATGCCACCTTATCCACATCACTGTGATTGGCCAGAACAGCTCCAGTTGCACCAAAACCGGGCACCACATTGACCACACCCTCTGGGAAGCCAGCCTCCTTCACCAATTGTGCAATATACAATGCTGTCAGTGTGGTCTGCTCGGCCGGCTTGAGGACAATTGTGTTGCCCGTGGACAAGGCTGGACCCAATTTCCAAGCCATCATGAGTATGGGGAAATTCCAGGGTATAATCTGAGCGCAGACACCCACCGGCTCGTGCCGAGTGTAGGTAAAGAATTCACCATCCATGGGAATGGTCTTGCCATGATTTTTATCGGCCCAGCCGGCAAAGTAGCGCAGATTCTTAATAGCCATGGGAAGATCCACATTATACGACATACTGTAGGGTTTGCCATTGTCCAAGGTTTCCAGACTCTAATTAGATGAGGAAGAGAGGAAATGTAAGTTGCACCATCGAATCTTTTTCTGTTTTGAAAACATACTCACAGCCAAGTAAACTTGATCACGTTCCATAAGATCAGCCAGGCGGTAAAGCAAGCGACCACGTTCTGAGGCATCCATACGACGCCATGGAGAACCAAGTCTAAGAAAAAGTGGAAAATTAAAATCACAAAAATCACATAAGACAAAAAAGAAGTCCAGACTCTACAAAATTAATTCAGAAATTATTGTTGATAGATTGTTTATAATTCCTCTGTTCGTTTTGAATTTGAATACCTCTCACAATGCAGTGTCAGCCCGTTCAGCCCGAGCCGAAGTTAACTTTTCTCTATTTTTTTGACTGCGACTTATCATCTGTAATTTCTCTCATTGGTTAATCGCAGTACACCTACATATCTTATCAACGGCTGTAAAAGTGATGACTTTAGAATTCCCACGGGGCTGTCATCTAGGCCCACTGCTCCTTGTACTTTTTGAGAACGACCACACACTTATAATACGAGCAGATGATTCTAAAATCTGTCTTCAGATTACTGGTTGTCTCTTGAACATGAGCTTACAACCAAACCAGCGGTGGGCACCAATTTCAAACAGGTTTTTGATACCTTTTTACATCTCGCCACTTACTAAAGTTGTACTAGAACTAGAATATACTAGAAAAATATTACTGTTGTGAAAGCTGTACCGCTTTTTACTCATAGTAAACATAGATATTTGGGTCTATATTGAAGCTTTGTGGCCTTCATGTAAATTCCACTATCAAACCATTCATATATATTCCACCACACCCTCAGATAAATCTTTAATGCAATAATATACATAATTGTGGTTTCGTTTATGTAAAATTACATACATATAAAATCAATAATTGGTTTTTCAAAAAGCTTATTTCCACACTTACTTGAATGCTTGGCGAGCTGCCTTTACTGCAATATCAACATCCTCCTTGCCACCACATTGAATTTCGGCAATGGTTTGTTCTGTGGCCGGATTGATGGTGCCAAACGTTTCACCAGTTTTGCTCTTGTGCCACTCGTTGTTGATAAAGAGCTAAAAATGGGGGGGGGGGGGGGGAGGGTTAACACATTATTAATAAATACTCCAACCACTTCACTTAAATCTCATATGGCTTTCAGTGCAAGTAATGAAAGACAATTGTTGTTTACCCAAGCCACTCCCCAATGGACTTGATAAGCATTTGATTGCGGTTCATTACTCTAGTCATGTCAACGTTTGATCTTTCGCCACTTCTCATTAGAATGGTTCGATTTAAATATTTCAATGCTAAAAGTGGATTTGGTCTAATCAGCATAATATGAATTTTTCAAACAACAATGTATGTTCTGTAGCTCTCCTCTATTTTTAAGAAAACTTTCAAATAGTGGAAAATTATTGTAAATATAAACCGGTCAATTCAAATTAACCGACATGTTATAATTAATCACAAATTATGACAATTTGCAGGCAAACAAGAGGCAAACCAAGCAGAGAAATCGAAAGAGAGCGAAATGTGTTTGGCCGCGTCGGGGAGGGGCAAGTGACATAACGGCAAAGCGAACGACCAAATAAATAACAACAAAAACAGCCGGCGACTGTTTATGCGATCCATATATATATATATAAGTATATATGTGCATACATTTTTTTTGCGGCTGCCTTTGTCTATTTTACTTTTTCTTGCCGGTTTCTGCGGTCTGCTTAGGCTGTTTAATCTCCTTTAGACTGCTTTTTTCACCACTAACAAACATATGGGTAAGAGCTTAAGCTCCCCAGCCTACCCATATTTACGTGTGTTAGATATAAGATAACTAAATGGGGTTGATTTTTTGAAATCAGCAGCCGATTCTTCTTTGTCAAGGTCAAGCAAATCAAAATTGTTTGTGCTGCTCTCTCTCTCTCTTCTCTTCCACTATCAAAGTTTATAAATTTGTTGTTGTTTTTGTTTTCTTTTGATAACACTCTCAAGTATTATTAAATTTGCACGTACTCACCCCTGTGTATAGCACTTCTGGTGTGGTCTGGGGTGCAGGCATCGACGAATAATTTGCCAAAGCAGCAGCAAAGTTTTTGCTCTGAGTACGCAACAAGGCGCCGGCTTTCAAAACGCGCTGCATTTTATTTACTTTGTTTTTTTTTATATGAAAATAAAAATAAAAAAAAGGTTTCTTAAACCAGAAACCAGAAATGCTTGCTAACTGCTCAGCAGTCGTCAGGCAACTGAGTGAATTTCAACTCATGAAATGCTTTGTGAGAGCAAAAACGCTTGGAGAGAGCTGAGGTGGAATTTCGTTGTCCGCTGATAATGCCAAAATGTGCGGTAAAGTAGATGCTTAAGAGAATGCTCTTAAGTGAGAGGTTAAGTGAGTGAGTGAATTGCTAAGAGCACACTTAATACAAAGACAAGAAAAGTGGAAATTATTATTTGTGAAATGTCAAAGTTTTGTGTGTTAGGGAAGAAATCAGTTGGGTGTTTGCTGGAAATGCTATAGCGATATATTGTTTGACAACTGGCAATATTTTAATCAGGGCTGCAGTCCTGAACCGAACCGCTTCGAACCCGGAAATCTGGCTTTAAATGAAGACTTAGCCGAACCTCCCAAGGTATTAAAGCAGAACCTAAACCTGTTCCGAACCTAACTTATCGGTTCGGTTCAAGAAAAATGATAAACATGAACCAATTTGACTTAATACCTTGCGATTTCTTTTGCTGTACTGATGGTTATGGAGAACTGAGTCTTACAATCGAAAATCCTTGAAATCACCATCCATATTATCTGCAGATTTTAAAGATCTTCGGCTCCAAAGCTTATTAAACAATTCTCATAATAAGAGCTTTACATTATTTTGGTAATATTATCCATATGTGGATTGTGAAATGCTATTTTACTTAAGACTAAATTATAATTGAAATAATCCCATGTGATGTGCTCTACAAATCAGTTTCAATCCAAAATCAACACAGTTCCCATATAGTTTGTGTCGTATTTAGGTGGATAACTATATGAAATTGTATAAAGCATGGGCAGAACCAAGGTTCGAACCAAAACAGTTGTGAATTTTGGTTTGAACCCGCGTAGCTGAGCTACCAGAATTTGTTTGGGTTTGCGGCCCTGAGTATTTGTTTTGTATTTGTGTGTTTCACTACTCGGGAGTATCCCAATAATCACTAGAGATTTTCGTATCAGCGGTTTCAATTCGAATTAAGACTGGTTGAATTTATACGTTAAGTGTATCCACAATAATCGGATACTAGATGAGATGTCTACAGATGAGAGATTTCAAACCGGCTGCTTGACGCCAAGTATAATTTAACCCACTAGACGACATACAAAGTTCACTTAGCTTAGAGATTCCTGGGATGCACCCACCTATATTATTCTTTCGATATTTAGCTTTATCAGCAAATACAACAAACATTTAAGATAGATTAAACGTAGAGTTTCTCTTTACCTCTCTTAATGGATTTTGTCCCAGTGACACTCACACACTCTCTCTCTCTCTATCTCTCTCTCGCTATGAAGCTCTTCGACAATTATCCCTTGCCTACTTTTAGGCTGACAAATCGAATCAGACTTATTTAATTTATTTCATTCGCAAAATTGAAATCCTTATCCCACGTCTGTCAAACTCACACAAATTCCCGCAACCGAAAACTAATTCAATGCATGTTGTACTCCAAAATGGCTGCAATTCACAAACATTTGTGCTCCTGCCATGGCCAATTACCATCGTCACACAGCCGAATGCCAGCAGCCGTCCAATAAACCTTAATGCCAATTGTTATGTGGCGGCGCGGTGACGGTGATGGTTGGGTGAGGGTTGGTGTTGGTCCCTTGTTATTGATGATGATGCTGTCCTCAGCCGAATAAAATATTTAATGCCCGAAACACACACACAAAAAAAAAAAAGAAAGAAGGAAAATTGAAAGTTGCACAGGGACCAACCAGCTCGGCAGCAGCAGCAGCAGCAGTCCAGCACTTAAATGTCAACGCGCATAAAGTTTAATGCACTGATTTGTCCTGCCTCTTGGCTGGCTCTGCCTGTTTGGGTTATAAATGGGACAATGAAATTTAAAATAAATTTGCTGGAAATTACTTCAATTGAATTTAATTATGCTTTGTGGGCGGCAGCTGGCTATTTGATATATATGTATATATATTTTTTGTGGGATGATTAAGGACATTAAGTTGGGGGAAGCAAACATTAATGACTCATGGCTTATACTATATAAATGAGGTGTACCTTTCTTCCTAATTTAAGAAGTAAAAAGAATGTGACAAACAAACGCTCTAAGTTCTATTATGAGTATTTGTATATAGTTTTGTTTTCAAATTGATGCTCACACCCTAACCCCTATGTCATCTACAACAATGATTGAAAATCCATTAATTTTCATATATTTGCTCTAGCTAATGCGCTGTCGTCCTGTGTTATGCAAACATTCAAATTTATAGTTGCCATTCAATGCCCTATACAAATTCCAGTAACGTGACCCACTTTATGTTGGCCAAAAGAAAAAACTCTTTGCGAAAGCTTAGTTAAAAAAAAAAAAAGGGTCAGCCAAAATATATGCAAATGGCTTATGACTGGACTTTGCTTACACTTTTGCCTTTTTTCCGCTGTGTGTGTGTTTTTTTTATCACTCACTCTTAACCCTTGAAACCCAACCGCAAAAAAAAAAGAAGGAGGACAAGCAAACACACACACACACACACACACAGCACTAAGGATGTTATGGTTTAAGCAATTTGTTAGATTATTTCGATGCTCACACACTGACTGGCCACTAATCTCTATGCAAATGTTTCCCTTCCCCGTTTCGTTGGTCTTTTCCAGATATGAAACCTACAAGGCCACGCTCAAGAAAATACCCGCAACGCGTCTCTCACGACTGACCGAAGCGTTGGCCAACTATGATCCGGTGCTGAATGAATATTTCTTTGACCGTCATCCCGGTGTGTTTACGCAAATACTTAACTACTACAGGTAAATACAAACACTATGCATGTTTATGCGAAATCTACGTGCCTTAATTAGGACACACAAAAGTTTGAAAAGAAGAAGCTGGTTACATAGAAAAACTGTAATTAACATTACATTTTTTTTTTGCTTCCTGTCGAGCTGCAAATGCAATTTAGTCGCATGTGTGACTGCAACAATTTCAATTGCTACGCTTAACAAATATTAATCATATAAATAAAGGGGTTTAGACTTTAAGCTATCAATCCAAGTTGAAGTTTCAAGCTGATTATCACAAATGTCTCCAAAAGTTGTCCTGCTTCTAATCTGTGGTCTCTTGGCCGTGGGCGGTGTGGCATCCACGTGTGTGCTGCCGCATTGTATTCCATATCGTAAATAAAATAATTGAATCAAAATAGACGATTCGAATATGTGAACATATATTTTTATGAAAATAAAGATGAAAAAGTAATTTGGTGAATTTTCATTAAGTGTAAGTGTAAGCTAGTGCCACCTCATACAAAAATTGTATTTTTCGATGATCCCAACCTTTTTGGAATTACCTGACCCTTGTGCCCTTGTGCCAGAAACCATTTAATGCTGAAAATATTTAGATTGATTGCTTGATTGATAAGCCCCTCTGGTGTTAATGAACTTCTAGAAGATCAATAGAAACCATTGTGTCTTTTCGGAGCCAACAATTTCATTTTAGCTACTCAAAATTTGGAAACTATTTCCAACTCTCTACGACTTCTATTTGTCTTAAAATCTTTTGCCACAAATTAAGCAAAAAAAAACATATACAAATAGATTAGCTAACCGCCCGATTCTACTCCGCTTCACTGCTGCTAATTTGATTCTCTAGAGCAACTTGTTAAACAAATTGTATAAAACTTCCGATTTTTGTTTGGCTTTCCGCTGTGCTGGTTGTGGTAGTCGGTTGCTGTATTGGCCAACCAGGTTAATTGAGTTGATAAACTGTTGTGCCACAGCCTTTGGCTATATGGATATTTAGCTGCTTTAATCAATATCCCAGCAAAGTGGGGATGCGAATGAGAATGAGCATGAGATGGCTGACATTTTGTATTCTTCATTTGCAGCTGCAGTGTGCTGCTAGGTGGGGAGAACTAAACTTTCATTAATTTTAAACAACTTAAGTCATCACGACAGACAACGCCCGAACACCTCCAAGATAAATGAGCCTGCTAATGAGCGCGGGTCTAGTCCTTGGCAGGACCCAAAATAATAAAGTTTGTAAACTCAAAAGTTTGAGATTAATGGGAGCCACGCTACTGGCAGCTATTTTTTTCGCGCTCTGCTTTTGTAATTAAAATGTAAGTTTGTTTATTGCTCTTGAAGGACAGAATATGTGAAGACATCAAATGCTGCGTACTTATCATGAGTTTAGAATTTTAGTTTGTTTTTGCCTAAGGTATTCGATTCGATAAGGAAGGGAAAAGAGGATGGAAATTAAGTATAACCAATTTTTTGTTACTTCCGGTTAGCTCATCAACAGGTAAGGGGATGACTCTGTTGAATGACTTGTGTTAGCTTAGGCTGCTCGGCAGAGGCTGACATCACCCAGAGGCCTAAAAAATACAGACCACTTACTTCTCAATACTACAACTAGAACAAAAGTAATGGTGGAATTCACGCATCCTGATGCCCACTAGACCAATAGTGCCCCGTTATGACTCCTATCATAGTTATAGTCCTGTTCTTAGTAACAATTTCTGAACTGGTATGCTGAAATTGCTTCCCTTTGCCTCTGTATTTATGTCTACTTGCTAGATGCTTTTCAAAGATTCAGTAGCTGAAGTCTTAATGCGCTTCTTGCTGCCTTATACTTCAGAAAAAGGTATATTCGTAATGTGAACCTCAGTATAACATCCAGGGCCGCCTGGGCGGTAGCCCGTAGAGAGGTTGCTTAGGTGGAATTTAGAGTTGGCAGCTTTTCATCATTCCAGCACACAGAAAATATCTTACTCGTTCTTGAAAATTCAAGAATTTCGCTTTTAAAATCAAGCTAAGTGCGTTTCCAGTTATGTACTTGCTGGCGAAGGGAGTAAGGTAAAAAAAACTGAGAGAGGAGAGCATAGCGTTGAAGGCTCTCACCGTTTCGTTTTTTAATGGGAAAGGAGTGCCTTGCGCGCGGAGAGCGTAGTCGATCTTTTCACTCATGTTGCTTTGAAATTCACAAGCAATTATGGCATGGAAAGACTTCTGTTGGACTGGCAGTCAGGCAGGTGTGGTGTATTGTTAAAACTTTGCTCCACAGTTGGACAATTCATTTTCTTTGAAATAACTTTAAGCAAATTGGAATAAATATTTGATATGAATTTGGGTGCCCTTACTTTTAAATCTATGGAACTCCTGATTGAAGAGTGAATGATTATACTCTAGTACCTGTTGAGCTCTTAAAACAAGAACAAACATTCTTAGTTTTTGAGAATACACTATGCTCTTGATTTAAGAAAGAGCTATCTTTCATTTGAGCACGTTTTGCACTTGATTCAAGAATTGTTCTACTAAATTTGAGAATGCTCCGTACCAGGGTCAAGTATTGAAGTTCTTGCATCAAGAAAAACGGGATTAAAAATCTATACTTGAAAGAATTTTCGTTTTTATCGTACATTGGACATTAAAGATTATTGATCCAATTTTCTATTTGTTCTTTGAGGGCATAGTACTCGATTGATGCCTCTCTTCCAGGAGAGATTCGACTCCATAATGACACCCAGATACTGAACGACTTAATATCTTAGATATTCTAGCTCTTGCTCTATAAAAAAGAAGCTCTTGCAAAACCTCGTGGTAGTTTAATATTCCTCTGGAAAAGACTATTTCGCTTTCAATGCATTTGCATTAATCCTTGAAATTAATTATTAATTTTATTTGGGATACCCAACTTAAGTACTTCAACTCTTTCTACTATAAAATCAACTTTAATATTTATTAATATTGGCCATACGTTGTGCACAAGCCAATTGCTGAAAGTGGAAGTTGAGCGAGAGAGAATGCAAAAGTAGCCACACACACCATAAAGTAATTGAAGCTCATGAAATATTTCATGCTGCGGCATTTAAGTCAATAATTTGCATGGCATTTTTTTCCAGTATTTTCTTGTTGGTTTTAGTGGTATAAGTCAGAGACAGTGCATATGTAATTTTCAGGGAGAATTCAATCAACGATTTACGTGTACTGTCATGACAACGACTGCAATGCGTGTTTTCAAATTAAAGCAGGGTGTGGGAGAAACAAGATGAATTTGTAGAAGGCTCGACGAAATGATACGCATTTGGTGAAGAACTTGTATACCGTTTTTGATCGACAATTGAATCTTTTCCTCATAGAAACAGCAATAGTTTTTCTTCTATTAGAAAGAGTTAATATAATTTGGTACTCAAGTTCGGTTGTGGGCTTAATATTTCAGTTTCCACCATCAGTTCAATGTACCATGAAGCTTCAGTGAGAGTTCTTGATGGTGATCTCTGAAGGATATCCAGACTGCTTACAGAGGTTTTTCCCCATAGGCAGGGTTTTCTACAGTATGACTTCTGCTTCAGAGGGGAAAGGGAGTTAACTCGCTCGTTAACTTTCTAAACTCTTTAGCTATTTGACACTACATCTTCAGCTCAAGCTCGAGAATACAGATGCCCAAGTACCTAATATGCCCTAGCAGCATTGTTGTTTATGCAAAGCACCCCAACAATTAACCAGTTTTTGACATATAAACATAAATTAAAACTAAATTATAAAAAATCCTTGATATTTAAATGTTTCGAAGCGGGTCAGACGTATACACCTCAGTTAAATGACCACCAAATGGTGGGTAGCGTAGAATGGGATATTTTTTTATTACAAAACTGAAAATTGCAGGTGGAACACACACACACACTTGATTCATTTGGAACTGGGCATCATAATGAAACCCTTCATAACGCTTACGCCTCGACTCAGGGAGCCCAAACAGATCATGCTCTGTCCACATTTCGGGACAGCACCAACGGCAGCGAGAAAAAGTTACATAAAATATTCAGTCAGCTACCAAAAAATAAAAAGGACATTCAGGATATGCACACGTGAAACAGAGGGCCGGAGGGGAGGGGGGTCCGAGTTTAAAATAAAACCAGGCAAGAGAGTCGGCTGTCCACTGGCTGATATGGCATTACAAGTTGGCCAGCAACTACAGACAAGGCCATTCCCTGCCCTCCATTTGCTGCAATTTGCACACGACACAAAAATGAAACAAAACCAAAAAAAAAAAATACAAAAATGCAAAGAAATATATATAATGCTTGCACATGCAGCAGCAGGCCAAATAGTTGGTGAGCACGAACAATGGGCCAAGGCAGCAGCATTATGAATATGGCAAAAACCCCTCTCCCCACCCTACCCCGGTGGCGTTGATGGTGTCCTAACCATGTCCGTCTCTTTACCGTTTGTATGAATATGCCACATACATTTGCTAGTGATAGGTGAAGCAATTTCATCGCATTCACAAAACTCCTATTTCATGTTGCCCATTTTTGGGCCAAATATATTTGGACAGATGTTTGGCTTGGTCCATGGGTTAGACAAGTTCATAAATGTTGCTGGAGGTGAAGTGCATTATTTATGATTTAATTGCTCTGGCCAGGGCAGCACTGAAACTAATGAATGAGATAAGTGAGGGAAGGAAATTGGCTCAAGCTAAGATCTTTGCAATGGAGGGCAGTTAATTAAAAGATGTTAAAAGAGAACAGATACCCATCCAGTTCATTTCCAAGGTAGGGTAAGAGCTTTTAATTAGTGAGTGAACAAAATTGGGATTGCATTGAACTGAACAAGTGGACAAGAGTTCTTTTGTGTTTAATTGTTCCATTTTTTTGATTAGTGACTCATTGTACACTGCAGCTGACTATAGCATATAGCTGCCATAGGAACAATCGGTCGAAAAACTAGTTTTAGTGAGGAAAACTTTTTTGTTTTCAATGCAAACGTCTCCAAACTCCGTATTTACTAGTTTACAATGCTTTTCCAAGATTATGCCAAGTTTGGTCGAAATCGAACATCAATATAGTATAGCTGCCATAGAAAAGTAAGGTTATAAAAATAGTTTTAGTCAGAAAAACTTTTTTGTTTTCAATGTAAAGCTCTTTAAAATTTGCATATATTTATTTTATAAGCTTTCACACAATTCTTCAAAGTTTTGTCAAAATCGGATGACTATAGGTGATAGCTGCCATAGGAATGATCGGTCAATAAACCAGTTTTAGTGAGAAAAACTTTTTTGTTTTCAAAGAAAACGCCTCCAAACTTTGTATCTCTTAGTTTGCTATGCTCTTTCATGATTCCACTAAGTTTGTTCGTAATCGGACATCTATATAGTAGAGCTGTCATACAAAATTGGAGTCAGAAAAGTAGTCTTATTGAGAAATACTTGTTTGTTTTCAGTGAAAATTTCCTTAAAATTAGTTAGACAAAAGTGCTGCAAGGGTATACAAGCTTCAGGCGAGCCGAAGTTAACTTTCCTCTGTTTTTAATCATCAGAAGGTCTCGAAAACGACTCATCCAGGTGATAAAAAGGTTCATATTATGAAAATGAGATAATCTCCCAAAATTATACTTCTCCCATGAATAGTGTTTGTGAAAATATTTAGAACTTATATTTTGCTCTGTTATTTGTAGGTTTATCTCTATGTATGTAGCTCTATGTAGAAGATTAGAAAACGGCCCTTAATAAATTATTGACTCTAAATCGAACTAATATCCCTGAGTTCATTTCAAATGCCTTTCATTTTCAATTTTTCCTTGCAGAACCGGCAAACTGCACTATCCCACAGATGTGTGCGGCCCGCTCTTTGAAGAGGAGTTGGAGTTCTGGGGACTCGATTCGAATCAGGTGGAACCCTGCTGTTGGTCAACTTATAGCATACATCGTGACACACAAGTGAGTATCTTTACCATAACAAAATTCTTACCTCATTTTATCTTTCATTCACGTCACCTTTCATTTCCCTCAAAGAACACCTTAGCCATATTAGATAAGCTAGATATTGAAAATGAGAAGCCCACTGAAGAGCAAATAGCACGACTATTTGGCTTTGAGGAGGCTCTGAGCAACGGTGAGCTTAATTGCTGGCAACGTCTGAAACCGAAAATCTGGGCCATGTTTGATGAGCCCTCCAGTTCAACGGGAGCTAAGGTAATTGTTCAAATAGAAATGCAAATATATGGAGAGCTAATGGAACTCCTTTTCGCCAACAGATTGTGGCTGGCATGTCGGTATTTTTCATATTTGTTTCTGTGATATCATTCTGCCTGAAAACCCATCCTGGTTTTCGTGTGGATCTGCCCACCAGCTATCAAACCGCTGGTGGAGCTGCACCGCCTGGTTTTGATCCTGGTATGCCCCAGCACACGCATCAATATCATCAGCATAGTATAACGCCACCCAGCGGTAGTATTGGGCCCACATTTCGTGTCACGAACTACACGAGCTACAGCAGTGGCAACTTTACCGCCCAGGCCACGCCCATAGCCAGCATGAAGGGCAACAATCAACGTCAACGACTGAAAAGAGAGAACAATGAGAGTACATTCAATGAGTACTTCGAAGAGAATCTGGGAGGCAACAACAATGACAACAAACGTCAACATGGCTGGATCGAGACCTACGGCCAGCCGCATGAGGCCTTCTTCTATGTGGAATTGGTCTGCAATGTGTGGTTCTTCATTGAGGTGGTCATCAGGCTGATTGTGAGTGAAAAACAAGGGGATGCTATCTTAAGATGATCTTTGATACAACTGCCAATTTCAGGTCTCTCCCAATTTGTGGCAGTTTATCAAGTCGCCCGTCAATATCATTGACTTTACGGCCACCTTGAGCTTCTATACGGATGTCATGCAACGCATGGGCGAATACACCGGATTATTGGAGGCCTTCTCTATAGTCAGGATAATGCGCTTGTTTAAGTTGACGCGCCATTCGCCCGGTTTGCGTATCCTGATACACACCTTCAAGGCTTCGGCCAAGGAACTGACTCTACTGGTGTTCTTCCTGGTGCTGGGTATAGTGTTCTTCGCCAGTCTGGCGTACTATGCCGAGAAGCTGCAGGACAATCCCGACAACCAATTCAAGAGCATACCGCTGGGTCTTTGGTGGGCCATTGTCACGATGACCACCGTGGGCTATGGCGATGTGGCGCCCAAAACATATCCAGGCATGTTTGTGGGAGCGTTGTGTGCTTTGGCTGGTGTCTTGACCATAGCATTACCCGTACCTGTTATTGTTAGCAATTTCTCCATGTTTTATTCGCACACTCAGGTGAGTGGGAAGGTAGCGATCTTTCCCTTTAAATTTATATATTTTTCATACAATTGCAGGCCCGTTCCAAGCTGCCCAAGAAGCGGAGAAGGGTTTTGCCTGTGGAGCAGCCGCGTCGCAAACGTGAACCACCGGCACCGCATCGTGGTCGAACGAACGCCATTAAACAGACGCCACCCACAGTGCCGGGTCTGGTGGCTGGACACCATTCGGGCGGAGGTCAACCTTCGGCTGCCACGCCCATGTTCAAGGATGCATTTGGTGGGGCTAAAATTGGTGAGTTGACCCCCTAAAAGCTGGTCTACTCCTCCCAGTCTTTGTTAATGTTATTTTTTTTGTGTTTAATTGCTGTTGTTGTTGTTGCTGTTGGCTTTTTTTTTGCGTGCAGATGTTTAAAGAGCAGCCTCAACTTACACGCACACACACCCACACTCACACTTATACACAAACAGGTCACACACACGCACACACATATACTCGTACATCTAGTTTATGCCACATGCTGAGCTGCTTTTTGCTCTCTCCACCACCCGCCCCCACTCCCCGAGGCCAAACTAATTTCATTCAATTTCTTGTTTAATTATTTTATTATTTATGCACCCTTCCTGCGTTGAATGCCTTTAGGGTCTTTATGGAAATTTCCATTTTACTGAGCATTAAAGTCACATCACATATGCTTGTCAGCCCCAAAGCAAATAACCTGTGATTTAAGTTGAATGCAAGTGTATCAAATTTAATACTGAACTAAACTGATTTCGGATAAATATATTAGATTTTACAAGGATTAAAGACTCTAAACATTTGTCATTTGCAAGTCAAAGGAAAGCCCATAAATATCAATGAAATGTTGCATTTATTTAATATGATTGTTTACATTCGAACATGAATTATATGCCAAGAGTTAAAGTTGCCGAAGTAGAATCCAAACAAGAACTATTTCTTCAAAGGAAACTAAATTTGATATTAATTCTTCAACCGAAGCTTTAGAGTAAATTACTCAAGGCAATAATGTAAATTAAATGTTTGATAAATTTTTCAAGGGTTTCGATTCGGTTTTTAATTCAAAATTATAATATTGAGCTGCAGAATATATAATTATACTCTGTACCGTAGGTAAATAGAGTATTATAAGTTTGTGCAAAAGTATGTAACATCCAGAAGGAAGCATCTCCGACCCCATAAAGTATATATATTCTTGATCAGCATCAACAGCCGAGTCGATATAGCCATGTCCGTCTGTCTGTCCGTATGAACGCACAGATCTCAGAGATGGTAAGAGATAGAGGCTTGACATGTATGGGACATATGCTTCTTATGTCTGCAGGCAGATCAAGTTTATTTTCAATTTTGGCCACGCCCCCTGCCGCCCCCGCAATTTAGAAAAAACGTCATATCTCCTACAGTTTTAAAGATAGGGGGGTTGTTTCTTCTAGATATATTTAGTAATAAGGATAACTTATCGATCAGCCAAAGGAATGGTGAAGATTGGATGAACGGTTTTCGAGTTATGATCAAAAGACTGTTCGCTGCAGCAGCGCAGAAGCAGAGCTGCTTTCAGCTACTACTGCAGCATCAAAATTTATGCTGAGCGTAGAATTTCGTTGGTACAGAGTATGCTATAGTCGGGCTTGACCGACTTTCTTTCTTGTTTTATATCAAAAAGTAGGAAACTAACAGAAAATCAATATTAATTTCAAAGAGCATTTGAGTGTACCATTTATCTTTCTGTCAGAGTCTTTCCAACACATGTAGGCTCGATGGTTTGCCCACCCAAGAACATGCCACGTATTATATAATTGCATGGTATGTCCAAGTCTTAGCCCAAAAGGACATCGTTCGCCCTGGCGACTAATTGTTTGTCATTGCGAATGCCAATCTAATGGGAAATTCATTTCGTTTAAGTTCAAGTCCCTGGGAATCATTGGAATTCGTATCGGCAAGACATTATTGACTCTCAGAAATAAACAGCACTAAAAACTAATTTCCAGCAATTCCACCAAATTAGAGAAAATTGCTAAGTTTCAAGTTCAAGAACTCTTTTTTTTTTGTAGATAAGAACATTTTAAATACCACAAATTTGTTTAATGCTTAATTTTCGGAAGTTTTATTTTTTTAATTTCAATTAACTTAATTTTATTCCTTGTTTATTTTATGGGGCATTTAATTAAAACAACCAACCAGTTAATTGTTTATTGAATGAAAAGAACCGCAAAGAAAATAAATTGATTAATGGGAACCCGGGCTCACCATTTTGTTGCTGAATTTTTATATTTTGGTTTATTTATTTTTCGAAAATGGAAATTTTCATATATTTTTTGTTTATTTTTCTCTCTCTATGTATGTATATGTTTGTATGTGTGTCTCGTATATATATATATATATATATATAAATATTTACTGTATGTCCACTGTATTTGTATGTGTTGTATTGGTATCAATGTATTGTATGTGCGTTCGTATGTAAGGCAATGTGAACGGTGTCAATGTGATTGGCCTGCATCATCTGCATAGGCCAACTCAGACGTCGTCGATCCAACAAGTGCCTGCCCCGCCTCCTCTACATCAACATCAACATCAAATACAACAACACCACCACCCACCCGCCCATTCACTAGGTTGTGGACATGGCCAGTCGATGACGTCATCATCGCTGACCGGGTCAGCTGCCTCAGCAGCAGCCTCAACAGCTGCTGGTCCTTCGTTCATCAGTTGTAAGTTCTAGAGCCGTTCCCCATCTCCTCACTCTCTCTCTCTCTCTGTCTGTCTCACTCTCACTCTCTCTCTCTCTCTGTCTGTCCACTTTTTGCATGTCATTTTAGGCTACTTCTGTACGAACTCCCCTGACTTGTTAAATTTATCGCATGTCATAAATTTTGTTGAGTGCCATAATAACTTTGTCACTTCCAAGTCCACTCAATAAAATGCTCGCAAAATGTACAACTTTTTATGTTTGCTTGCATATTAAAAGCTTTTCTGCTTATTTTGACTCTTTTTTATTTACTTTTATGGCATTTAACTTTAATTACATTTTTATTATGCTAGACGAAATGCTGTATTTTTTTTTTAAATGTCATATTTCATACGTTCACTTATCGTCAAGCAAAATTGAAAAACTTTTTCCATTTGTCCGCCCTGTGCAGGCCAAGCACTGGAAAAAGTGTGGAAACCTGTAGAAAAAAGCATATAAAAATTTACTCAAACTATTCTAAAAAAAAAATTTTGCGCTTGATGTGCATTTTAATTAAAGTGGCCAAAACGGCTCAAGGGTGCAAAACTTACGAGCTGAAAGTGAACCCTGAAGGGGGCCGACATTTTGCGGCTCTGATGATGATTAATTTTTTTTTTAAGCTTCTTTTAAGCTTTGCAAGAAAGCAAGAGCAAAACTTGTACAAGATGCCAGCAAGAAGTTGGCTGATTAACTCAACTTATAAAATGTTTGACATGGCTTGAAAAAGTTAAGCTTATGAAAGTGGTAAGGCAATAAATTCGAATAGAAGTGTAGCCAACTAGAGCAGAGATTTTCAATAAAAATGATTTGATGAATGATGATTCAATGATGTATACCACAACGTACAAAATCAACTGCATACTCAACTACTTAATCCCTACAACTATTAAACACTTGTGAAAAGAAATGCATTCACTGAGAGAATTATACAAGAAATTTCGTACCAAAATCATGAATTTGTAGTCTTAAAACTTCTATAAGCCAGCAAATTCTTGATTCATTCGCCTTTTAAAATGCCTAAATTCTTCATTTTAGGAACAGCACAATTAAGGGTTTTTTAAAAACTTTTACAGCTCAAAATAAGCATGATCTACATCAAACTACGTACTTTGTGTTCTTACTTAAGGAAAAAATTATGCTTAATTCAAGCAATATATTGAAGTAAGATCGAATCATACTTAATTAAATAAGAACAATACCGATGTGTCCTTAAATTAATCTCGCCTTACTCTTAAATCAATCCCGATTTACTCTAAATAATATCTCTATTTGTACTTGAACAAAGAATTTCGTACTTAAATCGAGACAAATGACCTCAAATACAAATGCAAAGCAGAGCCGTCGCGAAAACATACGCTCATAGACGCAACCGCTTCGCCTCAAATGTGTGTAAAAGCTAAGAACGATTCGTACTAAAAGTAAGAACCAGTTTATCATTAAGAACAAAATGATCTTAATATGGTCTTTTTCTCTCTTTTTCTTGACTCAAGTATTCTATATATATTTTTTAATTTTATACGGTCAATATTGCATTTTAGAGTGATTTGTACTTAAAGTAAGAATTTCTTACAAAATTCTAGACCGAAAGAGTATAATTTCAAGCGGTTTTTTAAGTGCGAACCTGGTTTTTGGGTAATTTTTAGTCCTTGGTCCTTAGTCCTTGGCCACGGAAAGAAGCTTCACTAATCAGACAATAAACCACGAATGTCAAACCTCTATGTTGCTGGCTTCTTTTAGGTGAGATTCCAAATATTGCGTGTATCAAGAGTCAGGAGTCCTTTTACATGTTTGCTTTTCTCTATTTAAGTGTATTTACAAATACAAAACAAAGAAAACAATAAACATTGAAAAATCCACCAAATTTTGTGTACGAAACATGAGTCTAGCAACGACAACGAAACAGTGGCGGTTAATAGTAAATTGCAAACCATTGAGAAGACTAAAATAACAAGCAATAATATCAGGACACTCTACAGAATTTGAGATTGACAAGGACATACACAGAGCCTACGCATCCATCAATGGGGCGAGCTGGCTGGCAATCGAAGCAGTCGCTCGAGGAAACAATTTAAGCCACCAGCTGTTGAAATTCAAACCTCTCAAATGATAACTGACACCGAAAGCAGTTCGGTAAACTTTCTCTGCCAACAGGTCTGCACGTAGCACCCCATTTAAGTCAATAATGTGGGGCTATGATAGCAGCCTCCTCACTTACTGCTAAAAGGCCATGACAGTTAAAAATTCAAATGAAATGCAATTATGAATCTCTCACTTAAAGTTTAATGTTCCCCGGCGGTTGTTTCCCCTCATTTTTTTTTTTCCTTGCTCCTTCCGTGTTAAAAATGCATTAAAAAGTGTTGCATACTTTGGCACGTCTCAGTGCATACCAAATGGACACAGCCACCGCCTCCGCGCCAAAGGCGAATGACATTTCTGTGTTTTTCTGCCGGAAATGCTGGAGAGCGCGTACATACGGCCACAGGGAGGTGTGTGTGTGCAACTTAAGTCAAGCATTTTCTGCATGCAAATTACTGCGGTCAGACCATTTTGCTCCATGGAGCATAAAAACACGGGCAACTAAATCATTAGCAGGCATTCTTTTGTAGGCAACACGAGCCACAACAACAACAACAACAAGTTTCTCAAGTGGTCATTAAAAACAAAAGTGTAGCACCAAAGGCGTGAGGAAATTTATGGGAAAGAGCGCAAGAATTTCCATTAAAAAACACCTAGCTGCATCTTCCATGCGCCGTTTAAATACCATCGGTGAGAGTCAGCGCAAATTAATTTTAATTTTTAAAATTTTGGCGTTTACTGAAATATAAACTGCACAAGGTAAATATTTGTACACTGCTCCTAGGGGGGGCGATGCAGCTCTTTTTAAGTCAACATATAATTACATTAAGTTAAATGTTTTTACCCCTCACCTGCGGCGCGAAGCAGCTCTTTTTAAGTCATCATTAAGTTTGGGGGAGAAAAAGTTTAACGGGGCAAACAAAAATATTTGCCATAATTGGTGCAGTTTCTAGTTAAGCTAAGAAAAGAGGGGGAATTGTACGTTGACTCTTAAAATCTACAGATAAGCCGGCTATTAAGAGTCATTCATTGGAGCCATTAAAAGCCATTAAAACTGGGTTTTATTCTACATCAAGTCACTTACTAAATCTAACTAAATATGGTTACAGCCGAGGCGCCAACTCTTAGAATGCATTAGAAAAGTAAGTTTGCTGCCCTACCGGAATCTCGGACCAAAAAAGTATGCTACACTTTTATTTAATTTTTGCCATAACTTTTATTGCATGTCTTCGCCTGCCATTTCATTTTTTCTTTGTTGTATATCCCATCGCTCGTCAAGTGGCTTTTTGTGATAGAAGAGATAAGAAATGTATAAATATTAAAAATGATTTCACAACTTTTCACGTTTTTTTTTTTTTTTGTATTTTGCCACAAAACTTTTTATCAAAATGTTAGCTGCGTTGCCATTTCTTTTGAAAACTTTTATTTTCACTCTGCTGCTGCTACATTGTTTACTTAAGGAAACGCATTTCTCCCTTATTCCAGCGGACTACTTGAGTGTACCGCCCGTGCAGAGTCTACAGCCAAGAGCGGCAACGACTGGACATGATTTTATGCTGCCGCTACAGCCAAAACTTTTGGGTCCGCTGGGTGAGTAGATAATTTTTTTTTCGCAAAGTTTCCCTTGTGTCTGATAGATAATTGCGTTGAAATGTGGAAAAGGTGGAGTTCAGAACATAGTTGAACCCACTTGTAGGCGCACGCACGCACACACAGACACACACACACACACCCATCCGCCTACCCACCCACCATTGTGTGTGAAAAAGTTTTCTCACTCGACCGCAGATAAATATGCACTTCAAACCAATATTAGCCCGGCGGGAGACCGAGGTGAAGACTTTTCCCCACTCACTTGACTGAAGCATTCACAGATGCCTGCACATTGTGTGCGGGCGATAAACCAATCGCTGACATGTATGCACTTCCGTTTCCGTGTCCGCTTCCTTGACTATTCGCTTGACTACTTTATAAAGTGAAGTGTTTATTGTGTGTTAGCGGGGGGGAGGGGGCATATTAAAGAAGGGGACGTTGAGGTTGAATTTAAAAATGTTTTCTTTTACAGAACGCAAGGATCAGCATCCACTGCAGTTGACCGCTCACAATTTGGTCTCGGATACACATCAATTATATGCTGCCGGTCACCCGCATCCTCTAAAAACCGGCACCGTTTTGAGTGTGCCGCCCACTTTAAGTATGACCCACACCCAAATGCCACCTGGCATGGCCAGCATGGGTCAACGAACACCAAATCTCAGTTATCGTGCCACACATGCCGCTCAGTCGATCATACAACAGCCCATACCTCATCCACACCAGGCCTCCGCGAATTGCAACATTAGAATCTCAGTGCCCGGTGAGGACTTGCGAGCACCTAAGGTCACTTTATTGGATGATCTCAGCGACGAGATAAACTCTTCGACCGATGATTGTGGTGACTGTTGTTTGGTGGAGGATAGCGATACCTATGAAGCCATCGGTGGTGGTGGTGTTAACAATGGTCGCTTAATTGTGCAGCATTTAGAAGATGAGGATGGTGAGGACGGCAGTGGAGCTGGTGGGGATAGTGGCGATAGTATGGGTGGAATTTATCTAGGTCCCAGCCATTGATTGTCAACCATTAAGTGGGAGTTTCCCAGTTAAGAGTCGAGAAATTTAGGTATTACTTGTTAGAATAATGCTGTACAGCCAGCTAGTGCTTCGTAAACTGTAAGTGGTTTCAGTACAGTTGCATAAAACTGTTTAGGGCTCTTAAATATAAAAAGATGAACTCAAAAAGTTAACTCAATTCCATTAATTTAAACATCAAACACAGTGCTTCTAAAACTGCCACTTCAGTGAGTCTGTTAATCTTTAAACTGTAGTCCTTGCCAGTTATCATGGAAACATGCAATTTATAGTAGGTTGTGAAGCTCTAAAAAGTTTATTCTTTTTTCAATAATTTAAGCTTTAAACTCAGTGCTACTAAAACTGTCAGCTTACTGAGTTGCTGCTCTCAAACTGTAGCCTAGCCACTTTTTTAAGTACAAATACAATTTTTTGTTATACTTTATTAATGATCTTTCTTTAAGAAGACTCAACAAAATTACTCAATTCCAAATACGCTAACATAAAACACAGTGCTTCTAAATCTGACAGTTCGCGAGTATGTTGCTCTCAAACTGTAATCCTTGCCACTTACTTGCCAAATTTTGACACCAAAAATGTACACACATCCAAAAAATGAGAGATAAAACCCAGTACTTCTAAAGCTTGCAGTTAGGTTTATTACTCTTTAAGCTATCCTCGTCAATTTTCAAGTAAATCAAAGTAAATCAAGGAAATCGAACGGAATGCATAACAAGGCGTAACATTTACGCTTTTTATCTGAGAAAATCTAATATTTTGTAAAACTGTTGATTGAAATTACTGTTGTGAAGGAGTCTTCAATCCTAACTGCTTTTATGGATCTATATGATCCATATTGATACCTAATCTGTCCAATAATATTGCTGCTTTCACTTGATTTTCTTTGAAAAGTCCAACTTCAATATTATTTCGTAAAACATTCTCAATTTTCAATCCCCGACCCCTCTTAGGTACTTCAAAATTAGCTGCTTAAGTAAAATATGATTATTTACTTTAAATTATAATGATTTTAGAAGGTTTTAAGAAATACCGAAATATCCATCAAATTATGTGAATTTCGGTTTTCGATATTATCAATTTTGATATTTAGAAGTCCTACTACAGCAATGCGTCTAAAACTATCATATTTCGGGTACTGCCTCGGCAATTTGCTTTGCTTGGCAAGCTCTCCTTTTCAAAGTGCAACTGAGGTATTTCCGGCATTTTGTAAGCTAAAGAAATCTTTTTGTTTGGATTGCAAAAAAAAAAATGTATATTCCTCAAGACAAAAACATCCGTTACATTTGAGTCTCAGTATCCTGATAAATGTCATGTTGACAACTGTCATTGACAGAGATATATATGTATTTCTATCTATATATATATGCAGACCACGTCCGGGTCTGGACAACAAGACAAAGCCAAACATACCGTTCAAATATATGTGACCACTTTTGTTGCCAACCAAGTGGCCACTGTTGGTCTGTGGCTGACACATCAAGGTGTTTAAATGTGTGTGTGTGAGTGTGAGTAAATCTTGGTTGGGGCACAAACTATAAATTTCCACACTTGACTTTCATGCACCATTCCCACCACCCACTGCCACTCCCACTCCCCCACAGAAAAAGTGTCACTGGGAATGTTTAGCTGACACATTGACTGCCACCATTTCAATGAATACAACTAGAAGAAGAGCAAACTAAGTTGACGACAGCCAAAATGGCGTCGACATGGGTTGACCTTGTAAATATATTTAGTACATAGTCTAGTCGTCCTCTGGACAATGTTAATTGAAAAACAAACAACTTTAAATCTCCCTTTCTTTCTCTCTGCTTTACTCTCTGTAAATAGGGCAAGACACACAAACAAAAAAAACATATTTGACTTTAACAAACAAATTAAGGTTCAATGGTAATTTTTGGTCCAAATATTTATAGTTTTTTGATGTGCTAGAAACCAAAAAAAAAAACACAACCATAATAAGAAATTAACAATTTGATCATTCATTCAGTATGTAAAGTTCATTTCTCTTAAAATTCTTGCAAATGTTAAAAATATAAAATAAATTACAAAAATTAAATAACAAAATAATTAAACTAGGAAAAATTGTTTCAAAACAAGTGAAAATAAATTTTAAAATTGAACAAACTAAAAATACCTTTTTGCTTAGCAAATATTTTAGTTTTTAGTTAAATCTAGTTGGAGGAAAAGCCCACACATATGAATATAAAAATATATATATATATATATATAAAATAAACAAAAATCACCCATCGATAAGCCAACTAAAACCGCAGGTGAATGAACCAACTTTTTGGATGTAAATATTCAATTTAAAAAACACATTTCTAGACAATTTATAACGAAACCAGAAAACAACTAAAGCGAATTTTTAAATGTTGAAATATGAAACTAAACTTTAAACAAAACAAAAATTGTGGTGTGTGAACAAATTTCCAATTTTAAAAAAATAAAATATGAAAATTCTGTGAAAGTCCGTTTTATTTTCAATTTTCCAGCCACAGCAGACTTTTTAATTTTAAAGGCAAGCACACACACACTCGCAGCCATAAACAGAGGATCAGGACCTGAGGATTGAGTAAGGCCCCCTATAATCCTCACCCTCATTTGCCCATTTACAGGAAAATTTATGTTGTTTGCCACCTTGGCAGGAAAATGGCCTTCAACAACTCAACACACACAAAAAAAAAAAAAAAAACGAAAGGAATGAAAGCGAAAAATATGGGCAACTGCAAGTGATGGCATCTAATATAGACACTTAACCACTTACAACCACCCAGTCAACCCACACACGTACACACTCAGCTGGCACATCAAAGCGCAAATCCATTAAGCATAAACCAGGTAAAGCAGTTAACTATGGACCAAAAATGCTTAAATGGATATGGCACTAGGCGATCTTGGTATACCCTTTCTTCGAAATAATGCTGAATATCTAAAGGCCTATTCTATGGACGTTGTTTTGGTGATTTACAACATCGAATGCGCAGCTGAGCATTAACTGTAAGCTTCACTGTTTCTATTTTATGTAAATATTTGTTTAACCATTTAGTAATTTAATATTTTCTATTATTATTCTGTCGCCTTTAACTGGTTACTGATGGCTTATTTAGTTTGTGTTCGTCGTAAGAAACTGATCATAAAGAAGAATGGAAATCTTACTTTTATATCAAATCGATGCCCCTTGATAGACGAGAAAAACGATCAAAAGTTTTGATTCAACGGACGCCACGGGGCTCCAAAATTTTTAATGTTACTCATACGCAGCGTTGCCTTTTTATTATATTTGTGATTGAGTTACTAAGAGTTTTCCAGAACTTTTCGTTAAATTGTATTACTGCAAATGTGCTGATCATTGCAAATATTTGTGGAAGATTTATTAAAGGCTTAAACCAAGAATACGAGACATTTGTTTTTCATTTTTGTTTAAAATTTGAGAATTTAGTTTATAAAAATCTTTCAAAAATTGACAACCCGACACATGCAACAGAGATTTCATTGTTGAAATAATGATGCAGCTTACTACATTAATTCTGATTTATTTAATTTTTGAACAATTTTTTATTATCTGTTATGCAAAAGAAACCTGTTAAGGGGCACCCTTTCTAAAGTTACATTTTTCCCCTAAAAAGAGCACCCTATGGGGCACATATAAAAAGCGCCATTCAACATTTTATTATCATTTTTAAAAGCTTGGCAGAGTTTAGGTGTTTTTGGCTAAATTTATGAAAATAGCTTTGAAAAAGTTTCACAGATTTAGGGTCGATTTTTCATCTTCTAAATAGCTGCTTTGTGTCAAATAAGCTTTGATTTTGAGAAAACGGCCCTTAGTAAGTAATATGAGATCCAATTATTTTAAAACACCAAACAGTTTATAGGGAATCAGGTGCAAGACGAATCCTTTTCATTGTTTGTGTAAGAAAAAGGTACTATTATCTTTATGTTACCAAATGGAATTACCAATTATTACGAGCATTTATGCTTGTTGTAAGAGTATTACCCCCAAAAAATAAAAATCAGCTGAATCCTTGCCGAAAATGAAATGCGACTCAGAAATGGGCTACGTGCTGCTGCGGGGCTATTCCCCCGTAGCTTATCTACAAAGCTCACACATACAAACACATGTGTGTGTGCGCCCCGCCCCAAGAGTGTTATAAAGTAAAAGCCAGCGAAGCAACAGAGGAGGCTGGTCCGTTCATAAGCGTGCATAAGATTAATGAGCCACACCTGCCTGCTGACAAATTACTTGGCATAATTCAATGGGACCCGCATGCAGCCAACACACACACACACACACACTCACACTCACACACACACAAACATGAGACATATGTAATTTTTTGCTTGTCTAGAGAACTTTCTTACCGGCAAAGTGCCGGCAAATTTATGCAAAATAAATTATTTGCAAATTTCAAACAGAAAAACACAAGTTGAGCAGCTTTTGAGTTAAAGTGGCTCGAGTGAATCCTGCAGCCTAAGCTGTTGATTTATGCCTGACTTGATAAAATGTCGCATATCCGGTTTCCGGTTTAGTCCTTCTGCTACCGAAAATGGGCGGCACAGGCAAATGAAATACAATTTTTTTTCCTTATTCCTTTTTTTTTTTTTTTTTTGGTTTATTGTTTGCGAAATTGAGACAGGCAGCAGAGCATTTTTAGGATATGGTTTAGAGTGGGCTGCTGTGGCTGTGCGAGGGGGCATGAAGGGGAGTGGGGGGGTGGAGGGCTGAAGTATGATAAAAGCCAGCAGAAGTAATCAAAGTTAGCATATGGCGACGAAGGCTGCTGCTGCCTAGAAATGCATGGCAATCTGTAAATGTGTTTTCTGATTGTTTGCAACTGTTGTGACACGCCCACTTTTATGTGCCGCCTTTTTTTAGGCATTTGAATTTTTATGTATTTGAGTGTGTTACAAAGTTGGTTATGGCAATAGAATTTTATATGGATACTTAAAGATACAATTGGAAGTGAAAAACTTTAGCATCGAGGGGCTTAATTAAAGTTTAGGCATAAAGTTGCAAGTGTAGTAAAAAAGAGGTCCTTTGAAGTAGAAACTAAGGGTAAGAACTAATCCGGAAAAACACAGAGGAAGAACAAAAACCAATTTTGTTCCTGGGAAAAAGAAAAGATATAATTATTCTGCTGTAACTTGAAACAGAAACAGAACTGAAATGTATTTGGATCTGTCTCTATTCATTTTGCTCGAGCAGAAACTGGGAAAAAGGAAAGCAGAAGAAGAAGTTATAAATCAGAAATGAAAGTGCTTTAGAAAACCCAAAAACTCTTTATGTTAGACAACCTGAGTCAACCCAAATCAGGAGAAATGGCACTGATAAGAACTAAGGTTCGGCTGGCCGCCCGCAGAAGTATATTGAAATCAGAAGCATCCCCCCGGGAAATCAGCCGGCAGATTAATAGTACTTCGATCCTACATATTTAATCGAAGTACTACTCCAGTTGCGAAATGAAAACCAAACTGAAGTACATTTAAAAACAAAATAATTGGTTTAGGGACTTTAAACTATAACTACTTCCAACAAGATTGGGTCATATCAGAACTAAATGACTTAAATTCAGGCTAAAGTCTTAATATCTTGATTTCAAGTACAAAATTTAAAAATAAACATATAAGAACTATGCATCAACGGGGACTTAAGCCCACCACCTCGAGATTCTAATGCAATAGACTAAACAACTAAGTTACAGGCATTTTTTGCTTAAAATGTGCCTAAATGCTTACGGATTACGGCAACATTCTTTTGCCATTCATAGTCGCTGTATTGCGCGAGAACCTGATAGTCATGTGCGCTAAGATACAGTTGTCCGTGTGTCGCTTATGTAAGGCCCACACACACATTTGATATCCGCTCATCAGTCTACGGCTGGCAAGCCTTAAAGCACAAACTAAACTATATATTTAAAACCCTCTTTTAGCACTAGTTTGTCTCCATATTGACGCACTAGTGACACACTTTTTGGCAACTGACTCCAAATAATTCAAGCAGCCATTTCTGTTTCTCTTTTTTTTTTCGTTGTGTTTGATTTCCAAACGAAATTTATTGTTACAGATTGCCAAAAAAAAAAATAAAAATTTTGTGCGAATAGAGAGCCCAAGAACCTTGCAAAGGGGCCAAGCAAATTTCCGGTGCTGGACCATAAAATAACACCCGAAAAAAGGGACGAAATAAAATCGAAATAGATAAGTCACAGCAGCGCTCACAAAAGGAAATGTGAGCCAATAATTTGCACTCCGACACATTTATTCTCAACAGCCATCGTCATCGTCTTCCTCGTCTGCCATTGGAGTTGGACAACGACTGGCGCACTTGCGTCTCGTGGCCAATTTACACACTTTCAGAGCTCTTCTTCGGTCCGCTTTATTCATGCGATAGAAACAGACCAACATATTCCAGGCTACACGCCAATTCTTCTTAAGCTTTCGTGCAAATTTCTCTATGAAATACATTCCATCGGTGGCTTCCAATATATACCAAAGTAAGGCTCCACTTAAGGCGGTGGTAAACAAGCCCAACAACCAATACTCATACTTCCACGGCTCACAATTACTCAGACTCGCCAGACATAATAGTTCTCGAGTCAGGCTGCAGACCACCCTCTCCACGCCACACCAAATGATGAGGGTGCCCACCTCAGTCAGAAAGATGGTGGCCACAATCTCTATGAATAGCTGCCAATACATCGACATGTGCATAAAGCGACGCGGATAGATGGATATGTCCCAGAGAAACAATAAATTGGCCAACAGAAACAACCAACTGCCCAAATTGGGTGCAGGAGAACATTTATCCTGGGGCTGATTTAGAAAGAGCGAGCAGCCCAGCAGCTGAATGAAGGCGGCAACGCCCACAGCCAATGTGGCAACCATTATGAAAATTTACTAAAAATAAATAGAAATCTTGTTTAAAAACAAACTATTTGAAGGCTAACTTAAAACTTGCTTTATAAACTGAAATTCAATTTGCTTGGCTTGAAACATTTTCCTTTAAAATTTTTCTTAACAAAATTTCTTTGCTCTATATCAATATCCTTCATCAATCGCTCGTATTTATCAAGAATTTACACCTAACAATTGAAAACTCAACCCATTTAAATGTCAAAGCTTTGGAGCAAGTTTACAATGCTGATTGATTTTTCTACACGAACGCTTTCAATTACATGCCCAACAGTTTCCAACCCCCCCAACCCATCGCCCCTGCCCGGCACCTTTCCCCTACCCATTAACAGAAATAAATACGTCCACATCTCTATGTCCTCGTTTTCTGGCCTACATACAATAACAAAAGTCATGCTGCGCACCCCACCCCTCACCGGTAACGTCCTCAACACTTTAACTTGTTGCATGCAAAATCAACTGTGAATTTCGGTTCAATGGAGAAAGCGCCCATAAAAAATGGAAGAAGAAAAATACCTAAAACTGCCACTGACACTTACAAATTGGATTTTCGACAGCTCCAACCAAAAGAGACAACTATAAAGCACCCAATTATCTGGCCAACAGACGTTAATGTGGTTGTTGGCGGCATCAAAAATCTAACAGAAATAATGTCGCATGCAAATAACAACAAATCAATTTTTAAATAGACATCCCAGACGAAGGATGAAACCCGAATAAAAAATAATAAAAAAAAATTAACATTGGACCCTGATGCTTGACAACAATGAACCCTCTTCATAGGGGACAGAGCGTGGTGCTTAATGACAGTGTAGGTAGCTGGGTGGGCACAGTGGTAAGAACTGTTCATTTAATGTATTCGTTATTCGGGCATGTCCCAGAAATCTCTAAACATATTCGCTTAAATGGATTCATTTGGAATTAAAACTGTTTGCCAGTGTTTCCATACAAAAAGTTGACAAGAGTTGAGAGATTTAAAGTTAGCGTACTCCCAGTTTGGTTTCGAATCCCCTGATTTTAAGAAAAAACCTTTTGAGATTTCTAAAACAACCCATTTAACCCATTTTATTCTGACAAATTTTATAAATTTTGCATATTTTCTAAAATTCACACCAAAAACCCACTGTCTTGCCCCACTGTGCCTAGGTAAGTTATTTTTATTCCCTTCTCTCTCTTCCTCACTCTATCCGTCTAACAACCTTTGTCAGTTTCGGCCAGTTTTACCTGGCCAATGCTGTGGCCTGTTCTGCTTTTGATAGATTCAAGTTCACAGCTGGAGAGGATATCACAGATATCCCAGGTAAACGATAATTTGTCAGCGATAGATGTTGGTGGGGGGGGGGGGATGGACTGGGGAAACTTGTGTCTGTTCCCACTGTGTGAAATAGCATACTTTCAGGGGTTAGATGGCCTTTTTGCCTGTTAGGGCGGTTCATTGAGTTGGCTAAATGGTGACTCCAATTTGATTAATTGTGGCAAATGTTATGTTAATTTGTTGGCACTTTTTTGTCGGTTGCTTTTGGCCTACCGATTTTAGATAAACATGTTAATGTGTGTCAATTTGTGGGCGGGTACGGCAAGTAAGCCCAAGCATGTCAAACTGTTGATTGTACGTGCGCAGGAGGGGGGCGGTTGTGTTGGGTTGACAAACATTAATTAATTGCTATACACGCATAATGAGCAGCTCTGTGCGGTGCCATTGATCCGGTGTAATTAATACTGTAATTTAAACATCAACTGCTCAACTGCAGGTTCATGAAGTGGGCGATGAAATTCAATTTGGGCATTAATTGATTTTCTAAACTTAATTTGGTATTTGATAATTATAAAATTAGCAAGGAATTCACGAGCTTATGTTGGTGTGGGGATTTCTTTCCGGCAGCTAATCGGAACTAACTAGAATCCAGCCAGCCATTTGTGGAGCGATCCGAAGCACGAGTGAAAAGGGACTCCCAAAGCAGCACCTCGAAGGAGTCCTTTTCCTTTTCCTTGCTTGATCATAGAAAAACTACAGAGGTGTCCTTTACGTTGTAAACAATGCTGATACCCAATTGAATCAGATTATAAAACGAAAGAAAACGAATATGGATGAAAACGCGAAAATTCCGGCTAAGACTACATGAAGTTCTCTTGGTAGGTGGAAAGTCAAAGTGAACACGTTTTAAAAAGGAAAGGTTTAAAATCTCATCTGATTCTTTAGCCTACTGAGACTAGATTTACACTATAAAGCAAACTTCATGAAGTTCTCTTAGTAGGTGGAATATTCAAGGCAAAGTTAATACGTTTTATGAAGAAACGTTTAGAATCTTACCTGATTTTCTCACCAAAAGAACTTCATGAAGTTTGGTACACCATGTAAATCCAGTCTAAGAAAACTCCTTAAAGTTTGCTTCACCATGTAAATCCAGTCTTGCATGCGAAAATTTTCCCTTTTATAATAATTTCACATATAGATTGGATAGCAAAGGATTACTGATGAAAGTACCAGCAATTTTTGAGTACTGTAAAATCAACCTGCTCTTTTTGATGTAAAATGCATAGTACTTTATGCAATGTCATATGGCTAAGGCCAAATCTTTGTTCATTGTATCACAACTATAATCTTAAATTAAGAAGGATTTACTTACAAAACGAAAAATCGTCTTATAAGCACAGAATAACCTTCAAAATTTGCTAAAAACCTTATTAAAAGAGGACAGCCGTCCCTCTTACCCCATATTTATGTCAGGGTCATTTAGCGTTTAACTTAATTACATGAACTTCACACATCCCCCCACTCCCCATCTCGGGTTTCCCACTGCTGCCAACATCTGTGTTCCACCCTCAGATAATTGCTTCGTTTATGCGCCAGATTAACTATGCAAAAACCGCAAGGACACTTTACTTCACTGTACCACTCATTAGGACCCACAACCGCAACCTTTTGTTGCCTGACCAGCTTCAGTTTCTTCTGTCAGTTTGTGGCACTTGCGCATTTTGCTGCTCATAAGCGTGTTAAAATGCATTCAAATGCAAATGTCGCGTCCCCCTTTCAAAGTCCGATGCAGCAAATGGGAAATGTTTATAAATTATGCAAGGTGTTTTATGGAGGCAACCAGATGCTGTCATCCTACATTTGTTTGTGTTGTTGTTAATATTTTCGTAAAAGCTGCTCGCCCATTGACTTTTGTTTTTGTGTGTGTGTGTGTCGGTCGGTCATTATACAAATATATAGACATAGATAACCCGGTGTGTGTATTTCCTTTGCCAAACAATTGTCATTGTAGGCGGAAGTGGAAGAGGATGGTTGGGAATCATTTACATGTCAAAAGAATATTTGTTTTTAGTTAAGGGCAGAAAGTAGGAGACTTTCCTGGGGCTTAACTTTGTGATCGATTTGCAGTTTACCTAAAAATAATATATAAAATGTTGAAAACTGAAGGAACATAGATAAAAAGCCATACAGAAATTACACTTTAATAAAAAAACTTCTTTATAAGAACTATTATTCCTTCCCATTTCACTTCTAACTTTTCTCTCTGTCCCTCTCCTTCTCTTGCATTCCCTCAACAGCTTCGCCTTTGACTTTGTCTGCATTTAAATTAATGTTAATGTTGTCTGCAGTCAGCGCCAAATGTATGCAACGAGATTGCCGCATTTGCCTAGCGACAATTAGCGTGATTTTCAGCGGCAAAGAACGGCAGCGTGCAAGCTCTGAAGCTTGGACCATGGGGCGTATGCGCAATTTGCAAATGACATAACAACAACAATAACAAATCGTCAACTGTCGCCGGCCTGTCCACAATTTGTATGCAGCCCAAAAGAAACAAATGCACGAATTCAATTTGTCTCCTGGGTTCAGTATGAATGTAGGTAGAGCGGGGCGGGGGGGAGAAACAGCGGAACTGATGGCGCACGTAAAAAAAAAAGCCCCCATCAACTTGGTTCCGGATACGGTTGTGCAGCTTGACACGTGTGCTACATGCAGCACATAACTGACAACTTAGTAAAGGATCAATTTGTACATAAAGAAGGGGCATATAAGACCTGAAGATTCGAACAAGAATAAATGATCAGGCTAGGCATCATTTTGGAACTTTATGCACGTTTCTCAATTTTCCAAAATTTCTAACTGAACTCACCGCTCATTCGATTCAAGTTCTGATAACGTTTCAAAACAATTTATCGAATATTCATTGTGCATACACTTTCATCAAAATATTGCATCCTTTCCTATTGGGCATTTAGTTTACTAAAACAGGATATCACACACATGGCACCCATTTCATGGCTTATCTGGTGCAGTTGTCAGTGTCGGTTACAACAGATGTGGAAAGACAGAGTGGTTGGGACGGGGTACATATAGACATGCATACATATGCACATACATGACTCAAAAAGAACAGCGAAGTTGCAGGTAAAGGGAAAACTTTCCATGGCTAAACTTTTATGCGCACGATTTGACAAGTCAAGATTGTTGTTGGTGCCAGGGGTAGGCTGTCGTGTGCCCAGGCGCACTCCCCCCATCCCCCCACACCACTTGACGAGGCACCATTGGCACGTTGCATGCGGTTACAAAAGCGCACCAAAAACGGAAGTTAGGCAGATTGCCTACCCTGTCCTGTCTGGGCTTGCCGTGTCCCAATTGTGTGTAATGAGTGTGAAAGTTCATTAAAGTTGCACGTGCGAAATTATATAAAATTTTAAGTATCTGACTTGGGCAGGGAGCTCTCTCCCTCATGAGTCTGTGGCATGGGGAACGGAGTAGAAGTGCAAATTAATTTCCTACTATTAATTATAATTGCTTACTCATAAAAGTCATTAAATTCAAATTAAATTTTTAGACCTATGATGTTTATCTGATATTTTTCCGGAGAAAGTAGCCATGTTCTTACTTAACCTGGATTACCTGGTCTTGTTTGATTAATTTACAAAAAAAAATGCCACACTACTGGTGCACTTTGTTAACAAGCCTTCAGCCCAACTCACTCAAGTAGAGCTGACTTGAAAGCAGTAAAACTGAGACTGTCACTCGCAGTTCACAAGTAAACCCGCTGCTCACCCATCTGCAGTAAGTAAGAGAGGTGTGTTCGGTCTGTTCTTAGTTGAAATTTGCTCGAGCATGAAATATTTTATTGCCAATATAAATCTTGTTTATGTTGGAGGAGCAAAAATAAAAGCCGAGCTACAAACGATGCTGTAAAAGCCAAAAGCCCGCGACAAAAGCATCTGCGACGACATCAGCCTCACTGGCAATGCCAGCAGTCAAAGTTCCAACATTGATTTCGCAGCACAATAACCCAGCAAAAACCAAATCCAAAAAATTCGATTTAACTTAATCGAATCTGAGTGTGATTCAATTCTTCAATATGTCGCCAATGTCAGACTAGACCAGACCAGACCAGACCAGACCAGGACAAAGGCAGCCAGCCTGCAGGCGATAACAATTGCAAAATTTAAAAGTAAATGCGAAAATCGTGTTTTAAATGTTTTTAACATCCAACTCGGCCTACTATCAAGGCTACACCATAAATTGGTAAAATGAGGGCGGAAAACTGCTTGACACTTTGACATTTATCAACAGTTTCTCATTTTGTTTATTTTCCTTTCGGCCAAACTAATTGAAATGTTTGCTTTGTAAAAGTCAAGGCTGATAGTTTTGTTACCCTATGTGAAGTACGATTTTTTTTATTTTTTTGCAAGGAATACCAACAAAGAATGTAGGGAAAGTGTTTAAAAATACACTGAATGTATGGTGTGATCAATGGGGATATGGAGGCCAGGGTATCCAAAATCAGTTGGAGATTGGCAGTGGTAAATTTACAAATACAACGACGAGAGTGAAGCGTTTTGATCCAGCAAAAGTAATCACTCATACGCAGTGATGCACATTAATTGGTGTATATGTTTGTTACTTACTCGTCGTAGTGTCGTCCTTTCATGGACCTCCTTAGCTTTGGGAACAGAGTGTGTTGTTTTTGGACAAAAACTCGCACACAAGCAACGATTTGTGAATAGGAGCTTTATCAAGGCGCCCAAGCCAATTTTGATTCTTCCACAACTTAAGACATTTCTGATGGCTAGCTTCAGGCTTTAGCTTGGAAAAACCATATCATTCAAATTTACAAAAGCTAGCTTCGATTTTTCGATTTGCGTCGCACTTGTTTAAAACAATTGCTGTGAACTCTTTTCTCTTTTGTAAATTTTTCATAATTTTAGCTCTTATCTATTTGGTCTATGTGTGAGCCCATCTGGGGTCAGCCGGAACTACCAACCAGCCTACCTATTTCCAACCAGGTATAAATAAATGTGCCCACTTAGCGCGAACTTAGGCTAATCAACCAAAAACTGGGTACGAGGTTTTGCCACCTGATGTTTCCAGTTACACAATTTATTGGTCTTATTCAAAAGTTGAATTTTGTTGCACTGTAATATATATATATAAAATAACTGAATTTGCCAAATTGAATTCAAATTAAGTCAAGAAGAAACTAATGTGCACTTTCCAAAAGCTCTTTCGCTCCAACGCATTGCTCAGAAATTAACACCAACAATCTCATGTGTCTAGGGTTTCTATCTGAAATCATGCAAACTATTCAATTAATATAGCAATTTATGCATAATTAAATATATTAATAGCTGATGCAATGATGCATTTTCTCTGCTAGGTGATGTCTCAGCAATTATACGCATAATCAAATCTAAACTCTAGCTAAAAGAGCAAACAAATCTGAAACCCGACCAAGGAGCAAGCCAACAGGAGTCATAATAATAACAGGCAAGGAGTGGCCATAGCTCTGCCAGTCAACTACTGCCACAAACAACTTATATATATATATATATATATATGGTTAGTCTATATATATATATGTATATATGTGGGTGACCCCAACTTGTGTGCAACTTATAAAACCATTAAAAATGACAGAAATTGCATTTACAGCTGACTTGCACACAGATTCACAGAGCGTAAATGTACGTGGAGGAGGTTATCCTGGGACTCGGGGACAAGCCATTCCCAGGCATGTGTCTTGGCGCGTGTCCTGCGTGTTATACATGTATGTTTATGTGTATATGTGTCCCGCCTTGTTATTCCAGGCATTAAATTGTTTGTACATGCAATAGACAACTAAAAGACGAAGGCTAAGGCGGAGGTTGTAAGTCATCAGCCTATTTGCTTGATAACAATAACAAAAGCATTTATACATGGTACTTTGATGAAAAGCAGGTGGGGGTGATGACTGCTACGAGTTGGAGTATATTTGTAAAGGTACTCTAGTCGGTTTTTTAATAGAAATTAAGTAAAATATAACTAAGGGATCAGGCTATAAAGTAGAGTTTTAATCGATGGCAGTAGAAAATTCATAAAATCATTTAAAATACACTTCTGGTAACTTAAATCTCTTACATTTTCTACTTACATGTTTTTACTTTACACATAACCCTTTTCGTGACTCAAAAAATCAAAATAAATAAGCTGCATCTCTAAGGTACCCAGTCAAACTTTGCAAAATGTGGCTCTCAAGAGAATGCCATTTTTCATAGTTATTTTTACCAGGAAAAAGTATCTACATATATTTTTAAGTATGATAAAAAACTAAAAATAAACTGAAAGTCACCTTAACATGAAACCTTCCCTTCTCTAGGGTGTGCTTTTGGCATGTGTAACCAAAGAAAAAAAAGCGTTGAAAGCCACATTAAAATACCATCGACTTATGTGATAAAGCTTTGATTTTTGATTTGGCAAGTTGGAAATAAGTACACAGAAAAACAACAACGTTTTTAAACAACTTTGTTAATCGTTGGCTAAAACTGTTTCAAGTTTTATTTATGATTTAACAATTTGAGCTTAATCAAGTACCTTTCTGTTGAAAAAGCATGATCCATATACAGCATCATATTCAATAGCTTAGTGCAGCTGCCACAGAACCAATTTCATCAGCAACGAGTGAGGAGAGCCAAAATGGCTAAAGGGAAAAACTCTCAGGCGATATTGACTCTATTTCTAATTCAGATTATAAGTAACTAAGTTGTTCTATCCGTCCAGACTGGGCACAACCACCGAGCTCATTTCAGAGAATAGTACGATAGGGATAACCATGGCTACCTACAAGTTTCAAAAAATCGTCGAAACATTAAGGCTCGGTATGAACCGTTCGAAAAAACTTTTCCTATCGTAAGGTAGCCACACTTATGCCTATCCCAGCTAAGATGTTGATGACAAAGGACAAATTTCTTATATTCTTAAATTAAGATTTATAAGTTTCAACCCAACATTATTTCTCGGTGTCACAGAAATGTCTTTCATTTGGTTTCACTTCGCTCGTGTTTTTGCGAATAGGTTTAACTGAATCCCCCAGCTACACACTCATAATAGGCAAAATTGATTTTGGAAATGTCAGCAGCATCATTTTTCATTACATATTTAATCATTCGCAAAACCAACCGAAGGCTGCCATATCAACCAAAACCAATTTGCCACTTAACCTAAGTTGACATGGCTGGCGACGTCTTTGAAATTTGACAACAACAAGCGGGCTTAATGATTTCTAGTCCGCCTTCAAAATTACATTCAATTTTTAAGAATATGACTTAAATTTGGATTATTATTTAAACATGAATCTTAAAATATATAGCAAGATGTAAGATTTCAATTAATCATCAAATTAGCTCTTAACTAAAAAATGGTAAATTCTTTTGCCCAATATTCAAAAATTCTAGAAAATTAAGCATATATTTAAAAATACTTGAGCGATTGAGCCAAATACTTGAAATTGGGCCAAATGGTTCGGGTCTCTCTATGAATGAAGTGTATCCAATTTCTTTAAGACTACTTGCTAAGTTTTTTTCTAAAGATTATTTCTCTTGTGTTTCAAAAGAAACATTCCAACATCTTAAAAACATATTCTTAGGGGAAGTCCCGTGATTTTACTATTTCGTTTTTTAAATAAATACTTTAAAATTATATGCCTAATTGATTCCCTTAAAAATATTTGTAATAATAATATTCCAAAAAAACGCTTTTTTCAAATAGAAACAAATCATATTTCCATCAAACCATTCCAACTTTGATAAGTCCCTTCTCATTGCACATCTAATTACCATTTTTGAGGCTAAGCTTGGAGCATTTGTTTTCAGTGTAGAAACACCTTTTTAATGCTCCCACTCACATCTTACTCTCACTCACTCTCTCTCTCTCTCTGGTATCCTGTGAGCGCATGCTCACCATAAATCTCATCTCATTTGAATAGTGGAAGCTGCTATGCCAAGTAAAAGCTTCCCACAGTCATTGCAAATCCGACTGGGCTAGGGCCAGGCCCTGCATCAACACCAAAATGGTTGAAATTGAAATTACAACATTTTCGCCGGCTTTCGAAACTATTTAGAGTTATTAAACGCGTTGTGAAAAGTTTAATTGAAAATGCAGAAGCTGGGGGGTACTGTGTCCCTTGCCTTCTGGGACGGACCACAACTGCTGGCGTTAAATGCTGCGCAATTGAAGGCAATTGAGCGATTTGCTATGCTCCGCGAGCGAGGCGTAACATTTGCATAAATGTATTTAATATTCAAATTAGTTTCATGGCATTTCAGTCATGCAAAAACTTTACTCAGAGTCCCTCTGGCATAATAAGCCAAACCAACCGAGCACTTTTGGGAATGCTGCAGTTATTCTTTCGCATTTGCTCCAACAGATAATCCGCATTGAGGCTCAAAGTAATTGCCTATGACGTGGCCGCCTGTTAATGCAGAAGTTTGCTTGAGAGTGTCCAATTTGGATAAGCTTTGCTGGCTACAGTTAGCATCAAATGTGAATTGATGTTCAATTTGGCGACTAATGAAGATGCTGGGCAATTGCTCAAAGCCTCTGAGTTAAGTGTTTTGGTACTAAAGCACCAGTAAGTAAAGATAGTTAGAAACTTTCTGTCAGTGTGTGAATCGTTGATTCAAAAAGCTTACCTTTTGATGCTCAATCTTATCCACAAGCGTTAACAGGTACATATATACGTATTATACAAGTCACCAAATGTATGCATATTTTACGTGTTCTCACCTGCCGCTGACATTCTCATTCCCCCTACCCCTCCCCACCTTCCTCCTACTGCTTCTACAGTTTACTGTTGACAACTTCTGCGACAGTTTCGCGAGTTCTTTTCCGTTGTTTTTTCTTCTTGTTTTGGTGTTTCCCTTTTTCTTTATATATATTTTCACTTTAATACCTCTCTGTAGCCGTGCGCATATTTCCATCTTAAGTATTTTTATAGCTAATGGCCCTTTTAGCTTAATATAAACACACAAGTGACGCCTGCAGGCGCACATATAGACATAAGTACATACACATACGATACATATCGGGGCAAAAAAATTTTAAATTTTTATGCGTTTTTATAACGATTTTTATGCTCCGCCGTAGCTGCTGTTGCTTTCTTTTTCTGTTGGGGGTGAGGGGCCCGTTTCCTGTGCCAGCGTCACCTGTTATCAATTGATTTTTATATTTCATTTCATTTTTTGTACTGTCAATTGCCCAAAATGCTTGACAAACAAACAAAACTTGTAAGAGGAATGGAGTCATGATGATGACCTTTTTTGTTGTACTTTCTCTGGGCATGTCATCTTTTCTCAAGAGTTCTCAGCAAAGTTCGAAGAAATTCCTAGTGCAAATACCAAAAAAAAAACACAATATCCTGAGCCCTTCGAAACTAAATTTGGCCCTACCTTATAAACACACAGGTTTTAGCGGTTATAAGAGACTTAGGATTGCCTCCGCTGTTTTAGGCAAAATTTAAGGTACACAAAGGAAAAAACGGTGTTTAAAAAAATATGAAAATAAGAACAGAATGTAGTTCAAGTTTTTGAGAAAACTGTTTTTAAAGTGTTGCAAATAGTGTTGGGTAAAGGCTGTTCGCTGTACTTCTCTTTATCCAACTGACTTAGCTCCCTCGAATTGCATTTGAGAAGTTTACTTGCTTATCTCTTAATGTTAGGAAAGTGTGACAATCAAAGATCGTTCTACCTAATTGCCATCCTTCATTGCTGGACATACCGACTGAAAGGCTTAAAAAAACTAAGTTATTGTTCAGCGACGTCTCTGATCCGTATTGTAATTTTATAATATCTTATAATATCTGACATTTTCATACAAATCAAATAATAATTAGCGGAGCTATATGAATATCAATTTCTGTCATGTATTATATTTTATTTAAGGTCCAGTCTACGGTGTTCGTTTAAAAAAATCGTTGCCTACTTTTCGGCATTTCTTGAAGAACTCCACTTGTATCTTATACTTGGGGTTAGCATTCGATACATAACCCTACATCGAACCCTACAGTTAGGGTTTTCAGGTTTCCTCAAACCGGAGCACGAACCGTACCTTTAAGTATTATGATTTTCCTTACCTCAGCCAGAACCAGACCTCATCTATTTGACAAAGGAATCTTAATACTTTGTACGGAAATTTTATAATTATAATTATAAGGTTCTTGTGCGGATATAGTAAGAAATCATATGCAAACTCAGCATATAACAACTTTAAAAATCGATTTGTAAAATGGAAAGCGAACCTCGCAGGGAAGAGTCGAAACCCAGGGTCCAAAAATCCATATAAATGATGTCGCTTATGGACGATTCTCTCATTTCACGTCTACCTTGTGTCAAAACTTATTTAGTTAGAGATATTTCGCCGGATCTATAATAGTCGGTCGGTTCTAAGCACGTTGGCGAATCATATTTTAAAGTCTTCGGGCTAAGACCTTAGGTTGGACAGGTTGTATAGCTGTTAGAGTTAACCATCGGTTCACAGAGTCAAAATTGACTGACTTTCTTAGCAAAAATATCGGTTTATTCTCTAACATATTTCCCTTGCACGCTGCTATATTCAGTCCAACTTTACTCTAGAATTTTTACATCTGTGTAAGAACAGAGTTTCGCTTGCTACTCTAAAATCGAGAAATCCGCTCCTTCTACTTTCATTAATGGTGCTTAGCGCACCAGGCACGCTCTTAATTTGTTTAATCAAAATGTCTAAAATAGTTTAAGAATATAGAACCAACATTATTGCCCCACTAACGATCATTATAACAAGTTTTGCCATCAATAAATGTACAGTTATGCTAACAATTGATAAAACAATATGTTATCTTTCATTATATTGTCATTTCCAAACAATTTCAAACTTTCATACTCTACGCTTTCAAGTATTTGTTGTCATCCATAAAACCCACAAAATTCGTCCCATACGAAAAGTTCATGCAATGCCAAAAAAAAAAAAAAAATCCCAAAACAAAAGATGTAACCGAGGAGCTGGGAATTGAGAGCATGGGGTGTGGGGGACTTGACTGGCACTTGGTGCTGATACTGTTGGTCCCCTTCGGCCAGTGCACATGTTGATTGACATGCTGGCAGTGGCTGGCTACTGCTGCTGTTTCCTTTGACCCGGTACAACACTGCGTATACATTATCTATGCGTTGCCATCCAGGACATGTGTATGTGAATGTGAATGTGAATATGAGTCTGGCACTGGTCCCCTGCTCGTTCAGTGTGCCAAAAATGGTTATTGTTATGTTTGTTCCTTGCTCAGACAGCTGCTGAGAGAAAGCATTTGCAGCATTAGACACAAACTTTAATGCTATTTGGGGGACATGGTCGGATTTCGATATCATGACATACGTAAATGTATATTTAAACGTTTAAGTTCGGAAATAACTAAGCCCACTTCATAAATTCTCGACATTTTTAAATTATCTACTGTTCAAATTCTTTTCCATCCACTTGCACGAGTATTTTTTGTTCGCCAAACTGCAGCAATTTTTCCCATTTATTTTCAGTTTACTTTCAACTATTTTGCATATTTTTACCATTTTCCTACCGATAAAAGTGCTGTGCAGTTGTTGCTGCTTTTGGTTTTTGTTTCGTCCGCGAATTGATTTAATGGCTTAAACGGTTTTAGTTTAAATTATTTAATTGTATAA
Source organism: Lordiphosa andalusiaca (assembly GCA_035044965.1). Taxonomy (NCBI): domain Eukaryota; kingdom Metazoa; phylum Arthropoda; class Insecta; order Diptera; family Drosophilidae; genus Lordiphosa; species Lordiphosa andalusiaca. The sequence goes on along the minus strand of JAWNNM010003326.1, from coordinate 2,956,827 downwards.
ATGTTGGCGTGGTTGCTTAATTGAATTAAATAATTTAATGGGTGGTTAGTTTCCTCTTTTGTTTCCTTTCATGTTGTTGAGTAGATAAATGCGAATTGCTGGTCAGCTAAAACTTTGTGTTAAGTGGCTGTTGATTATTTATTAAAGTGTGGGATAATCAAAGAAGAACTAAAGGAGGGTGGGAATAGCCAACTATTAGAGTGTCCCGGTTCGATTTGACATTTCAATTTTAGAGCTGTGTCCCTGGTAAATTTAATTCTGACATCTTCAAGACATCTGTGTTCCATCTATGTATTCCAATGTGCATTATTAACTTGATTCACATGTCGGCACATTATAGCATGAAAACTTTATGACTTTTGCATCACCGTTTAAAAGCAATTACAGACTAGATGGACACGGTGAAGTGGGCTTCATGATGCTCGATCTTTTATACTAACCATGCGAGATTCATTTTCAAGTTTTACAAGAGCAACGTAGCTCAGCTGTGTCCTTCGGTTTTTTGTGTCGGTAAGAAATCTTTATGTATACGTCTGCGATTGCCCACCACTGCTTGAATTAAATTCCAACCACCAGCCAACCATTTTTTAACGAATTTGCCTTCCGGAACCGGCTCTAACAAAATGTGGCCAGAATGACCTGCAAATTGCTGAACTAAAACTGGGTAATGCGAGTGCGAAGTGGGTGTGTGGGAACGATGTAAAAGAAAAAGCATATTTGCAGCGTAAATTCGTGATGTCTGAAATTCGTTAACCACATTATGGAGAGTTTATGAACTCTGAATGTACGTTCCAACCCCTTTTTGCCCTTTGGCAATTTGATGGAACAGCGGGGAATCGCTTAATGAACATGCACATAAAAATTGCGTATACGCAGCATAAGCCCCACCAAATGGATTTTGGGTATTAAAAATCAGTTTTTGTTGCTCAAAATGCTGGAACATAATGGCGAATCGATAAAAAGCACGACAAAGCTAGTTTTTCTCTAAGCGTTAGAGTGTGTGAATGTGTGTATGTGAGGCATTAGTGGCATGCGGCCAGACTTGGCGCTCGTCTGTGTGTGGTCGTGTGCCGAGTGTTTGCGGTTAAATGCCTGTGGATTTGCTGCTGTCGCTATAACCTAGCAGATCACCCACATCCTCCCTGCCACACACCCCGTCTACCCCCTTTGCCCTGTTTTGTGGCATTTTGAATGGCAATTGAAATGCATATACAAGGCAAAGATTAAATCCGTTTCCATTGCCATGACATTTCATTCATAAATGATGTTTTAGCTGAATTTCGTTACCCAGGTGAATTGTGGTTAAGTGAGTTATGGATTTGATTGGCGGCAAACGCAATTTATGGCCCCATGCAAGTGATAAAAATATTGAGTGCAATATTTCAAATTAATCAAATGTCAACTAATTAAAATAATCCATTGAAGCCTACAAAAAACACGCATCCTGTCAAAGCTCAAATGAAGCGTGAAAAGGCATCCGCTTGTCAGATTGCCACATGTATGAGTGTGTGTGAATGTGTGTGTGTGTGTTTGTGCCTTAAAGCCTGCTTAGCCCTTGGGCTCTGCATTTATGTTCATTTTTATTTTCATAAATGTTATTATATTTGGGTTGCCCAGTGTCAAACTTGCTCGAATTGTCGTTATCATCTGCCAGCAGGAGGCTTCTTCTCTTATTCATATGAGTATGAGTTTTTATTGCCCAAGTTGTGCGTCGTCGTCGTCTGTTTGTTGTCTCTTGACTAATTTACATTTTCTTGATAATTAAAATGTGCCACCCCGCACGCACTTCACCACCAATTCGGTGAAGCTGAAACTCGTTTACATAATTATGTGTGGCAGTTTACGTGTGTGCCACAAAAGATTTGCACCATTAGAGATAGCCAATTTGTGGTATAAATAAATTTATTAGAATTACTTTTTCTTTGTGTTTGTGTTATGTGTTTTCGCAGCAACAATTGTCAGTTGGTTGTTGTGGGCCATTTTCATAATACCAAGAGGGGAGAACCCAAGTCCCAGATGTACGTGAACTAATAAAGAAACCACATGAAATATTTAGGAAGTGAACAGTGTGTTAAGTAAAGTATTTTATATCTAGCTTTGTTAAGTTTACTCACAAATCTGTAGTCTTCCGATTCCTGCTGAAGACTTTATCGATTTTCATTAAAAGAAATATTTTAAATTCATGAAACACATTTTTTTTAAGCATAAATCATTTTTTATGATTCTTTTCTAAAGGATCGTTATCTTAGTAGAGCATAACAACCAGTCTGGGAGTTAGATACTACGTTTATACACACAAAATTTATCATGATTACTGCCCTTTAAAGTATGCTACGATATACGAAATAATGTTTTTGTCTAGTATAAGTCTTAACACAACATTTTCTTGTATACCCAACAATCTGGGTGAATATGCAGTTTAGATTATCTATGATGCAGCCATGACTGACTAACAGTGATAGATAATTACTTAAGGAAATAAAGTTTGCATACTTTCAAGGGCATTAATCACAAATAATTTGGTGTGTATAAACGTAGTAAGAGCAACTTACAAATTGTTTTGTGAATATTTCTAGGATTTTTCAATTCGGAACCGAATTTACCGTTTGATTTGGTTCAGTTCAGTAACAATTCTAAAGACCTAAAGGTCCTATATTCAGGCAACAAAACTTGAAAAGTCATTCCAATGCATATGGAATGCTGTGCATAGCGAAAAGACAATAACAACTTTCTATGTTTCTCTCTTCCCTTTCTCTCCTACTCCTCTTGCAGAATTGAGGACAAACAAAAATTATCATGCGTTTGTATTTGTACAGTTTGTTGTTGTGCGTCCAATGATTTCGTTTGCATGAGACAATCAAAAGCACACACACACAGCAAAAGGTAATAACAGGTTTTTTCATCATTTTTTTGTGGTTGTTTTTGCTTCAGAACTATTTTCTCCATTTGTATTGGTCACCACGCGAGCGCTAGATGGTCTTGGATGCTTCTGATGTAAGTCTAGACTAAGATTAGACAGCAAAGAAATCTGTGCTAAAGCCGATTTAATATTAAAACGATCTATCTATGATGGGTATAGACCAGATTCCTATTATATAAGAAGGTTTTACACACTTAAAATAAGAAGAAAACTACTCTATTTTATATATTTTTGTTTAAAATGTAATTTAAATCCACCGAACCGGCTCTGACATAAGAATTAGCAGATTTTTTAAGATTGTTTTTTAAATACTTAAAAGAAAAGAGAAAATTAATAATATTCAACATTTTATGTGACCAAGGGGGACACTGAGCTGTGCTGGAGTAAGCGATTTTTGCTGTTAGTTGTATGCTTAATGGACAATCTCCTGCTTCTTTTCCCCATTTGTCAGGACCAACTAAAATAAATCATTGTTGTGATATATTTAAGCAATATGCAAAAGTATCTTCGCGAAAAAAAAAACACACAAAAAAACCACACTAACAAAAACACCAACTAAAAGCAAACCAACCTTAACTTTTTCTGAGAAATTTCTCAAGTTTTTTGCGCATTGGTGGTACATTTTTTGTTTCTTGCTTAAAACCCACAGCAAAATCAAAGACAAAAGTTGTTCAAAAACCGCACGAAAGTTTTGTGGCATTAACGGAAGCCAAGTCAAATGGCAACAACAACAACCACAACAACAATCGACGCGCATAAAGTTCAGAAAGTTATGTTTTGTATTGTAAATTATACTGATATCGACTCCTGGCTGTTGAGAAGCTGATGTCGAGGCTCATTACGCACAAAGTTTATGCATTTCACTCAAAATATTATGTAGCGCGGAAGTGGGTTGAGCTGAGTGAAGAGAACAAGCAGAGAGTCAAGAGTGAAGTTTTTGATTGAAATTAAAGGGTAGTGGAGTAAGAGGGCTTATAAAATAAGGGCGCAATTGAGACTGGGTGAAAAGTGTGGTGCACCAAAATGATTTACGAAATTATGTAGAATGCACTTCACCTCTTTGTTCCATTAAGGTAAATTATTTTCCAAAACTGGTTTTTCAATTATGGATGAATCAAAAATGGCGTCAGTAAGTGATTTTTCTGCAAATACTCTTTCTTATGTATGAGATGGCATCATTAGCCGTCATCTATTGTCTGGAAATTGTCAACACACAAGGGGAACAAACAATGCTTTTTGCATGAAATTCAATACAAAATTCAATGAATCTGTGTGTGTGTGTGTGTGTGTGTTTGCCAAACCCATATGGCCCATGACCCAACTTGATTGATCCAATTGCAGGCAAATGAACAGCTGGTGACACCTCTATCCACGACCCAAACACTTCCCCGAGGGATTGCGCGCATTTGTCTAAAATGTCAAGTATAAATATTTACTTGGTTTCTGCTTTCGGTTTTCTAATAAACATTGTACTTTATTTAAGCTCCATTGAATGGGGCAGGGCGGCAAAGAGGGAGTGTCGCATTTGCTTATTTGCAGAGACAGACTGTCGCACACACACACACACACACACACACACACACACACACACACACACGAAGCACACATGGTTCGAGCTGTTTATTGAACTCTGGTCTTTGCGTCTATTTGCACTTTTGGCCCTGCACTAAAACCCTCCATTAATTACATTGTCAATAGACTGCCATGTGTGTGTGTGTGTGTGTGTTTGTATGTGTTTAGCCTGTTAATGAACCGTATTATTTGGCAATTGATAGCCCAAGACATGCAATATATTTTAATTATTTTACTTTAAGCCAGGATCTTACATAGAGAATAATTTGAAGGTTGCAGGCATTTTAAAAGCAAATGAATAAATAAATATGTTGTCTGCCTGCTTTTTAAGCCAAACAAACGAACCGAGAGGCAACCGTGCGTATGCGTAATGCTGTCATAAATGCCATTACACAAACAGTGAACACAAAACATATATACAAAATAAACAAACGCGCTTACAAATCCTTCAGAAAAGCCAACTTAAGCTGACTCGCTGAGCAGTTACTTACATTAACGTATCAATGGCTTATTGAGTGAGGTACAACAGGCAACACTGGTATTATGTATGTATGTATGTATGTATGTATATCCGCTGCATACTCCTCACATTTGCAAATTGAAAACCAATGCCTCTCGCTTAACGATTGAGAGCCCAGTGCAGGTCAAACTGTGGTGTGTGAAAAAGTGTGCTACATAATTCACGAAATATTTTATTAACTGCAGAATGAAGTGCGCTTCAGAGTAAAATAATGAAATCAGTTATCATCTAGCAGTATAACACATTCCCGATAAGAATAGCCTATACAATTTCCAAATTAATATTGAATTAAATTTTAAAATTTAATCCATTTCATAGAGTCATAAAAATTCAATTCTCCCCCTGAACGAGCAAGCAAAATTTCTGCTGAATTACTATTTTAGTTTCCAATTATATTCCCCAGATAATACCCAACTCAAACCCTAAGAATTCATTTTCAATTTCATTTATGAAAGCAAATAAATGGTTCAATTGGCATTTTTTTTTTTTTTTTTTTTGGTTCTCTCACACATTTCTGGCCACACAAGACTCGCACTTGACTTTTCAATTTGGGACTATGAAACAAATAAGAATACCGAAGGCACCGAAGCTGACATAAGAATCCTTTCAGAAAAAGGGGCAAAAATATGTTTGGCAGTTTGATTGTTGTGAGATAAAAGCCTACTTAATGCCCACTGCACGTAGTGGCAGTCACAGGTGGGTGGGTGGAGGTAAGGCGCTGTGGGCGTTACCTTTCCATTTAATAAGCAGGTAACTTTGATAAGCTTCTATTTTGGGCTTTAACTTTGCCTGGGCAATTGCGTCGTTTGCATATTTCAGTTCAACTGAAATACATCATCTAAACTGAAACTTTGGCGGAAAGTTTTTGCGGCAGCTTTAAAACACGCACTTTTGGTCTGGTCTAGTCGGGAAAAGTTTTCACCAATTTTTGTTTGTTTCTGCCACGAAATAAGCAACAAGCGTTTGTTATTTTGTTTTTCTTTTTTTTTTGTTTTTTTGTATTTCTCGTTCTGTTGTTGTGTGAGCTGAATTTTAAATTAGTTTTTTCAGTTGTGCGGAAAATATGGACTTGGCACTTCTTTATCGCTTTTGATGTTGAAGTCTTTCAATAAAAAGAAATGTTTTATTAGGCCCTAAGTTGTCAAAGAGGAAATCGAATTTTAGCCTCTGGCATTTTCCAGTTAAACAAAGTAAAAGGAAATATATTTTGCTGTCCATTTGAGTTTTGTAATGAAATTTTCTATTTCCCTTTTCGCTCCCAACTTTACTGACGGCTTGAGGGCATTTTCATTTAATTGGCTGTCTAATTCACATTGTTTTACGGACAGCAAATATTTTTCTAGGAATTTGAAAGTCGTATTAAATGTGTTATAAATAACAGAGATAAGATGGCAAAATTGTTTAATTCTGATCTTTTTAGTTGCCCTTTCTGACTCAAAGATTAATTAGCTCGTTAAAGAACCCAAAATTAAATTTATTGGATGCCTTCAACTTTAAAATTAATGCGTGTGATTAATTCAGACAAGAAGTTTTAACGTTTTTTTTTCCCCCCCAAAAAAAATCGTATTTTCTAATTGCTCAACCAGGAATTGTGTCCCCAAAGAACCCAACATTTTATGCATAAATTTTCAACAGCAAGAACAACAACAAGAAGAAGAGCAAGAAAATGATTTGGCAACAAATTAAAATTATTCAGGCAGGGATTTAGCTGAGGCGTGGCAGCTCTTTGGCATTCCGTTTGTTCACACGAAAACAAATCTCAATGGTTTAATTAGGCCCATTTCTCAAGGCATTGGCAATGACAGAGGCGACAACCAAACAGTTACAACTACAGTGGAACTTGGCCAAGGAGGAAACAATATATACAATTTCTTAAAACCCACACTAAAATTACAAGAACTGTACACTAAATGCAATGCAATTTCCCACAATTTGCTGCCTTCACTGTACCAGCCATGAAACTGTGCCCCCTCTGTAGACACTGTGAGAGGTTGACTAATTGTTCCGTTCCGTCTCCTGTTGCTGTCAATAATTAGAGCTGGGAATTTCCGTTGGCAACCTCCAAAAATATACAAGTAAATGTGAGACTTGTGCCTGGTAGGCGGATTACTTGAAACGTGTCTGTTAAGCGGCTCTAATGCCACTCCACAAAAATGACAAGAGAGCAACGCTGACTGAGGCAGAGCGGGGAGAACTATACACAGCTCACTTCCGGCTGCCTGTGTTTTGTCTTTTATCCAACATAGGCTGGCCACGAGGACCAGTTAGTAGTGCCATAGCCAGTCCATGACCATTTCTTTTCATTATTCGTTGGCATTAGTGTTGACTTATGTTGCTGCTGCTTATTGACTTTGTACTCGCGTAGCATCTGCCGCTTTGCCTTTGTAATGATTTCGCTTTGTGTCTGGTTTTTTTTTTTTTTTTGTTGCCTCAGTTGAACCTAATGAGTGTGTCGTTAAACTCATTTCGTTAAATTGAATTGCTTTAAAATAATTTCAGCATATAATTGCACTTTAATTACATAACTTATTATCATTTTAATTGCATTTTCATAAATATTAATTTATAAGCTCGCTATTCAATCATCCACATAATACATAAATTAAAGCAAAACAATTGACAGCTCAGCGAGTATAAGTGTGAGCGCAAAAGGAAATGGAAACGAAAAAAAAAACCAACTACAATGCGGCTTACATACAGAAGGCAACACCAGCAAAATAGGATATCAAGGGAAAATAGGGAGAAGACTTGTGAAGAATATCGATTTAAATAAAAATAGTTTAGCATTTTATTGCTGCTGCGCTCTTGAGTTATGGTTTTTTGATGCCCACAGCAGTTTTTCAAGGATGAGGCTTTTGATTTTGCTGGATTGTACCCCCAGGAAATATTCACGCTGAGATTATAGCATCTCAGTATGGTAAAATCTACAGTTTAGTTCGGAAGCGGTTCGTTGGACAAACAGATGTCCACACTAACAAGATTTCATAACTATACAAAGCCTTTATTGCTAATACACAGAACCAAAAAATGTGAAATCAGGATTGAAAACAGGGTAATTCCGGAGTGGGCTTTAAGTGATGCTTTTTTTGGATACTAGAAATAGAGGAAAGTCTGCCGAAGTTTGTATACCCATGCAGCACATTTGTCTTACTAATTTGAAAGACATTTCCACTGAAAACAAACAACTTTTTCTCACTAAGAGTACTTTTCTGGCTCTACTTTTGTATAACAGCTATACTGTATAGGTGTCCGATTTCGCCCAAACTTAATGGAATCATGGGAAAGCATAGCAAACTACGAAATACAAAGTTTGGAGGCGGATTCTTTGAAGACAAAAAAGTTTTTCTCACTAGAACTAGTTTCTCGACCGATCATTCCTATGACAGCTACAACCTATAGTCATCCGATTTTGACAAAACTTTAAAGAATTGTGTGAAAGCTTATAAAATAAATATATGCCAAGATAAAAGAGTTTTACATTAAAAACAAAAAAGTTTTTTTTACTAAGACTAGTTTTTTAACATTACTTTTGTATGGCTGCTATGCCATATAGATGTCCGATTTCAAGCAAACTTGGTACAATTATGAAGAAGCATAGAAAACTAGCAAATACGCAGTTTAGAGACATTTCCTTTGAAAAGAAAAAAGTTTTTCTCACTAGAACTTGTTTTTCGACCTTTCGTTCCTATGGCAGCTATATGTTATAGTCATGCGATCTGGCCTGTTCCGACAAATGTGCAGCGTATTTGTACCAGATGACTTCGTGCAAAGTTTGGTTAAGATAGCAATCAGATGGCATAGAAACGGAAGGACAGACGGAAGAACAGACGGACAAGGCTAAATCGACGATCAAGAATGTATATACATTATGTAGTCGAAAATGCTTCCTTCTATGCGATACAAACATCTCAACATTTTTTATATACCTTCCGCAAGGGTATAAAAAGAATGGGTATTGTGATTTCCCAGCTACGAGCATATCTCTTTATAAGCTGAATTGAAATTTCTATAAAACCTTCCAATTTTTGAGTTAAAACTGATAAGTGGAACCTTTTAATATGTTTCGAAAATATAGATTGTCACTAGAGTATCATGATCAATATTTTTTTTATAATTCCAATGGAATTCGCAGATTGCCTTCAAGTTCTTACTATTTTGAGCATGTTTTACAATATTGTTATTTTTTTTTTTTTTTGGAAATGCAATCCCAAAGTCATAAATAAAGCTTTAGTCATAAAACCATACAAAAGTCATAAAATGGTCATAACAATTTTAAATGGCATAAACAATTGGCAACAAAATGCTGCGACTTCAGCCCGTTCTCCCGCCACCCCAACTAAAAATCGCACGGTACTTGACTCTCTGCAAATTGCTGTACAATAAAATCAGACAACCAAAACCAGCCGATTAGAGTAAAAGTCCGTGCACAAATTGAGACACTCGTTTTTGGGGGCCATAAAACCAAGCAAATGAAGCCAAAACTTTTCAGTTTTGTCTTTATGCCAATTCAATTTACCGGCGAATGGCTTTCACTTTCATTTGCCAAATAAACATAAAAATGCAGCAATTTAATTTATATGCCCGCCATTAAAAGACATTTTAATTTCTATGGAAGTCGTAAAAAAAAGCCAACAAACCAAGATAAATAAGAACAACTTGGCATTCATATTTAAGTCTACGAATTTGTTTTCCACTTTCCGTGCTTGTCCGAAATGGCGTGCAAAAGATTTTTACATTTAATTCAATTTTTGCCACGGGTAGGTAACGGGAGAGTAACTGTAGATTGAGTAGCAGGGCGTGGCCCTGTCTATTTGGTAGTCATTGCCTGAAATATGGTCCGGGCTACTTAGTGACTGGATACGGCAACGCTTTCCCCTAAATCTACGCTGGACCCTAAATTACCGTTACAAATTTGCGCCACTTTGATGGTCTCCGCCTTCTCTGTCCCTTGGAGTCATACAAAATTTATTCGCCTTACGTGACTTTGGCGCAAATCTTAGCTTATACCCATTGGGTCAGTCAGGTTTTTTTCTTTATTGGCCCCCCTATATAGTTGAGTTCATCTTGCTGATGTGGCTAATGGGTTTTCTTGTGTTTTTTTTTTTTTTTGTGTGTGTGTGTTAGGAGTTGGGGTAGCTCAGTTTATGGTTCATTGGGTCAGGTTTAATTGATGTTTAGAAAACTGCTGCTATATTAAACTGAGTTTATCAGCAAGTCATTTACTTGAATTTCCCATATAAAATCTAATTTGTTAGTATTATTAATTGATTTGAAACAAGTGCTTCTTGCCCCATTGCCAGCCAATTTTAACCAAAAAGTTCTCTTCCAGCACTTTAGTCTAATGACCAAAATCCTGCTGTTGTGGAGGGCACAATAATAAGTATGAACTACCATCGTGTATAAAACGGCACCATACACATTTGCTTTGATCCACCCTCGGTGGATACATGGGTATGCAAAAACTTTACTTAACTTCCATTTGGCTCGGCAAAATGCAATTTTGTAATTGACTCGCAATCAGTCGTGCGGAAGTTGTTTAGCTAAGCAATATGGCTGCCAAATGCGACAAACGGATGCAATTTGTAAAATATGCACGACATAAGACGATGGAGTAGACGCTGCAGGGGATAGAGGTGATCGGATCCATCCCACAGTCAGAGATTGAAATGTTAACCCATTTTCGGGACGTGCAAACAAGCGAAGCATGTGAAACATGTTTGTCGGCCAGTTTGTGCCCGTGCATTTTGCCAGCTGCAAATGCAGTTAAGGGAGAGCGTGTGTGTCGCCCACATGTCGGAGCCAAAAGAACAAACAAAATCAAAACCTGTACTCGCTTTTTTTTTTGGAGTATTTTTGGTTGGCCTTACCATAAACGGCAATTTGTGTAATGCATTTTGTATAGACAGCAGGATTAGATTTTAGACAAACGGCCGTCCATGTTTGGTTAGCAAATCCTTTAACTATTCAGAGTTTTTGTCAAACAAAGTAAACTGGCATCTTTACAGCGTTTACCTGTTTTGTGTACATTTTGTGTGGCTTTCAGTTTGAAATTAGTTTTACCTCCATAAAAAAGAGTTTTAATATTATTACAGGAATGTTGGCTATGGCAGTTTACATGGTTCTTTTTTTTTAAGCCAAATGTAATATTTCTAATGGATAAGCTTGTCTGCAATTTAAAAAATTGGCATGGTGGGTTGAAGAATGAAAGAATATTAAATATTTAGAATTTGAATAATGATTTGTTTTAATGGAAGAAACATGTTCCAGGTCATATTCCACTTACATTTTAAGCCAATTCTCAATTTAAATAGAGCCAAGCAAGATATGAATCGAAATGCTATTGCATTTTGTAAAAGAGGCCGTAAAACAACACCATTTTCCTTGAAATACCACTGCCCACGCTCTCTACGCTTTCAGCGCATTTGTTGTTGCTTTCCGTATAGCCATTGCCGCTCGTATAAAACTCAAGCTAAACGAAATTGCCACAACTACTTCGAATGTGTCGATCATCTCTTTTTCACATAAGTCTCTTCCGAAATTAAATGCCACAACATCACGTTGATTTTGTTTTTGCCGTGTGCTTTACACAGCCACAAGCATACACACACATACAGCATTAGGAAATAACCAATTTTTTCATAAGTTTTCTTGCGATTGTTGTGGCTTGATAGAAATTTTCTTATTTGTGTTAGTGACTGCGCGAGCATAAGGTATTACGGGGCACCCCTTTACATCAGGGGTAAAGTAGATAAATTTATCACGGCTCTCCAATAACAAAAGCTATAGTAGGTTCTACATTAAGTTAAGAATAAATACAATTTTTATAAATATATTTATTATTGTGAACTGATGGGTGAACTGACATAAAAATGGCAGACACTACTATTCCCTTTCGAAAAATATAAGTCGCTTCTTGTTTGAATAACAACAAATTAGAAGAAAATTACCTTGCTTACCCAATTAGTAATCACAGCGACAGTAAATTCAGCAAACCATTGATCCCTTAATTGAATCACTAGGAATACAAACTCAATCAATCAGTTTAGTGTATTCCAAAAAATCATTAACAAGAGATGAAGGAGAAAAAATGAGCTGACTTTGTTTATTGATTGCTTTCGACAAATCAAATTGTACAGAAATTATTAAAGCTCATTCAACCAAAAATGAAAAAACCAATAAAAAAAAATGAAATGGGAAATCATTTCAAATTTTTTGTTTGCCCTTTAATTGCCCTCAATTTGACATCGTCGAACCGGCAATCATTTCTCTTTACATTCCCCAAGCAGTCAACTGTTAATAACAAAATATCTATCAAAACATCAAGATTCTGCCGTGCTCCAAGGACCTGCGGGTTAATCAGTTGTCAATTTGTTTCATTGACAGTCCCCAATGCATTGCGCTGGGATTTCGGAATGATTTGGTTTTTTTCTCTGTAGCATCAACTGCAATTGAGTAAATGGCTAGCGTTTTATTCTCAAATGGCAGTCAATTAGCTGTAAGCGGAAACAATCAGAAAAAAAAGGACAAAGAAGATTTGTGTTTATTATTTGTCTACTTAAAATACAAACAGTGAAATGAGGGAAATGCAGTAAAAGACAAGTTAATGATGGGGTACCATTAACTTAAGCTTAAGGCTTTTAGAGGACGGACATTAAGCTAATTTTCAAATAAATATTTGTATGTCACAGCAGCCAAATGACGGACAATAAGAAGTTAAAGCTGGGCGATTTACTGATTCCAGTTATCCCCATTCCACATTTATTCTAACCACTGTTAAGCAATTTATTTATCTAATTAACACAAAAACTTTCGATTGATTGATTGCGCGCAAATCAGACAAAGTGAATTTAACAAAATATCCAAGATAAGCCATTAAGTCAGCGTCAGATTTCTTCGTCTTCTTCTTCTTCTGCGTCGTCTAATGATATCCTTCTAGCTACCAAACAAACATAAATCATGCATGAAAATATTTTGTACAGAAAACTTATACAAAGACAGAGCAGAACAGCAAATTGCCCAACAAATCAATCAAAGTGCAGCTGACACAAATGTTGGGAAGGAGAAGTTCACGTGGGTTATCCAAACAGGGACATGCGAGAAACGAAAGCTTTGGGCTACTATTACCCTTTCAACCCTTATTAAATTCTGTTTCGGGAAGCCAATTTAATTTTATACTCCCCTCATAAGAATCTCGTTAATTTTTAGCGAATACTTTGCATACTTCTCAAAAAGAGACTTCATTATGAACATTGGCAGCTGCAATTTCCACCTGTTTCTGGCTTTCCACTTTAATTTGCCACCCACACAAGGCCATGCTGTTTGCTCTCGTTCTTGCCTTCTTCCTTTTTTTTATTTTTGTTTTTTTGCAGTACATCTGTTTATTTGTTTTGTAAGAGTGCGCATATTTCTGCCTGGAAATTAATTGTTGACATTTGCAAAGAAAATACAGCATAAAAAAAAACATTTTTGTGGTAGGTTGGCGGAGACGAGTTAAACTTTTTTTTTTCTTATTAATTAGCCTAAGTTTGTGAGAAATGTTATTTGTTTGTTTGTGTTCAAGTTGGTTGGGTTAAGTGGGTGTTTTGTTCAAGTTGATTAACGCTCGCTTAGATGGGGGGCAGGCGGTGGAGGGCTGTGGGTTTACTTGTACAGCAAATTGTACCGGTAATTGGCAGCACTCTTTCATTTGACTTGAGAAATTTGATTGCATGGGGAGAAGAAGAAATTAAGTTGGTCACCGTTGGAGCCAAACCATTTTGCAGTTAACCGAAAATCTTTAAAGGTTTTGCTTTTGGGTAGAGGGCTTTGTATTGGAAAGGAGTTTGTTGCGAACCGATTTGAACTAAATTAACTTGGCATACAAATCACACCAAATTAATAATTATAGATGATTTCCGAGTGCAGAACACAAATCTGTATTCCAATATGGTTCATCACGTCTAGATTTATAGTAATTTGAACTTAAAGTTGCGAGTGCTATTTATATTATCAATTTTTGTACTTTTTCAAACTTATTCAGTCTTTTTTATGTTTGACCCTTTGCGCTTTCACTGTTTGAACCAGTCAACTTTTTTTAGTTTTCCCCCTTCAATTTGCATTTTTATTGAAGTTGCAATTGATAACCTGACAAAAGTTTAAAAGTCATCGAGTGTTTGTTATTCTATTTTTCATGTCTTTCGTCTGAACGGTAAAGTTATGTATCATCTGTGAGAAAGACTGAAATGTAGGACTGCAGAATACGGGCTTTTCATAAAGAAAAGTTAATAAAAGTAAATAAAAAAAACATGGCACACTGGGACAAATGGAAAAATTGAAAAGAAATTTCAAATATTGAGGATATAAACCAGGTGCAGTGGGCTAAATAGTAGTCTAGTAACTACTGAAGTCAGAAATATGCGGACTTAAAGGTGGCCCAATGTTGTGTTATAAATTTTTAGCGGATGCTTAGTTTTGGATCATCGTTATTTTTATACCCTTGTCAAGGGTAATATAATTTTGCCCAGAAGTTTAGAAGTATTCATTTCCGATCCATTAAACTGTATATATACACTCTTGATCAGGGTGACGAGCTGAGTCGATTGAGCTTTGTCCGCCCGTTTGTCTATCCGTTTCTACCCCAAGTAGTCTCTCAGTTTTAAAGCAATCGAGCTGAAATTTTGTTCAGAGTCTTTTTTTTGCTGCACACTACTAAGATGCCTCATCGAATGACTATATCTCATAGCTCCCATAGGAACCATCGGTCCAAAAACTTGTTTTAGAGAGAAAAACTTTTTTCTTTCCTGTGGAAACTTCTCCAAACTTTGTATTCATAGGTTTTCTATGCATTTTATAATTCTGCCATGTCTGATGAAAATCGGACAACTATATGGTATAGCTGCCATACAAAAGTTAGGTCTGAAAAACAGTCTTAGTTTGAAAAACTTTTATGTTTTTGACGGTGGCATCCTGAAATTTTGTTTTTGTTTGTGTTCTGCAAAAGAATGTTCGCTGTTGCATTCGCATTGTACACACCCTTTCGCTATTACACAGTATATGATAGTCGGGCTAACCGACTATCATTGCCTCTTACAGAGGCACACACACACGCATACACACTTACAGTTTACTAAGGCACACGAGCACCGCGCATACACTTTCTGCAGCTTCTGCCCTGCAAACTGTTGCTAAAGAGCGAAAGTGTGAAAGTGTTCGTATTGCGGTCAACAATACGAAGTTACTTAATTCAGTTCAGTGTAGCACACAGTTTTTTAACTGGATAGAGTAATTGTGAAGTTCACTGAACCGCGGTTTCCTGTCGGATCAATAGTTTACACTTAATTTCGTCTGTCTGTATTCTGATTTCAAAAGTAAATATATGACTTTATGCAAACTTTCCAAATTAAATTCCTAGGAATTATTTGAGTAGCTTTAAAATACTTATACAATTGTCACAAATATATAAAGTGGTATACTCAAGGACTACGCTGCGAGAATATTCCAGTAATCTTTTAGAATATTTTTAACATCGTTCCATAGACGAAAGGATATGGTGCAGTCTGATGACAGGTGTATTAAGAGCTCGGTGGAAAATTGTAATATATGTATGATATCATTAAAAGCTACTTGAATCCTGCAGTATAATTATACTTATAAGTATAATTTCAGTCGATGAGCGGTCTCCCTTAACTTAACCGAAGGTCTGATACAATTTTTCTGAGGGAACGAACAATTACTCACACATTTGTCCTAGGTGTGTTAACTCGTCAGTGAGCTGAGCCGAACCGTTTTGTTTTGTGATTTTCAGATCGGTTCAACAGTTTCGAAACAGCCAGTATATCTATTTAACCAGCAGACGCTCACAAATCTTGAACTTCCAGTTGACGTTCCCAAAATGTGTCTCAAATCGTAGCTGTGCAGTGCAGATGGTTGCCATTTCCATTAACTTGTGTAAATTAGTTATAGACCCCGTTGACCTCCTTAACTATTTCAGAAAGCAAACACAACCATTTCCAGTCACTTGCTGTAAGTTACAAATGGCGGTGTTGGTTCCTGCTGTGTGTTGATTTTACGACATTTAAGAAGATTTATGGCTACACCTTGGTGGACTGTAAATGTGAGCGCCAAGTGGCATCTGAACCAGAACTGAACGGAAGTTGGAAAGCTTGTTGGTCCAAGGGCCAGCGCGAGAAAGCAGATTCCAAGTTGGGCAAATTGCCGAAAGTCATTAAGTTTGCGCATCAGTGCAATAGCAAGGGAGATTTCCTCACCAGGTGGAAGAAGGGCAACTGCAACTGGGGCTCATTTTTATGCAATCGCAGCTCTGATTTTATTTATTTTTTTTAATGTCTGGGCACAGACGACCAACCATAAATTTAATTACAGATTCATTTCCGCTTCAACTCGAAAACGCCAGTTGGGCCAACAGGCGAGCCGAACGACAGAGCACGTGGCGTATGAGTAATGCCTGGGATAGCCTAGTAATTGAAGGCAAGATGGCCAACATTTTTGATCATCAATGCAGGCCTCGAAAATGCTTTGTTTGCATTTGACAACATTTTAAACAACACTCACATATAAAAGTCGAAAAATCTTCAAAATTTCCAGTACAGAGTCCCGTCAACAGCAAGTGTCAAAGTGGAGCAGCCCGTCAAATGTCCTTTAGCTAATCCCACAAACACTAGCATGTCTACACCCACCATGACCACACTGAGGCAGTTGCAACAATTGTCGGATGCTCAGTTGTGTACCATGTGCCACAATTATCGGATTTCACCGGGCTTTATAACGCCCTACAATCGTCGTCATTTGGAACGGAAACTACATGTGGCTCTGATCGAAGCGCGGGCCAAACAGCGTGCCCAGGACTACATAGCCAGGGAACGTGATGAGGAGTACCAGCGTGATTTGTATGCCAGGAGAAGAGGTTCGAGTTACTTACCACCAAGACCAGCGGCCATTCGGCCCTTACCGCCAGATCAAGAAAGGTCTAGGAATGCCTCCACTATGACAAGTCCTTCAGTTCATAATATAGGAGGGTCTCCAACTCTCTGGCCCGCACCCATACCCGATTTTTGGCGTCGTTCACATGCTCCTAGGCCCACACCTCCAGTTATACCCTATGAGACATTGGTTCGCCGTAATTTATCACCCGCTGGGTTAAGATCCATGGCCATGCAGTTGCCTCATAAACTTTGGATGGGTCTAGAAGCAAAATTGACAGCCTTTCAGAGTGGACGATTTCGAGGCGGTTGGGACAGGCTTAATCCTCAGTTAAAACAACAGGAACAGGAAATGGACGAAGATCCCTCGCCTGTGCAAAGTGAACAAACAGAGGAGCAACAATTGCAATTGACCTATGAAGAGCCACAGTGTCCTTATCCCTATGTCTATGATTACGAAGAACTGCAGCATCATATTCACGAAGTGGAATCTGAAATCAAAACTGTACTCCACAAATCACCATCCACTGAGTACACCTCCTTCAGTAGCCTAACCAACAGTTTCAAGGATCTACCCGAAGAGAAGTTGGTGGAAAAAATCCCCTCAAAGTTACAAGTCCAGCCTGCTGCTAAGTTCAACTGGTGGAGCAGCACTCCCAAGGAACCCGAATATAACTCCGAGCATGAACTCTACACCATTGACTACTTGAGTGGAACCGAAACCGTGCGAAAGCCGCAAGAGAATAAAGAACTGCTGGAACTGATGAGTCGACGCACAGAGTTGCGCGAGGATAGCGATGATGAGCCTGGACTACTACTACCAAATCGGTCCAACCGTAGACGTACTGGCCTATTTCGTTATGTCTATGAGCTGCTCTGTTGCGATCGTCAGGGAAAACTGGATGGCGATAAGGTACGCTGTACAATGCTGTGTTGTACCATGGTGGTGTGCGTTTATATGGGTTTCAAAATGTTGCATTAGAAAAAAAACAAAACACCAATTTTAATGTTTTCACACAATCGAATGCAAGCACAAACAATGAGTTTTAGTTTTTAAGTAGCCTGGGCATGGACATTGCTATGGGAGAGTCTTTATTGAGCAAGGTTGTAAACCGGAACGACAAAGAACCCTAAATACGGTTTTTCTTAATCTAACACCTAACGAAACTGAGCCCGAACCTGAAGCCATTTGCTGAAATTCTTAGGAAATAAGTTGATATGCTATAAATAAAAGAAGCGTTCCACGAAACGAACCTTGTACTTTATGACGGCTTCGATTGAAGCGGATTCCCAGATTTGCTAAAGAAAAGGATTGACTGACGTTAGCTTAAAAAAAACATCTAAAAGAACAGATCAAGCTCATCACCTCCTGAATCAATCTTAAATAGAATTTGTCCGTTTGCTGCAAATCATCAGTTGCCTTGTCATGTATGAAGTGCTTGAACAAGTAAGGAATTTCAAGGTAGCGTAAGTCCAAAACCCGACTATACATTTGTGTGTATTCACTTAGCCTTACTGTATTGGTTTTATTAATGGTTTAATTGTAGTTTCATTGAAATTCCACTCTTACTTTAATCTTGATGCACAATTTTGATCATTTTCAAGTAGGTTCCGTACTTGAAAATTGCCTTTTCGAATTGATACACGAATCTAAGCAGGGTTCCGAGAATTTCTTGATTGTTTCAAATAAAGGTTGATTTTTTGGCAGCTTTCCGATTTGATTTAAACAAAAAATACATAAGATTCAGAAAGGTTTTTTGGAAATCTTGATGATTTTATGGAAATGCTGACCGCTGCTGCACCTGAAATGGCTCATACGCCATACATACATATCAGCCTTTTATACTATTCGCTTCCAGCGAGTCACCCATTGCGGGTTTGTCGCTATAGACGTGAGCCTTAATATAGCCCCTCAAAAAATTGTCTAAAATCCTTGAATCGCACGATCTAGGCGGCCAATTGACCAGCCCCAAACGGAAAATTAACTACTCACCGAACTCCTTTCTAAATTGGGCCATTGTTTCGCGTGCTGTGTGGCATGGGGCACCGTTTTGCTGAAACCACATGTCAGCCAAGTCGAGCTCTTCCATTTTGGTCAAAAAAAGTTTGTAATCCTGCTTTCGTCATCTGTGAAACAGAACAGTCCATTTTTCGGAATTCATTGGCAGTTTTTACAATGCTTCTGCCTGCCCTTCACGTGTCCATTCAACCAGAAATGAGCTTAACACAATTTTCCAATAGAAAAAAAGGAAGAGAAAAGTGGAATTTTGATAATAATATTCAATAATTTGCAAGCGTTATTCGTTTGTAATTTGATTAATGGTTAAATTATAGAACAAACTGAACATGTTTGACAGTAACATGTGAAAGGAAAACAGGCGAGCTGTCAAAAACAGTGTTGCCAAATATGAAATTGCTAAAAAATCACCCTTTACTTAATTAACCGAGAAATTATAAATTTATTGTGTTTCAATATTTTTCTTTAAATTATACTTTGCTGGTCGAGCCACATTCTTAATTTCGTATAAGACGGCATAACATGAAATTTGTACTAATTTTGCTATTCACTGCATTTGACCAATATGCTTTGGCCTATTTAAAAGGTAAAAACAGTTGAACTATTATAAAATATTTAAATAATTAATCTTTCTTGCTTCAATTAGTGATGTGTGACCAGCCTTTTAGTATAACTGGAAATGGCAGCGCGATTATTCCCTCTTGGACCTATATAATCGATCGAAAGGAATGTCTATACTTTACATATGGAGGCATCGGTGCCAATGCCAATATTTTCAAGAGCCTTAAAGACTGTGAAGAGACATGCTTAACATAAAACATAAATAATTTATTACTACATCAACATAAATAACTTTTAGTTAATTTGAATTTTGTAACTCACTATTCTTCCATTACAAAAAAAAAAAGCATATTTTAACTTTGCAGACAAATCACAAAATTTGACACAGCAAAAACTTTTTGTATATTACTTTTTTTTTGTCTAGCAACTTTATATTGCAGTATTCCGCTGTATGGAAACTTTTACTACAGCAACCAACCCGCATGGAATTTAGAATTTATTTTTTTCCGGCTCCTCTTCCTTAGCTCAAACACTGTTTGAGGCAATCCATTTGGGTTTCAAACAAATTATTGGTGCCTCGACAGCCGCCATAGATAAAGTCTTCGCATTCAGATTTGGATTTAATAAAACGCCACATTTGAAAGGCGGCCTTGCAAGGTCCCGTCTGACTGGGTGTATCATCGCATTTTGCTAAATAAAAGTTAAACTATTAAACGAAGAATTTGGAATAGTAAAAGATATACCTGTATTATAAGCACAGACATTCACCAGTAGCAGTAGATAGATGACACAACAAGCGAAAATATACGATTTCATTTTGTCTTTAATTTTTTGACTAACAATACAATGTTAGGTATGTGTGAAACTCAATCAGAATTGACATGGTCCCAAACAAGCCTGCTCACAATCCTCTTCCGAGAGAAATATATTTTTGGTTCCCTCACAGCCACCATAGTGAAACATAAGACACTCCTTGTAGGACTTATGGTAGAACCATCTTTTTTGATATGAGGTACACGAGCCCGTAACAGTGGCTGGAGCCTGGCAACGTGTTTCATCAATGCCACTGCTCAGACTGCAAATGGACAAAATGAGGAGTAGTAAAAACCAGAGACATGAGCCGGCTGCCATGTTAAAGAACTTGAAAACGAACAAAAATAAATCAAAATGCTGATTAGGGAACTGAAGCATGACTTTTTGTTTGAAATGTTATACAAATAATTTCCAATTTTACGCTCTTGTACCATTAAACATTTAGTTCGGCCAAGCAAATGCTTTGATGTTCTACTAAAGTTATATTTCACATTAAAATCAGGGCCTCAAGCCGGTGCGGAGTCGAACAGGTTCGGAGTGGGGGAGAACCTGAACCGGAACTGAAAAAAAATTTAAGGGGATAAACATTTTCCTGGCTCACAACCTAAATTTAGTGCCAATAAGAATTTGTATTCTATATGCTAAAATCTATGCAGATATAAAAGAGTTATACGGGATTTAAGCGATGAAGCAAACTTTACGAAGTTTTTAATAAAGCTTTTGTTCGAGGAAAAGAAATGTAGAGAGGAGTGAAAAGGGAATAGAACTCAAGACTACACTTCTATGAATAAAATGTTAACCACAGTTTGAACTTGAACCTGGGCTCAGGGAACCCAACCCGAACCCAAAATGAAGCCCCCTCGACTTCTAGGAGAATAGCAGCCCTGATGAAAATGCCAATTAACCTCTTTTATCGGGTCCCACATGTGGAAGTAAACTAAAACCTTGTGTCAATCACGACCAACGAAAAACCAACAATTTCCAACCTCTGATTTCCATTTAATGTATTTTTCATGAGCCCACACTGCGTATGCTTAATCAGTTACACCTCGCACACTCTCACACACACACACACTCACACACATATGTATTCACAGGGAGTGTCAATTGTGTGCCAATTGTGGGGCTCATGTGTGTTGCTGATGATAATCTGAAATAGTCACCACTCGCATGCTCTGGTCCAGGCCAATTGATGACGCCTCCTCAATTCAATCTGCTTGCTTAATATGCAGGACCCAACACAAATTAAAACTGTGCAATACACAGCATCAGCAACAGCAGCAGCAGGAGCAGCAACAACGTACATACTGTTGTTATTGTTGTTTATACATGAATCCATTATTAGATTTCCACCAACAGGGCAAAGTTCACTCGATGCTGTCGCCAAGTGTGCGTGTGTCGTTCGTGTGCATGTGTGGAGAATTAAATTCATTAGCAATTTGCACGCCAACTAGCAGGACCAACAAGTGCATTCCCTTCAACAGCAGCACATAACAATAACAGGCCAAGGAGCAGCCAACAAAATGCAATTCCCCCAACTGGAAAAGTTTACTCAAGCAACTATCATACTAAATCAGAAATAAATAAACACAAGGCGAGCTTCTCTTCGCTCTATCTTTTTCGTTTGAGTTGTGTGCACTTTGATACGAGAAAGTATGGCCACTGGGTACTAGTGAATTTTGTAAGCACACTAGTGGTGAGCACATTCGCTAGCTACCCGGTAATGTGCCAACATGCAAGCAAACGCGTTGAGCCATTTGATCGGAAATATCTTGGCAATTACTTAAGGGGGTTAAATCATTTTACTGCCAAGCATAAAGATAATTTTACCCATTTTCTTATCAATACCAAGAGAACTATATGTATAGTACGCGTTAATTCCAACGCTCTATCAAGAATTCTAAATAAGATAATAATGTTCGAGCCTTGCGATTTTGAGACTCTCTCTCGTAGATAACAAAATAAACACTAGGGAATAGTAAAGATTTCTTAATGTATTATTTTATATTGAACTGAACCGAAATACTATGTTCGGAACAGGTTCAGGCTTAATTATTTTCGGTTTACTGTGAACAATATTTCGGATTTCCGGGTTCGGAGTTATTATCTAGTCAAAAAGTATTGTAAATCATTCAAAAATGAAATACGTAAAAACTGGCGAAGGGTATCAGTTGGTGGTTAATATAAAAGATTGGCTTTTTGTATTATCTTAAAAGTTTCGTAGGAAAACCCTGCCGATTTGAGTACACTTTCCAATGTGTTGCTACTAACGAAGAAAAATATGTATGTATGACATAAGGACTTTTCTCTTGTTCCAGTTTTTGCAATTCCAGGTGGGTTTTCGGCATTTGCTTATGCTCAAGCTCAAAATACGCCATACAAATCCACCTGAACTTACAAAAACAGGAACATATAATTTGAAAACTGCCCATAAATTATAATTAATGGCTTATGATGAAGTTTTGAACTTTAGCGAATACTTTAACATAGGTTTGTTCAAGTGAAGGGGCTAAAAGGATTTGATTACATGTAAAAAAATTTACAAAATTGGAGCAAGTATAAATAATCTTAGAATCATGACAAAAAGCTTTGAGAGAGCTTTTTGAAGTCGTTGTAAGCCAATTTACAAACCCGTTTAGAATCGAACCACAACGTAGCTAGTTAAGTTCTTAGAAAGGGGATATATTTCCTCACCCATCTATTAGAAGACAACTTACAATCAGGATTATATTAAATCATATTTTTACACAGATAGAAAGATAGATAGATGGTTACAATTCCAGTGGCAGTGCTACATAACACATATTAAAATCTGATCTATAACAAAATGTGGCTTACATCATATTAATCACGGTTCGGTGCAGGAGTTCCATGAAATTATAAAATTTATCATTTTATCAACAACTTTACAAATTTTGCGCTTGTTTATTTTGGTTAGTTAACTTATTTTCATATTATATTAGTATCTATGTACATGGATTTTACTCATTACTTCTTTAAAAGGCACCGATTCCCACAATTAAAAATATAATTTAAATAAACGCTGCCGCTTCCTGTCTGACTGGCTGGCTGGCCAGCTAGTTGAGTGGCTACTCACACCCAGTCTTTGGGATTTTTGAGCACCTTCATCAGTTCGCTCTCTCTGGTTTTCGGCTTGGGCTCATGCATGTACTCCCAGCGGGCATGCAGTGGCAATGACATCAATATACTCTCATACCGGGCACCGGGCGTATACAGTCCAAACTTGGTTCCACGATCATAGATCAAATTGAACTCCACATAGCGACCACGTCGCAACAATTGCCACTGCCTTTCGTTATTGCCGTATTCATCATTCTTATGCCGCTGAACTAGGGGCATATACGAGGGTATGACGGCGCGGGCACAGCTGGCCACGAAATCGAATACTGCATCCTGATTGGGCGCATCAATATCGTCAAAGAAGATGCCGCCAATGCCGCGACTCTCGTGTCTGTGCTTGATACGGAAGTAATCATCGCACCACTTTTTAAATTTGGGATAATAGCCCACATCATGCTCATCGCAGGCCGCTTTCAGGGTCGTATGGAAATGCTTGGCGTCCTTCTCATCCAGATAGTAAGGCGTCAGATCTGTGCCACCGCCAAACCACCACTGTTTCTGGCCATCTGCAGTCTCCACTTCAAAGTAACGATAATTGAAGTGTATGGTAGGTACATGCGGATTACGAGGATGAATCACCGCGCTCACACCGGTGGCAAAGAAAGGCAATCTAGCTCCCTCGGTTAAGTTTTTGCCGCGTGCCCGCATTTGCTGCACTGCCGCCGGTGGCAACCAGCCAGTGACCACACTTATGTTGACGCCAGCTTTCTCGAATACATCGCCATCCTGGAGCACACATGTAATGCCGCCGCCGCCCTCCTGGCGCTGCCAACGGTCCACCAGAAATTTTTGACCTCCAAATTCTTCCGACTCCAAGGCACGGCAGAACTCCGATTGAATTTCCATTATCAGCAGCTCCATGCGATTACGCATGTTGCCCTTATCCTCCAGCAGGACAGTGGTATCTGTGATGGGCTCAGCCATAAACCGGGACACATTCAGATTGCGTTTGACCTTTGCCAACTGCTCTGCCTGTGCGTACGTGACCGACGCGAAGGTAGCTAATCCCAGCCCGGTGCCCAGAAGAAAACCGCGCAAGTGCTGGCTCCGGCGTCTGCCCAGCTGAAATGTGCCCAGTGACACCAGACTAGAGATTGTGTACCGTAATGCGTTCATTTTCTGCGTAGCCTACTTATAATTTGAAGTATTTGCTATCATTTGGAACACTATAATTTCAAAAGGTTAACTAACGATGGCAACGTGATTTCATATCGTTGCGGCCAGTGTGGCCGTAGTGCAAGTGCTTACAGGTGGCAACTTTTGACTTGCCAGCCCTGGTCTTTAAAAAACAGTTATTCCTGCGACACTTGATAAAAAAAAATAATTAATAAAACTTCAAGATGGAACACAGTCCCAACTACAATAACATGGTGGATTATCTGGAGTCCTCGAAAATGCGCTCATCACTTATCAATACCCCTGAACTGTTAGGCACCATTCGCTACAGCGATACCAGCGAACACAGTCCCAACTACAATAACATGGTGGATTATCTGGACTCCTCAACAACGCGCTCATCACTTATCAATAGCCCGGAACTTTTAGGCACCATTTGCTACAGCGACACCGATACTTCTTTGCCAGAAGATGATACGAACGAAGGAATAACCCTTCTATGGGCCGACAATGTCCATGACCGGAACTTAACTTGGCTATATGAACCTGAACCCCACACTCCAATAAACGGAGCCTCGCCGCACTACCCGAGAAATTCGCGTTTGATCAATCACCCATTTCGACGCATTTAATATTGGTTGAGAAAACATAATTATATAGAGGGTGTCTCAGTAGGAGTGCATTTATTACTGGGCACGTTTATTTTACTGCTGAATCTTTTAAAAAATTAAAAAGGTTACTCTTTTATACCATAGAACAGGATATTAAATTTCCGGAACTGTATTTGTTGTAATAAGTCTTTAGTTTCCAGATTGTAGGCCAAAGCCAAGCCACTAAATATCGAAATATTACTACGAAACAAATATAACTTTGGAAAACTGTGTTTGCCATCTTAAAAGATAATTTTCCGTTTTACTGTTCCTTCATCTTAGGTATCCTTAAATATCGGTTCTGATCCTTGAAAAATTCCAAGTTTTGGTTTGAGTTTTAGTCTGTTCTTTCAATAACAAAATCCAATAAAGTACTTGATAGAGAATTTCTGATTTATTACTAATTTCCTAATCGGAATATGATAATGCTCTTACTTATCTCCCTTTCTTCGATGTATTTCTTCCATAAATAAATAGAAAATTAAACAAAGTTCTGTCTCGTAAAAATCTAATCTTTTCTTAATAAAAAGATCATCTTAAACCACCTCGTATACTCGCCTTGTAGAATATTATTATCAGTTAAGCCCGGCGGCAACGTGTAAAACCAACTTTCAGTTTCGGTTGTGTTGTCTACTGGTTGTGATTAAAATTTCAGCATGGGTAAAATATTGAAGTGTTCCTCTTATGACAGACTTACTAAAAAACACTTTAATAGCTTTAAAACCTTGTACTAAGTTTATGAAGATCTGCTTGCACAGTGGATTTGGACGAATTCGAGAGTGTATGGGGTGTCTGCGTTCAATGGTCTCCGAGAAGGAGGAATATTAGTTGCATTTTCGAAAGGACCAGTACAATAAATTATTTAAATATTCAGCTGTCTACGGCTTAAGCCTCGGTTGTAAGCTGATCTATCCGGCAATGTCTTCTCATCTTTCAAGTACCAAGAATTTCAGTTCACTTAGTAAAAAGCAAAGTTAGCAAACTCAGCTGCATTCGTAGAACAGATGTTGGGTCTTTTTGTCTACGTCATGTAAACATTAAAAATAGCTAATAAATTATGACCTACGATCCATTTCCAGATAACACATGGAGCCACAACTTTTGTGAACCTTGGATGGGTGGGCAAGACTCCACAACTTTTTCCCAAAGCAATTGTAAGTTTTTTTTTAAATGTTCTGAAAATTCCATAATATTACAAATTTTATTTCAGATGTGGATCTCACCTTAGATTCCGGCACGGCCAATTCCAATGGTACAACCACTCAGCAAACGTTTCAACCAAACACATGTTATGAAACCATCAGTGATTGGCCTCTGGATCCAGCTCCAGACTTTATTTGGCAAAATCCCTTTCAGCCCTTTAACGAAATGAAGAAAAAAGAAACCTTAGAGCTAGTCCAAAACATTAAATCTAGGTTAAAGGTGAAAAAACACACCATACACCATTTGGAAAAGCTACTAGAACAGCAAATCCACAGGACGAAGCAGCTTCAGATCCAACTCAATAAATTGCAAAGCCTGAAGGCTAACAATTTGGAACAGCTACAAGAAACGTCCTCTTCAGCCTGGTGCTGTTCCATATGTTTGGAGCCGGCGGATGCCACCGGTGAGCATCGACTAGTCTCCTTGCCCTGTGGTCATGTCTTTGGGGATAAGTGTATACGTTTAGCCATGAAGAAAGTGCCCAATTGTCCGTATTGCAGACGAATGACTAGTGTTAAGGGGTTGCGATACCTTTATGTTAATTAGGGTAGTCTCTATCTTTAATAATTTACCATAATATAACGAACAGCATTTAAATTTATATCAGCCAGTCTCACTCTGCGTCTTTTCCCTTCGACGTTTGGCATAGCTGAGTGCCTCCTTGTCGAAGTCCAGCGGCATAATGCCCAAATCACCGCTATAACGATTCTTGGCAATTTGTAAATATTTCTTGCCCCTCACCGAAGTCAAACGTTTGTCCTGTATAATCAGCACATTGTCCGCCTCCTGCGTTGCCTTGGCTGTACCAAACACTGAGCTCGTCGTCAATTCATCCTCCATTCGTTCCTTCCGGGGATGCATGACCAGCGTAACATGTACATTATGCTTGGTGGCAAAACCACGAAATGCTGCTATTATTGAGTCCTGCTCCCAGAACTTGTCGCCACGAAATGAAGAGACGCCCATCATGAATTGTAAGTTGTCTATAATCACGTGTTGCACATCATGCACATAGGAGGCATGCTCGATGGCCTCCAGCACGGGCCTAAGCGGTTGCTGACCATGAAAGGTCATAAAGTAAATCGGCATGCGTTCAAATTCACTGGCCCAGTGTTCAAACTCATTCAGCTTGTTATCCAAAGGATAGCCCACATATTGACGCAATAAGGTGGCCGCCAGACGTGTATTGCGAATCTCAAAGGAACCCCAGAGTGTGCACACACCCTGCATGGCCAAGTCCAGGGAATATTCGCTCATAAATGTGGTCTTCCCGCTACCCGTGGGACCAGTCAGTATGGACAATTCACCACGCCGGTGTCCCTTGAGCAGTTTGTTAAGTACCGGGAATCGTTTCCATTTGACGCCATTCACCTTCTCAATATTCTGCAATTCACTGAGTATATCAGTTCGCATGGCACCAAACGTGGTAATGGCCTTGTGCCGCACCGGCGTGGCCTTGGCCAGAATGTGTCGGAGATTAAGACGACGACGCAGGGCCACATGTGGAGCAGGTTCTGTTTCAGTGGGTCGTATGAGTAGGCAACGTTTTTCATCTAGCTTGTGAGCAAAGGCACGGGCCGCATCCCAGCTGTGTGAGGCCTCATAATGCAGCCAGAAGACCAATTCCTTAAACCGTTCCAAGCCCGGCAGGCATTCCTGTGGCAAAATCTTCAGTCCATAGGGCAGACATACGATGCAATCTGTAGAGGTAAGAATTGTGGATTTATATGAGACGACCAAGCTTGCTGGACTTACGTGTCTCAATGTTCTGGGTGGCCAGCACTATAAAGTCCAACAGATTGCTAACTAGCACCGCCTTCTGCTTATTGCCAGTTCCATGTATCAACAGTCCCGAACTGGTGTTACCCTGGAAGGTCTCCTCCTGGCGATCAGCGGCATTTAAATGTAGAATCTTCTCGCCCACTATGTGCAGCGCCGCATTCTGCAGTTTGAAATGCAATAACTGTTGCTCTGGCTCCAACTGTGCCCCAATGGCATTCAAAAGCGTCTCTTTCACACCTTTTAGGCCAAGAGCTTCGCTTGTCTCTGCGGTGACCTCTGTAAGATTGGCATAACGCAGCTGATACAATGGTGGTTGTCTTTGCTGCAGTGGCTGATAGCCAGCTGGCGGGTGTAACTGATATGCAGCCAGAGCTTGATGCAGGGAGCTGGTCACCTCACAGCTGGGACATGTAAAGGACCCTGTGCGCAACGGATTTGGTTAATAGAATCTGTTGTTAAGGTGTTGGAGTATATTTACCAGTTCGCTTATTTATGTAAGCATAGGGCCCAGCCTTTGTTGTTGTTGATTTGGGAGCTACCGGCTGCGATTGATTGCGACATAGCCGGCATTCCAATTGCAAGCACGTGTGTCCCTCTTTGTGTTGCACATTGCTTAGACGCAATTGTTTCTTAAAGTCTATAAACTCTTTGGCATCCAGGGTAGAGTCATTGTAGTCCGTTGTCACAAGGTGGGTGGCATAATTTTTGGTCTGAAGTTTGTTGTAATTTAAATTGTTCAACAGCAGCGACTTTTTGATAGAAGCGGCGCGTCGCATTTTACTTATCGATAGCGATAACACCACAGATGTTCGATTGGCCATGGCTGGAGAAAAGTCACGCGATAGTGTTTAACCCTTAAAAGGTGCGAGAATAAATGTTGGAAACTGTTTTTGCTAATGGCACTGAAAAATATTGTAATCTGCATTTATGGTGAATAGCGCTCCATTGACTCAAGAAAATTGTCAGTCTATTTTGGCCCACCCTTTCATCAGACCCGTTTTCCCTGAACATCTTAAGCATAATAAGGTCCCAGGCTTCGCCGTGAGTCTTCTATAGGTAGTGTCCCCAAGCGAATCACAACATGTGAGGCATATTACTAAAAGACGTCGTACCATTCGACATTCCTGCGACCTGTGTAAGTGTTCCCTTGGCACCAGTTGCCTGGTGCTGATTCTTAATCAGCATTTGTTAAACCTTTTACTCAGAGCGACAAAAATCTATTCAAATATTTTCTATAAATAGAATCATTTTCGAACAGCTCGAACACAGAACAGAAATACCATAGAAAAGAGGAGTTTTTGGTCGTTGCATTTTAGATGGCAACTTTCAATGTTTTATTTAAAAAATGGATAGCTTGGATATGGGGTTTAACATCGTTATGTCTGCAAGGGCCTCAGGTAATCTCACCTCTGGAAGCTGTAAATAAAATTGTAAAAAAATACTATTAGTAAACATACATCAAATCGGATTTGTTAGATCAAATAATGTTAACTGCAAGAGGCTTTGATCAGACACCTTAAACCATCATTAAGCCGAAGCTTTCTGGTGGAAACCGCAAAAGGAAATTTAAGTAATCATCATTTAAGACCCTTGCAAAAAACATTTTAAAAGTTGGTTTGTTTAGTAAGAAACCATTAAACCCAACTCTTGTCATAGTATTCCGCAGAATTCCCTTACCTTTTGAAAATGCATGCCCAGCCACATAACCTCAATCTTGGGCGATGTCTCGCATCCCTAGCGTGATTGATTTTGAGGACATGTCAAAAGTACAGCCCAGCCAAAAATGACGGTTTCTAGAATTAAAAAATATTCCACAAATTATTAATCACTGTATTGCCAAGACATTGAAAATAGAGGTTTAGGAGGTTAGGTTTGTAGTCAGTTTACGAAGTAGCAGCATGGGTCTGCTCAGAACAGGTCTGTGTAAAAGTTCATCACAGAAATCAGCCAATACATATGTATGCACAAAATAGTCAAATTTCACAATTTGTTCCACCGTGCGTACGTATGCATGACTGTATACATAGATACATATTACATACAAACTCACCATTTTTTCTTATAGAAGTCTCAAGCGCTTCGCTCACATGGAGTGGCTTTCAAGTTGCGTGTTCAGCCCTGTAATTAAAAACATTATTTGTGTTAATAATCGGTTTTAGTTGCAGTTTAAAAGATATTGGCTAGGTTGTTGCCATCAGATTGCCTATTCATCTTTAAATGAACAAACTATGGTTCAATTAAACACTGAAAAATACAATGTAAAATCGAGGAAGTTTGTCCTTTCAGTCTCGTCATCAGTTTCATCATTTGTGGCATTTCACTTAGTTTTATTTAATTCACCGAAAATATTTTTAGACCTCTGGAGGAACTTACCATTTCAGCCGGATATCAAAAAGCGAATGAAAGAGCTGCAGTGGGCACGTGCTATATGTTAGACAGACCAAATTTCATTGTTTTCAGGATTAGTGAGACCATAACAAATGGACACAAGTGGTCACACCATTTGCCATCTTTTAGATATCGATAGCTTCGCTTAATACTATTTTAGAGCTAGATATTTAAAATTAGTTTAAAATTGGTACTTTATGTACTCGTTTTAACAAAATGCTTTTTATAATCCTGTTTTACCTCACACGCATTAATGAAATGATAGAGAAGGATATGCCAAATTCAGTAGATTTATACAAAATGATTGCCATTATCAAGCTAAAGCTGCATATTTCCATAAACATTTAGCTATTTTTTCTTAGATCCGGCAGCACTATCCCACAACAGCTGATAACTGTCAACACGTGCCACCAGCCTTTCCCGATTCTCTATTGTTTATACCTTAAAACTTAAAAAAATGGTAGTTATCTCTATTTAACAAACTATAGACAGCATCCCTGACTCCCGTTTACATTTCTCCGTTCAGGGCAAGCAAAAGAAAACCCAGAAGATCAAAAAACAACGTAATGCCCAGCTGAAGCGTCTGATGAAGCCCACTGATTCTCGAATCAAGGAGCAGAGTCGCGTTAAGCGCCAAAAACCCACCGATCCACATGCAATTAAAGTACACGAAGCCACACAACAGAGTTCCGCCCTGTTCTTTCAATACAACACCCAACTGGGACCGCCTTACCACATTGTTCTCGACACCAATTTCATCAATTTTAGCATTAAGAACAAACTGGATATTGTGCAGAGTATGATGGATTGCCTGTATGCCAAGTGTATACCCTACATCTCGGATTGCGTTCGCGCCGAACTGGAGAAGTTGGGCAACAAATACAAACTGGCTCTGCGCATCATCTCTGATCCTCGATTCGAACGCTTGCCCTGTCTGCACAAGGGCACCTACGCGGATGATTGTCTAGTGGAGCGTGTGCGTCAACACAAATGCTATATTGTGGCCACCAATGATAAGGATCTGAAGAATCGTATACGCAAAATACCTGGAGTGCCCATTATGTATGTGGCGGCGCATAAATATGCCATCGAACGTATGCCCGAAGCTTACGGAGTAAAGGCGTAAAATATGTGTGAATAGATTGTAGTTTGTATGCTTACTAAAAATAAAGAAATTGATTCTTTAAGTTAAATGACTTGCCTTAAAAAATTGGTAGAAGACCTGGCCGCATGGCCCAATAGTTTGAATTACCCGCTCAATAAAAATAAATTCCAAATTCATCTATAATTGAAAGCAGCTTTTTATTTCATAGGAAAAATTTAACTCTCAATTCTGCTGATGATCTTAGGCATCGGCGTGCAGACGAGCTGTTGGCTTGGACAAGAAGTCCGAGTATGCCTGGTAGGGAGTAGAGCCCAGTGGCATTTCCTTCCACAAATCTGGTGTCAGATAAGCATAGGTCTTTGCAATGGCCGCATATGTGGCCTTGGCAAAGTTACCCAAAGTGCCAGTGGAGCCACGTGCCGAGGTATAACAATCCTCAATACCAGCCATGGTCAACAGCTTCTTGGGCACGGGTGCCGACACAATGCCAGTACCACGGGGAGCAGGAATCAGACGCACCGACACCGAACCGCACTTGCCAGTCACCTTGCAGGGCACTGTATGGGGCTTGCCGATCTTGTTGCCCCAGTAGCCGCGACGCACTGGAACCACCGAAAGCTTAGCCAGAATGATGGCACCACGAATAGCGGTGGCCACTTCCTTGCTGCACTTGACGCCCAAGCCAATATGTCCATTGTTATCACCAATGGCCACAAAGGCCTTGAAACGGGTACGCTGACCGGCACGTGTCTGCTTCTGCACAGGCATAATCTTCAAGACCTCATCCTTCAGCACTGTTGCGCCCAAGAAAAAGTCAATGATCTCGAACTCTTTGATGGGCAACGAGTAGAGATAGATCTCCTCCAAAGACTTGATCTTGCCTTCGCGCACCAGACGGCCCAGTTTGGTGACTGGAACCCACTCCTTGGAGTCTTCCTTGCTACCACGACCACGACCGCGTCCGCGGCCACGACCACGTCCACCACGACCTCCACGAGAGCCAAAACCGCCTCTGAATCCACCACGGGCTGGAGCAGCGTCCGCCATTCTGTTATAAAAGAGAAGAAAAATGCATTAGATGTGGAAATAAGACTACAGACACTCATAGACATTAAAATGTACAAAATGCTTTTTAATCAGACGCCTAAGGCCATCTTTAGGCAAGTGAATGCCTTCTGGTGGAAACCGCAAAAGGTAAGTAGATTAATCATCATATTCAAGCACTTTGGATTTTTTTTCGTCTACGTCCGCCATTTTGAAACACGTGGTTCTGAGCCAAAAATAAATGCGTTTAATTTGGAAATAATTTGCTACGTGTTTTAAAATGCTCATTTCATTACGCAACGACAGGGATAGCCGCTGATCAATTATACAAAATAAAAACTATTTTTTCACATTATTAATTAATTTTTTCAAGCTTACTTGTAGGTTTATGTACTGTTTGGGTGAAGACGAAAAAACCAAATGGCCGAGCCCAGAGCAGTATAGTTAGAGAGACCAATTGCTGCGTCGTCGTTGGCGTTGCCGGACTGCGCAATGGACGCAGTTGGCTATCGATATTGATAAATATGACCAAACTCTTTGGTGGGCGCATAATTTCAAATGTACATTTAAGTTTTCTTTCTTGTTAATCAACAAAAAATCATTACCAAAACTGATATTTTTATTAAAAGCCAATTTATAAGTGTCACGTTTGGTTATTCAGTAGTTTGTGATTGTAATTAGCGAAAGAAACTATGGCCTATGGCTTTGTCGATGAAACTTTAGGTAATGACACCACAGGTACTGAGATGGCATAGCTGCAGGCAACTGAAATCCTGACAGCTGCAGTGGACAACAATTCGGGGAGTAGGATCAAGTTCAAGACTGGATAACAAAAAGGGGTCAGGATTTGCTTTATGTTAGTGATAATGAACCAGCTGGATTCTTACTATTAAATGAAGCCTTATCGGAATCACTACGTGTCTGCATTTTCTTAAAACTATCCGAAAATAACTTTATGTCGGGCGTCAAGGAATAGAACTGACAAGTCGTCTGCTTCCTTTGGTACTCACCAATAAAACGCACACACATATTTTGACTAGCAGTGATTTATTACACATAAATATGGGTTTCACATACAAATTGAGCCTTAGTCGAGCTGGCGACCTGCCAAAGGAATCTTGTCCTAGGTACTGCATCGGCATAAACTAATTTCAATAAATATCTAGAGCTGCGATTCCTCTCCTTTTGAAGCAGGAACTGGGGGTAAGTGTAAAAATGTTTTGTTGGCGGAGGGGATGTTGGTTAGTGTCACGGCTAAGGGGAAGTATCTGAAATAAATATGGCTTATGTCTAGGATAAATCGAAGGTATTGCAGTCGAACAGGCCTAAATGCAATTTAGGGCCATTTTGCATATAAACCGGCCCCTTAAATAATGTATTTTGTCTTTGCCATTGCCTGTTAGCCCGACTAGTGCCAATCTAATTATTGGTGTGGGTATAATAGAGCACAGTGTTGCCCGGTAGTTGCCAGTGTGAGGCCTTCAACTCGATTAGCTGCAGCAGGGTGCGACGTATTGCAGCCGCGGAATCACCCACATTCAGAAAGGCATCGCGCACCAGAGACATCAGTAGCTCCAGTTGTTGTGGCAATTGCTGTTCCACATCCTGACCAATGCAGGTTAGCACATAGAACAGGCACTCGATCTGCAAGAATCATGTTAATATGTTCCCTTTGCCATTGCCTTACAACCTACCTCCGACAAGGAACGCACTGGCGGTCGTACACAATCCTCACAGCATTTCGATAGAAGGCTGAGTAGAACCAAAGGTGGCGGCGTACCCTCATGATGGGTGCGCAACTGAATCTGTCTGCGTTTTAGCTGGCAAAACATTTCCGTAAGAAATGCCATGAAGGCCGTAAAACGTACACGAGCCGGTGACTTCATGCCCTGTATGGCATACAACAGCTGGAGAGGATTGGGAATCAAATAAGAAGAAGCTGCTGTTGGAAATCCAAATCCACTTACCTTTTCACGCTCCTGATACCACTGGCGACATGTATTCAACAAAGCCTCCAAAAATGTCTCCTTCTGCTCCTTGGCTATAATTTTGAGACACAATCTTGAAATGGGTAAGGCAAACCGACGACTTTCCACGGCACGTTTGATAAACTGTGTGGTCAGCTCCATTAGACAACGTGAGTTGAGTTTATTGGGATCCTCCAGGGCGGTGTCCAACAATGCTTGTATTTCAGGTGTAAATTGACCAATATCTGCCACCTCATTACCCAAACCCAGGCCCAAGCCAGCCATTCCACGGGTCAAAGCGTCTGCGGATGAAAGCGATTTCGAACGCTGCAGTGCATTGCCATTTAGAAAGGGATCTAGGCCATTTAGATTTGATTGGTAGGGCGATTGTGGTTGTGGATAATGATTGTTGTTGTACGGATTGAGCGGTGACTTCTGGGATCTGGGCTCAGGAGCAAACTTGACGCGATTCGTTGACTGTTGAGCAAAGGAAATTGATTAGTTCTAATGTACTAGATAAAATAAGCAGTATGAGTGGCTCTCTTACTGCTGAGCTACTGCTGCCTCTTTAAATACCTACATGCAGTATATTCCCACTGGATGGTGAATTCATCAGCGGCAAACCGCTTAATGGATGAGTAACCAATATCGAACGATGTGGCAGATTACCCAGGGACATGCCAGCCTGACGTCTATATTGTTGCTGTTGCTGCTGCTGCTGCTGTTGCTGCTGTTGCTGTCCATTGGGTGCAAATATCAGCGACGAACTGGAAGAATGTTGTACATTATAGTTGAGCTCTGCAAGTAAATGGAAGCCAAAAGGGCAAAAAAAAGGTGACATTAAAATGGTTACCGATTACTATTAGTTGCCTCGGCCGGTGAATTCGTCATTGTGAACTCCTGGGCATTTACATTCAGTTTGTTTGTAACACCGATACCAACACCCATCACACCAGCTACATCGCCGCGTACATCTGACCGAGTCAAATGTTTTTTAAGTATTTGTACACAGGAAGTAAGGACAGTTGATATGTATGTTATGGGTGGGACAGTGGGACAGATATGATAAATGTGTAGGATGGCGGTATATGAAAGAGAATAAGAAAAAGAAACATTGGTCTAAGTAAGTGTATTTTGTTTGAGCGAATGTTTTTTGCAGTGTGCAGAGCAACTTAAGCAGCTGGCTTAACAAATTACAAGGGGAGTTACATGATCCGTACCTAATTTGCGAGAAAGAGTACTTAATTTTCGTGATGAAAATTTTAAATGATTCATGAAGATAAGATGCTTGATGAAGATGAGATTGATGTGTGGCTTTTTCTGGGGTTGCAACCCGTTCGTTTATCAAAATTGTTTACTAGAAGCAAAGATTTATAGATATTATAGATGATGAAAACCGATTATTCCTGGTAGCTAACATTGGCTTCTAATTTCTGATTTGATCCTCAAGCATCATCTATAAATAACTATATCTCTTTGATATAACGCAAAAAGTATTTTACCAAAGATTTAAAGATACTATAGAAGACGCATGTGAAAGAAAACACGATTATTCCTGGTTGCTGACATTGGCTTGTTTCGATTTGTTCCAGATGCGTCATTTATAATATCAATAAATCTTTTGCTAGAAGCTAATGAGTTGCCGATACAGTCTTCTATGTATAAAAAGTAGTCTTTTCTCTCAAGTCAGCGGGCCTGTACCAAACCAAAAAGAACCAGTTCTAGATGCACTATTTTCTAGTTTCTAGAAATTCACCCTTAAATAATTTTCCTTTCTTGCTTTTAGACAGGTTTTTTTCTTCATCTTAGAGAAAACAGCCATAAAAAAATGTTTTTTAGAAAATAATTTCATAAATTTAGAAATTCGATATATATTTTCTTTAATTGATTACTAATTACAATGTTAATTTCAGAAAGAAACTTTAGTGAAACCAAATTCGCCTTATTCCGATTTCGATGAGGAATTATGCAGAGGTAAAC
Source organism: Lordiphosa andalusiaca (assembly GCA_035044965.1). NCBI lineage: Eukaryota > Metazoa > Arthropoda > Insecta > Diptera > Drosophilidae > Lordiphosa > Lordiphosa andalusiaca. Next base: position 2,920,130 of record JAWNNM010003326.1, on the reverse strand, counting down.
TCAGAAGACGGAAAAGCTAATCAAGTGCATGTAAGCAGAAGGTAAGGCCACCTTTTCAAAATTCATAGACCAGAAACTATTGGCAGTTTTAGTAAAGAACCTATGAATAACTTGAAACGTTGATGAAATTTACAAAAAAAAAAAACCATTTAGCTAAAGGCCAAAAGCATTTAAGCTTACAACACAAAAAAAGGTTATTAAAAAAAAAATCAAAACCCAATTTCACTTACTTGGTGGTCTGTATATATCCATAGCAGGTTTACCTCGCATCTGACCAGCTTGATGATTACCCGGAACATTAAAGGCCAGGCTGCGTCTTTTATTTATATTCTAGAATTAACATCATTTTAGATTTGCCTATACGCAATATTCTAGGTCCAACTCACCTGTGGATTTGAGGTGCGCACAAAGCTTCGCTCTCTGGATATAACGCCTGGCATTAGATTCGTTTGAAAATCGGGCGACTTGCGCACCTTTCGAGCATCCATATGTTGACTCAAACTGGTGACTGGTTCCATTTTATCAGCCATTTTCATATGCTTTTCCTTTCAATTTAAATGTGTATCTAAAATCTTTGGTAGATTATACTTCTGGGATTCGTGGAATTAACACCTATATATGTTTCTTCTTCAGTATTTGAGTAAATTTGTACATATCACAATATTGGTTTTTCTTTCTTCCTTTTTTTTTCGTTTGTTAGTTTCTCTTTAGTTTTTTAATACAATTTATAGTTTGAAGTGGAGTTCTTTTCGTTGAGCTGTTATATTGCGTGGTCTGAAAATGGAAACAAATATGAAAAAGTAAGAAAGTTGTACCATAACATGTTCACCTACTCATGCAGAGCACCCAGCTTCTTGAGTGTCAAAGACTTAGCGAAAGATAGAGACAGATAAAAGGCAAAAACTACTTGAGCTCAGCTTGAGCAACCGGCTTTATATTGGTGCGTAGGAGTGCATCTGGTTTTCAGCTTAAACGTACTTAATTTTTTGTATACACAAGAATGATTGTATGTACAACACACATGCAGATGACATCAGCCTGCAGAAATTTTGTCTAATATTTCAGACAACCTTTAAAAAAACGTACACTAAGTCAATATCGTAAAGAATAATTCAGGTGTGGGAAGAACATTTAACTTACAATATTTGTATCTATCTATCATTACATATTTTTATACCCTTGCAGAGGGTATATTGACGAGCTGAGTCGATATAGCCATGTCCGTCTGTTTCTATGCTATCTTCTCCGTCAGTTTTAAAGCTATCGCAACCAAACATTGCACGAAGTCTTGTGGTACAAATACGCTGCACATTTGTCGGAACCGGCCGGATCGGATGACTATAACATATAGCTGCCATAAGAACGATCGGTCGAAGAACTAGTTCTAGTGAGAAAAACTTTTTTGTTTTTAATGCAAACGTCTCCAAACTCCGTATTCACTGGTTTTAAATGCTTCTCCATGATTCTGCCAAACTTGGTCGAAGTCGGACATCTACATAGTGTAGCTGCCATAGAAAAGTAAGGTTAGAAAAAGAGTCTTAGCAAGAAAAACTTTCTTGTTTTCAATGTAAACTTCCTTAAAATTTGCACATATTTATTTTATAAGCTTTTTCACAACTCTTTAAAGTTTTGTCAAAATCGGATGACTTTATGTTATAGCTGCCATAGGAATAATCGGTTGAGAAACTAGTCTTAGTGAGAAAAACTTTTTTGTTTTTTAAGAAAACGCCTCCACACTTTGTAAATCTTAGTCTGCTATGCTTTTCCACACTTCTACTAAGTTTGGTCGAAATCGGACATCTATATAGTATAGCTGTTATACAAAAGTAGAGTCAGAAAAGTAATCATATTGGGAAAAACTTGTTTGTTTTCAGTGTATACGTCCTTCAAATTAATTAAAAAACGTGCTGCAAGGGTATATAAACTTCGGCCGAGCCGAAGTTAACTTTCCTCTATTTATTTATTGAATTTTGTTAACAATATCTTTAATAGAGACCAGCATAGTTTTCCCTGACTTTGTTAATGATTTGATCATTCAATGAATTTCGAGCTGACCAATTTATTGAATCATGTTGAAAACGATTCGCCTCAGATCAGCTCATGTTTGCAGTGAAGCTAAATCAATTATGCCTTAACTCAAATAGTTTGATACTAGGATAAATGATGAAATCATTCATACATTCCCCATTTTTTTTATTTACAAGCTTTTACACCTGAAGTGCCCATGGCCTATACACGCAGCACGCCTTCTAAATCTTTTGTAAATAATATTTAATTTAAACCTAAAGAGGTCAGCAACTTAGCTTAACACTTTTTGGTGCGTATATATTTAAATTCAACTCTTTTCTTTTTTCCAAACTTAATACAATTTTGATTGATCAAATATGTGGCACTTTAATTATTGTATCATGACTCGTCCATTTCATATATAAGTAAATTGTTATGAGTAAGATCAAACATCATCATCATCACAAACAATAATATCTAGAAAATTTAATCACACTATAAAGTGCTCTCTGAGTCAACAACACAGTGCAACAAAAATTGTTCACTTTAAGAGCATAACTCACCTTAATGAATCTGCTGTGGCAAAAGTCTTTAGGAAAATCCATAAGTTGTTTCGTATTTTCTCTGTTTTCATCTATATCTTAAAAAATTATGGTTCCTGCTTGTTGATTTTAAAGCATTTTCCCACCGACTACACAATTTCCAATGTAAGTTTCTAAATACTAAGGGATTTTTAATTTCATTTAAAAGTTGTGTATAAAATATAAATAATACATTTTATCAATGAATATTGTCATTACAGACAATGCATTAAGCAATATGATTACAATTTATGCATAATTCTTGAACCTTGGCTTAAACAAACCAATTTAAGTCACCGGTTGAACCGGTTGAAATCCGACTCAAAAGGGGTTTAGAGCCATTTTTCAGAAGATATTTAGGCCACGAACTTGAAATTTCATAAACAAATTGGTATATAGGTGGGTGAAAATGGTCGCTGGATATTTTATTGTCCCAGAATTGGTTTCAACTAAAATTACTACAATTATTTGTATCTTTAACCAATAATTCAAATCTTAGGAAGAAATATTTGAAGCTGTTGTAATGGTAATGCTTTATAACACAGCAATTACAATGGTAATTCCATTTTTAGTTGCACAAATATTTTAACGGTTATTGTATTGTTTCTTTTGAACAAAACTGTATTTCACGTCTTCTAAGCTAACATATAACAGACAAAAATGTGTGTGTTATCTGTCAGATAAATAGCAGCTAATTAGCAGATGAGAAATCGGTCTTGTGGCCTCGGCCTAACGATTATTTGATAATTATTGACTTTCACATTCTCAACACCATTTCTTCGTATGTGTCATTTGTGTTTTCTTGAAGAACTGTATAACCTTAAGCTTGTAGTTGGTTTTTTATTATCTTCCTCAGAATTTATGAATGGATAGAGTACTCACCTTTTAATGCAAAAGAAAATTCCATCCAATTATTTAGTTGGGCTGTTCGTTGTTATTATGTTTTATGTCTCTCTCTCTCTCTTTTGCTCTCGTTGATTCGTTGTTATTTTGTTGTTCTTTTTGTATTGTTGTAGTTCGTATAAAGATATCTATCTACTTTAGTATATAGATACGCTCTTTCTCTTTCGTGTCTCGTTTAATAATGCTTGGCATGTGCCAAGACAAATAATAAATAATTCCAAAACAATATTTTCTTTAATTAAAAGCGATAGGCGGGCTGCTTCCCATATAAAAAATAAACTTCTGCCTAGTTTTGGATCGTCGGCGCGCACACACACAAACACTCACGCACGCACACAGTAACACACTGATCTCGTCGTCAATTGGATTGTCTGGGGGGAGCAGCAGCAGCAGCTGTTGATGCCAATGTTATGACTCAATGGGAGCGGGTGGTGGCCGGCTGGTTAAGTATACGCACCGTTGGACTTGAACGTTGGCGTCGTCTTCTTTTTTTTTTCAAATTTGTTATCGCTATCTCTCCGTCGTCTATTTTTGGTTTGTTGCTTTGCGCTTTATGTTTCTTTTTTGTTTTGTATTGTTCGCGTAATTTTTCGTTCGTTTTGTATGCAGATCGCTCGCTGGGTATATATAAACATACATACATAAATACGTAGAAGAGAGTGTTATTAAATTAGTCTTATGATTTGCGACTCAAAATGTCTACAATTGCCAAAAAAAAAAAAACAAAATGCATATATAATATGTACATATATTGGTATGTATATATGTATGTACTATATACGGCACGCCTGTTTGTTTCCGTTTCCGCTATGACGTCGTCTAAGTATTCGCCAGTTGAAATCGTCTTATGATTATTTATTTAATTTTTTTTTTTTTTTTGATTTTGCCGCTTTGCTATTTTTAAACCTAAGAACGTTTGTGTGTGCTCAAAAAATGAATCACATAATAGAATTTACCAGTTGATACATATATTTAAATTTAGAATTTGCTGCAATTAATTCTCTTCTCTCATTTGTTGTGTTATTATTCCTGTTTTTGGTGTTCAAATTATTTGTTTAGTTTGGCATTTAAGAATGGACACTTATGATAATTTATATTTTTTTGTTCGCACTTATGTGTGTACACATTTATGTATGTATGTAGTTGTTTCAATGGTTCAGCGTTTAAACTTAAAAATTAAATCATCGGCGCGAGCGATCAGTTGAAGACTAACAAAATAAAGTAAACTTGATGAATCGTTGCGGCACGCAAAACCAAAAAGCTCCTCACAACAAAATTGTTCTGTCGGAAGCAGAGAGAGAGAAGGAGAGTCTCTCAAATAGCTCTGCTTATAGGGTTGTCAAGTGCATTCGGCGATCAAGGAAACTACAGATATCTAAATATGTTGAAAAATAGTTTGGCAAAATAGAGGAAAGGTATCTTCGGATCGGCCTATGTTTGTATACGCTTGCAGCACGATTTTCGAACTATACTAACAAGTTTTTCTCACTACAACTACTTTTCTAACTCTACTTTTCTATGACAGCTATACTAAATAGATGTCCGATTTCCACAAAACTTAGTGAAAGTATGAAAAAGCACAGCAAACTAAGAAATACAAAGTTTGGAGGGGTTTTCTTTGAAAACAAAAAAGTTTTTCTCACTAGAACTGGTTTCCCGAGCGATCATTCCTATGGCAACTATAACCTATAGTCATCGGATGCTGACAAAAAATTTAAGAATTGTGTGAAAGCTTTTAAAATAAATATATGCCGATTTTAAAGAGCTTTACATTAAAAACAAAAAAGTTTTTCTTACACAGACTATTTTTCTAGCCCTACTTTTCTATGGCAGCTATACTATATAGATGTCCGATTTCTACAAAACTTGGCAGAATCATGGAGAAGCATTGAAAACTAATTAATACGGAGTTTGGAGACGTTTGCATTGAAAACAAAAAAGTTTTTCTCACTAGAACTAGTTTTTCGACCGATCGTTCCTATAACAAACAACTGGACAATTTCAATATACACTTTGCAAGGGACTAAAAATACAAGCCAAAAACCTTAACCAAAAATTTAACCAAATTGTTTTTTGGAGCATACCAATTCCTTGGTTTCTATTTCAGTATACTGGTCGTACCGGGACTTACTGTTGAGAATCCGTAGGTAGCCCATATGTATGTACAATGAATATGACTAACCGCTTTTTTCATCAATGACACGAATGGATCTTACAATAAAATAGTTGACCCTAAGTAAATCACATAATAAAGTAATCATCGTTTGTTGGAAAAACAGGAGTGATTCAAAGCAAATGTTTTGGCCTAGTTAATCAGAGTAGAACCAGCTGCCTACCTTTGTTTTTATCAAAGAATGCATCCACTTATGTAACAAACGCAGATTCTCCACCATAAAAATTCCAGTTGTGGTTCACTTTTCATGTAGACTCTATTTTGTGGTAAATTTAATTAAATATATAAATGGTTCCTACATATAATCAAAATAATCACACAAAAATAAACATAAAAACGTGTGCTTAAATAGGTAGGTATGTATCGTAAATATTGTTGTTGGTATTGTTTTTAGTGTACGCGAATTTGAAGTGATCGATCCATGTGTGTGTGTGTGTGTGTGTGTAATAAGTTACTTAAGTGAGTACGGGTTCAAATTAATTGGAATTATTCAGCGAATTATTTAACTGCTCCTCCTGATCCTTATCTAGCCCCAAGGCCGTGGTCAGCAATTTAACCACACATCGCTGCTCAAGCACCTCACCCTTCTCCCCGGTCGTATTGGAGGTGATATCCTTCTCTAGTTTTAGCTTCTCTTCGGCCGCCATCAAAATGCCCTCCTCTATGGTGCTCTCCGATATCAAACGATAAATAGTCACTGGCCGACTCTGGCCCATACGGTGACACCGATCCTCGGCCTGCTTATCATTATATGGATTAAAGTCGATATCATGGATAATACAGGTGTCGGCTGCTGTTAGATTAATACCCACACCGCCCGCCTTCGTGGACAAGAGGAAGACGAAAATATTATCATCCACATTAAAATCGGTGATAAGATCCTGTCGCTCCTTCACCGCAGTGCCACCGTCTAGACGACAAAAACCATGCTGTCGTATGCGTAAATACTGTTCCACAATGTCCAGCACCATGGTGAACTGGCTAAAAAGCAACACGCGGTGTCCCTCCTCCTTTAGCTGTGGCAGCAGCTTATCCAGGTAATTAAATTTACCCGAATCGACAATCAGTCGATCGGGTATCTTCACATCATACAGCTCCTGGGATGACAGGGGGGAGGCCGGTAAGGTAAAATGGTAAATGAAGAACGAGATTGGGAACTCACATGCTTGTTGCACAGTTGGAATACTTGGAAATCCGACATGACGGCCAACTCTTCAAAAATATACTGCTCATTGGTTTTTTTGTAGGAACTAACGCGTGCCAGGCGCTTGGAAAAGCCGCGCAGTTGTTCATCGGTGAAATAGTGTCGCATCAACAATGGATGATTAGCAATCCGACGCATCTCCATCATGATGGCAATGCCAGCACGCTCACTGCTACTGCACACAATACCTTTGTTGTTGGAATAATAGTCGACCAGCTCGTGATAGTATATCTTTTGCTGGCTGCTGAGTGGGACTTTTTCCTAAAAGGCGATTAGGGGAAATGAGAGGAAATCGTCTGAGAAATCGATAGATTCTGTTATGGATTAAGCAGAAATTAAGTTACTATTCATTCACATAATATCTACGTTTATCGCTGAACCATTTTGTAAACTGCTTACTATGAAACGAACCTCTTTAGAAATAAACACTGAAACCCAACCAACCGATTTTGAACCCCAAATATGGTAGATATATCAGAAAGTTTAAACCTATTTTGACTTGATCATGTTATCTGGTTGGTTGGTTTAAACAGGCATGGTTGGAGAATGGTTTAAAACTCCACAAGGGAAATAAGGAAAATTTGAAGCAATGTGGATCTTCGATTTCACATATGTGTGCTGTCAGTGTGCAAAGTTGCTTCGGCAGACTACGAAGGTTCACATTCAAATGTCCCCTCTTCTTTTACTTGTAATTATCTTATTTGGTTCTAGAGGCTTTTGGTGGAGTAAGTTGACACAATTATAGGCCGAATAAAGTGAAGCTTAATAATACGAGAGAAAGAGAAAGCTGACAAACTAACTGAAAGTTTTGCAGTTCTGTCATACTTTTAGGTTTGTAAATTTTTCACTTACCACAAAGCTTTGTTTATTTGGCAGGTTTTTCAGCACATCCTTTTTAAGTCGCCTTAGCACAAAAGGTTTCATAATACGTTTGGCTCGCTGTATCTGTGTTTCCTGGAACTGTGTTACTTCCTCTTGATCGCCATCGTTCTTTCCCTTCTGCAAAATGGTGGCAGGTATTAACGATCCATTATCGAACCGTTAAAAAGAGTGTTTTCTTACCTTAACAAACAATGTTTTAATATCCTCAATGCTTTTGGCAAAAAATTTGGGCATAACAAAGCACAGCAGGGATATCAGCTCCAGCAAATTGTTTTGCAGCGGTGTGCCGGTGAGCAGTATCCGCCTGTCAGCATTGATGGTAATTAAGTTTGCGTAGCGTTGGGTGGTCATGTTCTTAAGCATGTGGGCCTCATCAAAGATAACATACTGCAGTTTGCAGACACGAAACATTTTCCTTTCCTCGGGCGTCGAGGCCACAATATGGTAACTGTAAGGGGGAGGCATTTCTTTCAGCACAACTGCAAACATTTAATCCATCCTAAATATACTTACGTAGTCAGCAGGACATCAAAACCAGTAAATCCATCCTTGGCAAATCGCACACGCATTCTTCTACGCTCGTCCTGCGAGCCATGATACTTTTCGACCACCAAGCTTGGACACCAACGGGCCATCTCGGCTTCCCAGTTATCCAGTGTGGAGGAGGGTACCACAATTAAGTGTGCCGCCTTGCTTAACCTATGCTCCTTGAGATAGGCCAAAAATGCAATTATTTGAATGGTCTTGCCCAGACCCATTTCATCAGCTAAAATGCCATTCATTTCCTGCTTATGCATTATGGTCAGCCAATTAAGACCAATGATCTGATAGTCAGCCAACTGCAAGCCGCTTCTAAGTATGTTCGGCTGCTCCACCATGCCAGCACCGTTTGAAATGGCCGTCTCCAGGCGATTCACCATATTGTTGCATTTGTTCAAAATGTTTGCCACCGTGTTCTGTTTGTTAATCAGCTCCTGGGCATAGTTGAGCAAGTCTCCCGACATCTTATTGCTCTCCAGTTTACTGCGCAACTCCGACCAATCTTTGAAGGGCCGCAGCTCCATAATTACGGATGCCTTTTTCTCCGACAACGTCTTCACCGATTGCAGTTCAATGATACTGGCCGTGTTCATAAATTGGAACACCTTCTTACGCTGGCCCGTCATTTTGCTCGACATCTCGGTGTCACTGTCATCGCTGTCATAGACCTGGTCCTTCGATTGCTTCACATCATCATCATCCTCAGAGTGTTCCACATCTGAGTAATTGCCAGATGATTTCGCCGGTGGTGCTGGTCGGACCGAGGTCGAACCATTTGAGCTGGGCTTTGCATTTGGAGCATGATAGGTATTCTTAGGCTTGCAGTGTTCCTTAAGATAGACTACAGAAGCAGCCACATCCCAATTTGTGCGCGATAAAGACTGCTGAATGGCCTGGGAATGGGGAGAAACAATACAAAATATTTACAAACAAATTGGCCATATAGCCGATTCGGTACCGGTACACGAATTTTAACCACAACCTTCCACAATTTCCCTTTTGGGGAACGCCACTGGCCGCGACAGCTGTTTTCTACACCGCGACGCGCGCTTCTCTCCCCCTCCCTTTAACCAACCCTACTTACCATGGTATCGTAATTCGGCGAAATTTTGGCCGCTGCCATATACCGCTCCTCCTTTTCCTTAACGGTGAGCTCTATTTTGGTCTTTTTGGGCGTCTGGCAGTCGGCACTATCGCTATCACTGTCCGCCAACACCTGAATGCGCTTCTTGCCGGGCACACGCTCTGCAATTACACCAAACAAATTAATATTAATTCGCCCCGCTCACCGAGCAGCTCTCGAGCTGCCGCGTACCCGTTTTGCTGGAGGATGCGGCGGAGGCCAATACAAGTGGCTTGTTAATGCGAAACTGCCGCAGATCACTTAAACTTGATTTCGCTGCGGGCGCGGGGCTGTCCGACATGGCTAGGAGAGGAGCTGGTTGGCTTTTAATTTACAATATAGTGTGATTAAATGTTTTAAATGGACTTGTGTGTTTCGCTCTCTTCCTTGCTGCAATTCGCTCCAGACTGACCGTATGACAGCCCGACTGTATAGTTATCGATAGTCGTTTTCGCAGTCGATACGCGACTAAACTGGCGAAATTGTATGAGTACGGGCACACTTCGGCGTGGCTAGCTGTGGTGGTGAATTATTGAATTATTGAAAGAAAAAAAAGGAAAAACGTTTAACCCGGTCCCAGCACAACTGAAAACTGGAGCAATCATGGCTGGCGGCAATACACCGCGTGTTATACAGGTGACCAACATTGCGCCGCAGGCCACCAAGGATCAGATGCAAACGCTCTTCGGGAATATTGGCAAAATCGAAGAGATTCGCCTGTACCCCACGATTCGAGATGTCTCCTGTCCCGTACAGTCGCGCATCTGCTATGTAAAGTATACGGAGACGACAAGTGTGCCGGTGGCTCAGCATTTGACCAATACCGTATTCATTGACCGGGCTCTGATAGTGATTCCTGTTCTGGCCATACCCGAGGAGTATCGGGCCCTGGAGATGCTTAAGAATGGGACGATAGTGCCGGGTCTGCAGAAACCGGACTCCAAGTTGCCGCCCGAGGTGATCAATCGCATTGAGGGTCAGTTGCCGCAGCAGGTGATCAAGACCTATGATCCCAAGCTGGTGGAATTCAATTTGCCGGAATATCCGGCGCTGCCCTCGTTCTATGATGCCCGCAAGATAGAGGAGATTCGACGCACCATCATTGTGTGCGATGTGAAGAACGAATGGCGGCTGGATGACCTCATGGATTGCTTCCAGCGGGCGGGCGAGGTGAAATATGCTCGCTGGGCGGAAAAGGATAATAAGACCTATTGCATGATTGAGTTCTGTGAGCAGACCAGCATTATACATGCCTTGCGCTTGCAGGGTCAGGAGTTCAAGGGCGGCTTTCTGAGTGTCTATCACTCAACGTACTCCATTACCAAACCGGAGGCCAAGTCCAATGAGGCCGCTCAGGCAGAAATTGAAGAGGCCATGACTATTGTCAAGGAGGCGCAGAGCATGATCTCGGCCGCCATCGATCCCGTCATTGGAATGCTGGCGAAGGATAAGCGTAGAAGATCACGTTCGCGTTCCCGATCTCGTGAGCGTCGTACCAGCCGCTCTCGCTCGCATCGCTCAACTTCGCGTAGGCGTTCACGACGCCGTTCTGGCTCTAGGGAACGACGCAGTGTCTCTCGCACCAGGCGTTCGCGGTCTCGCGGCGGCAAGCATTCATCGAGATCGCGCAGCAAGCGGTCCCGTTCCCGTCATCGCCGCAGCACCTCTCGCTCCCGACGATCACGCTCTCGTGGTGGTGGTGGTGGTGGTGGTGGCGGTGGAAGTAAACATTCACGCTCCTCCCGATCGCGTGGCAAGCGCTCGCGCTCCCGCCATCGTTCGCACTCTCGTCGTTCCCGCTCGCACGGAGTTGCTGGCGGCGGCGGCGGCGGCAGCAGCAAGCGTTCACGTTCCCGTGAGCGTTCTAAGAAATCACATCGCGAAAAGCGCACCTCCCGCTCCCCCAGATCACGCAGCAAACGCAGCTCTCCTTCACCCCAGCCCGTTTCCTCCAGCAGCAGCAAATCACGCAAAGAGCTGGCGACTAAATCAGCATCCTCTTCATCATTGCGACGACGTGAACGTTCCCGTTCACCTGACTCAAGAAAACTGAAGTCCATTTCCGAGGATTTAGAGGTGAAGAGCTCACGCTCCAGCGCCGATTCTAAGTCACGCAAATCGGTCAGCGTGGAGAAGTCTGACAACATGGATATATCTAATTCGCCATAGATTCAGGCTCAAAAACACACTCTATTTTATAAACTACCATTTTAAGTAATCCCATAAATATTTGTACCACATTTGAGATTGGAACCTTGCTCTGTACTCCATCAACCATGCTGTTCTAGTTTTCCCCCCCAAGTATAAAGTATCAAAAACAAAAACGAAGATTGAAAATGTAAAGTTTTTTGTTAAATGTTCGGGAAGAGCATCAAATTGGTTTGGAGCCAATTCTGAATTTCAGGCTAATCATTAACATGATTTGTAGACTGCACGAAATCGGCAAAGAGGGCTTCGGGTTTGGAAAACCCTGATCTTGCCTAAAAGTTTTTTTTTCCGAACTTTCCAAGAAATGGCAAAATAGCAATTTGTGTTAGGTAGAAAACCTTAAAATCTAAAGCCCGTCCTTAAGTATATTAACCTGATCTTTTCAGGTATTTTCACGGAAAGTAATTTTCCGTAACTTTGAAGCTACGCCATGCTTAAGAAATGCCGGGAACTCATATCTCTTCTAGGTTCGCCCTTAATTCCGGCGAATCTTAAACCTTAAAGCCTCCACTTAAGGATAATGTCCCAAATTTTGCTTAAATCTGTTTTGAAATATCATTTTTGCCGGCCTTTCTGTTCAGGAATCGTCCTTTACTTTGCCGAACCATAAGCCTGGAAACACTTCTTCAGTAAAAAGTCCCGGTTTGCCCTAAATTCTGCAAGGAAAGGTATTTTTTTAAAAAACTTTTTTGTTTTTAATGGTAGCGTCCTGCAATTTTCTATTTGTTTGTTTCACATGCTTTCACATAATTTTACAAGTTTTTGGCCAAATCGGATAACTATATTATATAGCTCCCATACGAACGATCGGTCGGATAATGGGAAAAAGAGTATTTTTTAAAAATATTTAAGCGAGCATTTGCAAGTGTATAAAAACTTCGGCACATTCGAAGTTAGCTTAGCTTTCTCGTTTTTTTTTACTTTTAAGGTGAGGAAGTTTGAAAATCCATAGGTCTAGGTATCCTATATACTATTTCAGTAAAATAAAGTTTTGACCTTTGAGTTCGAACACTTTATTCTGTATTATTTCTGGTTTTTTGAGATATTAAGCCACAGTTTATTTGTCATAGAAATCTTTCATGTGCCAAACTGTTTTTTAAATGTGAAAGTTTAGATTAAGCAGCAAGTGTGGTGCCTTATTACTAATTATTTTACAGACACCCTCGATTCCGTATGGTTCACCAACAAAATCCCTTAAACTTTTCGCTCAGTGCGAGAAACAGCTGCTGAGTTGCTTGTACAAAACTGCTTATTGCTATTGGCGGGGGGAGAGATTGTGGTTGTGAAAGCTTTTGTAAGCTTTCTCTACAAAATGTCGCCGGTATCGGCCATTGGTATTCAAGTTGTCTTCGACTCTCGTTGCCTGCAGTTGTATTCCACCTACAAGTTGTGTTAATTCCATTTTAATTCATTTTTAAAATTAAATAGTGAAACTTACCTAAAATGTCTGCAGTCACCAAAGGTAAATAAAGATAGCAAGCAATATAATTCCATGTTTATTCACATAATGTGGACTGTGGAATGCTTGTGGATTGTATTATATTGAACTTTGGACTTGTTGATGTCTTATCTGCATCATTTAACCCCCCGCACCACCACTCTAGCTCTGGTAGACACATATTAGACATGTAGACTTTGTACCTGTTGAGTAAAGAACCAGATTTGTTCAATTGATCGGATGTATCTCCATCTCTCGTTCTATAGGTATTTACATTGTGGCTGCCAAGCGTACGGCGTTTGGCACCTTCGGCGGCTCTTTGAAGGGTATTAACCAGACGGTGCTACAGACCACAGCTGCCAAGGCTGCTCTGGCCTCGGCGGGTCTTAAGGGCGAGCAAGTGGATACGGTTATTGTGGGCAATGTCATTGCGGTAAGTTGACCCTTACAGCAGCCAAGGACACTGACTTTAAATCCTCTCCATTAGTCATCCTCAACGGATGGTATTTATGTGGGTCGTCATGTGGGCCTTAATTGCGGCGTTCCCATCGAGAAACCAGCTTTGGGTGTCAATCGTTTGTGCGGTTCCGGTTTCCAGTCTATTGTGAATGGAGCACAGGATATTTTGGTGGGTGGCGCCAAGGTCGCGCTCACCGGCGGTGTGGAGAACATGTCCCAGAGTCCCTTTATAATGCGCAATATGCGGTTTGGCACCACATTGGGAGCCAACTACAATTTGGAGGATGCTTTATGGGCTGGTCTCACCGACACCTACTGCAAGCTGCCCATGGCAATGACCGCCGAAAATCTGGCCGATCAGTATAAGATTAGCCGCGAGCGTGTGGATGAATTCGCTTTGTTGTCGCAAAAGAACTGGGAGAAGGGTCAAAAGGAGGGTGCCTTCAATGCTGAGATAACTCCCATCAAACTGAAGGTCAAGGGCAAGGAGGTGGACTTTGCCGTTGATGAGCATCCACGTCCCAAGACAACCATAGAGGGATTGGCCAAGCTGCCGTCGTTGTTCAAAAAGAATGGAGTGGTGACCGCTGGCACAGCCTCGGGCATTTGTGACGGTGCTTCGTCTGTGATAGTTGCTTCCGAGGAGGCAATCAAAGAGTACAATCTTAAGCCGCTGGCTCGTCTGGTGGCCTTCTCCTTTGTGGGTTGTCCGCCTGAGATAATGGGCATTGGTCCTGTGCCCGCCATACAGAATGTGCTCAAGGTGTCCGGCAAGAAGCTGGAGGATATTGATCTGTTCGAGGTGGGTTGAGCTGTTAAGGATAGAATTTTTAATAGTTAATTTATTGGTTTTTTGTTTTTTCAAAGATCAACGAGGCTTTTGCTGCCCAGACCTTGGCCTGTGCTGATGCCTTGAAATTGGACATGTCTAAGTTGAATGTGAATGGCGGTGCCATTGCTTTGGGTCATCCACTGGGTGCCAGTGGCTCTCGTATTACTGGTCATTTGGTCCATGAATTGCAGTAAGTACAAACACTTAGTGAGAAATTTCCAATGAATGAAGATGTTAGCAACAAAAGGTAGAAGGGTTAGAGGGAAAGGACTGCTTTTTTTTTTAAACCAGTTGACGACTCCAGCGGGCGATTGCCTTGGCACTATAGGAAAGTAGGAAATAGGATCAAAAAATCCAATGAAAACCCGTTTCACTTTCAAGAGTATTAAACACGAATGGTTTTCAAAAAATCAAGCTGTAGCAGTTTTTCAGGAATCATGTCGAGCATGGAATTGTGGTCCCAATATAGTTTTAACAGAAATATGTTGCTGAATGAACTTTTGCAGTTTAAGACTTATTTTTGATCACATTTCACTTTTATGCTTTGCAGGCGCAAGAAACTGAAATATGCCATCGGATCCGCCTGCATTGGCGGTGGTCAAGGCATTGCCCTGCTCCTTGAGGCTGTCTAAAACTAAGCCAAAGCCTTCCACCACCTGCCTGCATTTACATGTTTAGTGTTAAGTTGAAAAATAAACTTACAAGTAGAAACCATCCGTTTGTACAATTTATTTAAACTTTGTTTTGCTTTTTTGCGAATGGAAGGTTTGTAATGTATTCTTCTTTAATTATTATTATTTAGCTTTCTACAAGAAAGACAACAATATCTGAATGTGTGTGGTGCTACACTATTAAAAAATTGGGGAAAGGCTTCCTTAATCTCTTCAATAACAATGTTTTTGTTGTTCAGTTCGTTTGGGCGCTGGTGGAGAAGAGCGCCAAGGCACCACTAGCAATGCCAATGGAGAAGATATAGTTGATGAACGGCGTGGAGTTCTTCAGTATGAAAAAGCTAATGAAGATGATGATGGCCAGGAACAGGGCATTGTTATAGAAAATGGAATAGGTGGTGGCCTCATAGTCAGCCACTTCGTTCTTCTTCCACAAAATGCGCTCGTCCTTCTCCTTGCGGGTGACCTTCTTGTCATCGCCCAGTTGACGATTCACCTCACGGGTCACCGCCTCCTCGCGACGTCCGGCAATTTTGTGCTTCAGCTGGAATTTGATGTTCTTGTAGGCGGTGGCCATCAGATAGGTGCTGGCGGCAGTGACCAAAACAAACAGAATGGAGCTGGGCCACAGGTCCATGTTGTGTATGCGCCAGAAGAGCCCTGTTTCAAAAAAAGAGGATGAGTTTCATTCATGAACGGAGTGTCAACGTGTCACTTCTCTTACAAATGGGCACGGCGGACACTATGAAGGCATTTCCGTAAAAGAGAGCTGAGGATTTCGTGCTCACGTTGCGGCTGAAATCCTGCAGCAGCAGCTCCTCCTCCTTGGTGAAACCAGAAGATTGCACTTTCTGTTGTTTGCCGGAACCCATTATTGTATAGTTTTGTGTATTTCTGTGATTAAACCGCACGCAACCAGTGAAAGTTGGACGCAACGCAAGCAAAGACTGAAAACTAAAACGAAGTGTGCGGCGAAACACGAATGCAGAGAGGTGACGTGTAAACGTCAGAATCAGAGTTGCTACGACTAAAGCGCCCTCTGGCTTGCTAGAGTTGCTGTACTTCAACCAGAAGAGAGCTGCCAGATAGTTTAGAGCTGTCCAGCTGAGCGCAATATTTCAAATCGCTCAAGTCGGTATACAATTTTTATTCAGGCCAAAACTGAGAGGAGTTTTCAAAAAATGAGCTGATTGCCGAATTAAATGTACTCAATATTTTTAACTTTAATACGAATGGATAAAACGCATAATAATGTACCTAATGACCCAGCGTATGCTGTAGAGCAGATTATATACTTGGTTTCTTCCCAACACTTCCTTTAACTGAAATATTGGCCCAGAAAACTACTTTCTGTTTTTTTTTTAAAACGTTGGCAATTCCCATAGCATAATATACTAAATTCAATTGTATGATAAGTTTGACTTTATTGCAGACAAATTCAGCTTACAGATAATTTTTTTAACTACACTGACTTAACTATTTTGTTCTTTGCTATTTTTCTTAAGTTTCATTATGTTGGACAGCAAGCTTAAAGAATTATTTTTAAATAATTAAAGGACATATTTGTATTAACTCAAGGACTAACTTTCTCCGAAAATTGCTAACCCATGAAGAAAGCTTAAGCACTGCGTTATTAACTCAAAAAGCAAACCTGATCAAATTAAGAAAATATCGCACAAAATCCGTAGCTCGTGTTGGGCGCGTACTCAGTGAACGATATCGTCAAAAAGTTCCATCACTAATACACACAATTCAGTCCATCTCAATTAGACATATTTCCAAATTTGTTTTGGATTTTGGTATTTTACAGCAATTCAAATGGAAATGCAAGAAAACTCTCCCATTGAAGATGATGATGACGACGACAACCAAGAGGATGATGTGTTTCACTTTGAGAGCGAACATTTGGCCCTGCGTGGTAATCAGTGTTATGCCAACCTACTGCGCACCATAGCCATCCTGCAGGCGCAACGTATCCGTGTCCATCAAGAGATTGACGAGCTGGAAGTGACACAGAAACTGTATTTGAATAATCCTCAACTTTTGCTTTACAAATTGCGGCACAATCAGCCAGTCATATCGGATAACTATATGACCACGGCCACGCTGCCAGAATTGCCCACGCTGGCAACGGGGCAGGACGAGTCGCCAGCCTCGGTGCAATTATCGACACCCACATCGACATCTTCCAACGGAAAACTTTATTCTCAACGCTTGTGGACCAACGAAGAGCAGCGCCATCTGGAACAGCTGCTTATGGAATATCCCCCCGAAGAAGTCGAAATGCGACGTTTTGGCAAAATAGCCAAAGCTTTGGGCAATCGCACTGCCCAGCAGGTGTTCAGTCGTGTGCAGAAATATTTCCAAAAATTGCACGATGCGGGCATGCCGGTGCCCGGTCGCATACCCAAGCATCGCAGGCCGGGATTGAGTAAGCCCAAGTTTAATATACGCAGATCCACTTTCTTTCCCGCTCAAAATATCTCCTTGCAAATGCCCGAAGATGATTTTATAATGGATGAAATGCAGGCCGTTAAGGTAGAACCCAAGAGCGAGCCGGAGGCCGATTCGACGGAGTCGGAACTGAAGCGTAAGCAGCAGCTGCAAGTGAAGCTGCTAACAGCCATACGCGATGAGAAGGTTCTACTGAATGAGGGCTATAATCCTGATCCTTTGGCAGCCAAATGTTCGGATTGCGAAGCGGCCTCAGTGATGCGAGGTCATTGGCGCTGTCAAAGTTGTTTTTGTTCCCTAAATCTATGTGGCGATTGTCTGGCAGATCAATTGATACATGAACGCTTCGAGCATATCAGTCATGATGTGGTTTTGGATCAGGAAGATACTTAATTGCTTTAATTAATAAAAAATATACAAAAATTAAACGTGTTCAGTTCTTGGCCTTTTTCTTAAGGCTGTCCAGATAAAGACCCAAACCTTTCTGCACGGCTGGCTGATTGACGAAAAACAGAAACTTTTCCAAATCCTGAACACGTTCGTTTTCCAGCTGCTTCAAATCAGCCATACGGAACTGTTGTTTGGTCAAAGCACGGGCCAGGGGATTGACCTTGGCAAATGTTTGTATGAAAGCGGAGCACTTCTGCAACGTCTCCTCCTTGTTGTCGGCAATTTCATCAATCAAGCCCACCTGTAGAGCTTCCTCAGTGCTAAACATGCGCCCCTGGTTCAAGGCGCGCTCGGCCACACGTCGTGGCAGTACACTTAGAAACGAGGACATAAACCACGTGGGAGCCACAATGCCCAATTGTGTTTCGTTTAGGCCAATAGTGAACTTGGGCACCATTACGCGGTACTCACAGGCAGTGGCAAGTAGACAACCCCCGGCCGGGGCGTGGCCCTGGAAAATTACAATTTATCAATTTCTGTTGAGACAAAAGCCATTACCTACATTGATGGCCGCTGCTGTGGGAACACTGCTGCCATACAAAGCCAGCCACACATCCTGTAGGGTGGTCCAAAAAGCACGAATTCTCTCCTTATCCGGCTTATACATCTCCAGTATATCCAGACCCGCTGAAAAGATGGTGGGATTCGCCTAGACGAAGGGGTATCAATCAATGCAGGAAGAGAGTGGGAAGCAAGGACTCACCGAAGTCAGTATGAGACCGCGACTCTTGTTGCCATCGATTTCATCAATGGATGCATGCAGATCCTTGAGCAATTCCAAATTTAGACCATTTACAGGCGGCCGGCACATGGTTAGTGTGGCTATACCAGTCTTATCATTGACCTCCACTGTCGTCAGCTTCGTAGTGGTGGACATCAAGCGGCTGGAGCAACTACGCGCTAAGCCGAATAACAGTTGGGTGCGCAACATCTTTAGTCTGAAAAGAAATCCAAGAAATCAAAATAGTGCAACAAGTGACCTTTGGACTGAATGCATTAAGGTGCTTGCATCTTGAGAGTAAGTTGTGTTTCAAGAATTTCAACAGGTGAAACGATTGTTGTTGATGAAAATTACTTAATAATTGTGAATAGAACTTACGTTTTTGTTGGTAAATTTATATAAAAGTAGAAATATTTTAAAAGTAGATCAGTTTGTTGACAGTGTGACCAGCGCAAGTGAGCAACCAGCCGAAGATTCAGAGCTAGGGATGGGTAAAAGTTGACTATTTTATGCACGACTTAAGCAGATATGAATCGGTAAAGCTCCTCAAGAATCGAGAAGGCGAGCAAGTTCCCAAAAATTCGACAATTTGTTAAGTCATTAGTTAAGATATGACACGTTCGCTTCTTTATATGTACAGTATGCCGTAGGCTAGCTGAGAGTGATTTGAAAGAAAATACGATAGAGTCACGACCAGACTAGCGATATGATTAATCTAATGAAACTGTAGTTTTTGATGGAAAAAAGCTAAATGCGCATCCCTAGTGATAGTGCAAGCTTTTGAACAGCTGATAACGATTTATCGAAGGCACACACAGATCGAGGTGGGTCGTTACGAAGGTCGAAGGTGAATCCTGCCTGAAAGGGACTTTAAATGAGACGCACAGTATCTTGTCGCATTGGCATTTACTTGCAAATAAGCTATGTTAGTTAAGCCATTATACAATATAATCATTGAATGCAGCTTAAAACTTTTGGGCATCCTTAAGTGTATAAAGGGAAATGTCTCCAGAGGCCAGCGACAAGTCAGCCAAACTCTGATTGGGACGACGGGGTATACGTGAGACGGCGGCAGTTGCATCCTGTGGCATTTTCATTTTACCATCATGACGTAGGACCGTAGGCTGGACGGCTGCATTTAAATATTTTTGAATTTTCGGTACATTGGGCATGGGCATGGGCGTACGCTCATCGATCACCTGGAAAAGCATTGAAGAATATGGTTAATAGAAAACAGAATAATTGCTCATTTCCAAATATAACCTACATGCTTAATCTCTGACGATATATAGGCCTTTTTGGGCAACAGACGGGCTGTACCGGAAACACCATCAATAAGCCGCTTCTCAAAGGCTTTGGGATTGCCCCCGCTGGCTGCAATCTGCTTCATCATCAGTTGACACAAACGTGACTCCTGCTCCAGCTCGGCATTGGCCAAAGAGCCCAGGTCAGCATTGGTCGCACGGAATTGGCTCATCAGTGGTGCGGTGCCTGATTTCTGGGTGTATGTGCGTATGGGACTGATGATATTATCATAGGGATGCTTTATCCGCATTTCATAACGCTTCTGAATGGCCGAGTTGGTGGGCGTATCGAAGAATTTCTTCTTGGGTAGCGTCATATTAATGGCAAAGCGGGAGGGTATGGGTATGGGATTCGCTGGGGCAGGTGAGGAGTTAGTTACGGGCGGGCGAGTGGCCATAGGCGAGGACTTAGTGGGCGACAACACGAAGGTTTGCTGCTTGACCAGCGGCGGCTGGGACGTTTCGATTGGAGCAGCAGCCATATATTCTTTTCCCTTCTGCAGCATATACTCCATTTCCTCCATGGTATCATTAAAGTGCATTGATTTGTTCTCTTTGTTGTCTTCCTCGGAAGATAACTCATTTTTAATGGGCAGCTCCTCCAGCTCCAGTTCGTCCTCATCGGATGACAGCTCTATGATGGTCTCATCCTCGATATCCTCAGCTTCTTGCTGTGTTAGCTCTTTGATTAGTTCTTGCTCTTCTGCTTGGGACATGCCCAGTGGTGGTTTGGCCTTTCTGATGGCTCTGAATAATAAATCATCCACATTTATTTCCTTGTCGCCCAATGAACTATCCGTGGCGGTTTCATAGCAACTGGAACCGACACTTGATTTTGGGTTCAATGCACTTTGAAAACTCATTAAGGACGAGACATTGGTGGCATCCGTTTCATTAGCCTCTATAATGGTAGAGGGGCGCATAAGACCCACCATTTTGACCGGGGAAGTCTTGGCCAGGACTCTGGGATGGTCGTATAGCGACATGTCCGCTTCATTGTCCCAAAAACGAGAGGGAGCCTCAATATCCTCCAATTGGGTGCATTCCACTCCCTTAACTGGACTCTCTTCATCGAGCAACACATCCGTATCGATCTCAGCGATGAGACGATTCAAGGAATCCATTTCCAATCTATCTTTAGATTCATTTCTTTCCTTGGCTTGGGCCAGAACCTGAGTCTTATTGTCAGTATGCAGATATTGGAATAAAGTGCTATCCGGATCGGATCCAGACTTATCGCACATGCGTTCCATGGTACAGAAGGTATCATCCACATCGACTGTGGTCCCATCCAAGCCAGCATTCAACTGGCAAATGGTGTCCTCCGGCAGATGGATTCTGCTGGCAGAGGCGGACGGCGGTTTGGCCTGGGCCTTTGGTCTCTGCAGATCCTCATCTATGTCCAGGCTATAGCGTTGTTCGGGTTTAGCCATTTTTGGCTTGATTAGTGGCGGACTGGAAAAAATGGAGTGTTGTTCAGAAAGGTTTTCGGTTTCTGTTTTGCTAGGTGACACATGCTACAAATCTATCAAGTTCTATACTCTAGGGGCAAGGGGTCAAGTATATACACAAGTATTTACCCCTGTAACAGATATGTACGCAGTTGTTGACGCCAAGCCTCACAGTCCTGAAACTTTCCCAAGCCGGACATTTCGGTGTCGCTGTCGCCGCAGCTGCGTTAGTGCGAGAGTGTGTGTGTGTGTGACTGAGTTTGAGATCCTTTCACACACACAAACAAATTGCAGGCAACCACCTATCACCAAGCCAATTGAACAATTCGAAGTTCGTTTAAGATCACCCACTTACTACTCACTTGTTGGTGTAATTAACAGCCTAAATTTTGTTACAATTAATATTAATGCTGCTCTTTCTCCAAATGCTATTTTGGGTATCGACGCTTTGTGATCGTCGGGTATTTTTGAAAGCCGATACTTTCCATGTCAACCAGGGCTGCACTGCAGTAAGTAGTTAAGTATGGACTAGAGGTGAGCGAGTGACTTGAATATGAATGTCTCACGGTGTGATCGTGAGCAAACACAGAAATTCGTGCGTGAGCATCCGTGTGAATTATATACGGAGTGAATAAAGGTTATGCAGTATTCGCGATTTTTTATCCGCTGTCTTGTTGTGTGCATCACCAATTAGTTTACTTATGTTAGATGGTCATTTTATATTGCTTTCCCAGTCCACGAATATTTAATACAGTACAACTTTGTATTTAAAATTAATATTTAATTACTTCTAAATAATTGGCTTAATTTTAATTACATTTAATTGATCCGTGGAGCTCACGTCGAGCTCTGTTTATAGTTTTTGATATTAAGAATTTTCTTGCCGCACATGGCACAAATGGCCTTTTTATAAGCGCACGCCTGGCAGTAGTGAGCTCCCATTTGATGTACCTTTTGTCTGCAAATGCTGTAAATGATTTACATTAATATTAAGGTATAAATAGATTTTCGTGCCATTCTCACCGGCATGGTGCCAATGTGGCGATGGGATTGAAACGCTCCCGGGCCGATGATAAGGCTTTGTTTTCATTAATTTTGCGCCCACCGGCTGGAGCATTACTGGTGCGCCAGGGATTAAGGGCTGAGACTTTTGATAGCTTGGACTCGCATTTTTCACAAACCATTGTTAATTTTAATAGTAAAGTTGTTTTGTTGTTACACGAGAGCTAGTGTGACCGAATTCAGAAATGCCAACAATCGAGCAGCTGTTTAGAAATGAGAGGCAAAAATCTATCGGTAATAACAATAATCAATAACAAGTTCATCCGCACAGCGAAATGTCCACAAAAAAACCGGAAAACATCAGGTAATAAATTAGATTTCCACTTTTAAATGGTATCACACTGATATTTTGTTTTTGCGGCAGAGAGCAGCTAATAGAGGCAGTGGTTAAAAAGCGTACGGCTCTGGCTCGAGCCCATCAAATAGTGGTCAGACTTTTGGAGCCAAGCATCCTGGAGGATGAGTTCCTTGACTTGGTACTTGAATGCTTTGGTTCAAAAGTATGATTTAATCTGTAAACTTATAGAATTAATGATCTCATCTATTTACAGCTCTGGGGAATAGACCCTCCAAACTATGTGGATGTGGTGGAGGAGCGTTCAATCAACCAGATCTGTGGTTATCCCCTCTGTGCCAACGAATTGAAAAAGTATTTATCCAATTGATTTCTTGGCCAGTTGCCCAAAAACTTAATTTCTCTCATTTTTTGCAGCATTCCTTTACAGAAATACCAAATATCCAGCCGACAGAATAAAGTCTATGACATCACAGAACGCAAGAAATTTTGCTCGGGTTACTGCTTCAAGGCCTCGGAGTATATCAAAACGCAGGTGCCCAACTCGCCAATGTGGTTGCGTGATCAGGAGACCAAACCGAAATTTAAACTTTTACCTAAAAGTTAAATGCTCTTATTTTTATTTGGAATATAATAAAATAGGGGAATTGGCCTTTCCATTACATTTTCAAGAGTTTTCGTTGTGGAATTGGGTTAAAATTAAATGAAGGAATTAATTAAAATTAAATCATTATTATGTTGTCTCGCTCCAGCGTTAAATCAGCCTCACGTTTGGCATCCTCCTCAGACCATTCACCGCACTTGCTGAGCACATCCGTTTCGCGTGGTGGTTCGGTCTAAAAATGCATTTAACATGAGAGAAGTTTTACAGCAATTGGTTGGCCCTTACCTCTTTATCGTGGGCGGCCAGTTTGGTAAACATATTGGCATATAGCTTCTTTTCTTTGTCCTTGGTCTCCTTGATCTTTTGTTTACAGATCACAACATGATTGGCCGCAGCCTTGTTGCCTGGTTCCAGTTGGATGACCTAATTAGGGGAACAATGGTTTGATTTTCACTCTATTTCACAATGTTACATTTCTCTCACCTTTTGAAAATCTTCCAAGGCATCTTCCAGCTCATTGATGACCAGGTTGCATTGTCCACGACGATACAACGCCTTCACATTATTAGCATCCAAGGCGAGCACAGCATTACACTAGAAAGGTATTTCCGATTGTTGATGAAAATGTAAAAATAATTATGATATGCCCACCTCCTGTTTGGCCTCGAAATTATCATTGGATTTCTGATGGCACAGCGCTATGTTGCTGTGTGTGGCCACTTTGAGTTTCTTCACCTCCTCATTGGTATCGGCGGTGTTGGGCAGCAGATTCTTACATTTCGTATACATCTTAATGGCTAGTGCCCAATTCTCTTTCTTAAAATAGTTGGTGCCCTTCTCCTTGTAGACTTTTGCCTCATCAATGCGTTCGTTATCACTTAATTTCCACTCCTCCAGTCCCTTGCCACAATCGACCAATTTCACCGTGTACTCAACGGTGGCATTTGGGGGAATATTAAAGGTATCATTACCCAGGGATCCAAAGGCATATTTGGCTTGGATTTTGATTCTGTGATGAATGAAATGAAAATGGTAATCATCATTTCTATAAATGGTTGCGATTTGTTATTACTTGGAGGTCTCGCCTATGTTCATCTTCTCTAAGGCGATTTCCAGACCCTCTACGAGATTAACGGCACTGCCCTCGCCATAATCAAATTCTACATCACGTTCCTCAAAGACTTCTCCAGCAAATATTCCACAAATGTGAGCTGAAGTTTGAGAGTTTATGGGAAAATTTTGAATTTAACCGCAATAGCAAAAAGTGAGAGATAAGTGGTTTACCCTTGACAAAGGCACCATCGCTGGGTGTACGCTTTTTGTCGCTCTGTTCCAGAATGGTACGCTCAATGCTGCCATCTTGATTTGGACTAAGATCCTCGCCCTTCCAGCCAAGCATCTCGAGCTAAAGAGAACAGGCGTTAAAGCGTTACAGTTAAATTTGGGAGCCTCTCCCTGCGGACAAGGGTTAACTAAGAACAATTACCTCAAATATCAGTGTGGAATCTGGTGGTATGCTTGGTGGACTGCCGGCAGCCCCATAGGCATAGTTCGGTGCACACGTGAGAAAGCAGCGTTCCCCCAATTTCATTGTGGCAATTCCCATATCAAATGCTTTGATAACACGACCTGCAAAAGGAAAGTTGAAAGCACACCACAAGAAATGAGTTCGGAATGTTCTGGAAACCCCTCACCCCCTCTCTCCACACACGCTTACCCTTTCCCAGCTCGAATTCAAACGGCTCATTGCGACTCACGCTGGAATCAAATTCTGTGCCATCGACCAATCTTCCGGTATAATGCAAGGATACCTTGCAGCCGTTGATAGGCGTGCTGGTACCGGTGCCTTCCTTAAGGATCTCCTTGAGAACACCGCCATCACCAGACAAATCGATTTTCTTAATATCTTCCGGCATTTCTAATGTGTGTTTCTTTTCGTTTTTTTTCTTGCACAGAGAAATGTTGAAGAGGCACAGAGGTTGCTGTGTCACAGAGTAATTACAGTAGAGGCAAAGGTTGCTGCGACGATTTTATCGCTGCCGCTGTTAATGATTCTAGAGAATTCAGGATCTTGGTTTCCTATACTAGATGATTTGTTAGTAATTCAAGTTGGTTATCTTTTTAATTGAAGGTTTACAGACTGAATGCCGAGCAGAGCACGTTATAGTAACAGAGACGCCAGCAGCGCAGCCTATGTTAGTCTAGCAGGGTTGCT
Organism: Lordiphosa andalusiaca; assembly: GCA_035044965.1. NCBI lineage: Eukaryota > Metazoa > Arthropoda > Insecta > Diptera > Drosophilidae > Lordiphosa > Lordiphosa andalusiaca. The sequence goes on along the minus strand of JAWNNM010003326.1, from coordinate 2,894,553 downwards.
TTGTCGATAAATAGTTCGCGGCATTTACTCTTTTCAAAATGAACAGTTTTCCCCGATACAAAAAGATCTAGCAAAATAGCTGGAAATACATGCTGAAGAAAAAGGTTCCGTGTAAAGAGTCTCGGCATTTTACGACTTCGTAAAGGAAATTAATCGTATGTCAAGTTGTCAAATGCCAAAAAAGTCCTTATATTTGCATAAATAGAAGCCTAGCCTCACATTTTAAATTTCAGTCACTTTTGTAAGCCTTGGTAGAGGTCTTACGATTAATTTGTATACTCAATGTGGTCAATACGGCTATTGAACTAGTTTACGAAGAGTTTGTATGATTTTTGATTAAATGTTATATTTATAGAGAGGGAGAAATATATTTTTTTAATATGGCAAGAGTGTTTTCTAATTTCTTCAGTGGGATTGGATAAAGCATATTTGCTTGTTCCTTATAGAGGTCTAAGCAGCTGAACCCATCTTCACGAAATATTCTCACCATAACCGTTTCGAAAGCGGTTAAAAACGGTTGTAAGCAGAGCTGCAAACCAAAAAAATAGTCGGATCTCCGCTCACCGGTTCGATCCCAAATTAACGTATGGTTAAGGTTCGGAAATATAAGGTTCGAGGTTTTTGGGAGAAGGTTTTGGTTTGAACCTTGGTTCAGTCCATGCTTTATACAACATTACTAATTATTGGCTTGTATGTGTTTTAAAAACAGCATTCTACACTTAAAACACCAGAAATTGTATGGGAACCGAGTGGTTATTGGATCGGAATTGGTTGGTATAAAACATGGAAATATTCAATATATAATTTACGGTTTAGTGAAATTCCATTTCGTGGTTTACATAGAAAAAAAATTACCAAAATAATGTTAGACTCTTGCATTTGAGAATTATTCAAGAAGCTTAAGAGTCTCCTCGACTTTAAAAACAAAGACTGTTATGGGTAGTGATTTGATAAGGAAATCCGAATTCCGGTTTCGAACCGGTTCGGTTCAAAACCGGTTTGCAGCCCCGGTTATAAGTGGTTCACAGTGAGTAAAGTGAAAATGGAATTTGGTCTGTAGGTTAGTAAGTTGGAGTTGGATTTTTAACTGGCTTACATGTAAACCATATAGTAACCATACATATATCAGAAGCTATTTAAGCTATGAACTTGCAATTTCCTGTGTAGGATGGTAATAGAAGTTGGATATTTTACTGATTCAGAACCGGTTCAATAGTGGTTCAGAGCTATATCTCAGAAGGTATTCAAGCTACGAACTTGAAATATGTTTTGTCGGTTGGTAATATGGAGTTGAATATTTTGCTGATTCAGAACCGGGTTTGAACCGGTTAAAAAGTGGAACCGTTTCAAAAGGGAACCATTGAACCATTTCTCCGAAGTTATTTTAGCTCCGAAATAGGGAGTTGGATGTCTTACCGAGTTCAAACCGGTTCAAAAGTGCTTCAAAGCAATATCTCAGACGTTTTAGTTACCATTTTGCCCGCTTTCAGCTCACATCAGACCACAGTGCAACAATTTTTGTTAGCCTGTCGCTTTTGTACGTTCGTCGTGGTTTTAGCTGCTGGCTCTGCTCTCCACCCTCCTGACCATAGAGTTTCTTGTCTCTTTGCATTTTGTACCGCGCAGTTGCTGTGGCTCTCTGTTCGTGTGTGTGGGTGTATGAAGGTGTGTGTGTATTGTTTGTATTATTTGTTGTTCGTCAGCAGCAACAACAATAAAAAGTTGCCTGCTGGCAGCTGTTCGTACTCTCTGTTGTGTATGAGTGTGTGTGCGAGAGCACAGTTTTGTGCGTTGTTCTCTGTTTGCCTTTGCCTGCTCAAAGTTGTTGTTGTTGTTGTTGTTGCTGCCGTTGTTGTGTTCTACTGTAGCTGATAGATACTTTTTGCCCATGGCTCTCGTGCGACTGTGTGTTTTCAGTCGCTTTCGTTGCTTGAACGTGAAACATACGACACACACAAAATAAAATTAAATCGAAATCGAAATTGAAAAACTCAACCATTTTTGTACGTTACGTCAGTGCCAGTTGTCCCCGTCGTCGTCAATGTTGTCGCTGCGATAAAAACTGATATTTTGGCGCGGTTTTTTTCGTGATTTGAAAACCGCGCTTTCAAACGGTTTTTCAAATTAAACGCATTCTGTGTACACCAAAAATAAAGGTAAAATAAACAATGAAATTGTTTCAAATATCAACACGGCAACAACAAGAAAAATTCTATGCCATATTGTTGCTCGTGTGTTTGTGTGTGTGTGCAAGTGCTTGTGTGCGTTGTTGTTGTTCTATCTAACAAAGTTATTGCTGTCATTGGTCTGTGGAGGGCGGTGGAGGGGGGCCAAAGGCAACCGGGGATTTTCTGCAAGTTTTGTGTGTGTTTTGTTAGCTTTAGAAATATTTTTTTTTTGTATTTTGCTGTTTTCTGTTTTCTTGTTTTGGCACGTTGGCTGTAGCTGTACTTTTTGTGTGTTGTTTGTATGTATGTATGTATGGCTGGGCGTGTGTATGTATATTTATGTTAAATAGACGTAATACAATAAATATTGCCTGGCCAAGTTAGTTTTCTTCTGTTTGCCCCCCTCTCTCTGGCCCACTGAGTGCGAGCAAACAAAACTAACGACAAAAACAACAAATGACGAACGTTCCATTGTGCGAGTAGAACCAAAAACACGCGCGCAGTGTTCAATGATAATGAAGTTGACTTGATAATAATCATGACGACAAAACAACACAACATTACTAGGGCACAGTGGGCTGAGAATAGTGTATAACCCAGAAAAGATCGTTTTCGATCAAATCATGCGGAATCGGAATTGTTAACGGCAACAGCCGTTTTCGAAAATCGATTTCAATCGTTTCTGTACAATTAGACCTTTTCCAAATCCGATCAATCGAATTCGGAAATGGGAACAAGCTCGTATATGTACTGTTCACAGGCTCGAACCAAAATTAACCAATGGTTAAGGTTCGGAAATTTAAGGTTCGAGGTTTTTGGCAGAAGGTTTTGGATGACCAATGAAATGTTATATTCTATCTTTTGAGAATTATTTATTATTTATCGAAGGGCTTAAAAATTAGAAGCTACTGTTGGTGGAGATTTAAAAAGTAAGTCTAAACGTTTTTGTAGGTGTTTTATTCCATTTTCCTGCCCATTTTAGGTGTCGTTCGCACTAAACCATATAACAGATGAAGTCGCTGGACTGAAGGTAAACGAACCGATATTTTAGGTTCGGAACAGTTTCGGGGATAGCTTCAATTTCTAAAGAGTTTCAGTTCAAGGTTCGGTTCACAGTGAAAAAAACTTCGGAGTTACAGGTTCGAGACGGTTCAAAACCAATAGGATTCACTGTAATGGCAAATCTCGTCAGTATTCTACACATGAAAGAGCTTATTATAAATACCCATCGCTTCCGATTCTTCTTCTGCTAAAAAGCTTTGGTCGACTTGTGGATATATGAATATTCAAGAACTTTTCTTCTTAGTTCAGTTGTTGCGGGCTCTTTTATAGTAGTCATAGTACTTCTTATAATACTATAAATATAAACTATAGCTATAAATAACCAATAGAATATTGATTACAATATAAAATAAATTTTTTTTTGTGTCTTACTATCTAAGTATATTGATGCTGCATACCTTTCAAAATCTGCAGGGGGTTCGAATTCAAAATTCCACAAATTTCCTTTTATTTACGGTCAATTTGAAAGGACTGGTAAAAATTCTCGTCTTTGTGGGTGTTAGGAGGACGGTTCTGTGTTACCAAATCTTTAACCGTTAGACCTATTTCATTACCATCAGACTTTACAAAGCCCTTTTGTTTCTTTTCTTTTCTGGCTTACTTGTTTTTGAAGATATCCTTTTCTGATGTTTTTAAACATGACTTCAAACTCATAATATACCGAATCCATATGTGAATTTTAAAACGCATCTTGACTTATTGTATAAGTTTTTTTATATCTGACTTACGTGATTTTGAGGAATCCTAAAAACTCGAACTAAAATGGTTCTAAAGGGTTCGGCTTAGGATCGGATTGCAGCCTTAATTATTATGTAAATGTATAAACGACCAAAACCTCAGGGCTTGGATACATGAGTAAGATTGGCTTTTATATTTATTATAGTCCAAGTTTTGGATATTTTAGCAGCTAAATTGCACAGAACTTTTTGTAGAAAGGTCCTTTGTCTATTGATCAAATTAAAGGAATTTGGTTTTTGGCCTGCTTGTCATAAATTTTTCACACCAGCTTAGCCCACTGTGCGCACGTTGGTTTTGTGCGAAAACTGCTCGGGGTGCCGCAAGGTGGCCTGAAAGTGGCGGGAAAACTGTCAGAGATTTTAAAAACTAAGAGAGAGATTTAGAGAGAGCAACTGTAAAAACAACCAAGTGTTTTGCTTGGACTTAAAAACAGGTAGCAAAATTAGAAACTGAATACGATTCGTTTAACAAATACTGTGAGTCTTACCTCAATTCACTCACACTCAGTCGCTGTTGTTGCTGTTGTGCAGCAGCCATTGCAAGGGCAGCAGCCAACGGCAATAGCAATGTATTCTCCGTTATCAGGCAAAGCTTTCAAGTTGTGGGCCGATTAAAGCAACAACAACAAAGCGGAAAAGAACTTGAAACAATAACAACAGCCGAATTGCCTGTTATTTTTATGGCTGCTGTTGTTGTTGTTGCTGTTGTGGCTATAATAATATGAAAAGTAAACAAAGTTGCTGCTGTCGTTGTCAACGTCGCGTCGCACTGCTTTGCTTTAGTTCGCATTGCCTTTTGCTTTTGCAAAACTGTACTGGAAATCAACCATCAACCATAATGTTTTATTAAGTTTCACAAAATATATAGGAACGGCAACAGCAACAGCAACAACAACAACGTCGACCACAGCAACAAGAGCAAAAAGCTTTCGTTGTTTTCGTCGTCGTGCTGAGACAGCAGTGAGCCAACACACAAGCAAACAAACATGAGACGAAATCGAAATGAACCTAGAGAATGAGGCGGGGTTCGGGTGTGAGGAGCGGGTCATTTCTTTTGTTATTACAACAATTCGATTGTAAGGTTTTTAAAAAAACAAGCTAGTACTAGAAGTTCTTGAAAGGAATTTAGTATTTCCATATTATTGAAGTGGACTGTTTTCAATAGTGTGGGTAAGGCTAATAAAAATTCGATCAACCAAACTAGTGTAAGGTTTAGGATTTTTTGCTTGAAAGATATATGTAATTGTAATTGGTATTTATTTAAATATGTATATTTTTGTCCCTTAATAGTTTCAAAATCGAAATGGAACCTGATTTTTGTAACGGCTACCAAAATAAAAATTTATTTGGATTTCGGTTTGTTTCGGTTATACTGGTCAAAAATAACAGTTGTTGTTGTTCTACAAATCACTTTCGTCCCAATATCGACACAATTCCCATCAGTTTGGACCGACTGCAATATAAAAAATTTGGATAATGCTTGGGCTGAACCAAGGTTTGAACCAAAACCATCGCCCAAAAACCTTGAACCTCAAATTTTCGAGCCTTAACCCTTGGTAAACTATTATTCGAGCCCGCAAACCGGAGCACCAACAACAATTTCAATTTATATTTTCTCCAGGCCAATCCTCAAGCAAAACTTAAGAGGTTTTCCATGTAAAAGGCCTATAAAAATGTAAAAAACACCCCCAAATTAAGGTCGTGACAAAAAACGTCCTATAATATGTAATTGATGTAAATGGAAATATGTCTTAAATATGCATTTCAAATTAAAATGTCTTACACAGAAAAAATAATCAGAAATCGGGATGAAAAACTGGGTAATCCCGGAGCAGGCGTGAAGTGATCCTGTTTTTTGGGATTATAAAATAAAATGTGGGAGCGAAATCAATCTTTTCCGGGGTCGGCTCAAGAATATCACCCTGATTTCAATCCCGTTTCGGATTGATTTTTTTTTTGAGTGTATAAGCCATCAATTTTGTTATCAATAACAAGCTTTCAGACGCATTGCAACATTAAGCAACCATTTTTTTTGTTTTGTAATTAACAGGCTACAAGCACAACAGCAGTAGAAATAGCCAAGCTGAGTTCAACAAATATGACAACCTCAACGCGAAGCAGCAGCAACACAAATAGCCAGAACGACACCGAGGAACGATCACCAACAACAACAACGACAGCGGCAATTGCAACATCTGTGTACAGCAGCAGCATCGGTAGTCCAACAACGGCAACCACCAACATCAGCATAGGATCTACGAATCGCGTAATGCAAGCGGACGAGGATTTCAACATACGATTCGTGAATTTTGTGCGCACACACAAATGTCTTTATGACAAAAAAGTGCCCGAATATCGCAACAGGTGAGTTTGGTTTGGTGCACAGTGGGTTTGTTTCCTTAGCGATTATTGAGAGGTGTGCGGGGGTGTGGAAAATTTGGCAAGGAAGATACAGGCATGTTGAAGTTCAGCTCAGCTTAGGTTAGAATACGAATCTACAAATGCTTAAAGTATATTTTGTTTTTATATTTAATTCCCCATTTTATTCAATAATTTATGATTTAATTTTAGCAATTTTGTTAGAAATCTTGCTAAAAGAAAATGTAAAGTTTAAGTTTGAACGCTGAAATCAAATTTTAGATTGTATTGTTTGAATGTAAATTCAAAGATTAACAGCTGGCGCCTTTTACGAAACTATCGATAACAAAACGCTTTCATCTCTAATGTTAAGCGACGGAGGTTCTTTTGTGTGATTAAACCAATTGTTTGTTTTGATATTTATTTCCAGAGACAATCAGGAGAAGGCCTGGGTGTTGATCTCGAAAGAGACTCGTGAAAGTGGTAAGTAGTTGGATAAATCAATTAAATTACATTTTCACCACAGTCTCAATTCGTTTCACAGTCATTCACTGCAAGGAACGATGGCGCAACTTACGGGCCTGCTTGTCACGTTACATCAAACAGCAGAGCGGCTCAGAGCCGCAACATAAACCTTATTATTTGACCGAGCATATGGCCTTTTTATTGCCCTTCCTCAAGTCCTCACGCAATTCACTGGAGGGCAACACTAGTCTGGCCACGCTCTATCAACTATCCCAGCAGCATTTGCAACAGCAACAGCAGCACCTCCAGCATATACATCCCCATGAAGAGCATTTGTACTGCTCCTCCACACACAACAATAACAATAATCATGGAGAGGAGATACTGGAACTGAAACAATCCATGTCCGAGAATGACGATGAGGAAACTATTGACGCATTCGACCCAGCCATAGCAGCCACCTTGAGTTTGCAACACAGCGGCGGCGGTTCCAGCTCCACACCAAATCCTAATCCCAGAGGCGGAGGCGGATCACCTGACCGCAGTGATACGGCCAGTGCTGATAGTTTACAGAATTTTATACCCGATGTACAGCTCAACGAATCCGCACAGAATCTAATTTACCATAATGAGGGACATGGCACGCCACCGCCTTTGCACTATCATCCCCATCACCATCATCAGCACTTTGAGCCGGGGCGGGCCAAACGCATTAAGACGGAATGCGGTGAGATCACCTCCAACACCACCGGCAATCTGAGAAATGGCGGTAGCTTTGGTGTCTCCGAACTGGCGGATATGGAATTCTTTCGCAGCATTTTGCCGGATATTGCCTCACTAACCCCTCAACAGAGGAGAAAATTTAAAATAGGCATACTGGAACTAATTGATGATGTGGTCACACGCTATCCAGCACCGACTCTAATAAATGGCACCACTGCAGCGGGCAGTAGCAGCGGATCCATCAATGGCGGAACTCAGCGGCGGAGTTCAGGTCGGTTCAAATAGTCACTTAACTAGGCTGTAGCTTAAGCAGGAAATTCCCTGGATTTAATATTAAGTTTTGGTTTAAGTCTGGTTAAAGAGAGATGTGGAGTGCCGGGCAGAGGATGTGATGATGGGGATCCATTTTTTGTTTACAAAAGCAGACACTTCAAGGCCATTTATTAACTATCAACTTTTTAAGCGAAGAATATTTTTAACTGGGAATCTATATAATGGAAATTGACTTAAGCACGGTGCTGAAAATCATCCTAAGAATTTTCAGATCCGTTGGATGATTAAAAGGATATGAATTTCCCTTTTTTCTATGTGTAGTTTTCCGTCCGATTGTTCCTACGACAGCTATATGCTATAACAGAGTGTGTCAAGAAGACCGCGGGCAAAAGTAACGATCGCTAGAAAGCGAAGTGTGCACGGCCCCTGCGGGCCAGGCATGACCATCGCTGCTTGACTATATTTAAAGCCGAAACGAGTCAGTCATTTGACTGAATTAATGGCAAAAGATTTCAATCAAATTTTCAAAATTGATTCTGGGATATTAAAGCTCTATTTGCAGGCTTCTAGTTCAAATCTGTTTGCAGGCTTTTCCTTGTAAAATTTCACATCTTTTTTTACCCTATTCTAAGAAATAACTTCATTTTTAAATTTTAATTTACATTTTGTTAACTTTTACCACTAGTCCTGCTAGTCTTTGCCAAGGCACTCCGATTGTTCTGCGCTCAATGTGTTAGTTAATAAGCGAATCCTTTTTGTTCAAGGATCTGGCGCGATCAGTTCCCATCTGCAAGTGTGTTGTTGTGTTTTGTATTTGTATTTACCATTTAAGTTGCTTTGTACATAAAATATATAGGCAAAACAAAAAAAATCAGCGAATGGGGAATCTAAGTTTAAGGTCTAAAAATAAAAAGTACTTTAAACGATTATGAAAAATATGACATGATTGGATTTTATTATGTTTATAAGAAAACTCAAATCTCTTGCAGGGGGGACCAAGAGAAATGCGCGGCACAAAGGGTACACACAACTTGGCTTCTAAATTTAAATCTAAACAATTTCGTTCGTTTCATTTACAACTTTGAGTTGCCGCCCTTGGGATAGAATTTCTTTGTGGGGTCCTTGGCCATATCGAGCAAAGTCTGCGCTGGCTTGAAGGGGGCACCATACAGCTCAGCATATGATTGCATTTTACTGGCCAGCTTGCCGGCACCATAGTGATCCACCCAACGGAAGGGGCCACCGGAGAATGGTGGAAAGCCTAAACCAAATACAGCGCCCACATCACCCTCCAGTGGGCTGTCCAATATCTTCTCCTCCAGGCAAAGGACGGCTTCGTTAACGAAACGTGAGACCATGCGCAGTGTCAGATCCTCAGGTGTGTTGGCACCCTTTGAGACCAGGCTATATTTTTGCTTGATAATCTGAACGGCATCGGTGTTGACGGGACGACTGCCCTTGGTTTGGCTATCGTAAAGGAAAATGCCCTTGCCGGACTTGCGACCCAAGAAGCCGGCTAGTACCAAATCCTGCATCACCTCAAGGTTACCGCCACTGAAACGATCGCCAAATGATTTGGACAGATCAACGGCTATGTGGGAGCCTACATCAATGCCCACCTCATCGGCCAGAGTGGCAGCGCCTACGGGGAAGCCGAATTTCTTGGAGAATTGGTCCAGCTCTTTGGGATCTACGCCTTCTTGTAGCAGTCTGTGAAGGGTTAAATATGAAAAGAAAGAAATCTTTTTTTTTATTTTGAGCTCACCTTATGGCCTCGGACAGCATAGTGGCCAAAATGCGCGTGGTATAGAATCCGGGACCATCTCCCACCGTAATCACCACCTTGCCCTGCTTTAAGCCCACAGCCACAGCCTGGGCGACTGTATCCTTGGAAGTGCCCGGATGCGTAATGATCTCCAGCAATTGCATTTTATCCACCGGTGAAAAATAATGCATGCCCACCACCTTCTCGGGCCTGGAGCTGCCAGCGGCTATTTTGGTAATGGGAATTGCACTCGTATTTGTGGCAATCACACAATGCTCGGGAATCACTGCCTCCAGCTCTTTAATCACACGATGCTTTATATTAATATCCTCAAAGACGGCCTCAATTATGATGTCCGCATTCCTGAAGTCACTGTAGTCGAGGGTGGGACGCAGATGAGCCAGTGTCTGGTCACGATCCAGGGCAGAAATGCGCTTACGCTTCACAGCCGTCTCCAGACCCTTCTGAACCTGACCAATGCCTCGTGCCAGACCAGCATCGGTGGCATCCTTCATGACCACATCATAGCCCTTGTCCACTGAGACCTGGACAATGCCGGCGCCCATAAGGCCGGCACCCAGCACTCCGACAGTTTTCACAGGACGCTGAGGCTTGCCAAAGCGATTCTTTTTGCATTCGGTTTGACCGCGGAACAATGCAAAAAGACCCTTGGACTCGGGTGTCATTGAAAGTTCACCGAAACCCTTACGCTCAGCCTCATATCCCGCCAGCTCACCCTTATCCACGCCAGCGCGGATGACGTCTAGTATCTAAGTGAGGAAGGGTTTAAGTGAAAGTTTTCTGGGAAGTCGGTTTCTTACCTTCAAAGGAGCGGGGTATAGACCTCCAGATGCCTTCATCACCTGCTTCCGTGCCGTGTCAAAGATTTTGTTCTTAACAAAGTCCGTATCCATGATCATGGATTGCAATTTGTTAACCAAGCCCGATTTCTCACGATTCACACGCATTTTGCCACTGGCCAAATCTTGGGCCACCTGCACAGCTGTCTTTTCCAGATACTCCATGGTATTCTGTTCTGCTGCCTGCAGACCAGGACCCAAGGGATCCACTAGCAGATCAACTATGCCCAATTTCTTGGCACGATCGGCGCGCACCTGTTTGCCCGTAAGCTCCATGTCCAGGGCAGTGGGCACCGAAGTCAGCTTGGGTAGACGTACGGTGCCACCACCACCGGGCAGCAGGCCCAACATGACCTCGGGCAGACCCAATTTCGTTTTGCTATCCTTGGTGGCAATGCGATAATGACAGGCAAGGGCCAACTCAAATCCTCCACCCAGGCAAACACCGTTAATGGCAGCTACAATTGGTTTGCGTGATCGTTCCATGCGCTCGAACATCAGCTGAGCGCCATGTGAGATAAGACTGGCCTCCTCCGCCGTTTGGCAGGCTTCCAGCATGCTGATATCGGCTCCAGCCACAAAGCAACCGGGTTTGCCAGAGATGAGCACGGCCGAATTTACACTGGGATTTGTCTCCAGGTCCTTCATGATGCGCTCAAACTCATCGCTCACCTCGGTACCCAAAGAGTTGACCTTTACATTGGGTGAATCAATTTTAATGACCAGCACCCCATTTACTGTTTTGCAATGCAGGTGTTTGTTGACGGCGGAGTTAGATGCAGCTGGTTTGACAGCTGGAGCGGCTTGGCTGGATGACATGAGGCGAGGACGCAGGTGCAACTGAAGAGCGGCCGCTGGATAGGCTACAAGGGAAAAGTACACATGTAAGTGAAATAATCTACTCGAACATACATTCACACACTCTCATAATCAACAGCTACGTCGACTTCAAAGTTCAAAGTCCATTTTGGCGTTTGGCTGTGGATGCAGCCATTTTAACGCTGCTTACATTTGCAATTGCACATGCGAGTGAGTGTGTGTGTGTGTGTTTTAACTGTTCTCCTGCTGCTTATTTATGTAATTTTATATATGTATATCTACCTCGGTTAAGCAACAAGTGTTGGTGTTGACGGGTCAATTTCCCAATTGCACTTAGATATCTGGATGCCGACATTACACTGATATTTCACTCGACCAACTAACGGTTTTCGGGTTATATTATTTACTGTGCACACACACGCACACACTTTATGCTTAAGATTAGCCAACTGCAACTAAGCAGGAATATTTAAACATAAATTTCAGCAGGCGGAGGCGGCTGTGCCTGTAGAGAAATTGGTAGTGCTGGAAAGTGCTGTCGTGTGCAGTTTCGTGCTTCGTGCAATGAGTATCGATTAAATGTTAGCGATAGGTATAAATCGACTACACACGCTCGATGAATAACTGAATTTAATTCAAATCCTAGGGCAAGTTCTTTACATCAATAATAACCGATACGAAATTCAGACACAGAAACGAATTTAAGTACCAATTGTTTTAGTAATTTGTAAAAGGCATTAGTTTTAACACTTCAAATCAGCACTGCTGCTAGGTAAAAGAGGGAAGTAATGTCCAAAGGTTGTGTAAGTTGCGGAGCCCGTTAAATTTATTCTTAACTGTTGACGTTTTGTTTTCGCCTCTGAAGGTGGGCTTTTTTATTTTCAATTTTCATCCGATTAGCTTTATACTCGTAAGTAAAGAGTACACTTACTTCAGTTGAAGTGTTCCCCAAAAAAGACAGACTCTGTCACTTCGTCACTCACTGATGCATGATTGCCCGACATTTTCTGAAAGCGCTCAGTAAGCTTTGCCTTATCTAGTAGTTGTATTTTGGTCCCATCCACTTAGCGTCTTTAGCTGTCGTTTTTTACAGCTTTGACTCAAATAAACAGCTTCCTTTCACTATTTTTCCATTGTTTAGATCAACTTTTTGTTAGATATTTCTGTTTTCAATGCAATTTGCACGCTGACCGCACATTTTGCTCTGCTCTTGTCACATGGATTCTTTTAGGTCACGTTGAACGGATGCGCATGCGTGCGCATTAAGAACGCCTCATTTGTTACTGGAAGGCGTTTTGTGTCATTGTCCTTTGAAGTGGCCAGTCAGTTTTAAATGGGTTTTCGATGGGATTTTTTGGCACATTGTTGTGGTAACATTTGACATTTTATGTGGCACGTATTATAAATTTAATAGTTAATCGTTTTTGGTGGTGGCAGCTGTGATAGTTGATGAACTTTGATGATGATTTGCTGATGATGTGTGAAGATCGTCAACAGGAAAAGTCACACTTGAGTTTGACATGGTCAACTAGCAGGGTGAATGGTGATAACCTTTTGGGGTAGATCAGCGGGCTTATGGATGGAAGGAGGGATAATTTGTTCGAATGGTTTGAAGATCAGTTTGTGGCCTGTTTCTGCTTGAGTTTCACGATTTAAGACTATTTCACCAATTTTTAAGCCCTTTGTTTTATTTGGACTGAAATCAGGCGTTTTGTCTTTTAATCAATACAATCACGGGAATATTGATGCGCCCTCGGTAGGTGTGACCTAACCTATCCCCTCTCTTGCCCACACTTCGCTAACCTTTATCACTTTATTATGACATGAACATCAAATGCTTAAAATGCAAAGGGTTTAGCTCCTGTCAACTATTCAAAACTATTACATACATTTTTTTCTTTCAATTTTTTCTCTTTAAACCGATTATAAATAATTAAAAAGTGTAAAAAAAAAAACAGAGTTGAGTACTTCTTACCTGAAAAAGGGGTGGTGGCTGGTACTCAACCCATAATGAGGGTTTAAACAAAACGCCCATTAGTTGTCCTTCACATATTTAATTGAAGTGTGCCTGCGCGACGCGTGCGACCTTCAAGCCGAATTGCATGTGAAATGACTTTGTTTCAAATCATTTGTGATATTTGCATATATAATTTGATTTTAAAACTGAACCCTCTTCGCGTAAATGAAAACATTTTCAAATGTTTTGATTTCATTTATGTTAATTTGCCCAACATAAATCAAACAAGAGCGTGTGCTTCCTGTCGAGGTTGCCCCTGTTCTTTGATTAGCCCAAAGAGTATGCAAATGCAGAGAGTGGTAGTGGATGACTCTGGTCGATGCGCTTTTTGTTGTTATCCCTGGTTGCTGTTGTTGGGTGAGCATTATGCAAATTTATTGACGCTAAACCCTTTGTAACTGGAGATGCGCGTGAATTCGCCAGTTCGCGAATTATTTGCCAGGGTTGAGGTTTTTTTTTTTTGGGATCACTAATTTCCAATGCATATCATTGGAAGAAGGTACAAAGGTATAGTGTGTACTGTCAATTTGTTAATGGATATTTTTGCACATTAAGTTTTTCGCTAATGGAGATGTCGTTTTAGAGGAGGGGCAGACGATCAGAAAATGTGTAGTTTTGCGCTTACTTGGTGAGAAACGTATACATCTTTAACAGCGAGGGGAAAATGCATGAAAATGTCGCGTCTTCACCTAAATGAGGCGTTAGTTTCTTTATTGTAAGCAGAGCTCTCCCTTCTCTCCCTTTGCACCACTTTTTTATACACAATTTCTGAGTTTGTTTGTTCTAAATATAAACTGCCTTTTACATACCGACCATTCCAATAATTTATGAACCAGTGATGCAAACTGTTTGAAAATAAGGACTGGATCGGTTCAGTGGTTCGAGCAGCTTTTAAACTTTCGATTCGGTTTATTATACAATTTTGGAGCTAAATGAACCACGGTTATGTCGTTGCTGGCATTTCGAGACGTCTGCTGGACTGACAATCGACAGGCTAGAAGACTGCTAAAGAGAGTCCTGGGATGGTTCTTGAAACAGATGTAGAGTCAACCAGCCTCCTATGTGTTTTGGTTGGGTTAAAAACACTATATCACAATAAGGTTCAGTTTATGAAAGCGAGCATGCCATATGGTAAATTGAGCTTAAAGTTAATAAAAGAGCATGACAACACAACATTTGCAGGACTCAACGACATTTTTCAAGATGTTTTGTTTATTTCTGAAATCTGTTTCATTAATTTAACATGAATATTGATATTATAACTTTGATATAAATAGCTGGAAATGTATAATTAATTTACATGCAATATACATAATGACTATAGACTTAGATTGGTATCAAAGAAATAGTGTAAGTGCGAACCTTGATTCCTGTAGGGACTAGAACAATACTCGATTCTGTAACATATTTATAAGAAAAGGAGCTCTTCTCAGTCTAACAATATAGAGGGCAACTGGCATTCATTTGAATGTTCCACACATTATCCAGGCCTGTATTAGTATAAAAGTAATCTGAGCTTGATGGTGTTTCATATGGGTAGCTGGATGGTTGCTGATAGTTTTGATAGTTGGCCGAGGGCTCCTGATAAAACAATGCCATATTGGAATCTGCTGCATTGATGGTTGCCTCAAATGCACTTAAAACCTCTGAGCTAGTTGGTTGATTAGTGGTTTTATCCAATTCAAGGGGCACACAGTTACTGAAATAGCCATAGTCCTCGGAGTTGTAGCCCGAACTGCTGGTCAAACTGGAGGTATCATCGTAGCTTGGGTATGGTTGAGTATCTTGGTGATGTGGTAAACCCGGATAGTAGTTAGCTGAGCCTAGACCATACATATTTTGTGTATGGGTTTCCGAACTATGGTAAGTTTCTGCTTCAATCCATGGACTAGTTGCTACCGCATAGCCAGCCTGATCATTATAGTTTGTGGATAGACAGTTTACTGAGACTTGCTGACTAGCTGGTAGTATCTTTGTATGGTTACATTTGCTGTACTTTCTTAGTTTATCATTAAAAGTCGCACCTCTAGTGCTACTTCCCTTTAGTAGGCGTCGCATCTCTGTAGAGCCCTTTGGCTCAGGTGGAGGATGATCATGAGTGCCCTTGGCTTGAAAATAGATTCCTTGGCCTTCCTTGCGCCAAAAGTGTGTAACCGGATAGCCGCAGTGTCCACGACAAGACTGGATCTCCAAAAGTCCTGAGCAGTTTCTAAAAAATAAATGAATAAAAATAAATTACATTGAGGAAGATTTATTTTGAACTCGAACCTTAGCTTGCATCGGATCTCCTTTAGCTGGAAATAAAGGACACCAGCCTTCTTCCTTTTTTTCTGGTCTAGAACTCACCTATTTGGACACTGTTTGCCCTGTTGCTTGCGTCTGGCCTTGTCACAGATAGCTGGACGCATATATATGGCAGCTCCATTGGGTAGCTTACATCTGGCACTGCATCGCAGGACTCCGAGACAACTCTTCTTCAATATATTCACATTATGATTGTTGGTATTCCGCATGGCCCAGCCACTGGCATGTTTTCGTGCCTCCTGGCTTTGGGCCTCATATACCAAACAACAATGTCCATTGGCCCACTCATTGAATTGATCAAATTCATTAACTGTTGGCATTGAGGCATCATTAATATCCCAATTAATTAATGTGGAGGATGTGGATGTGGCACTGATTTCGGATACCAAAACCATTTCGTGACGTTTGCTGTTGAGTGCGTTGCGTTAACTGTCTGTGTCAGTCGCTTGCTCATCCTTTAAATTTACCTTCGACCATAGAATAGGAATGCAGGCGGAAGGGTAGTTTTTTGTACTCGCCCTGCCATTGGTTTGACACACACACTCACACTCATGAGTATACGAACGATTTTTGGATTGGTTGCTGCAATAACAGTGTAGGGGAGACCCTAGGGCCTGACGATGGGCTTAGATTGAGTGAGTATTTTCTTAAAATACTCATTAGCTTTTTTTTATCGATGTCTTCTCCAGACAAGAGCTGGCTAGGCTTCCGCATAAGCCAGAAGAGATTCTTTGAGGACATTTAGCAGAACAGTTGCCTGAGATACTTTTTGAATATCTGAAAAGGCGGTTATAATAGATTTAATCTTCTAACATTTAGAACCAGTTGAAGCACTAATCTCGGTTTCTAAATCACACTTTTTATGCGGAAGTGGAATTGAGAACAAGTAATGCTTGAAAGTAGAGTTGGGCGCGTGTCGTGTTCTTGTTGCAAGATCAGATTTCGTGCGTGTATTTGATCGACAAGACATGTCAAAAGTCCAGCTATTAACTGACTAATATCTGACAATAATGCTTAACAACTTTTTGCTATGCCAACAATATTAATGTTTTTTGTTTTTGTCAAATTATTAAGTGTTGTAGTGTCTTATAGAAACATGCACCAAATATTAAAAATTTCTGCCAGGCAAAGTTTTATGACTCATGATGTAGGATGTTAGATGTGCTCAGTTTGAATAGCCTATAAGGATATATTGCGATTTTATTCTCCATCAGTTTTTGAATGATATTTTTATAAAACACACCCAGTCGTTTGTGTACTTGTAAGGAAGTCTGACTAGCCACGCTTCAAAATTAAGATTTTTAGCTAAAGGCTTGTTCTCAGATAACATAAATTTTCGATTCGTCACAATGCTTCGTATTCTTATAGGCCTTAATAAAGCAAACTTCGGTTTTAAAAATAAAAATGCACCATACCTTGTAACCTGCTAATAGTTTCAGGCAGTAGCCAGCCAATTTTAAGCGATTTCAATTTAATAAGAAAATTTGAATTATATTGCATCATACTTTATTTTGGATTTCTATGATTTCAAACTGTTTGTACATTTCTTTGACATAAGTTCGTGCATTTGTCGTAAAGACAACAGCAACGGAAACAAAGGCATATCAATAGGAATGCCAACAGGATGCTTGTAGACAAAACGGCCCATGGTCCTGAAGTTGTTCCATCACTTGAATTGTCGGCTGTAGCTATCCCGTTTAGCAGCAAAATTAGGATTAACACTATACTTTGTCGGAGTCCAACCATGGCGTATAAAATTCAAATGCGAACTAAAAAGCTAAGATATTTAAGTAAACTAATTTTATTTGTTTTATGATAACACTGAAAGTTTTTTTTATAAATACACATGAGTGTTTCATTTCTTAAGCGATAAGCTTCTAACATCTCTTTAAAGTGTTAAACTCAGTTTTTTCAGTTGAATTCTTATTAAAGTGGACCTCCATGATAAAAATATATATAGACTTTAAAATACAATCTTTGATATTTTCATAAGTACAGGAACCCGACCGAGAACAGAACATTAGACTTATCAAAGGGTTACTTATGAATGTACAAATTTAAAAGATGGTAAGATTTGAAGGTTCAACATGAACAGGACTTAAGCGAATCAAGTTTTTGTTCAATTCTTGCCATGTCTTCTGCCGGAAAAAAGTCATGTTTCTTATATTTTTTGTAGATTTACCTTCTAGACATATTAATTATTATTAAATGATCCGCCAGATCGGATGTTCATTGGTCAAGTTTTAAGCAAAAGTTCTTAGCAGCTTCTAGAGTAGCAGAATACAAGCAGAGCATAAACTTTCGCTGATGAAGAGTATTTTATAGTTATGAACGCATAAGTTCCAGAAACTTTAAGATATAGAATCACACGATTTTTTGTATGTAATGAAGGGAGTATGTTATTTTGTAACTCTTAGATTGCAAAAAAGATGCGAGCCGGTGCTAAACCGAAGCGCTTATTCCAGCTGGTGATCCGAGCTTCAAACCAAATCGGCTTCCTTTCAGAAATGCGGAACCGAACCGATAACCGCTAAGAAAGCTATATACTGTGAAAGTGATGCCGTATCGATATGACCTTTAAGGACGACTTGCCATCAATTTTACCAACATGTTATCCTGAAAGTCTTCCGCAATTGTCTGCCGATCTCTGAATATTTATGCCTGTCATCAATCTGCATTATTTTCTTGAAAGTTGAAAGCCAGGACTGTATTTTCTCATATAATATGTTAACTAGGGCTAGGTGTCTAGCCGACGAACTCTGTTTTCGAAGGGCATTCCTCCATTCTGCAAATCCAACAACAAATGTTTTGGACATTCTTTTAAGGATTTTAAAGAAATTCAAATGGTTTATTGGAACCCAATATTTAAATGTGGAAATTCCACATCATAATATTTCATAATTTGCCTTAATGAACCACCGAACGGAGCCGAAACCGCGGTTCAGTTGGCTGCAAAAACCATGTAACAGCTATTAAGGGGTCATCCTCAAAGTAGGCAGCATTATTTTGACATGATCCCCCTTTTTCCATTTTTAATAAGAACAGAGTAAAAAGAGTTCAGAGTTTTGCAATGAATATCTGATTTGCTTACCTGTGAAAATTGTGCACAAGTGTACAAATATTTTGAAGCTTCTGAAATTAGCATCAGTTGAGTCACTTACAAAATGTCCCGCCTATCCCGGCGCTCTTTAAATTGTGCTTGTGAATCCCGCGTTGCCGGATTTCAAAGCTTTTGTATTTAGTAATTCGCCTCAAGCTTTAAACTGATAAGATTTCCAGTGTGTACTTCCCTCATTCTGACAACGAATCTGGAGCATTAAACAACAGCTACGGCGGAGTCATGTACACATACTTAGCTGCTACTCTGCTGCTGGCTTTGGCCACAGCTGCAGAATTGCCCCAACTCTACGGCGATATAAGCCTTCCCGAGCAATTTGAATCGCTGAGTCTGACGCAAGCACATCAGCAGCATCTTTGCCAGCGTGAGGTACCGTAAGTAGTTCAAAGCAAATCTGCCAGCTCACTGCCAATTCTCTGCAATCTTCTTCTCTTTTTGTAGCGCCATCTTTTTCCAAACCAAAAAACACTTAACCATACGTGGAAATGGTTCGACCATCTTCTACAATCGCATAGAGATTTGCTGCAAGGGCTATCGCAAGGATGTCTATACGGGTCAATGTGTACCGGATTGTACACAAAGTTCACCGGATAATTGCCGCAATGGTTTCTGTCGTGCTCCGGATCGCTGCGAGTGCTTTGCCGAATTTGTGCGCAACGAACGTGGTGCCTGTATCCATACCTGTCCCATCGAGTGTCAGCATGGACGTTGCTATCTAAATGGTACCTGTGCCTGTCAGTCGGGCTATGTTTTGGATCAGGAGTCGCGTTCGTATTGCAGACCGCGTTGTAACAAGTCCTGTGGCACTCATGAGGAATGTGCGGCTCCGGGTAAATGCAGCTGTAAGCCGGGCTACCGGCGTACCCAGGAGTTGGGTTGTCAGCCCATATGCACACCAGATTGCGGTCTGGGCAAGTGTGTGGGTCCCAATCAGTGTGAATGCTTTGCTGGCTATATGAAGCGTCCGCATCGTAATGTCTGCGAGGCAGAGTGCTATATGTGAGTGGCCTGGTGTAACTTTTACTAATTTGAACCTGATATATATTTCTGTTTGGTTCAGTAATTGCGAGAACGGCTTCTGTGAGTCCCGGTACAAGTGTCAATGTCGCGAGGGTTATCGCTTTGATTTGAATTCCACCAGCTGTTTACCTGAATGCCAGGATCAGTGTGGCCAGGGAAATGGAGTTTGTATAGCACCGGGTAAATGTCGCTGCTTTGAGGGCTATGAGTTGAGAGGTCAGAGCTGTGAACCCAAGTGTGAGGGGTAAGTGTGTGTGTGTGTCCCCATTTTTCTTATTCTAAACACTTTATCTTCCCTCCCCCAGCTCCTGTGGCCAGTATGGCCAATGCCTGGCACCCAACATATGTGGCTGTGGACCGGGTCAACAGCTTTGCTTGCGGGGCTCTTGCCAGGCCAATGGACACTGCCTTTGTTCAGCTGGCGAAAACCATTTCATAGATCAATGTCTGCCAAGTCAACATCTTAGCCAGCAACTGGATACCAGTGAAAAGCGTGCATACCTTAATCTTCAATTTGGTTATGAATTTAATGCACTCATAGGACGTCTTTTTAAGCTCAACTAAATCCCAGAAATACATTTCGAAATTTTAAGCCACTAAACAGGTTGACAACTCTGGCGTCCCTTGATGCCACTCTTAATGAAACCGGGCTTGCAGAGGCAGAAATTGGGTGCACTGCAGAAACCATTGGGGCAACCCTGAGGACAATGCGGCTGACAGATGTTACGCTGTAGGTCATCCAGCTTATAGCCCGGCTTGCACTCGCACTGATTGTGGCCAACACAGTTTCCATTCAGGCAGGGTAAATCACAGTGAGCAGTGCACTGGGCGGACTTACGATCCCACTCGAACCCGGATGCACACTCACAGGTATCCGGGGCTATGCAGCGTCCATTCTTGCAGGGTCTAGAAAGAAAATGATTCCTGTTTAAAAACAACTCTCATCCAAAGTTTTTGGCTAGACTCACTGCTCACAGATGGGTTCACAAGAGCCGGCCACCTTCAAGTAACCCGCCAGACAACTGCAGTGTCCCGGCGCCGTACATTGTCCATTCTCACAACGATCACAGACTGGTGTACAACTACCATCGGCCGCCTGACGATATCCCTCCAGGCACTCACACTTATTCGGTGCCACACAATGTCCCTGGGCACAACCCGGCTTACATTCCGGCTGGCAATACTTACGGCTGACGGGATCCAGGCTATAGCCCTCACGGCAGCGACATTCATTGTGCTCATCGCAGACACCATTACCACAACCCAGGGGACAGGTGGAGATGCATTTGCCTAGCGTTGTTCTCACATGACCGGGCATACAGACACAGGTGTTGGGGGCCGTGCAAATTCCATTGGGGCAATCATCGGCACAGATCGGCTCACAGCGGCGATAGATGTGAGGATTACGCTCATAGCCTTCACAGCAGACCTGAATGCGACTCATGTCCGGAGTGGTGCCATTGCCTACAAACTTATCGTGAGAGTTTTGTAGCAAAGAGGTGGTACTGGAAGATAGGACATTGGATGATTAGGAAGCACAGGTTCACCGGGATACGCTTACTATGTAATCAAAACCCCAAACTTAATTAAACTAAACCTTTTAACGAACTATGTGTGAGAAGAAACCTAACCTGTTCAAAACCTCTTCTGAAATCTATCGACTTTCATGGGTTTTTTTTTTGATATTCTAAAATCCATTTTTCATATCCTTTGGATGATTTTCAGCTCCGTTGGATGAGCTTTTAAGATCCAATTAACATTAAATGCATATTTTAATATCCAACAAGTAAGGGCGCTGCAGTCGAGTTTCCCGACCACAAAATACCCTGTTCATTTGTTTTCATTTAATTGTTTTTGAATTTCATATAATTATCCCAAATGTAGGCAACACTTTTTTCTAGTCCTGACCAACAAGTAGGGGGGGTCCTCTTATCAGCTCAACTGTTTCGCTTATAACTCCGGTGTTTTTTGACCGATCTGATTGTACTTTTCAGAATAGATAGATATTGGGCCTAGCTTGATGTATACTAAACCACGAGGCTCTAACTTGAAAATTGTGGATCTGACGCCTATTTAGGTCTAGGATTTTTAGAGGAGGTCTAGGTTTTTTGGGGATAAAAGGGGGACGGGGTGGAATTTTTCAAATCTGAAACAAACTTGATCTGCGTACAGCATAAATCTACCTTCGTGCAAAAATTTGTGGCTCTATCTCTTATAGTCTCTGAGATCGACGCGTTCATACAGACAGACAGACGGACAGACGGACGGACGGACAGACGGACAGACGGACAGACGGACAGACGGACATGGCTATATCGACTCGGCTGTTCATGCTGATCAAGAATATATATACTTTATGGGGTCGGAAAATGTTCCTTCTCCCTGTTACATACATTCGCACAACTTCATGATCCCCCTTTTCCCATTTTCAATGGGAACAGGGTATAAAAATAGAGGAAAGTTAACCTCGACTAGGCCGAAGCTTATATACCCCATGCAGTACGTTTTTCTAACTTATTTGAAGGACATTTCCACTGAAAACAAACAAGTTTTTCTCACTAAAACTACTTTTCTGACCTAACTACTCTATGGCAGCTATAATATATAGTTGTCCGATTTCAACCAAACTTAGTGGAATCATGGGAAAGCATAGCAAACTAAGAAATACAAAGTTTGGAGGCGATTTCTTTGAAATCGAAAAAGTTCTTCTTACTAAAACTAGTTTCTCGAGCGATCATTCTTATGGGAGCTGTAACCTATAGTCATCCGATTTTGACAAAACTTTAAAGAATTGTGTGAAAGCTTTTAAAATAAATATATGCCAAGTTTAAAGAGTTTAACTTCGAAAACAAACAAGATTTTCATACTAAGACTATTTTGTTAACCTTACCGATTTTATTGATTCCAATGTTCCACCACACCCAAAAAATTGGTATCAATATCAATTTGATACATAGTATCGATTTTTGGAATCATTATAATCCTACAGAATATCAAATTGATATTTTGGATATTAATTTGATCCTGAGAGTATGTATTTGATACGCAAAAGAATTCATTTGATACAGACACATTTTTATGATAGTTCGAAAATTTAACTAGCTATGCTCTTATGTGAAATGAAGCCTGCTGAGCTGGCAGCTCCACCCTTGAACTGGTTCATCTTCTTAAGTCTTCCAAAGGGGACTTCGAAAGTCTTTATCAACACGATAAAGTAAGTTGACTTTAGGGCCGATTTCCCATCTGCTACATAGCTGCCATGTGTCAGATAAACATAGATTTTGCTCTGTTATTTGTAGGTTTATGTGACAAATACATTTTAAATTATGAAAAAATCATGCATATGGATATTATTTTCCATTGCATCAATTATGAGTTCAAAATAAGCTTTGCCTGGAGTATCTACTAAGAGAATTTAAATTTAAAGAATATAAATAATATTCCCTTATCGACACATTTCCTCTCTGCTCTTCAATCTCCATCTTGGACTACAGTATTTTGCATATTGCATTTATCGCATTGCATAATTTCATAACAACTATCAATGGCTTGGCTTGTACATATGTACGTAAGTATATGCATACATATGCGTATGTTCAATTATAATTCCCCATTCTGATTAAATTCAAGACGTATTTCATTATCAAGACAGTGGAGGATGTCGAGGTCGCTAGTTCATGTTTATTGTCGCTTATTTTTTAATTTCTTTACAATTAGATGATAGCTTTTTTCGTGATCTTATGCCAATTGGGGAGGGGGGTTTTCTACTTACGGAACTTCTTTATAGCACACACCGCTGGCCATTGAGGAGCGTGTTTTGTTAATAAACAACGCCGTTTCATCTAGAATTTCGGGAGCCCGTGTCACTGGTGCGTTATTGGGTTGCACATAATGTCCATACAAAGGAGGCATCACGTTGGGTTGATATGTCTCGGCAGGTACATACTGGTTCCAACCATAGTTGGTATGATTCTGTGCGGTGGCATTGCCAGCTAGTTGAAGATTACCCGATGGAGGCGGCTGACGCGTTTTAATGCCAGCCGTTTTGTACTGACTCTGGACTTGGGCCAAGAGTAGAGCTAGGAGAATGGTTAGCGAGAGTGAGTGATGCCATAGTGATGATGAGCTCATGATGATGTCACTTGGATGTGGGGTTTTTGGAATTTCTACAACGACTACGTCCGTTTGTGCCGACTGTTGCACTGCGACTAACAAATAAGCAAAACTCAAATTCAAATCGCTTTCAACCGACCTCCTAATCAGCACCTCGCCATTGGACGTATCAATAAAGCTAATGAAGTAGAGGTTATTGTTTGTTGCTCTCGCTTGAGTTTGTTCAATAGATTGATTTGTTTCGCATATTTTTTGTCTTTATTTAATTATCTTCTCTGCAACGTTTATTCTCCCACAAATATCCAGGAGCACACTCGCAATAGTCTGGCCCCACACATATACCATTCGAACAATCTACCGTACACACCGGCTCACATTTAAGATTTTGATTAGTTCCACGATTCACATAACCCACACAGCAATAAGAAATCGTTCGTTTTCTAATATCCGGATCGTAGGTGTGGACTCTGTGAAAAAATAACAAAAAAATATATGAAACTAGCTTGGATATGACACGTTGTGGTAAACTTACTTCTCTTCCCTATAGCAAATGCCCGATTCGCGCAAGGCCAACATTTCGCGCTCCCAGCTTTGGTGTTCACTTAACGTGCTCTTCCAGAATTGCGCTCTTATTGAAAATGCGAGACAGCTAATGATGATGATACATTTCAAGTACATTTTGATGATACAAGTTCATATACCGTTCCGCGCTTGCTCTCAAGTGGTTTACAGCTACTGAATTGTCTTTTCTATCAAACTGCTCTTTTATACGACGTGAAACAAAGGCATTGTCAATGGCTGAGGATAGATAATTATGTTGCAATTAGAGATGAGCACGTGATTTATGTGTGTTATTTTTCGGGAAAGAAGTTTTAACTAAGGAAACGAGACTTACAAAAGCATTTTCGTGCTTAAACCATTCAAAAACAGTAAGAATTCATAAACATTTTATATTAATTTCAATTATCTAGTTAATTTTCTAAGGTAATTCTCCCCGAATGATGCATTCTTAGAAGAAAGTGCCTTTGCTCTTATTAAGTCCGATCTTAATTCAATTTTTGGATCAAACAAATCAATTAAGTTAATTAAGGTAATCCTTTGATGGACAGGAAGATGTTATAGCAGCTCAATTGGTCCCACCAAGTACAGAGCATCCCCTTACTACCATTAACACATTTTTCATCACCATTCACAATAGGATGCAGGAATACTTTTCTTTTGGCAGTCAGTGCATTTGGCAACCAATATCCTACCTTTTGGATCATTCCAATGGCTTGTATAGCTGACAGATATGGCTCCCTCTCACTCTCAATGGTTTGGAGAGTTCTTCTTGCTTTTGTAATCCAATAAAGCCTCCAAATCGGTGTCTTTAAACTTTTCCGCATCAGTATTAGGATCACCATTTCTGAAAGGTCCATAACAAAATTCACATGAGGAAATCGATCGATAAAATATATTCCCCGGGGGCTTCTTTCAGCATTCGAAGGCCATCAGCTGCCTTTTTGCTTCAAATAAAAGAAGAAATGTAAACTTTTCCGAATATTTGATATATTCGGAGTACACAAAAACTATGTGTTTTACACTTCAGCGAAACGACACATACTTAAAAGGAAATCCTAGTGATGAGGCTTCAAAAAAGTTCCTTGCCACCTTGTCTGATTCGAATTAATTCTAGTGATTTGAAACTACATTTTACAGGTAACACATAGTTGATATTAGACCATTTTACTAGTGTCCTTAACACTCTTAGTTCTAATTTCTTATCTTACACATTTACAAGATTCTAAGAAAGTGGCTTTATGATGAATATAGAGTAAATTGCAAATTACCAATAAATATCTAATGATTTTTTAGCTGCTTTTTTTCAGTACTTTTTTGTATTCCAACAATATCTTGCACATAAATTTTTAATTGTTAAAGTATTAGTTTTCACTGAACAAACTTCCACTTTCATAAATTTAGCCGCTTCCAGCCTTCGCCTTCTCCAACACACAACACACTAATGGATAGATCATCAAGAAATTACAATTGTGAAGTTCAAATATTTATTAAAAACAAATTCTTTGTATCTCTTATGAATATAAAAATTGTCTCTCAATTTGATTTCCTTATCAATTTCTATTTCCACTCGCTCACAGCCACCACATGGACTCGCCCAATCTCTCTGCGCCACCCAAAATAAAGTGCCTGCCCAACAGCAAATCAAACTCGTGCATCAGTGAGGAGTTAACCAGTGGCGGATTCATTGAAGCATATGTGGTCACAGTGTCCGGTGACATGCATTTGTCAATGAAACGCGTCTTGCCCTCCAAACAGCGACAGCGTCCCTGTGAATCGCAAAAACCATGTTCGCATCTCTGATAGGTTCTCTCTGGGCCAGAGACGACAGCACAGCCACAAACATTGGGGGCTATACACGTGCCATAGAAACCGCAGCCACGCTCACAGATGGCTTCACATTTCTCTCGATTTCTGCGATAGCCATTGAAGCAACGACAATTGCCCGGTGAGATGCAAACGCCATTCTCGCAGTTATCGGCACAATCCGGCAGACAACTAGTAGTATTCTGGTCATAGCGATAGCCGTTCTGACACACACAGATAGTTCGATTGGCACAGAAACCATTCTCACAGCGCCTAAGAGGTGAAAGGAAATTAAACTATATATATATAGTTCTGATCGGTTTTTGGAAACATTGAATCCAAGGTTTAGGTTAAAAATATCTCAGTTCATATGTAAAGATAATACGCCAATTCAACTCTCTACCTCTACTCAATACTCACATATAGCAATTGCTTTCACACGAACTGCCATTCTGCCTTCTCTCATAGCCTGGAAAACATTCGCATTGATTTGGTCCCACACAGTGTCCATAGCCACAATCTGGTATGCATAAGGGCTGACAACCCAATGCCGTAGACTCACGTAATCCACGTGCATAACCCTCGGCGCAGACACATTTTCCGGGTTCCATGCATACCTCATTATGTCCGCAGGTCTGATTGCAAGTTGGTTGACAAAAACGTCGAGAGCCATCCAACTCAAAGCCCCGATCACAACGGCAGGTTCCATTCAAAAAGCACTGTCCATGGGGACAACCCAACGGGCAGGTGGGCACACCTGTCGAATGTTTAACATAATACAATAAATATTTAATTTTGATTTAAAATAATTTGTTTGATTTACAATTGTTTCGATAGTTGAGGACGAAATCATCGAAACACTGACAAATGCCACCGGCCAGACAGAAACCATTCTCCTGACAGCGCTCCCCGCAGTCCGGAACACATTTGCTCCAATCGTACTCATAACGACGCCAGCCCTTGCAGCATACCTCGATGACATTGAAGAAACGATTTGTGGTACTATTGCCCACAATTTTCACCTCCTTTTCGTACTGAAAGAAGACAGCTCTGGAACGGACACGAATAGGAAATAGTTAATTAGTCGAGAAACCCGGGATATTTATCGAAAATAGTTAACGTTTAGTGTGACCATTCGAAAGATTTGCACTACCTTTGACCCTACACCGAAAAAAAAAGATTTTAGCAAATATACATTGGATGATTTCAGTATCCATTAGGAATCTAGAAATGATAAATTGTTCATATAAATGTTAAATGGATCTTTTAGATACAACGAAGTTAAAAGTAATCCAAAAAATAGAAAATATTTATATCTTAATATTAAAAAAAAAGGATATTAAAAACTATTCATTAAAATTGAATCTTTTTTGATCTTGGCCATGATATCAAAGCATTCAATTGTGGTGAAATCAATTTAGAATATTGCTAATATTTTTAAAAAGTGCTTCAACTTGGAAATATAATCAAACTCTGACATTACAAAATCAGAAATTGAATAAAACCAAACCAAGCTCCAACCGCATTACATTTCCTAGGTGCCATAGATATAATTTTTAGTTGGTTTCAAACCTCGGGAGTTTTTTTTTTAACAGCCAAAAGGCAGCATCTATGACCCCATAAAGTTAACAGATCTCAGAGTTGGTAAGAGATAGAGGTTTGACATAAATGGGAAATTAACTTCTTGTACTTATAGACAGACTAAGTTTATTTTCGAATTGAGAAAAAAGTCAAATTTCCGACAGTCTTATCCACAATACTTATCGAAAAAGCTTTAACTTGGCTAGGTATTGAACAGCTGGCGCCAACAGCTGGTGAAGGTGACCGGGTGTGGAAGTTTTAATCCTTTAAATATTTGTTCAATTCGAATCTGTTTCCATCAAACGTTGCTCTTTCCCCCAAAACATATATGACAACCCTCTCAACCTACGGCACTTCTCGATTGCATTTATCCGGATGCTCGCCCCGTCGTGGCAGCGATAGACCTTGTGGAATGATATAGGGTTTACGACTCGTGGTGGTCGTATAATAGCGCCGTTGTATAGCCTGTTGCTCTCGTTGTTGTTGCGCGTGCAGCTGCTGCTGGCGTATCAGGAGTTGCTCATCCAACTGTTGTTGGCGCAACTGTTGCTCGTGCAACTGCAATTCCAAGGCTTGCAACAAACAAAGGAACAACACCAGCAATACGGCTTGCTGTGCCAAAGAGCGCAACAGATGCGACATCTTTGTACCGTCACTTTCAAGTCGAGATTGTTTACTGTTCCGGCAGCCAGAGAAGGAGGCTTTTTTTTGTTGTTTTGTTTTAAAGATAAGCAGAGCTTGAGTTAATTTTGTTGCTTAATTGAATTAAATGAGCTCTTAAGACTGATGTGTGTCAAGTGAGTGGAAGAGTAGCAGCTAGGGGAAGCAGATCAAAGCTTCTGAGAGAGGCTATCAGCTGATAAGCACACGGAGCCATACTAGGCCAGTAGAGCGATCGCAAATCTCAAGTGTTTCTAATGTTTAGTAGGAATTTAGCAAGCGTCTAAAAATGTGGCTAGTTCTAAGTGCTCTGCCGTTAATTTGGGGCCTGCACTTGATAAGTGCCTACTCCGAATATGAGGCCAGAAGACCACAGGCTTTGGACCCGAATCAAATGTATGGCCGACGTAGACAACCTCCACCTTCCCAGTTAATGTACAATCGTCCCGATATTCGCCAGGGCTTAGAACCACAGCCACCCATAAGTCGAGAGTATCTGATACGTTCTCATGAGACGCTGGCAGATGTGGGACGACACAAATGTCGCATCTGGGTGCCGTAAGTGTTGGCTTAGCCTTCTGGAAATAAAACAAATTTATCAACTCTACACACTCTCAGCCCCGAAACAGTGTCGCGATATACTCTACCCAATCTCATACAAACCGATGTGGCCAATAAGCTTACCTCCATCGAAGTCTGCTGTACGGGCTACACAGCCAAACGTTTACTTGGTTCTACAATCTGCCGGCCAATCTGTGGCTGTCAGAACGGTGGTTGTCGTCTGCCCGGAGAATGCAACTGCTATGAGGGATTCGTGAAGAATGACAATGGCGACTGTGTGTTTGCCTGTCCATTGGGTTGCCAGAACGGACGCTGTTTCCTAGATGGTAGCTGTCTGTGTGATCCTGGCTATAAATTGGATGAATCGAGACGATTCTGTCGACCCATTTGCAGCACGGGATGTGGCAACAATTCCCGACACAATTGCACGGAACCAGAGGTGTGTGGCTGTGCCAAGGGCTATCAGTTGACGGATGAAGGTTGCCAACCGGTATGTGAGCCAGATTGCGGAATAGGTGGTCTATGCAGGGACAACAATATGTGCGACTGTGGAGCTGGCTATCAAATGAAAGATGGTGTTTGTCAGGCCGATTGCTATCAGTGAGTAAAGGCTAAGAAACATTTAAACTTAAGTAGTCTTACATGGGTTTTGTTGTTTTTGTTGTTTTTTTTTGCAGAAAGTGCACTAATGGAAAATGTGTAAGCCGAAATCGTTGTATCTGCGATTCAGGATTTGGTTACCATGAACAGTCTACCATGTGTGTGCCCGTCGAGGTAACAAATGGAAAGCAAAGCTAACCCTTGAGTTGTAAGCCGGGGTTCAAAAACTTTTACACGAAATTCCACTAGGAATTCAAAACAGGACCCCAAGTGATTCAATTTTAACAAAAGGTTCTTAACCGGTTCAAGGTTGTGAATATTTTGTGAGCTTACACACGATCTTAAGCCGGCTAAAAAGCAAATCATAAATAACCAAGAACAGGTCGCACACTAACAACTATTAAAAATTCAGATAAACAATTGTTTACTTTGCAAAATACTTCATAGAAAATATACCTATATTTTTTACTAAACGTTGTAACATAATTATTTGGAATTTCAGATGAGCTTGTAGAGCAAAAACTGAATATGACAGTTAAAGCTGCTTTTTCATGATATGCACAATGTGAACCCTTTCTATGATCGTTTTTTGGGGCATATTTCAGTGTGTTTTAGCTCACTCTGCTTTTATAGTAAAGTATTATTTCTTAGCTTTAAAATTTCATATCGCACATATTTCTTAGATTTTTTTAAACAAAGATATATCATTTTGAATACTAGGGGTTATAAGTTACCATATTTTGTGTCGCCCATAGATATGCAATGAATGTTGCTGAACATTTTCATATGTATTCAATCCAGATGACTAGAGTCAGCTATTGTAATTTTCCATATAAGATTTTTAGGCAGTAGAAAATTTAATAATTTTAATCACATGTATTAAAAATGGTAAATTTTGGCTTTTGAAAATCGCAAAATGGCTTGGAATAATTTATTTTAAAGCCAAGAAGTAATAAGTGTCATATTTAAAACCCGAAATAAATCAATCTTCAAAAACTTGGAACGGGTTGCACTTCGCATCCATATCAATGTATTGAAGTCGTACATTTTATGCAGTCATTGGCAGACGGCAGATGGCCCCGGTAGCAGCCATTTACAACCAGTTCAATACCAATTGTCTTCTGAAGCAGCTTTTTCCAACCAGTTAAATACCAGTTGGCCTTTGTTTAGCCTTACGACTGTCGATTTAGGTAAACATGCATTCTAGACACACTTCAAGTCAACCAATTTGCAGAATGTACTGCAACTTGTATTATTTTCGCAACTAATTTGATTAGCAATAAGTTATTTTAGTTTCAGCTAAAGCTAAGCTTTGTCATCTGCCGCTGCAAAGTTACTAACCTCTCCTGAATCTGGCTATTTTGCTACCAGTTGGTTTCTATTTGCACTACAACTGGGTGTAGGACAGTGTTTTCTTTTTAATAGTTGCCATTATCTCCGCAGGGACAGTATGATAATATAATATCAAAGAGAGTAAAAACAAATGCATATCTTCTGTCCAGGCAATAAGCAATCCTTTCATCTGTCGCCTTGAGTTCTGTACAGCTTATCCCAATGCTTTCCGCTTCTCAACCGACAGTCCTGCTCCAGTACGCCCGGGTACCATTTGATTGCCTTTCTCTTCCAAGGGTTTCTGAACTAGCTAAATAAAGAGAATTTTTTGTGGCACCCCCTGATAATCAGTTCCTCCTATTACAATGTTTTCCTGCTGTTTTCAGTTTGAAAGCTAAAAATTAAATAATTTAAAATTCTTTCCAACTTTGATTTGGATTATGCATACGTTTAATTAAAATATATTCAAAGGAACATAAAGTTCAATTGTTTATTTAATTATTATTTAAAGAACATCATCATAAATGGCTTCTGCAGCTGAGTTTATGCGGTGCACTCTTCGTCGCTTGAGGTAAACATTAACAGCACCGCCCATCAGAGCCGCCACTATTACCACACCCACACATATGGCCGATATGGGTAACCAGTTAGTTGATTTGGTCTTGGCTTGAGAGTTAGCTTCTGGTGTTTGCTTCTTAGGAACTCGCAACTTACACTCGTACTGCAACTCTTCGGAGCTGTCTCCCTCTTCCTGGCATATTAAGGCACCGTTTGGCTTAGTGCAATGACAGAGGGTCAAGTTCAAGCAGGGTTGATCCTGTTGATCTAAACAAATGTGGGCACATTTCTCATTGATCAATGAACCCATATCGTCCAGCTCAGTCCAACACTGGCAATCCTGGGTACAGCTAGTCACGGGCAGTGTCAAGAAACTGGGTGAGCTGGCCGCCAGAGTGGTGGTCTCCGCTTCCTCGAAAGTTGGGCTAGTTTGTAGAATGCAGCCTGCTGCTTGTTTCTCATAGCCTGGATCGCATACACAGACCTCGGGCTCCACACACACACCATTTTCACAACCTTCTGTACAATGCGGCTTACATACACCAGTTGCATCAATTTGAAAACCCTTCTGACAAGTACACTGCTCCGGTGCGGTGCAAGTGCCATTCACGCAAGGAGTCTCACAGTGCGGCCGACATACCGTATAGTCCTTTTCCAGGTCTGGCTCATAGCCATTGTGACAAATGCACAAATTTGGCTTCAGGCAATCACCATTCTCACATTTCCCCTGGCACTCGGGCTCACAGATATTGGGTGAGTTCAGCTTGAAGCGATAACCTTCATTACACACACACAATTCGGGTTCACTACACTTTCCATTCAAACAATGCAGAGAGCACTGTGGTTCACAAGTGTTGTCGGGAGACATGAGATAGCCAATCTGGCAGATACACGTATTGGGGGAGGCGCACAGGGCATGTCTGGGACAGCCCTGACTACATTTTGGTTGACATAAGCTGGAGTTTATTGTTTTCCCATAGCCGGGATAACACTCACACGTTTGGGGAGCTACACATTGAGCATAGTCTGAGCAGGTTGGAGAACAAACGGGTTGACAGAGATCATTAGCCTTCTTGATATAACCCGGATCACAGATACAGCTGTTAGGTGCCAGGCATTGACTATGCTCGGGACAACTTGGACAAACGGGTTGACATTGACTAGTGCTGTTGTCTGGGCGTTCATATCCTTTCAGGCATTTGCATACGCCGGGTGCCACACAAGTGCTCCACTCCCCGCATTCCGGATCACATATGGGTCTGCACTTGCCAGCTCCGTCATCCTCATAGCCCTCATCACAAACGCAATGATTTGGCTCATTGCAGTGGCTATGGATCTCACATTCTGGTGTACACTGGGGCAGGCAAGAGTTACCTATGGTCTCATTTTTGGCATAGCCCAACTCACACTCACAGGTCTTTGGTGCCGCACAGAAACCATGTTCGCCGCAATCCTGATCACATTGCGGCACACAGTCGCCCATATTGAGGATCCGCTCGTAACCCTCAATGCAGGCACATGTCTCTGGCTTTGAGCAAAACTCATTTTTGCCACAAGCTGTACAAATGGGTTGACAATTGCTGCCCCTGTAACCATCATGGCAACTGCATTCTTGAGGTGCTGAACAGTAACTATTTCCAAGACATTCATTGGTGCAAACGGGTCGACAATTGTATATTGAACCCGTGTAGCCCGAACAGCATTCGTGTTTTGGTTCATTTCGGTATTTCACCTGAGGAAAAGAGAAACATATATGGAAGAGTCAAAGGATTTATAAGGAGAAGGTCTATAGGGTACTTGGGTAAAATTGGTATTATCATTCCTTAAGTATCTAGACAGATGATCTTCAGACTATCAACTTAATTGGAAATTCCAAAGACCAAACACGTTTGTATACATGGATTCCCGCCTCGTAACTGTTACACAACCGGGCACCTTCAACAGCTATGGGTGTCAGCTGTACAGTAAGAACACTCAAAGAAACAATCAATGATTGATGGCCTACACATATTTATAATAAACAGAGCATAACATTAATTAGCATTATGTTAGCAGACAACGCATGATGCGCCGAAAAGTATGTAACTTTATTTGTATAACCTGTTTAACTCTGTCCTAATTCAAGCCAATATATTAAAGGCCTTTTAAGTATGCCTAATGCCGATTTTAAGTACATAAGATTCGTCATCCATTAAAATACACTCAACTGTTGCATTGAGCAAACGATTATAAAAGCTGTTCAAGTTCCGCTTCCTGTTGACTATTTACAAAAATTCTGTAAATATGTTCCTTATAGGAACCGATGAGCCGATCTTCAAGAAGTTTTCACAGTATGTTTATATCGATCAGTTAAGAGTCATAGGGTATGTGGCACGTTAGCCATATCTCAAAAATTATTTAAATATTGATCAAATTTCAAGATCTGCAGGTTGGTTAGATGGAATAGGATATTTAACTAGTTCCGAATCTGGTTCGAACCGGTTTAAAAGTAGTTCAGAGCTATATCTCTGAAACTATTTAAGCTATAAACTTAAAAATTTGGTCTGTATGTTGGTTTACTGATCCGTTTCAAATGTTATTAAATCAACGCACATCAAATTGGTATCCTAAGATTGTGATGAAGAACTTTATATTTTACTGGTTCGTACTGGTTCAAAAGTGAACTTAAAATTCGGTCTATCTATTGATATTATGTAGTTGGATACTTGGTTCAGAACTGGCTCCAAACCGGTTCAATAGTGGCTTCGAAACTATAAAGCTGGACACTTTTTAACGCCTTCGAGCCATTCGGCTGAAACACTTCAAAAGTGTTTCAGGTGCACAATTTTAGACTGGAAAATTAGTCTAAAGGTTTATTTTGTGAGTGTTAGACGATTTGCTTGCTCATAGCCAGTAAAAACTTACGAATAGTCCAATAATAATTACCTCATCAACCCAATGATATTTAATTTGATCTCTCCAATACCACCCTCGCCTAGATGGTTCACTATAACTTTTGTAGGATTGCGTTGAATATGTAACCCATTGAACACGGCTACAGACGTTTGGGCCATACGCTCCCACAGCAGCCCAGGTTAAAGCCATTATGAGACTAAGACAAGTCCAAATGTATGGGTTTTTATACATGACTTGGGCACTTATTTAATTGTTTTGTTCAGTTCTCTAAAGCGTTCCGATTTCAACTGAGCCGAGTCGACGACATATATTTAAATGGAATCCAATAAAGGAGATAAACCAGCAGTTTTCTCCCCCTTTTGATTTTTTTTTTAGGCTAAGCGTAATCTTATGAATACATGGGCCACTAAGCGTTCTCAATGTCTCTTTGTGTGTTTTTGTGATACATAAAGTATTTCCGTGACCTTGTAAATAAAATATATATATTACAGTGGAAACATTTTGAATTGTGAATCATACATGATGATGATTGATGACTCAACGAATTCTTACGAAACCGAAGCTGCAACTTTCCAAAACCCGCACTAGAAGCAATAAAAGGATTTCGTTTCACTTTTGGAATTAAAAAATTATTTACCTCATTAAACCAACCGTATTTAGTATCATTTTCCCAATACGATCCCCTAAAAATTGACCATTTCTTAATGGGTACACTGTAACTTTTGTAAACCATCTGTGTATATGTAACCCATTGTGGCTGGCTGCACACTTTTGGTCCATAAGCTTGAACAGCTGACAAGGCCAAGAAGAGGTACATCCAAATTGATTGGTTTTCAATCATGGCTGGAACTAGTTATAAATTCTTAAATATGTACACTTAATTCAATTGCTCTGTTTAGTTCTCAGAAGCATTCGGAGTATAACTGAACTGAGCCGAGACAAATGTAATTGCCTTCCGCTATTAAAGATAAACTCAAATAGTTGACATCACAACTATTTAAGAGAATTATTTCCATTCCATATTTGTTTATTGCTCTCGCAAATCTCTTTCGCATAACCTATTAATCTTAGATAGAAAGATCCTCCTTTTAATAATATTTATAACAACATTCTACCTATCAATCTATTGGTGAGCTCATAGATATTGTGTAGATAGTTTGATTGCACAGAGTTGGTCTCTGGGCTTTAACCAGCTTTAGACATATACAAATCCAATACATACTTTTCGACATTTGATATAAAATATATAATTTTAACTGGGAGACTTCTGCTACTTCCGATAAAAACTGGTAGTTTACTTTTGGCAAAGAGATTGGCCTTGGTTCTTGAATGTTCTTGGTTTTTGCTTATCTTAGGATCCACCTCAACCCAATTCACCGTTTAACAACGATTATTCCAATAAAAACTATAGTTGCCTCTGGTACATAACCGAATCGGATTTCATCGTCATAATAATATCCGTAACCAAATATATAAAAATAGATTTTTAATTGTGATTCAAAAGTATTTAAAAACCTAAACTTTAACTCTCCTCAATCTTTTACATTTTACATTTATACATTATACATTTTCTTGCTAAATTCACAACTTATTGTCTAAATAGATTTAGACTGTCAGTCCCCCAAACCAATCTCCAGTTCACTGGGCGGTTCCTCGCTGCTGGCCAGCACCACACCGTAAGTGGGATTCTCAATGAGATGCACTCGCTGCTTATCAGCCTGACTTCGACGACGTTGGAACGCTCGCATTAGCAGGAGCGGGACCATGACCAAAACCAAACAGAGCATTAAAGCCAAGCCCAGCATTGTCCAGCGGGGATGGCCTTGTTTGACGGCGCTAGGGGAAGAACTGGATCGTTGTCTGCCAAAAAGGCTATAGCCCTCACAAATGTTAGGAGCGGTGCACATCTGACCTGCTTCACAATCCGGCGAACAGACGGGTTCACATTCAAAGCTGCTGTTCAAGAGCGGACGATAACCCTCCAGGCAGTCACATTTCTCAGGACGCAAACATTCGGCATTGATGCACTCCGTCTCACAGTGTGCCTGACACAGATGCGGTTGACTGGAGTTGCTGACCACATAGCCAGGTTGACATTCGCAGTGTCCGGTCGCTGTGCAGCGACCATTCTCGCAACGTGGACGACAACTGGGCACACAGACATTATGCTGTTTGGTATCCTCAAAGCCGCTGAAACAAGAGCATTGATTGGGCTCCACACAAGAGCTGTTGATGCAGGCAGGAGAGCAGACGGGATCACATATGGATTTAGAACCGGGTCTCAAGCGATAACCCTCGTAGCAACGACATTGACCCAAGCCCTCGCAGTGGCTGTTAATGCACTTTTGTGTACAAAAGGGTTCACAGGCGCCGGTGGGCCAGCGCTTGACATACCCCTCGTCACAGTGACAAATCTCTGGAGCAATACAGCGACCATGTCCACAACTTTGACTACAAATGGGCTCACAAGTGCTCGCGTCATCCGCAGTGGGTCGATAGCCCGAGAAGCAGCGGCATTGATTTGGACCCACGCAACTGCCGTGCATACAGGATCTGGTACAGATGGGTATGCAATAGAAGGAGAGCAGCGCCTGGTAGCCTGCCAGGCAAGTACAGGTACCCGGGCTGCTACAGATGCCGTTCTTACAGGTCCTCGGACAATGTGGTTCGCAGTCGGTGGTGGAACCATTCACAAAAACATAGCCCGCATCGCAGGAGCAAGTATCCGGGCCCGTGCAGCGTGAGTTCTGACCACAATCTGGATGGCAAATGGGTGCACAACGATGCGGCGTTACCTGTGCATATCCCTCGTGGCACTCACAACGTCCGGGTGAGCTACAGAAGCCATGATCACAGCCCGAACGACAGCTGGGCACACACACATGATTACGCGTTCCATTGACTATCTCCTGGACATATCCATCCAGACATGCGCAGTGTCCGGGTGAGAGACAAGTACCATTCACACAGGCCGGCTGACAAACCGCTTGACAACCCTCCGAAATGCGTTGGTCCACATGAGCATAGCCCAAATTGCAGGCGCAATGCTCTGGTTCCAGGCACAAGCCGTTGGCACAGCCACTCGTGCACACAGGATCACATTTCCAGGGTCGGGCCAGGCTAGTTTCGTAGCCCGTATGACATTGGCACACACCCGGGGCCACACAATCACCATTTTCGCACTGATCCTGACAAATGGGCATGCATCGGCCCAACGTTTCATCTCTTTGATAGCCAAAATTGCAGGTACACTTCGAGTTCTCTGTACAATGGCCATGCTCACACTGCACACTGCATATGGGCTCACAGGCTGTCTGGGAGTCATTCACAAATCGATAACCCGGCAGACACTGACACACATCCGGAGCGGTGCAGTTGCCATTCACACAGGACTCGCTGCATTCGGGTTCGCAGAAACTGCGATTCTTAAGGTTCGTATAACCTTTGCCACAAAGACAGACCTGGGGGGAAAGACACTTGCCAGTCTCGCCACAATCACTGCATTGTGGCACACAATCACTGTTAGGACAGAGGCAGAGAAAGGGGAAGGGAAGGGAGGGTTAGTCAGAGTGCGCTTCAAATCCAAACTGTTCACACTTACTCATCTTCATTGCGATCATAGCCATCACAGCAAACCTCATCAACGGACATGTAAGTCTAGAGCAACATATGAGTATCCTTTTCTAACATTTTATCCAAACTCACTCACCTCCTTGCGTGGCCTCACCACCAGCGGTCCACAATCGTTGGTGCAGTTTGTGGAGCCTTGATATTTACGCATCGTGACCAGACTGACTCGCATTTTCATTACCCTAAAGTGCGGAGCTAAGTCAATATGTGTGCTACGCATTTCCATTAAGCAAACTACTCACGGCACGCGATCCACACAGGCCTGAGCCTTAAAGGCAACTCCACCAGCCAGGCATATCAGCAAAAGATGCCACATTCCAATTGAGTACTGTTCACTTTAATGTGCACTCTGCAAATGAACAGATCTAGGAGGCCTCAATTGTATTACGACTCACAGATGAACGCTTATCAATATGCTTCCTCTCGCCTAGTCTACGTACTTATATGTGATATAGATACCATCCAGCGTTTGTTGAACTCAAAACTCAAAAGCAAAGAAAGAAAGCTTCAGTTGATACCGTCGAGGTCCTTAACATTGAATTGTGCGATTCTTTGTTATCAGACTACTTACAAATGCATAAGGCAAATAAATATGTATATACACAAATAAATTTCCTATCAATATGCATGATAGACATGCCTAAGAATCATAATAATGAACATGCATACATTTTGATTATCTACTCAGGTTTAGCTCTATACATTTTTTCAACCTCTTTGGCCCACATAAGTAAATTTACATTTTCACAGTTTAGCATTTTGAACACCTTTAACATTTCTATTAAATTACGAAAAATGTTATATAGATTCAAAAAGATCGAATTGGAATGTATAGTTTTTAATATCCCTTTTTTGATATTATAATATAGATTTTCCATATCATTAGGATGATTTTCAGCTCCATTGGATGAAGATTTCAGATGCATTTAACATTAAATGGATATTTTTTTTATATTCATTTTTTTCTGTGTAGAAGATTCTCATAATATATATAAATGGAACCCGGATGGGGAGAATGCAGATTAACTTCAAAGAGTTTTCGAACTTACATAAGTAGCTAATTTGATTTAATATGCTTGAATGGTGTTATTGTAAATTTTTAAGAGTATTTATACCCTTGAAAGGGTATTATAATTTTGCCCAGAAGCTTGCATAGAGATATTCATTTCCGACCCCATAAACTATATATATATTCTCGATCAGGGTGACGAGCTGAGTCGATTGAGCTTTGTCCGTCTGTCTGTTTCTACGCGAACTAGTCTCTCAGTTTTAAAGCTATCCAGCTGAAATTTTGCACAGAGTCTTCTTTTTGCTGCACACTACTAATATGTCGGAACCAACCGGATCGGATGACTATATCTCATAGCTGCCTTGGGAACAATTGGTCGGAAAACTAATTTTAGTGAGAAAAACTTCTTTCTTTTCAATGGAATCGTCTCCAAACTTTGTAGTCGTAGGTTTTCTATGTTTTTTTATGATTCTACCAAGTTTTATTAAAATCGGACAACTATATGGTATAGCTGCCATACAAAAGATAGGTCTGAAAAACAGTCTTAATTAGAAAAATTTTTTGTTTTTTGTGGTAGCATTTTGCAACTTTGTATTTGTTTGTTTCACAAGCTTTCACATAATTTTACAAATTTTTGGCCAAATCGGATGACGATATCATATAGCTTCCATACGAACGATCGGTCGGAAAATGGGAAAAAGAGTATTTTATGAAAATACTTAAGCGAGCACTTGCTAGGGTATTAAAACTTCGGCACAGACGAATCTAGCTTAGCTTTCTAGTTTTAATGTTGGTGAATGTTGGGGAAATCGACGTCGGATACCCAACTTTTAATCTGCATACCTAAAATTTTACCAGAAAATCTATAACTAAGCCCTCCACAAATTTGAATGAAAAATTGCTTATTTGAGCCGTGATTAATGGTCGTGTTCAGCAGAATAGCTTGCTCATT
Source organism: Lordiphosa andalusiaca (assembly GCA_035044965.1). NCBI lineage: Eukaryota > Metazoa > Arthropoda > Insecta > Diptera > Drosophilidae > Lordiphosa > Lordiphosa andalusiaca. The sequence continues at coordinate 2,854,609 of JAWNNM010003326.1, read as the reverse complement.
GATCAATTATACATATTCAATGATCTTCCTGCTGAGATCGTGTGATAAAGTATCATGATGGCCAATGTGGCATATCATGATTGAGGAGCATTTAAAATAATACCGCTATCATGCGCTGCAATGGTTTCTCGTTAGGCTATTTATCGATACCGTTATGCGTATATTGTTTTATTTTATGAATTTAATTCAACACATGGTTTTTTTTATTGGAATAAGTATCTTGCCCACAACATAGTTATCCATTATAATAATATATTTTGTTCTGAAGTTATGGTAAAATATAAATAAACTCATATGACCTTTTGCAAGATCAAAAAGCTAAATTTTCATTTAGGATTTCAAATGAAAAGTCTTAGTGATGCTTCCCTTTATTACTGTGTGATTTGCGGCAATTCCGCTCGATTGCTTGATAGTCGTATGGGCTGCGATGCCGGCATTTATATAATAAAACCAACTTATATGGACTGTAAATATTAGCAACTTTTATTATTTTTATGGCTTGGTTTGTCGCTTTGTCTACTGCTATAATATATATTCATATACATGCAATAGATACATCATATATATATATATATAAACCGATAAATGCTTGGCATTATCGAACATAATACACATCCACAAATATATTTCTATGGATTTTAAATGCTAAACTATTTCCTAGATACAGTTATGGCAGTAATCGAATGAAATAAATTATGTAATAGATAATACTCTTGTCGCAAAGCATTTGTTCAAGTTGGAAAAAACAATCTTTAACAAATTGACTACTTAAGACTATGAATAATATTTAAATAATATATTTACCACCCTTTTCCCTCCCACATACAATCTATGAACACAGTGAGCTTTCTGTTCCCTTTTCTATATATGACACGCTACAAGAAGGTTTCCTGGTTCCAATATCATCAAGGTGGTGCATCCTGGGGATCGGGTGGTGTCTGGGCTGGTTGTATGGAATCGGCAATGAGGAAACCACTGGAAGCACCTGGCTGTGGCATGCCTAGAAAAGCGGCAGCAGTATTAGCTGAATCGCCATCTTCCATAATGACCGAACTGTCAGCGGCCGAGGGTATGGTGGGCAAGAAACGTACACCTAGACGGGGAGGTGAAGAGTCTTCCTCTTCTTGGACAGCCTCTTGACGTACCAGACGCGGTTTGGTCAGCTCATGCGGTGGGTTTTTGCCATTGTGAGCTGGGTGAAAAAGGGAAAGGAAACAATATAACTTTTAAAGGTCTAAAGGAACTATCATTTAACTAGATTATAGAATATGAAGAATAAGGGATTGTATCTATATCTATAACTTTGACATTTCCACATTGTTTTCCGATATGTGAAATGAAAAAACCATCTTTTGGAGTCTTGATATGGAAATTTCACTCTCGGAACAATGGGAGCAAAGACCTGCCCCAGGCATACTTAACAAGGTAGTCTCACTCCCACTCTCGCCCTCTTTGATACTTAAACGCCAGTCTGTGTTTGTGTTTCGTGCACATATTAGCATCTGCGAGAGAGGAAGTGCGACTACCTTGTTTAGTATGCCTTGGACCTGCCCACCACTGCTTTAGTTTGAAAGCAAGCTATCAGTTGCTCTCCCGAGATTGTGGGGGTTGCTGGGATAATCACAGTTAAGTTTTAACCAAGCAAATGCTTACTCGATACACCAAATGTGGCTTTAAAATATAATCTTAAGAAAACTCACCTATTATAGAGGGTAGGGGAGTGCTACTACCCGCACTGGAACGTGACAGCCGAAATGTAGATGTACTCGCTGTGGTGGCTGAGGCCGATGAATCATTTCTTGAGCTCGACAAATTCGAGTCCTGTGAGGTTTTGCGCGTAATTAACCAAGCCGAATGACGTCTCCTTCCATGCGTATGCAAATGACCATGCGGTTCCATCAGCTTCAGCGGCATGCTGCAATTACTAGGCGCCGCCGGTGTCGAAGAGTTTGGATTGTGCCGCCAACTAGAGGAACGTGAGCTACAGAAGTTCTCACTGGATATGGAACTGGCACGATTTTGACGCTGCTGTTGCCGCAGCTCGGCAAATTGATACTGATAGGGATTGGCCGCAGCAGCGGTATAGGCTCGGGGACGTCGTTGTTGGGCCTGACGACGTGTCTTACGCCTACGTCGAGGATCACCACAGCAAAAGTTGCGCAAACGTTGCCACAAACCGGGAGCCTGCTCCATTTTATGCCAATTGGGCATCTCACTGGGCAGCATTCGGAGGCATCTGCAGCCGGGTGGATGCGCCACAGCTGCCGGCAACAGAGGTGGCGGTAGTTCACCCCGCTTGGCTCGAGCCCCCAAAGCTCTGCCCTGGGCATTGCCAGTGTTCCCAGCGCCACCCACCACACGTGCTTCTTCGAAATGCTTGCACAATGTAACACAATCCTTCTTAAACTGTTTGGTCATGATGGCGTACAGAAATGGATTGCAACAGCTGTTCAGGGGCAACACAAATACGGTAAAGATCTTGGCCTGTTCCAGTGAAATCAACTGTAGGCCAAAGATGGCCGTTATCGAAAAGAAAGCGATGGGTGACCAGCAAAGGAAGTCGGTAAACACCAATAAGGCCATCCTTTTGGCTATGCGTGAATCATTCGTATTCCAGGCCTGGCTGCCTCGAATGGCCCAGTACATTTTCAAATAGCAACCCATGAGGGTGAGGAAAGCACAACCATTGATGAACATCAATGAGATCACATAGGTTAAGCTGGCCACTCCGGTGGTGGTCTCAAATGGCAAACACACGGCGAATTTCCGATAGTCCGATACACCCAGCAGTGGTAGCAAAGCCATCATCAGGGCAAAGACCCAACCCAGACTCATTATATAACCCGCCTGGCGCAAGGACAAGCGCTTGTTCAGGTGTATGGCATGGGTGATGGCATAATTCCTTTCCAGCGTAATCACCGCCAGCGTATAGACCGACAGCTCGGAGCTCAGTACAGCCAAGAAGCCCGCCAGTTGACACAGTAAAGACATCTGCCAGGGTATGGCAAACATACGAAATTCACCCAAAGTGGCTGCATCCACTATGGCCAATATGCCCAGGTAAATGCCCATAAAGAAATCAGCTGCAGCCAAATTGCAGACCAAAAATCTGGGCACATCCATTTTGGAACGTGAACAGAGCAACACAAACACCACCGTACCATTGCCCAACAGAGCCATCAGAAAGACTACCCAAACGCCACAGCGCAGTGTCCACCAGTCAAAGAGATCGGCACAGGGCAGAAAGGGTCCCGGCATGGGTAAACACTGCACCGAGCCGGGCTGAAAATCATCGGCAGAGATGCCACTAAAGAGACCAGTGCCAAAACCATAACCAGTGGCTGGTCCGCTAACATCATGCTCCTCAAAGTACTCTTCCATAAGGCCACCCGTGGGTGAGTTCTGTGTATCCTCATTGAAAATGCTGCCGCTCTCCCAAAGATCATGCATAGTGGCGCCCAATTGCTGGCTGAGATTGTCTGCAGGATGTTCAAAGAAAACTTAAATCTCAAATCTAAAATCAGTTTTGAACAAAACTCACGCATTTGTGGCCAAATATTCATCATACTATTGTTCCACAATGTCATATCAAATTCCGCATCCGAGGGAAATAGCACCGCTTCCTGTACTTGTGAAGTTTTCCTCTGCGAGGACATGGCCACCAATGGTAGAAAAGCACAACAGTGATAGGCATACGACAAGATCAGTGTCTGTATGCGGGGAAAGGTATCGGGTGGTGGAAACTCCCTTAGCTTGGGATTGTTAAAGGTTTTCAAATGCAACAGGGCACGCAAACCCGCCTCGGGTAGCTCTGGAAAAATGTTGTTACCCAAATTGAGATCCTCCAAGGCGGTAAAACTAGCAAAGGCTTCTTTGTGTATAAACGAAATTTCATTGCCCTCCAGATCGCTGTAAATTGGAGAACGTTTTGAAAAGATTTGAACATATATAATGAGAAGAACTTACAGCAATTGTAGCTTGGGTATGCCCAGGAAGGCATCTTGGGGTAATGATCTAATACGATTGTAGGACAGCAATAAGTCATGCAGCTGTTTAAGACCCTGAAAGGGTTTGCCTTGAAGGCTGTCAATTTGATTGCTGGATAGATCTCTGTTGAAAGAAAAGTAATTTTCGTGTATTTTATGGCAATATCGTAGTATCTTGATGTGTCCATCTGTCTGTTTCTAAGCGAACTAGTCTCTTAGTTTTAAAGCTATCGAGCTGAAATTTTGCACAGAGTCTTCTTTTTGCTGCACTCTACTAATATGTCGGAACCGACCGGATCGGAAGACTATATCTTATAGCACCCATAGGAACAATCGGTCGGAAAACTAGTTTTAGTGAGAAAAATTTGTTTCTTTTCAATGGAAACGCCTCCAAACTTTGTATTCATAAGTTTTCTATGCTTTTTTTTTATAATTTTGCCCAGTTTGATGAAAATCGGACAACTATATGGTATAGCTGCCATACAAAAGATAGGTCTGAAAAACAGTCTTGGTTAGAAAAACTTTTGTATTTTTAATGGTAGCATCCTGCAATATTGTATTTGTTTGTTTCACATGCTTTTACATATTTTTACAAATTTTTGGCCAAATGCAATGACTATATCATTTAGCTCCCATACGAACGAGCAGTCAAAAAATGGGAAAAAGAGGATTTTTTTAAAAATTTTTAGCAAGGACTTGCAAGGGTATAAAAACTTAAGAAAGGATAAAGGATAAAAGATTAAGAAAGGAGCGGCTTTAGAAAAATCGGCTTAAATCACCCTTGGATGAATTCTGCATATGATTGTTCCCTATACTCATCTAAGATGTTGAACCGATCTTTACTAAATTTTCACCCTATGTTCATGTCGATCAGGTATGTTTCGTAGTGTCAAGCCTGTGAACCGGTTCGTTTAAAAATGACTTAAAAATGGATCTTTTTTAAGCTTTGAACTTAGAATTTGGTATCCAGTTTGGTAGTACTAAGTTGCCTATTTTACCGGTTTTAAAACGATACTGACTTTACCTAAAGCTATGAATCTTATTAAACTTTATTTATGGCAAATTCTTTTCAAAAGAGTCCCACATTTTGTCAACTAACGCCGAGATACTTCATCTAAACACTTTACTTACAAAAGCCTTAAGTCTCTGCAGCCACTTAAATTTGGGATGTGTTTCAGGGAATTGGTTTTAAGTTCTCTGAAAATAGATTTCAACATATACAAATCATTGCATTCGACATGTCCTTAGACCTTATCACATACAAACTCTTCAGTCTTGGCGTCTGACGACATAGATTCAAGGGCACGTCCTGTATGCCCGCACGGTCTAGTTTCAGTATCTCCAGAGCATGACAGGCCTCCAGTTCAGGAAATGCACGTAAAGTTCGCACATCTGAAAGAATACTGAAAAAATCAATTGAAACAAAGTATATTTTGAAATTGATGACACTTTAGTAGTGGCAACTTACAGCTTCCTCAGCTTGGTCATGCCACGGAAGGCTCCCGATGTTATAATGGATAATGGATTTGCTCTCATATCCAACATTTGCATACTTCGCGGCAATTCTGTATCGTTAATCCAGCGCAAGCGATTGCTGGTCATGGAACTGCAATTGCAGAGAGAGGGAGAGAGAAGTGAAATTTAATAACCAGGTTTGCCAAGAAAAATATCTCAACCAGAGGGCAAGTGCCACTCAGTTGCAGCAGCTGCATTTAAAAGTCAAGTTGGCGAAATTGTGACAACTGTAACGCATAAAATAAGTACACATATTGTGTTGGGCTGATTACGTTTTTCTTGGCCCCAAATGTACAGACGAGACGGTAGGGTTTGAGTATCTGAAAGATATTGAGAACGAATGGGCGGAACATAAGCGGGTTGTTGGGTAAAAAAATCACTTAAATTTCTATAAATTTCTGCTTTTTACCACACTTTTGTTTTGTAGAATCTTCCTAATACTCGTTCTTCCCCCTTCAATTTATAACATTATCATTATCACCGACCAGAACAACAAACAAATGAACTCTCATTTATATTTCTCCAAATCTTCTTTAATTTGTTGCATTCCACTTCACCCCAAATGAAGTCAACTGAATTGCAAACGCTTAGTTGAGGTTTCTAATCCTTTTAAATTTCGCCAAGAAAAAGTTGAATTCCTTTTCCCCACTCAACCAAGAATTTATTTGCCAGTTTAATTCCCCAATCATGTGGATGTGGATGTGAATGTGGTAAGTGCAGCACAGCGTGGCTTTTATCGCCACATTTAACATGCTCATAATTATCCTGTTTACCAGAAATTGAATTTCTCCCCAAGGAAGCAGCAGCAGTAGAAAAATAAAAATTATATAGAAAAGTCACAGAACAGCAGAGAGTGCAACTTGCAGTTGTAGTCAGAAAGAGGGAATCCTCCACTTGGTGGTCGTAAATTCACTAAGTAATGATGCGTTATGATTTTTGGTTTCCGCTTGTTTGCTGCCTGACAAAGTTGGCAAGTCAACAACAGGCATCACAATCTCTAGCAAATGGGGTAGGGGGCTAATCTGGGGGCAGGCACCTGCTCAAGTGAAAGACCGACAGAGAGAGAGAGAGGGAGAGACAAGATACTTACAGCTCCTGCAGCTGTGACAATTTGTTGAGTCCTTCGGGCAAACTGCTTATTAAATTATCATCCAGTTCTCTGAAAGAAGAAAAAGCAAATAGAACGAATATTTTTCAAGTGTGTTTTGTGTATAGCAATTTGCATAGTTTGGATTGTGCAGGGTCAGTTTTGTGCGTAAATTTATGCATGCAAATTATGCTGGGACTTAAAATCGTTAAATACATTCTTTGGCGCCCAACGTGGGGGGCTACTAAGCAGCTGGTACTGTCACTGCACACAACTGCATTCTCAGCACAGCTGCTTTAACCACCCAACCCTCTTCTGTTTTACATATGAAAGTCACGCTTATTTCCCACTTTGGAGTGTGATGAAGTGGCTGGAATAGCTTGTCATAAATCTCCAGCAAATGTGAATGCACACGAAACATTTTCTTCATTCTATCAACGTTGGATTTACGGGTGGCAAGTTGGAAGTTTTTCACTTTCACTTGAGGCATTCACAAGTCTGTCACCAAATACATATATACATATATATATATTTGCATATTTGTCTGCTGTCTTTAACCCGGTTGGGTAAGGAAGAGCGCGCTGAAAAATATGCAATGTAAAAGCCAAAAATTTTTTTGCGGTAAACAGCGACGAAGACGACGATGACAATTTAAGCTGTCGGAGCGCAACGAAAGTTTTACCAAAACTCTTGGAAGCAAAATTGAAATTTATTGAAGCCATGGCCAAAAACGGATAAACACCATTTCCACTTGCCTCATGTACTTGCATCAAGTTGTTTGGTCATACTCTGCCATTGGAAAGGTGTCTATTTTTTCAGCATAAACTCAGCTGCAACAAATTGAATCCAAAATGATTCAGGTCTTCATGGCAATAATATAATTCAGAGTTAAGAACACAAATATCAGATTGGATTTTAACGAATAGCAAGGATCTGTTTCGCACGACTTTAAGAAAGTTAATAAGTGAAAGCCTACAAACTGATCGAATCTCTTTAGGAACAGTTAACACAACAGTGCCTGAGCAGTTTTTACTTTCTTAACTTGATCAATAAAGAATCTGCATTTCGGAAAGAGTATTCCACTCCACAGTACTTAATTCCAACATGTTCCTTCCTATTCGATATCAATTGCAGTTTTCTGGGTCGCTTGGTGTCAGCGTGGGTTGTCATGTCTGTCCTCGAGTCTTCGTGTGGGGGGTGCTTAAAGTATTTCTATTTGTGTTGGATTTTTGTTCTTTTTTCTTTTTGCGGTTACTTACAAAACTTTTAAAGCCGTTAAATTCTTGAGGGCTCCCGCAGAGATTTTCATGATTTGATTTCGCTTCAGTAAACTGCAAACATTCTCAACAAATAAAACATACAATACATAATCATGGACATACATATATACATAGTTTGTAAGATATATACACTTACAGCACGATCAAGTTTGGCATTCGTGGAAAGTCCTCATCATTTATTATTGTCAACAAATTGCTGCCCAAATTGCTGTTGATAGTTGAAAGCAGACACAAAAAATTATGAGTAATCGCCATGGTTTACTTTTTTATGAGAATTCAGTTTCATTTCATTCATGAATTCATATTTAACTGGGATGAGTAGTTTGAGGTTGTAAATTTGTTAGAAGAAGAGTTCATGAAGTAATATAAACATGCGCATAAAATTAGTATTTATTTGGTGATTTAGTTAGTGTTGGAGTAGCATTAAATTAGAGAGCAGAATTATTGCAGAGAAAAAGCATTCATTGAGTTTAGTTTATGGATTGAACATTACAGCAGGCATCGAAGGGAATTGGAAATACTTTAGTAAAGAAGATGAAATATTGAAGCAAAGGCAATGAAAGTTTAAGAAGTAAGTCAAGTCAGCTAAAATGTAATTAGTATAAATAATTAAAGCAGATCTCCTAAATTATAATGCTTTTTTTTCATAAGACCAAAACCCCTGAAGCTTATGGGTACCATGTATCAAGTCGAGTGAGTCGGAGTGTTTTAAGAACTTGCCGACTTCGAGCTAATATCAACTAATCGTTATTTCCTAAGGCCTTCTAAAATCGCAAAGCAAATCCCAAAGAATATGTTCAAGGTCCTGGGCTCCGTTTAAAAACCATTCTCAGCAATGTTGAGAACACATTATTTTATGTATCTTTGCTATTATCAGAAATATTAAATAAACCAAAACTGATCCCATGGGTTATAGAGAAAGAAAGGAAGTAAGGGAATCATTCTGGGATCACGTCGTTATTACCCATACACATTAATTTTAAAATAACCCTCAGCCTGCTTAATCATTAAGCATTATTTTTTTAAGCAATGAAATCTAAATCAAATAACGAGAGAGCTAAGATAACTTCGTCTGTGCCGAAGTTTTTATACCCTTGCAAGTGCTCGCTTAAATAATTAAAAAAAATACTTTTTTTTCCACTTTCCGACCGATCGTTCGTATGGAAGCTATTTGATATAGTCATCCAATTTGGCCAAAAATTTGTAAAATTATGTGAAATCATGTGAAACAAACAAATACCAAATTGCAGGATGCTACCATTTAAAACAAAAAAGTTTTTCTAACTAAGACTGTTTTTCAGACCTATCTTTTGTATGGCAGCTATACCATATAATTGTTCGATTTTAATAAAAATTTTTAGAATCATAAAAAAACATAGAAAACCTACGATTACAAAGTTTGGAGACGTTTCCGTTGAAAAGAAAAAAGTTTTGCATACTAAAACTAGTTTTTCGACCGATTATTTCTATGGGAGCTATGAGATATAGTTATCCGATCCGGTCGGTTCCAACATATTTGTAGTGTGCAGCAAAAAGAAGACTCTGTAAAAAATTTCAGCTCGATAGCTTTAAAACTGAGAGACTAGATCGCGTACAGACAGACAGACGGACGGATAAAGCTCAATCGACTCAGCTCGTCACCCTGTTGAAGAATATATATGGTTTATGGGGTCGGAAATTAATATTTCTACGCTTAGCAAACTTCTGGGCAAATTTATAATACCCTTTGCAAAGGTATAATAATAATCATATCGAAAATACTCAGGTTTCCGAAAAAGAGTCGTATTTTATATTGCTACATTTTTTTATACCGGTACTTCAAGCTTATGATTATTATTTACGATCCCTGGAAATATCGAAATATCGATTTTTTTCAACCGAATATCAATATCGAAGTGAGAATTTTTCAATATCGAAGTATTGTTTTGTCATTGTACTGCGCTCTGCAGAGAATGAAAAATCCTGGAGTCTTGGGTCTTCCATTTCCTCAAATTTACTATGATGATACCGTATCCTTCGAGTTTAGCAGAAAGATTACAAAAACCAAAGGCGATTTTGAGCATACTATAAAACCACTTAGCTCAGTTTTTCATGCTCGTACCTTGCTATTGTGGTTATGTGAACATGTTTCTGCAAATGACCTCGAGCTAACTGCTATTCGATAATTTTTAAGCAATTTATTAGAATAAGTATCTCAACAAAGCTTTAAGTTGCTACTTTATAATAATGCTACACTAATAATTGCTGTATTAATTGTTAGTCTAGCTTACTAATACTTAAACAATTTCTATATTTAAAATATTCTATTCCACAAACCACAAAATTTAAATCCTCATCCACAAATTTGTCTAATTACACATGCAAAAAAAGGTACTAGTTAGGTTAGACCGAAAATAGAAATTAAAATTATCCATTGCAATAAATATTCATTAGCAAAATGCAAATAATTGGGGGTTAAGAGAGCAAATGAAAAAAAACAAAAAAAAAAAAAAAACACATCTCACAGTGCTTCGAGTGTTTTAAGTCCGGCCAATGCATTGGTGGGTATGCGATAGAAGAGATTGCCCTCAAGACGTAAAGTGCGAAGTTTCTGCAAATGGCCCAGACAGTCACCGTCCAGGCTGACCAGGGCGTTGCCATTCAATTGGCTTGGGCAGGGCGAAGCAAAAGTATCGAAATTAAAAAATATATATATATGTAATTGCTGTGTGTGTATGGTGTGTGTTTGAGTGTTGAATTGAGGCTTCTCTCTTTAGTTTTGTTGATTCACGCTGCATACTTACAGGCTGGCCAGCTGCCCCAATCCTTGAAACGATTGCGGGGCCAACGATTTAAGGCCGCAATTTTGCAAACTTAGACGTTTCAATTTACTCAAACCATAAAATGCATACGGATCCATATTAATGATGCTATTGTCCGACAAAGTTCTGCAAATAGAAAAGAAAGTGAAGAAAACGCTCCCTTGGTCAACAAAAGGCCAGTAAAAGTGCAGGAAATTGCAAGGATAAGCACAAGCAGTAATTAATCGTGTTGAAGTAATTTATTTGTGTAAGGGGATGGATCTGTTTAGGGAGTGGGTGTGTTTGGCTAAAGCATGGGTCCACTGTTGACCGCTGTGATTTTGTTTTTGTTGCTGGTTTTCGGTTTGCTGTGAAATTGAATAATGAGCGAAACACACGCCCTGATCCCCCTGCTAGTAGTAGAAATTACGAAAGTTTTCATATTTTCAAACGGACGAATTTGTGCAACCCCCCGGGGAGTTGAGTGTCGGACTTGTTGTTGTGTGCTGATTTATAAAGCTTCGGTTAATTTAAATATCAATTTTTCTTTTACTTACAGCTCCTCCAGATTTGGCACCATAAAAAATGAGCTGGCCTCCAATTTGGTTAAGTTATTGTTGCCCAAATCACTGTGGAAACAGACAAATAGACAAATTAATAAAGAGAAATTCATATTTCATTCATCTATCAATTTCAATAAGTCACTTAGTATTGCACAGCGGATTGAGTTGAAAACAATAGCTGATTGACTTCCATCCAGTTGGGCTTTTGCCAAATTTACACGGCGGCTTAAAAAGTGCTCTCTATGCGCCCATCAATCAAATCGGCAAGCATATTGAGCTAACCTTTCCCCTCCGCTGGGATAAATGGCATATAAATGAAGATGAACTGCCGCAAACTTGCCAATTGCTCTCCTGTTACATATATCAAGTCAAGTTTTTGCTGAATCATAGTTGAAGTGGTGGCCAGCGTTAATTAATAAATTATTTATTTATTTATCTTTCTATCCATCTATCTATCTATTTATGTATGGCCCGTTCAAATCGTTGGCCATTAATCAGTTGCAACTTTTGGTTAGCCCAAAACTCCTTTGAGAGATCTGGTGGCGGCGGCAAGAAAACGTGACTCACATACGTGATGTCGTCTGCTGTCTGTCGTTCAAGTCGATGCCGATTGCGAAATGCCGCACAACGTGGCGTATGTGTAATTAGATTAAACCGCATGCCAAAACAGACACAAAACCGAATCGAAGTCTGCGAAATTGACTTGTAATTAGACGACGATGAAATGAGGAATGCCAGCGTCAAAAGGCCTATAATCGCTTAATAACGCCCCAACATGTTTTGATCGATAGAAATGGTGTTAATGTGTGTGGATTATTGTGGTTAAGTTGAGGGACATCGAGTGGGTTTAAGGTAAGAAAAAGTTAAAAATGAACTTAGCCTGAGGTGGCAGTCCATTAAGAGTTCTTAGAGAGTATTGCAATGAAAACTATAGATCTAAGGGCACTTTTTGGAATGGTAGTCATAAGCAATATCATGGTTTCTTTAATGAGAACATTTTGACAACCAGCCAGCCAGCTACTGAGTTTGATTCTCGGAAATGGCATAACTGCCTTATCTATGTCTCTCTCTGGATAACGAAAAGGATTATCTTACACATGTGAGGTAGTTGGCATCAAAATGCTCTTTTAAATGTAAAATTTTTGAAACTGAGCTGCGTTTCGGGAATGTTCTTAAGTGCTTCATATTAGTCCTTCTCGGAGTTCTTCATATAATTTTTGCGTTGTGTTTTGGTCTTCTTAGAATGCATTTTGCTGGAAATCAACGCTAACCACAAAATAATATTAAGGCAAATGGCAACACTGCGTATGAGTAATCTCAAAAATTAAAGTTATATACCTTTATTAAGAGGCGACCTTAAACTTTTCACCCAAAAAAAAAAGCAAGAAAGTAGGTCAAATACCTATCTATAATCACCAAAACTGGGAAAATACAATTACCAATTAATTCGCATGATCTGCTTACAATCCAAGCTAAGAGAGGATCGAAAGAGAATAATTTTTTTTTTCCAAAATTTAAGAGCGAAGCTCTTCTACGGAAGTTTGACTAGGGGACCTAAGCAAATAAAATGCTGTCTTTGCGACAGAACAGTGACCAAAACAGTTACCAAACAGTTACCAAACAGTAACCAAAGTAGTAACAAAACAGAGACCATAACTGTGACTAAAACAGTGACTAAAACAGTGACTAAAACAGTGACCGCAAAAGTCACTAAAACACTAGCCAAAAAGCTGACCAAACAGGGACCAAAATACTGACTTTATTGTGACCGAGTTTTAGAAGGCACGTATTATGGTCAAATAGTATGAGCAGGCGTCCCTATAAGATCGCAGGATCGGGAGTAATAAGATTATTCCTTCTTCTTTTCTCTTAAATCGGGTATATCCAAATTTTCATAATTTGCTAGTATTATTGTACAAAGGTAAGACCTTTTCTTTTTAAAGCTCTTCAGTGAGCTGAACTAAGCCAAACCGTTTTAAGCCGTCTTAAAGTTTTGCGATTTTTTTCTATAATTATGAAAGGACGCTGTATCGATTTGCCATTCTGGGATTGCAACTGGAATAAGCGTTTCGGCTTATAAGATTTCGGTTCGGTTCAGAACCGGCTTGCAGCACCGATATGTTTGAAAACATGGAAGGTATGACTAAATGTTTGGCAAGTCAACTCAGTTTTGAGCTCTGTATGAAAGACCTATTTAATATTCAATTTATTTGTGATTATGATTAAGAGGTTTAACTTTCGCTAAAAACCACTAGCAAGATTTTATATTGCCCACAAATGTTGAGCTATTAAGCAATTATCTTTAATTGTTAGAGGGAAAAAGTTTTAAACCTTCACCCATCAAAATGAGGCCCACCATTAAGTGAAATTTATAAAAAGTCCTGCCTATTTTGGGATGCATCTTCTATCGAACAGCTCACATATGCATAACCCAAATGCCTGCCATTCGCTGATTATGATCAGAAGTCTCTCTTGAAAAAAATCGGAGATTTGTCTTTCTACTTTGATTGTTTAACAAAAGCCAGCAGATTCTTAGTAACTCTTACCTAGTTCAAACAACTTTGGAGTTTAATATAATTTCTCCCTTATTGAGGTAATTAACTTAAGTAAAATTTAAAACAAATACGAATACTCACAGTACAATAATTTCGCTGGGCAAATTGACTGGCACCGCCAAAATGCCAATGCTGCGGCAACTCAATTTGAGGTTCTCCAAGTTGCCACTGCAATGGCAGTGCTTCTGTTGCCACAACTCACACACCGAGTGCAGTGTGCGCTGCTGCTGCTGCTGCTGTGGTTGCTGTTGGTTGCCGGACGATGTGGATGAAGTCACACTGCCATGATATTCCTTTAAGGACTTCTCATATAGAATTTGTGCCTCACGTTCGGGATCTGCCGAGGGTAGCATAACATTCTCTCTTATGCCGGTCGGAGTGGGCGTGACAGTGGGTGTTGTTAACATTCTAGTTACAGTAATTTGGCTAAATTGTTCACTAAGTTGTTGTTGTTGTTGTTGTTTTTGTGGCTGTTGCTCTGATGTAGTTCGATACGGTTTCTCTTTGGTTTCATCACTTAAGACATCGTTTACCCTCAGGCTAGTCGATGTCGTCGCCGTGACTGCTTGGATTAGCAGCAAGAAGAGGTGGAGGAGGAGGAGGAGGCGGAGTATTAGGAGGCGGTTGGAAAGGAGTCCAATTCCTCTGCCGTTGCTCTGCTGACGCCGGCAATGCGCTGCCATCGTCGCAGTTGTTGATTGATGCTGTCAAGCATTTGTCATTTGATGACAGTTTTGTGTGCAATTCGTTTCTCGCTCATGATTTTCTGTTGCTTTTGCTGGCGTCGTTTTCTTTAGTGCTTAGCTCACTTAGCTACACTATTGCGTATGTCTTTAGTTGGATTTCGTTTATTTTTTTATATATTTATTTGATCAATTATGGCTGACTGTTGGCTCTGATGCATTTCACTGTATGGATGTCGGTTTGGTCAAAGGGTGATTGAAATTAAATTCGTTAGATTCACACACATTCTTATCAAAAACAAAAGCTTCACAAAGAATGACAAATTTGATGGTCTCAACTCTATTCTCGTTCGTCATAACTAATGAGTTCTGTTGACAGTTTTAGATTTACAATGGACAAAAATGTCACCCAAAATAGACATTTTTCCCCATCATCTTGGCCAAAGCAGCAGCACGAGCCTTCTTTTACCTCACACACATTTTGCGCTCGAAATGATTTATGGCATGTTTATGTTCCACTGACCTCGCCAATAGCAACCGAATGGTAAAAAGAAAGAAAAACCACACACAACAAAACGATGACGACGATGATTTTCAATTGCTTCTAATCGAATCTGTGAAGTATTTTATGGCTTCTTTGTCCATTCCCATTCATGAATAATAATCCCGCTAGATTTTGTTTAATTGTAAACACAAAGCCAACAAACAAAATGGAAATCAATTGTGTTAATTTGTCTATGAATTTCGATTAGCAACACTTAAATGTTTTAGTGGGCTTTTAATAGAATAGAAATTTTGCTAATATTATGAATTTCCTGCTAAATTTCGAGCTTTAACTTAAGTAAACTTTCCATTCTTTTTTTTTGGTTTTGCCCTCTCCTGCACAAGCAGCATCCTCAAACGCACACAAAATGCAAATATTTACGTTTATATTTAGTTTCCGAGATGGAAAAGGTAAAGTGAAGTGAAAACAAAACCAAAAGAAAACCCAAATGCACATACACGTGCAGGGATTCTGATTGTTTGTTCAAAAATTGGCAGATTGCTAGAAGAGAATGTTTGAAATAGGGTCTCATAACTTTACGCGGGTGGAGGCGAATGGCGGCTGCTCTAAAGTGTTGTGTGTGCGTGCGTGTGTGTGTGTGTGTGTGTGTGATTGAGTGCCAATAAGCAGCTAACAGGATTTTGTTTGCTCATGATTTAATATGCATAAATTTGGAGCTGCTGATAAGGGCAAGTTGAGATGGGTTCCCTGTAAACAGTTCGGGCCATCGATATGGAAATAATACTTTTGCTTACAAATTATAACATACATTGAACATCACCTTTCCTTGACTCCTTTTCCATATCAAACATAACATTTGAACCGATGGTATTGTTATTATTGTTGAATAAGCTAAATAACAGTGGGACCCACACGATTTAGATTGATAGCAACTTGATTAGATGAATCATCAAGATAAGATCATGCCAATTGAGCAAGAAAGCCAAGCCAAGTAACCCAATCTGCCTTAAACAACTTTGTATAAGTCCCATAAAATTGTCAAAAATGGTATCAAGTCAATATTTTTGTACTTTTGGAAGTAACTTTTGCTTACTTACAAAGCTGCAGGTTGGTATAGAAACGCACCATATAGTATCAATTAAGTTTTGGTTTTTTTTTGTTACTAAAAGCTGAACAAATTTATGAACTCCCGAACCGGAACGGTTTGCGGTTCACGAAATTTACTTGGGTAACTTTTTTTTATTTCAAATAAGTTTCTTAATATTTTAGTCAGCAAAAATTGCATAATTTTGGTTCGAATATACCAAAAAAATTCCCATTAATAATGCCGAGCAGGTTTAAGTTTTTCCTGATTTGCAGGAATTTATCGAAATAAGAGGCAAATATAATGCAACGAAATAAGAAAGGTTCACAAAAACTACTTAGGTAACCTTTTTTAAATGTTCTATAAACTTTTTTGTTTTTTTAGCCAGCAAATATATTATAATTTTTTTTCAGATCGACTTAAGTTTCGTTTTGTAAATTGTACTTGGAGCAACTCATCGAAATAAGATGTAAAACAAGGAAAAAAAGTCGGTCAGACCGACTATAACATAATCTGTACCAAGGAAATTAAACGCTCAGCATAAATTTTGATGCTGCAGTAGCATGTGAAAGCAGCGCTGCTACAGCGAACAGTCTTTTGATCATAACTCGACAACCGTTCATCCGATCTTCACCATTCCTTTTGCTGATTGATAAGTTTTCCCGAGCATCCCTAAATATCCCTAAATATGTCTAGAAGAAATGAACCATCTATCTTAAAAACTGTGGGCGATATGACGTTTTATCTCAAATGCGGGGGCGGGAGGGGGGCATGGTCAAAATTGAAAATAAACTTGATCTGCCTGCATATATAAGAAGCATTTGTCCCATATGTGTTAAACCTCTATCTCTTATCATCTCTGAGATCTGTGTGCTCATACGGACAGACAGACGGAAATGACTCGGCTGTTGATGCTGATCAAGAATATATATACTTTATAGGGTCGGAGATGCTAAGATAAGCTAAGGTTTCAACCAGAATTCTATGCTGAAAGTGAAAGAGTCTTTTCGCGAAGGGAACCTTTGGTCTTACTTTGGGTAAAAGAAGGAATTTTTGCATGAATAATTTAGAGAATTTTTCACATATTTTTTGCTAAATATCTCCTACATAAATACCATAACTTTTCGATATCCTTTAACATATTCTCACCATATTTTCTAGGGATGACTTGCAACCCACTATTGTGTGACTTTTTGGTTTGAATTTATGCTTTACTTATTAATTTCACAGTTTATTTTGTCATGGATTCGATTCTTTCCTAATAACTTAATTGATTAGTTGACATTGACTCATTATTGTGACAGATCAATCTGAAACGTTTATCACTTAAATGCTAAGCATTTTTATCTTAAGCCTTCTCAGTGTCTTTTGAGTAGCCCCAATGCAAATTGTTTACAGTTGAACGATTGCAAATTATTTTTGAAAAAATTGTCACACGATTTGTTATGACTGTGACTTTAATTGATATATGGTCAGTTTTGTGATGTGTTTGTGTATGTGTGTATGTGTGACACACGTGTTTGCATAACGCGCCACGCACTACTCAATGCCAACCCACATAACTCATAAGAACGCTTCAAAATTTCATGAAAATCTCATAAATTTGTGCATTCATGGCGATTAATTACACGCACACACACAGACACAAACGGACACGCCCCTGACAAACATACAACAACAAAAAAAAACTCGTAAAAATATGAAAAACTTCACTTTAAGCTGACTTTTTGGATTGAAAATTAATTTTGACATAAAATGAATTTATTTGCTGAAAAGGAAAATCGCCCAAAGGTTTCAATTAGTCGCAATTCGCCAGTGCATAAAGTCAATGCGTAAGTTAACGTTTTCATTTTGGTCAAGTGCAGCTGACCAAATAAAAAACTGGATTTTCAACACAAAATGCAACTCGCATAAATGCGGCTTTTTGTATGCTGACCTTGATTCATTGTGAGATTTTTTTTTAACCATTTTTTGTTTTTTTTTTTGAAATTTTTGCGCTCGACTTTATTAATGACAGTTGGTGCATAATTTATTTCATTTTTGTTTTTCTCAGATTTTTGCATCCACATTTTATTTTAAGTGGACTTAAATTGGACCCTAGGGAAGGCAAGAATTGTAACGATTTGACAGTTTTTGCATTGCCAAACAGTTATGGTCAACAGTCAGTTCTTTTTGCATGGCATTCCAAAAGTATTCCAAAGGCCAATATGCCACTTCAAAGCTCACACCTTTCAATCTATTTATATAAAATTTGATTTCTATATTCAGTTTATTCAGTTGATGGTCTGAACACGCTTAATCGCTTTGATCTCTGGTTGAACATTCTCACTTTATTTGTTGTTGTTGTTATTGAGAATCGATTTCGTGTACCATGCCCCGAGGGCCAGGCCACACTCACATCTCTCATTATTGGCGATTATTCAACTGTTTATTTTATGGCTTTCTCATTACGTTTTTCTCACAAATTGGCAACGTCATCGCCCATCATAATCGCGCTATTAACGAAGAAAGAAGGCTTCTTCTTATTTACATTTCATGCTACTCAAATTTTATTGGCAGTTTGGGTCAATTGTCTGACGAATGAAATGTGTCCGAGCACACACACACAGACTCACCTTTTGTAGCCTTTGTGTGTGTGTGTGTACTTTTTGTTGTTGTTTGTTCTTTTTTACAAAATGTAATTAATACTCGAACATGTTGAAACTCTTGACTTTTCCATAAATTCGTGCAATTTACAATCCATATAAACAAGCAAATGCATTGGCCAAAAAATTGGTGTTTATTTTCTTTCTCTGGCAATCAATAGAAGAACCTAGAGCTGCCAACTGGCAACTGACCTGAAAATGTTTGCAACAAAAAAAAACGAAGAAGAAGAAGAACAACTCGATTAAGTAAATTGTAACCCGAAAAAATGGCAAAAAGAAAAGCACAAACGAACAAAAAAATGAAAATGAAAAGCAACGCTAATAGGCAATAAGTGAGGGAGGGATTCCCGGGTTATCTAAAGAACGTGCCACAGCTGCAACAATTGATTACGCATACGACCCGTTGAACTTGTTTAACTTTGACCACTTTGCGATTGCATTAGACAAGACAGTGGAGCCCCGCTTTAAGTTAAGTTAAGGAAAATGCAGCATCCATCAATATGTTTCCTTGCCAATTCAATGGCTTAAACTACTTATGTGGATTGCGGCTGCCATATTTTTAATTCATTTAATTCAATTCATGTGTGAGTTCCTGTCAGAGGCGGCAGAAAGGTTTCTCTTAACATATATGGCAAAAGGATAACTAAAACTGCCTTTGACAGGTGTTCACTCATGTACGGTAGCTGCTAAATGTGTCCTCCCGCTAGTGTGTGTGAGCGTTTTCTTTCAAATCAGAGCCCTTAAAAATCTTAAAAGATAAATACAAAAGTTCTGATCAGGTTAACGTTATCCCTAGCCATGCAAAATTTCACACACTATCTATAGAAAACAAGAAATTACACTTGGCATAAGACAAACTATAATTAAAACAAAATAAAATGCTGATTGGTCAAATACTAAGGAAACACGTTATGAGAACAACAGCGTTTGATCCAAATTGCCTTAATATTTTTCATACAGCATTCTGAACACTACAAAAAAGCTTTAGGTTTTCTACAACGCTCAAAACTAGTTCAGAAAATGAATATTTTCTATTGAGAAAGCCAAAATAATGTTAAGAATGTTAAAAACGTGTTATTGAATCGTATTTTTCGTTAATGACACGCGAGTATTTGATGTTCGTATGCGCTGGGATGCCGCTAGGAAGTTGCCGGGCTTCTGAGCTCGAAACTAAGACAAGGTAAATTAAAGTGACAAATTATTCTTTAAGCTCAAAATGTCTCTTGGTCTTGTTATGGTATGTGTTGCCTGTGGTGCAAAAGGCAAGTCAACAATTTGTGTTATTTGAGTTACGTTTCCGGCGAAAAATTGAGAGTGTATGGATTGAGGTGCGAAAATATTGATCCATCAATCAGCTCTGAGCTTCTCGCATCGACTGTTGGCAAGAGAATGAAACGCAATTTCCTGATTTGAAATAATCCTTTGCATGCGCTTGGCTTGAGTCTGTGTGACTGACAAAGACCATCTCTGATCTAATATGAAAAGATATTGAAACAAATGCATTTGATTCCAGGTATCTGCATTGGGTGTGTTGAAATTTAAGTTCGGGGGGCACTCTAAAATGGTCTAAGCCAAACACCCCTTAAAAAAGGACGCATCTATTAGCAACCTACTCAAGAAACATATGCATATTTGTAAAAGGCTTGTTATTCTTACTATGCATATTACTCTCGCAGCGATTAACCTCTCTATTAAAATAATAAAATTTATTATACACTCCAATTTCCGTCACCTCACCTACATCAAAATGTAGGTTCATCACATTGAAGTCCCACTCTATTGTCAAGAGTTCAGCGTGCTAAACACTTTTGCTGGCTAACTTTTTTAAGCAAAATCTAACCAAAAACTGTTGTTTTTGTTACAGACATTTTTATGAGTTCGAATTTTGGACAAAAAAGGAAGAGAGAAAAGTAGACGAAGAGGGGAAAGAATGTCAGTGACAGGCCACAGTAAGTGTTTGCTATTTTATTAAAGTGCTCGGGGGAGTTTTTTTTTTGGTTGGGGGAACGGTTCAGATTATTTGGGTAATTGCCGGCTGTGTCTGGTGAAGTGTCTATGGCAATTGTGGGGGATCCCTGTGCATTGTATGCCAACGACATTTATTTTGGTTTATGGCAAACTTAACCCTTCTTCCTAATTAATCTCTACCAGCCACAAAATGGAACAAATAAATCGAGAAATTGAACCAACTTCATCTAGAGTCAATGAAAAATAAATTAACGTTTCTCACACCTTTTTTGTGGTAACCAAGTAGAAAATTTTCCATTTGCGGCAAATGCGCAAATTGCATTAAGGCAAAAGTTTTGCTTTCAACTTGAACGATTTTGTCTTTCCCCCAGCGTCTTCTTCTGTGCCATTTGCCTAATTACACCAAAGTGGCAACATCATTAAAAACTTGCACTGCGCTGTCTTTTGATTAAAACCAAGCCAAGCAACGCACAAAAGATATATGAAGATATATACTTGTTTTTTGTTGTTGTTGTTGTTTTTTGTTTTATACATCACATAAGCGTGTGTATCGGGGCGGATTGCATATTTGTGAAATCATGTCAATTGCGTTGGCAATTTTTCTCACCGACTATATGTAATTTTCACACCCACGCTTCCCCCCAGATATCAGAAACGATGTCGCCATTCAATAAATATACAAATTTAATGAAAATGTTGATTTTTACGCTACCAGAATTGGTGAGCTGGGAGCGAGAAGTGGAAATACGCTTTCGAGTGCTACTTTATCATAGTTTGGAAATATTTCTTTTTAAATTTTTGGTATGTTTTATCACTTGGACGTGTTGCTCAGTTGATATACCTCGAACTCTGAAGGCGTACTCTTAATTTGAATAATTTTTCAATTTGGAATAGATAAGTAGAGTATAACAAGTGCAGCTATCAGTCTGAAAAGTTTTCTAATTTTTGGCATTTAAAATCGAATACCCATAATTTTCCGATAATTCATGAGGCTCTTTTATAATGAGCTGTAGTTTGTTCATGCGTAATTTTTACAAACTGTCGTCATCAATAGACAATCCTCCCGTTAGCCCCCTGCCCACACCACCTCTCTCTCTCTCTCTCTCTCTCTCTCTCTCAGTCTATCTCTTTCCTTACTCGCAATCAACTCGTTAACAATTCACATAAGCGACTCGGGTCGAGTCTGGCTTGCCTTGGAAATGCACTTAGGCTTCAGTTTCAGTTCGTTTGTTTTTGATTTTGTTTGCTGTATACAATTTTCAATTAGTTGCAATTTTTGGTTTTTGGTTGTATTTTTTGTTTGCCGAAATTGATGACGCCTCAAAATAAAGCGAAAAAACAAAAACTTTTCTTCTTGCCAAACTTGAAGCTCGTAAATTACAATCGCAACAGAAAAGGTTTCATTCCAGAGGCTGTTGATGGATTACAAATTAAGTTGAAATTGATGCAGTCAAGAAAGAGTCAAGACCGAGTCACTGTGATTAAATATGCAAACCAAGTGGGAAACGGAATAGTGGGGAATTTTGTTTTAAGCCTAAATGGAAATCCAAACACGCGCCACTTAGTCAGCGGTCAGTGGGTGGCACGCCGGTTGCCTCCAACTTGGCCATTTGTAAATGAAATGCACGAGATTTCGGTGTCTCTTGTGCCAAAGTGTTATGAACATTTCATGCTACCAGATTGGCATACATAATTACCAAATTGCACCCAGGGCGAGAGTACACTTAAGATTGGTGTGATGATGGGTCTTGGTCTTGGTAAGTAGAGTTTTTTGTTGTTTTGTTGGAGTGCATTGACTTTGTTTGGGCCAAATGTCTGACTGACAAACAGATAAAACAAAATATGTAATGATATAATGAGATATGTTACCCTTGGGAAATCTTGTTTTTTTTTTTTGGTGGTTCATGTTTACATTTAACTTGATAAGCATCTTTCAATGATTTTAGCTTGGTTGAAGGAGAGTTCATCTTGGGAATGGATATATTTGGCCAGGATATTTTTTGAAGCATTTAGAAGAGCTTGTTATTATTTCGAAATAAGCTTACTCTTTAAGAAAATTAATGAAATTTCAAATATCAGTTTTCAAATAATTTCGGAACTTCCTTTAAACCATAGGATTTATTGAAAAGTTTTCAAAAATTGTATGTTTTATGAGCAGAAGAATCAATAATTACCAAAACAGCTTTTTTTTTAGCTTCTTTTCCTAGAAAAAGCTTGATTTATTATCGATATGTTATCGAATAGATAATTGTCAGCAATAGAAACAGCTGACTGCGTTTGTAAAGTATTTAAATGATGATGGGATTTGAGAACAAAATCCAAATGGAATTGGCAAAGTAGTTAAAATATTGAAAATATTGAAGTGCTGCCTCTAAAAAGGATCTGCCAAATATTTTTCGTAAAAATCCTCAGTATTATACGTTTAGCTTCTTTAAAATACCAAAATTTTCGATACAAATATATGATTTTCTGGCACTACTTTTTGTAGACTCTGGAAAAGCCTACACAAAGGGAATAATTCGAAAACATTTGAGTGAGGCCACTTATTTTGTAAACAGATTGTTCTCTTAAGATAATGCACATCAGGGCCAGGTGTGGTGCAGCTGGTAGAGTGTGTGCCTGCTGTGCAGGAGTTCGCAGGTTCGATAACCCCTCGGGAAATCTAATGAAACAGGTTTTTCTTAAAATTAGTTTATACATTTTCATACAATTTTTTTGATATATATTTTATTTTTCCGGTTTATGTTCTGAATTCAAACTAAGATTGGCAATGAGGTATCGATAAGTCGGTATAGAAGATTTGGGATAAGATGTCTTAAGTGGCGCTATTGTCGTGAGGTGCTTTTTCTAATAGATGAATACTTAATGCATAGAGAGGTTAATGAAATCCGTGAAATTTCTTTATAAAAATTGGTTGTTAAATGAAATACGATTTCAGTTGAACTGCAATCGCGATTTTAATGATTTATATATCCTTTCGATGATCCCTCATCACCATATAAACACTTGAATTTATGAATTCGTTTTTGTGTCAAAAATTCTTTCTTGATTTTCTTGGCAACTTCAGGGATTGTTGAAATATATTCTTAAAGCAGATGGTAGGCACTTCAAAGTGGGTAAGATTTTTTAAAATTTTGAATATATTTTTACTTATCTATATGCAGAATGGATGCTTAGTCACAATTGCCACAAGTTTTAAAAACTCAAAATTGAGTGTAAGTTGTTCTTGTAATCCAGAAACTGGCATACAATATATAAAAAATATGCTATTTGGAGACGACAATCGTCGTTTTCGAAATTTCCTTGAAGACCTAAGCGTATTTATTTAAGACACAGTTAAGGGCAATTTCGTTTGAGAAGCATTTTTGACATAATCATAAAATTTTATTGGAAACACGCTTTTCAAACCTTTTTTGTATATATTCAACACACTTTTGTTGTGCTCATAATTAATTTGTTCACACACTCACTCACAAGTTGTTGTTAATGTAATAGTTTATTCACATACGTATTGTAGTTTTTTTTTGTTTTGTCAAGCACATAATTATTATCAGTTCAATTTCACAGACGAGAGACTCATAAATGTGTGCCAAATACGAATTCTATATACACGTATGCATCAAATTAAATATCTGTACAAAAATGATCACGAATTCTAGGCATTAAGTCGTCACGAGCAGCCGTTAAGAACAAATCGACGTCATCGATCAGTGTGTGACTTTTGTTTTTATTGAAAATTGAAAGTGTGTTATAAACACTCACACAGACACTCGCACGCACGCACACATGTGAGATGAAAATCAAAACAACAACAAAAGTTGTTGATGCCGCCAAAAAGTAAACGACCTTTAACGCCAATAAAACACAACAGCAAGGGGGAAAGCTGCAACAATACTGTCGGCGGCGGCTGCGGCGGCGGCGGCGACTCCTTGCAACAATTTGGCATCAGTTGCCGTTGCCGTTGCTGCTGCTGAAGTCGTTAAAATCGCGGTCAGCACACAGCAGAAGTAATTTATGCGTAACGAGTTCACGCGCCTACAAAACTTGTGTGTGGCACCTCCAAGCTGAGTCAAGTTATCCGTTTTATATATTAAATATATATTTTAATTAATTATCCGTCAAAGCGAACCGCACGCGTCGAACGCACAAAGCGTACTGAACCGAAAACTGTGTTTTGAGGAGCCTCTCCAGACAGCCACAGTAAAACAGTCACCGTAAAAGTGCCAGTGGCATCGGCGCTGGCTCGTTGGCAACATACAACAAATGTTGCCAGCAACATGGCCAATATGTTGCCAGGTGTAGTTTGGGCGATTTTGCTTAAACTCCTTTGAGTTGCTGATGATATATTGAAAGTTTTGCGACTGATGATGGTTTTTAAGCTACTTATTAAGGTACTTTATATATTTGGCTTAGTGTGTGATGGTTTTAGCTAAGACTCTACCTAGGTTCGGTTAGTTAAAGATGTTGAGATGATATGTTCCCTATTTAAATTTGATCGGGAGGGGTTCCTTTCGATTGAGTTTTATAAAAATTTAAGTATAGATGTTAAGTAGAAAAGGATGAACAAGTAAGCAAGCAAGTATTTTAAGCTTGGAACAAAAAATTACAAAAAAATATGGAAAAACTTATACAGAAAATCACACTTAAATATGAAAAAAAACCGCTTGTAATTCCTCAAGTACGAGCTGCCTGCATTCACAGCATATAAATGACAAAGTTCTTAACTTTGACACACGCAAATAAATGAATATGTTAGAGTATCCCCGAGGTGCCGTCTTAAAGATTCTGGACTGATGTTGTGGATGTATAGTAAACTGTATTAGTTTGGTTAAGTGTTCGGGGTTGCCCATGTTCTTAGCTTTAGGCTCTCTTAATCTGAGGGCCATAATATATGAACATACAAGTCTGAGTAAAACGTTTCAATAAACATAATTAACCTTTCTTGGTGGGAGCCTGGGAAATTCGATAACTTAACCATTTGCCCATCGATAATCGAATGGTTCGCTTTTTTAATGAGCAACAGTATTGGTTATTTCAGGTTCTTCTTAGAGCATAACTGAGTATAATCTTGGAGTCTAAAAGTTTACAAAGTTTACCCTTGAGTCGTTCACCCTACCTTAGCCACATGTTGCTGAGTCTGCGCCTTTCGTGTTGCCCATCAAAACTTTGCTTGTATTTGTGTCTCTTGCCGCGTACCGTTACCAATGTTACTCTGCTTAATGCAAGATTTACGCCCGGCACAGCATTGAGTGGCCATAAGCACCTGTTGCTTCCTTGAGTCCCCAGTTACTGGTAGCAACATATAAAAGTTTTTAATAGAATTTTAGCACAAAAAAAAAGTTTGTTGTTTCAAGCGGCTTACATGAAAAATAGAAAATTTAAAACGTTTTTTTTTTCTTTTTTTAGATATTTCATTTATCAGTGGGGGAGAGACCCCAAACAAAAGAAAACATGAGGGAAATGTCGAACAAGTGTGACAGCTGTTAATTGAAAGCATTTATGTTTTAGCTAAAATCTGCTGACATGTGTGTGTGTGATACATTTCAATTAGTTTCATTTTTATGCTGATTTATTTCAATCATAAATTTTCGCCTTTAAAACTTAATGAGCACAAAAAATGCAATTTCAATCCTTTGTAAAATACACTTTTTGCTTTTGCTTTTGCCCATAAACTAGACAGAGGCGAGCGCTTACGGCATTATGCATAAATTTAACTTTAATTAAAAGCCTTACAAAGTGCATAGAAAAACCATTTTACATATATAAATGTGTGTGCGTGTCCGTAATTTGAGGAATGCAACAAAGCACAGCGGACCGGAGTCTCGTAAATTTTCAAGAGCATGTTGAGTGGGCTAGAAGTCAAGGCGGATGCGGAAGTTGCAGCAAATGGTGCATGAGAATGGGCAAAGTTCTTTGCTGGACATTCTAACCCAGTCGGATAACAACCACAACAAGAACAACAGCAACAAACAAGACCCTTTCGTGTTGCTTTCGAGTGCACCATATTTACACATACTAAATCAATGGAGAGAGGACAGATGTGGGTTATGACCATGTTAGAATATATTTGCCCTGTGCACTTTCCCATTCTGAAGGGTGTTCTCGCATGTATGTAGTCTTATTCTAGTGCTGTCCTGCTGCTTGTCAAAAGTTTCCTTCTCAATAATGCAATTAGTTAAGAATAAAATAACAAACAAACTTTGGACTAAAACTTGAGATTTTAGCTAGAAAATTGTTTGGACTAATGGATGTGTAATCAAGTTGTGAAGGTAGCTTAAAAATATGTGCTTGTTGAGTAATGTAGTTAGCATTTTGTTTGGGAAATATTTTTTTAAAATTTATTATACATTGTTGAATCTAGGATTGGATTGGAAGAAGGCAGTTGCCAATGAAACATTCTATGAATTCTTTTTTCAAAATGATTGAAATGGTTTGTTGAGAGGTGTATCTATGCAACGAATAACTATTTTAAAGACCGCTTGGAGAACCTTCTCAAAAATTGAACTAAAAAAGTAGACCATTTCCTCTGATGTGAAACCCTTTCGGCACCTCAATATTTTAATTATTAAGTCAGCTGTCAGCTTCAGCATTGAATACACAACCCCAAATTACCAACCACCTCCCATGGCTTGATAAATTATTCCCAGAAGATTCGCATACTGATTCGCAAATATGCTTTTTTTCACCATTCATAAACTATAATAAACTATTCATTAGCCATGAAAGCGCTGTCAAATGCAGCAACGCATACTTTATGCATAATTTATCAAAATTTCATTGAGCCAAAGAAAAATATTCATTGAATGATGACAAAATCAATGTGTGTGCTTTGCACATTGTCATAAATTTCTAAAAGATAAAAATTGGTCAACAGAATTATCACTATAAGTGTTGCAATCAAATGGATAACTATCTTACTTAAGCTAATAAATTGATTCATAAATAACTTTTAAATGCCAATAAATAAAGTTTAATTAAATTGTTTCTGATATCTTATATTTTGTTTAAAAATTTAAATTGTACTCAATATTTTGTTTAAGTGTTCAAAATTGTTCAACTTTACCAAAGGTACACAAAGTATATTAAGTATGAGCAAAAGTACGTAACTGTCAGTAGGAAGCATCTCCGATTAAGTATATATATTCTTGATCCGCATTAATACCCGAGTCGATTAAGCTATGTCTGTTTGTCCGTCGCCATCTATGGGACTAAAACTTCTTCTACCTGCACGCAGATCAAGTTTTTAAATCAACTCCCGCCCTTGGAAAAAATAGGCATATCTCCCACAATTTTAAAGACAGAAGATTTGTACCTTCTGGACGTATTTAGTAGATAGTATTATTTATTGATCCGCCAAAGGTATGATAAAGTTTGGATGCACAGTTGTCGAGTTATAGGAAAAACAAGAATTCATGCTGGGCAGCATCTGCTGAAGCAGCCATAGGCAGCACTGTACAAACTGTGAATACAAACTTTGGGAGGTTATAATCGGGATTGACAGACTTTCTTACTTGATTTTACTTGTTCACAGGCTTTTTTCAATTCCAGAACCACTTCTGGTAACAGATTTTTCATATGAAAGTATAAGTCCGGTGAATATGGTGGCTAAGGCGAGATAGCGGCGTCTGTTTTGATAGGACATGCATAAGGATCGATGAGTGAGCCAGTAAATTCAGGCTATTTTTTGTATGGGATATTTTAGTGATCTTTATGGATTTTAGTCAAAATTGGTAGAAAGTCGTCTCAATTAAGACTTGGGACTTACAGACGCAAATTTCCTTTCAAAAGTAACTAGCCGAAGTTTTAATAGAAGAAATAGTTATCCGATCCAAGCTGATCTGACTTATTAGCAGTCAGAATAAGACTGTGAAAAATTTCAGTTCGAAATATCTTCTTCAGAACTGAGGAACTACTTTGGGTAGAAACAAACAGACGTACCATTCTTTACGTTCTTTGTTTTTGATTTCCAAGAAGTAATCACAGTTTCGACTCTTTCGTATACTTTGGTGTGCCAATAAGGCATTCCAGTATTTCAAATTATTTACCTTTGAGAAATTTATCATAGTTGATCTCCCTAAAAATTCATCAAAATAACAGAATCTGATCAGCCATTTTAAACACGTTTTTACATTCAAGGAGGGACTTTTGAAAAAAAAAATACCCTCGCTGAGGTGTCAGTGTAAATTATGCGCAACAACTCCAAGTTGAGCTTTCTAAAATCGGAAAAGAAGTTCCCATTACTGTCAGCACATATTTAGCTCAGGCACTAACCTCGGGAATATGGGCATTAATGTCGAAACAATAAACATGCAAGGGGGACGCGAGGGGGGCCGAGTGTGCCAACATTTTTCCTCCTCCTACCCGACCTACTTTGGCATATTGATGGCCAGGAAAAATATCCAACAGAAACATAGACAGAGCGAGACCAGCTAGCATTTAGCTCCCATTCGTTATGTGTGTGTGACAGTTCATTGCAAGCAGGGGGAGAGGGCGGGATGGCTGAACGGAAACGGGAAACTGTAACCAAAGACCACAGAAAATTGCATGTCGAGGGCTGCATAAAACTCGAATTACAGCACAAATTTGTGGATATGCCGGAACAGCGGGGTGGACGCGTTCAAGTGCATTTCGTTTTTCTTTGACAAATACTTTATGATCCTGACAGGCAAACAAAATTGAAGAAAGAACAATTTTCGTATTTTCCATGCTTAAGCATAAATAAGCTTTCTCTTCTGTTTTCGCTTACCTCGCCAAATAATAAATACATATATATATATATATATATATCTGGAAAGTGATGTAGCCGCAAGCAATTTATATGTAAAATGTTGTAATATATCTAAAACTTGAATTATGACACTCCACCCCGAGAAACAAAATTAAAAAAAATAAATAAACCGCACACGCACATTCAGAGCAAACAGAAAACTGATAGAGAGACATAGGAAAATATTCATTTGAGGGGGCGGGGCCCGGCCCAAAACTTGACATGCGATGGGTCCGATAAAAATTTGTTTGTTGCCTACTTTTTTGGGTATACGGAAAGCCAAATCAAACCATATTAATAACAAACAAAAAAAAGGGTAAGCAGAAAGTTTTGCGGTCAATGAACTTTGAGGGTTCAGCTAATGAGCTTCGGTGATTTATGTTTGTTGCCAGTTTTAGATACTTCACAAAATTAAAATTCAATCTCAGTTCTGAACTCAATTTATGTGTGATGCTTAACTCGACTGCAGTTTATTTGCATATTTATCTAATCCCGTTAACTGGGGAGCAGCAACTGGTGACAACACACCCAGTCGGATTTGTTCAGGGCAAAGTAATGGCAGTTTGATGAGTTGCCAGCAAGGGTGGGGCGGGGTGGGGTTGGGTACCCTGGTCAAAGGTGCATTGCCTGTGTGAAAATACTCGAGGGATTATGTGAAGCCAGTTTCGATGCTAAAACGTTTAAGCAACATACACTGCGAGGAATATTTGAAGTGCAAAAAGGGGGGAAGAGAGAGGAAATTTTATAATAAATTATGGACAAGAGAAGAAATTGAAAAAAAAATAAGTCCGAGGAAGTTTTAGATCGCATTAAGGGAATTTCCCAAGTTATCTGCAAAAATCTCATTAATAATATTAACCTGCTGAAAGGGTACATTTAGAAGTTCTTTTCGGTTAATGAATATCCAGACTTCTCTTGAATAAAGCTTTCGAGATTTGGATTCCGTGTGTGTCATGGCGTCTTCCACCCCATAAAGGATCTATATTCTTAATCAACATCAACATCAACAGCCGTAAGTTAAAGTCGGCCCTGAAGGACTTCTACATACCCATAACTCAGGGGAATTAGTGTTCAATAACCTCTCCATATGTTAGTTAACAGAGCACTTACATTAATTTCAATATTTCAACATTTTGTAAGCAATCAACGCATGCTGCTCAGATAAGTATGCAACTTTTTTATAACCTTTATATCTCTACCATTTATAATACGATCTTAATGAAAATTTCGAAAAAAGGGAGATATTGGATAGATACACTACACTGCGAAATCGATCTGCGTACAGACAATAGAAGCTTACAGGTAAAATTTGGATGCTCTAGGTCTTCTAGTCTCTGAGAGGTGTTCAAACAGACAGACGGTCAGACTGAAATGGCTATGTCGACTCGGCTATTGATGCTGATCAAGAATATATATGCATTATGGGGTCGGAAATGCTTCCTTCTGCCTGTTACATACATATGCACGACTTTAATATACCCTTGTTTCTCTACGCGTAACGGGTATAATTATTTTTAAATATGTCCACACTTTAAATTAAGAAGATGACGGTTTCAAGTTAAAATTAAAGTATTTACTTAAAATGTGTGATTTTTTTTGGTATTTATTAAGCACCACCATCTTACGCTGCTTAAAAAAGGTATGCCCTTAGCTGGATGCTGACATAAGTGTGCCCATTTATGCATTTGTAAGTAAGTGTGACCATCCACCCAATGCTCATGGGTAAGAGATTTGGGTGGAATTTAGAGCTTATCACTGAAACAAACGATAGCATTCGACACCTTGAAAAATCTTTTAATTGAAAAATGTTTTTCCATTAGAAAATATTTTGAGCAAAGAAACACCAAAAAAAAAAAATATTTAAAGAGAAACCAATTTTACCTCAGTGCATCAACAGTTGAGAACAAAAAAAATGCTAAATGCAAATCAAATATTTGTGCCATGGCTCAGTGGGCCGCCAGTACTCCTTGCTCCGTTCACTGCAGGGAAAAGTCCCGATGACAATATCCTTAGATTGGTTTGTGCTAAAACGCGCGCAACGCTCTCGGAACATTGCTCGCTGGCTAAAGAAATTGGCACAAAACAGACATGACAAGCAGTCAACTAACCCGTAACCCGTAACCCGTAACCGGCACATGCACTGGCATTGGCAAACAGGATCAACAGGAATTTGCATTTTATGGCGTCTGTAAATGCATCCAGCAGTGCGCTGACACTCATCCGTCCCCTGTAATTGTTTAAATTAAGTTGGGTGCGAAAAAATAAATAGAGAACAAAAACAAACAAGCTCAAACAAATGCAATTAAAGTCAAGCGAGAAGCCGCAAATTATGTGGACATCGTTGTCATTTGATGCGCTGACGGAGTGCGAGCAGTGTCCTTGCATCCTGGCTGCAAAGCAAGGCAACTTTCGGTCGGGTGGGGGCAATTAAAATGTCAAAAATGTATGGCGACTGCGAGCTGGAGTATCACAATACACTTTTTCAAATTTTAATTGTTACCGACAGTACAGCTGGTTTATTTCAGAAAGCGTGAGCAGAGCCAGGAGTGCAACAAAAATTGTGCAAAAGTTTCAGGACACAAGTCAATTAGCTAGCTTAGCTTAGAGAATCGAACTCATTGGAATTCAGACTTTGATGGAAACCTTGATGAGTTACTTAACAAAATAAACTTTTCCGTTGACTTTTGCCTAATCATCTTTAATTTGTGGAAAAACTTTTTTATCAACTTTAAAAGTAAATTCAATCACTTTCTGTCCTGTTTGCTTGGCCTTGACCAAAAAAAAAAACGACTTTAAGCGAATCAAGCTGGAAAGCCAACCAACAAAATTCTGTCAAATCATGGGCCATTTCAATTTAAATGTCCCCCAGTGTCCTACAAAAGTCACACGCCTTCCCACTCCTTCACTTCACTTGGCCGCCATTCGGGAATCTAATGCCTAATGTGTTTCCTGTTGGCGCAGCCATTTCATGGACTTTCGTTTGTGCTGGAGGCTTCGTATGACATGTCAAACACGCCGCAAAAGCGATTTGTGTTGACTGTTTGCTATCTTTTCCTGGCCTCCCAAATGAAACAAATATTGATTATCATGCTAGAGACAGAGCTTAACGCTCGCCTCGTCCATTGACCTGCTCGATGACCAACAAAAGTGAAAGTTATGATGGTAATTTTTTCCTTCAAATGTTAATTTATTGCCGGCTAGGAATTCAACAGAGCTTTAGGATTTTGTGACAGGAAAGTAAACGGTTTTTAGGTTCACATTAAATTTGTCAAACTGATAATCTAGAGAAGTTAATTAATTTCTTGTAGGGACCAAGTGGCGTCAGATGTGGAAGGCCATAATTGAAAGAGAACTTGGGCTGACATGTTTAGTATTTGATTTGCAGATATTGAGCATGAGGATGAGTGTTTCAAATAAAAGGAGATGGTCGCATTTAAAATACTTATACTTGCGATTCTAGATCTCCGAAATAACTTAAGCATAAAAGGAAGAGGATCGGAGAGCACCACACGATGAAATTAAGTGCAAAAAGGATTGACTTAATCACGTTTTGGTATCGATTAGAGAACAGAAAGTATTTTAGACTGAAGTTTCTTTAATCCGTATATCACGGTGTCTAAAATGTTCATCCAAAAATGTTGGAAATAATACAAAAGTAGCATTTTACTTCAATGTTAAAATTCTGTGTGTACGAAGCAGAGAAGCAGGTAGCAATTATATTCTTGGCAAAACACTCAGAAATAAGTAAACATATACAAAACATCAGATATATAAACAAATATCTAAGTGCTTGATTGTATTCCATGTACTAAATCTGTGGTGGGCAGCAAACAGAAACGGAAAAAACATCTTTTATTAGCAAGGATCGAGTCGAGAAGTTGCACTGCATATATTTGAGTTTGCAGTCGTTCCGATAGCGCAGTGAGTGTGCAACAAACTGGCAGTATGACCCCATACTCAATAGATTGGTTGTTTTAACTCGATTCGAAGCGAGCCAATTGCACTTGTCGTTCTGTCTCCTTGTGCGCGACGGCGGCAAGAAACGAGGTAATTTTGGCCTGCAGCTCGTCACAAAAACATATCTATAGGGATCAGCACTAGTTGAGAATACGTGATGCTGCTGGGTTCTAGTAGACTTTCAGACGAACTTCCTAACCGCTAAGTGTTTGATTCGGAATGTACCTATATAAATTCAGTTTTTAGTTTGACTTGCGTTTCATACTAAAGTAAAAAGTAGTAAAGTAAGCTTATAAAGCCCCGACAGTTGTGAACTCGAAAAAAAGATATTTGTAAAAGTATATTTTACGTATGCTTTCCTTCAATTTTGTATGAAAACTTTACTTTTCGTTATTTCACACAACTGGGAACAGGGACTTGGTTCTTCAACTAGCTTTATTCTTTCTCTAACTATGCATATAAAAGAACATGAAAATCCTAAGTATAACTTATATATTGAGCTCAAAATCGTACTCAGTATACCCAAACTGTGCTTGAAATAATGTAACAAGGAGTCTTAAATAATGCACTTGAATCAAGAATTCAGTGCTGAAACATGGTAATCAAAAATACAATATTTCGTATCAGTTTGGCATTGCTTCGATGCTCATAAGTTTATATTTGTATCAAAAATAGTCTCGAAATTGAAATTTCTTGATTTAAATACAAAAATTCGGTATTTCTCTATAATTTTAAGAACTTGCGAGCTTTAATTTATGCCATCAAATGTATTCTTGTATGTAAACAGCACCACGGTTCCACATTTCACCTTTGAGCTTCATCAGCAGCCTCCAATAATTCCTCAGGCGTCTCTGACTGCTGCCTCTCAACAGGGTCTGCTGCCGCATTATTCCTGGCGGCGGGGACCACCACAACATCCGGCCCTGGTCCTAAGTATAGGGGTTCAGTGAAGAAATTTCTCAGACTGCTTCGCTGAATCGCTTCGGCGGCATAATCGACCGCCGCACAGATGGGTTCATCAAAGAACGGACCCAACCAAAACGGGCCACCAACTCGAGGACGATAATTCTCTGACACTTGAGGTAATTTGATGTCAACCAATAGTATTTTGGTCAGTACGCTTAAGAATAAGCAAATGCCACGAGTTATTTGTAGCAGTGGACCAGAATTCAGAAAGTTTTTAAAGAATTCCTTGGCCGAGTCTCTCATTGAGATGTTGACAGTTTGATGATGGTGACGGTGCACTAAATAGGGTTGCAAGGCTTGTCGCAATTTGATTTCCACTGGAGTACCCTCAGAGTCCTCGGAGGGGTCGGAGGGATCGGATATAAGAGAGGAACCCACTTCGCTGGCTGCTGAACCGCTAAAGTCGCTAGAGTTACGTTGCTGCACAGCCTCGCCGCCAGGGATGCGCGCCGACTGCGTGAAATGATCCCTGATGTATGATGATATTTCACTGTACCCAGAGGATCCACGACTGCTGCCACCACTACTTCCACTGCCTTGGGAACTAGCAGAAACTGCATCGGCATCGGTATCGGTATCGGTAGAGTACGAGGTGCTTTTCATCCACTCTGATTCCGGACCATTTTGTCTCAAGGTCTGCATCATTTCGCTTATCGACTCCTCATCGAACAATCTCTGAGAAGTCGCAGGCGTATATTCTTCCTCCTCACCTTCACTTGAATACACAAACACCGGCTCCAGTTCGCTCATCATTGTCCTATCAAATTTAGAACTCATTGTTCAATTAGCTCAATCAAAAATGCAGACTAATAAAATTAAAAAAAAAATTCACAAGCACATGAAAAATTTGGAGACAAAAAAAGAAAAATAAAAACCAAAGACGAAGACGAAAATTTTAGATGTTACTCCTTTCGAGTGTGTGTTAAAACTGATGATTCTGGTTAGCAGTTCAGACCCAACCCCTTCGAAAACTGTGGGAAGTTGAAGTCAAGGCCTGCTTGAAATATATTTTTTTTTTATTTTAAATAAGATAAAACTTTGGCATTTGCCTGGCATGCGGCGGCACAGTTTTGCATAAAGAAATCATTTAAATGCACCAATTGTCCGAGGAATCTCTTTTTCTGTCAACATTTCAGTTGAGTTTATTTTGAATTGATAAATCGTTGCGATTTTCTTTATGAAGCGCATCGAAACAAACATGCGAAATGGACAAGCAAAAAGTTTTCACAACAAACAAGAACAAAAAATTTCACAAAATGACTGCCATAAAAAATGAATGTCCGAAGTGCATGTAAGTGAATGCATATGAATAAATAAATGGCAATTTTTGTTGTTGTTGTTTTTTTTTTCCATTTTTTGTGGTAAATTTTTGTGATTGGAAACATTTTGAAGTGTTCTGCTTGAAGATTGTAGCTGCAAATTAGTATGGGGAAACTCGCTTGCGTTAGAGCGAGACAACCACAGGACATGTATACAAAAGATATATTAACAAAGCCCTCAGCCACATGTAATAGATGGGCTTAGGACTGATATTAAGTATACGAGGGTGGCTTCATAAGAGGATTGATAAATTTCCTCTGGTCGTCTTTTCTTCAAGTTGTGCCTTAAGTTTATGGTAAAAGATAAAAATCATTTGAAATAGAGCATCATTTACTATTATAGGAGGATGAAGAGTCGGAAAAGTAAGAGAAACCTACACGTCTTACCCTTATGAACCCCCATTGCACCTAAAAATAGAACCCTTACCATAAATCAAAGCATCGCGCCTTTCTAACCATATTTATTAATAGAACTCAGCGACGACGTACAGCAAACAAAAAACAAAAAGCATCAATAATCAATAATACCAGAAGGGAGACAAATTAATTAACAATTACAAAACGCCTCTTGACTTTAATATCATGCCTCGAGTGTCGGTCGTGTCAGGGCTAATTAATTGAATTTGTTCCTCAACTTGAGATGCTTTGGATGGATACTTATTTGACCGACCGGCCGTCGTGTCGCTTGTCAAATTTCAATAATTTGGCAACCGTCCAGACAAGAAGATGTCAGCGGATAAGCCAGACAAGCTGGCTAACAAAGACAGAGAACAACAACAACAATCCGGTCCATGGGTGAGGTGGTAAACGTAAAATTAAACGAGATTCGTCTCGTGGCGCTTCATTTAATGCGCTCCGTTGGTTTTTGGCCACATTAAAGTTCTTTTACTTTATTTTGTTTGCCTTTATTATAACCTCTCGTTTTTTTTTTGTGTTGGTTCTTATATTATGCAATGAGGACGGCATCGGAAAAGGGAATGGTTTAATAGCATTTCAGTGGGAGAAATTAACCAGGAAATTAAGAAAATTCAATTGCAGATCTTGGAGTGTTCATTTGGTGCTCTTATAAGACCAATGCCAAGCTATTTGCTATGCCTAATAATAAACTTTAGCAGGAAAGGGGTCTAACTTGGCTTATTGTCACTACTGCTGATGCTGATTAAGAATATATACACTTTATGGGCACAGACTTGATTCACTCCTTGTAATTTGATAGAGTATAAAACCATTGGCATTGGAATGCTGGCGCTTTTCCTTGAGGGACCACACGAAGAATTTCCGAGAGGGCCTTGAATATTGCCATTTCGTTATGATTGGCCGACAGTTTTCCACGCTTCACAAAAGTGGCACACATTATGCTCCTATCAAAGCAGTCAGACAGAAAATCCCAATTCATTCAATTCCTTCATTCATTCATTCCATTATTTAACTTTGATTTAATTGACAGCTTTTTTGGCATTTACTGCAGGGTTTCTGGCCACACCGAAAATATTATACGAATCAAAATCACTTGGAGAAATAACCCAGGCCACCATTGTCTTATTAAAAGTATAAAAATGCCTTCAAGTTTACCTTCCAAAATAAATCTCTGACATGTAGATGCCCGCGCAAAGTTATTCAATAATTAAAACGGATTATGACGGATTATCTTATCTAAGATTTTGAACCTTCTAAATCAGCGGTGGGCAACCGATTTTCCATTTGGACAGAGTTGCCATTCCCATTACTCTGCCTTAAAAACAAAGAGCAATGAAATACTCGACTGTCTAAATCTTATTTTCAATTTATTTGATTTTGGTATCCATAGTTGTTCTTAATAGTTACAGGTACAGAGTATGTTATAGTCGGGCTTGACCGACTTTATTTCTTGTTCTAATATCAACTTTCGAATATAATTGAAGTTTTATTAAATTTTGGCTGGAAATGTTTGAAATAAATGAACAACTAAGAAAGTCAATCAACACTTTGTTCATACGATGTTTACTAATCATTTGGGGGATCAATAAAAAAGGTACGAACTATCTGTTTATAAAACTGTGGCAGATAACAAGATTTTCCACATATTTTTCCAAATAAACTTGATCTGCCTGCAGGTATAAGAAGTTAATGTCTCTCACAAGTGGAACCTTTATCACTGTGTGATCGATTTGTTTATACGGACTGAAAGACGGCTGAGTACCTTGGCTAGACAATAATTTCCACCACATATAAAGTCAGTATCTCGAGGTCAATGTTTCAATTGGCTATCACAGACTAGGCCAAGTTTAGTTCATTTCGCTGCAGGCATTTCAATCGTCTGAGCTCATCCGAATGCTTATGTCAACTTATATCCACTCGCAAGTCGGATTATTGTCAGATATATTGCACTCGCTTGGCTTACTGCAACACGCGCAACTTTTCTTCTCTCTGTCAAATTAATCAAAACAATGTTGTGGTAAATGACATTTCAAGTGGCTAATGAAACTGCTTGGCTATACAGATTTCAGTTGGGAATGAGTCGCCCCTTTTTTTATGGCCAATGCCATTTTATTAGAGCCACCGAATGAAAACAATTTGCTGTAGTAAAAGTTAAAGGAAATAAAGGCAAAAAGCTGAAACCGAAACTGCAACACAGACAGCAGCGCACTCATACATATGCAAAATGTTGGAGAGATGCCATGACTGTAAAATAGAAATAGAAAATTCAACGAGCCAAAGCAAAAGGGTGCGTCTGATTGCAATGGATAACAACAAAATAGACACTGAAAGGGCTTAAAACTTATGTAGCAAACTAATTGCTTAAATAAAAATAATAATTAAATAACGAAAAACCCAGGTTCTACCGAGATTTGAACTCGGATCGCTGGACAGCCAAAGAGAGGGGTTGGTTAAGAGCTTAATTAAAAATTCAAGAAATTTTGGAAAACTAAGCAGAAAAAAACTGAATGTCACAAAACCCTTAAACTGTAGCCAATTATAAACACTGGAGAACAATTTGCCCAACTCTCTTTGCACACTCATTTCAGGTCCTTCTTTTGTTTCTGTGGGCAGGGGGCGTGGCAAGTCAATTATATGCAGTTCACTTTCATTGTGTTTGACTTCTGTGTGTTTTGTGTCTCCGCACAATCCAACTGAACTAATTAGCCAAACACTTGTTATGCCAGCCTTCAACCTAAGCCCCCTCCACCTCCCCCCCGCTGCCTTTGTCATCAAAGAGTGCTCTGAACTTGTTGTAATGCCAGGACACGTTCACCTGTGCTTAAAATGGGGTTAACACATTAACATCAAAAAAAATACCACCCACCCCACCCCACCGCCATCCCCATTCTATTATTATCGCATCATTTTAAATGCGTGGAAAACAAGGACAAGTTGCGCGGGATTCTGAGTGCAGTTCAGGCAACTGTAATGTGATGCCAACTTTAAATGACAATCTCATTAACATGACATCAGTGAATCAGTGTCTCATATCATCAGGGTTATGCTGTCCTATAAACAGGACGGGCAATAAAATGCCAGAGCCGTGTTCAATGATAGATGTTCGATTGCGATGCGTAATCAAGTGCAATTGTTGTCTGCAGATAATAAAAATTGAGTACAAAATTGCAGCAGCATGAAACGTTGATATCGGTGGTAGTTAAAGTTCAGATTCATTTTGGGTTGGACTTATATATATATATATATGTACATATGTGTACGTACGTATCTTTAAGGCGAATAAAGACTTCAAGTTTTGGGCAGAGTTTGAAATGAAAGCTTTTGTGTTTTGGCATAGCTTTTGGCTGGTTTGGAACTTTGTTATGAGTCAAAAAGCTCATTTAAAGCTTTTACAGTGCATTCTTAAAGTTTTTGGATGCTAACTTGAGCGATTCAGAACAGAGTCAAATCGAAACCGAACCGAAATTACTCAGCAAAACGGTTCGGTTCGTTGCGGTTCAGTTCACTGATAAGATGTTAGAGGTATAACGTTTCACATCGGTTCAAAACGGTTTCAAAGCCATATCTTAGAAGCTGCTTAAGCTTCGAACTTAAAATTTGGTGTTAGAATATAAAGACTGATGAGTGGTTAAAATGAATATAAATTAAATGAAATAAAGAGTCATAAGTCGTCAAAATGAATGAATAAAATGGAAATTGAAGACAACGAGCATGTGTAGAAGTGTTGTCATGTTCCTTCCATGGCACACCTGAGTCGTTGTGACACCGGTGCATTAAATAAGAACCAAGGAAAATTGGTCCAACTCATACAAGTTTAAAAAGCACACCGCAAAAGCGTTTCCCGAAAAAGATAGGGTCATAATTTCCTTGAATGCAATTAGTGGAAACAAATGTGCGGCTGTTATGTGTATATGTATGGATGCAATAAAGCTAGGCATTACGACAGAGGTTACCTGTAGGAAATGCTTGGAACCTGGAGTTACAGAAACTCTAGAACAACCAATTTGAAACTGCCCAAGCAAGCGCCAAAAATAAAACTATAACTTCTGCACACTCCACGGCTCTCATTTTTGGAAGAAGCGGCCAACAGGCTCTCCAAACAGTTATAGACAATCGCCAAAACATCGAAGATTATCCTGGATTTCTGAGGCAAGCGGTGCGCAAACAAGCACCCGGCCTTATTAAGGATCTTTAGCTCTATGTGTGAACCCAATTGAGGTCAGCTGGAACTGCTTATCTGTGTATATTTCGTTAACTCAATTTTTACAGAGATGAGCTGTATCGTACTGTGATTTTATCGTGACAAGTTCTTACATGGTGTATGATTCGTGAGATGTTCATTGTGGGTATGGAGATTTTTAATTCGCGAATCTTTCGTGACCTTAAAGAAAATTCCTTCACGCGTAGAGCTCAAGTATATATAATGAATTGAATAATATTGAATAATATCAATATTTTTTTACCTATGCAGCTGATTGTGTACTACTAGTTATGTTTTATTGAAAGTTTACTTTTATGCCAGTGCACGATAAAATTTTTAGTCAATATACTTTATGGGATCGGAAATTATTTATAATATATGTGTTCCATAGATTGGCACATCTTATGTACTTAGAGTGTGCAAGCGAGTAAGGGCGAGGTATACGAGGCACTCGTTAAGCAATAAGCCAGACATAAGTTTAACAATTATAGGGAGCGAAAGACAATATTGACTTGAGGCAAGCTGCTTACGATCAATGCTTGGATGTACACTTACATTAAATTCCCATATATGTTCATCCTCAAAGTCGCTTCTTTGCCAAGCAATCATTATTAAGTGGATAAACATTGTTTAAATAAAACAGACGATCGAAGAATATCATTGATGTATAATTCTTACTTCTATTTGTAATCAGTTCTTATATTTTATATCCTTAGCTAAGTATTCGATGTGGTTTTGCTCAGCATATTCGCACTTTTAGTATCAACAATAATTGATAAGGCAAAAACAGAAACAGAAATAATTTAAATTCTTACACTTTTGTTTCTTTCATTTTTCATTATTTCTAAAAATTGTTCAACAATACAGCGGCACATTATGTCATGTTAAAGAGAGATTAGAATGCACCTAACAACTCAAATTATTGTGTGTGTAATTTCTATATAATCTTAGAAAAGAAATGTATTTATAAAGAAGTATGTATATAATGCATGTGTTGACGATTAGCTCGAAGTGATTTGTGTACAGATAATCATAGAAAAACCTCAGCCATAAAGACCCTACAAATGGTGATTTGTTGCTTTATATAAACTAGGGAGTATCTTATCAACAATTTTGGTCAATTGCCATGGGTGTTTCAGATGATAACTAGCTTTTCTGTTTGTTTTTGGTTTTTTTTTTTTTTTTTGTTAACTGAAATCGAACCTTTGGTCAAGCGATTTGCTGTCGGAACTATGGCCATAGATGTGGCATAAATTTTGAAAAGAGTTGCCGACCGTACAAGGCTTAATGAGTTTCATACTACCGTTTATCAAAGTGCTGTTTTTAGCAGAGAAAAATACTTTTCATGTTTATTGGATGATAAAAACAAATGTTTCACAGCGTGCAAGTTTATTAGCAATTAGCAACGGAGCAATTGACCACCAAGGCGATCAGGCTCAACTGACGTAGGGCCCTATTTAATCAAGAATTTAGATAAATATTTTTTTTAAAGAAATCCACGTGAATCATTTTATTTATATCTTATATTTAATTAAAATGATTCTATTTATATACTCTGTTGGGGTAATAAATTGTTTTATCAGTTTCAGAGAGTCTATAAAAGGTTTGAGATGTTGTTTGCTTAAAGCAAACCGTTTTGATATATTCGTAGAATAAGTAGTGAATTTAGTGAATAGACTCGAATTTATTAAATATTTACAAATGGTAAGAAATTAATCAGCTATTTGCCTTGATTTATTTCAATGTGAAATGAAATTGAATTTGAACCGCAGTTCAGTTGCAATATTTTGCGTATACTATAAGAAATATCTGATAAGGAGCTTAAGTCCATCTATCTACACAATCGTATGATGCGTCTGGGCGCTTGAAAGAGTCATTGGTCAGTTGTTAGGGTTTTTGCAAACAAAACAATTTGTGTAATAAATCAGGTGCAATTTTCTACATTGAAACTTCCTTTTTTTCTTTCCCAAGTATTAAGTATTCTACTTTAGACAATTTTCTAGACCTTTTTCAAATAAAGATTCATTGCAATGACATTGAATGAGGCTGAGGAAGATAGAAGGATACCAATGCAAAAGGACGGGCGTTATTGAAGAGGGCGTAATTGCAAGAAACTAAAAAAATTCACAAAAATGCCAGTCTTGTATAAGGCCTATGTGTTAATGTGAAGCGAATCAATCTAATTTTAGTGTAATTCTTTACAGCAGTTTAGTTGGGGTGTAAGTTGTTTAGGTACATGAGTCAGTGAACAAAAATGAGTTACTCACTTCACGAAACTATTCGTTTTGCTTAGTTGATAATTTGTTCTAAAACTGGCTCAGGTGTTGAGTTTGCTTTAAATGTTGCGGCTCTTCAATTGTTTGCCTTTTTTGCGTACAGTCAACTAGCAACTAACCAAGTAAGAGAACAACTGCATAACTAAGCAAAATGTTATATAAAAGAACAACTAAGATACTAACAAAATAGAGTAACTATGCTGGCACTAAAAACTGAACAACTGATTTGTGTTTAGCAAAGAGTTTTTCAGACGATAGAGAAAAAGTATAGCAAATATCTCATGTGTTTGGAAAATGTAGCCTTATATGATGAAATGGGAAAGGTTTTAATATATTACATTTTACCAAAGAAATTGGAGAACCAAAGATTTAGAGTTATGTAACAAGTGTTAAGGCAGATTTACAGTATAATTCCTGGAATCGTTTTAAATCATCATATCATTCCCTAACCATTATGTTTACTTGCTTTGCAATCGTATGTTTAAAATATCAGGGTCCATTTATTCGAATTATTTGCCCCTTATGTATACTACGTTTCAGAAATGAAATGAATAAGAAGCCTTTTAATAATACATTTGGCTTAATACATCAATTTTTTCATATCTATAACTGATCCGACATTCCCATAGAATATACAGCTAAGATTATGAATGATGCTGCTTTAACTGATGATCAATGTTAATCTATGTCTATGTTAAATAGAAAGATGATAAGGAAACAAATGTGGCATAATTCTAAGCGTATTAATCATGATTAATATGGTTAATCTTAAACTGATTCTATAAATTTTAGATAAGTAAATTCTTGCCTATCAGTTTTGATACTCTGACGCACAAAATTTATCTAATAACATTATAGTATCTCGACAATAGGTTTGATTTAGCTATCATATCTGTTGATTCACCTTGATATTTATGGTTCTGAAAGGGTTCAGGCTTAGTTACTTTTGTAGTAAGAAATCGTACGAGGTTTGGTTCGTCCAGATCATACCTTAACTGTACCTGTATAGCTGAACAATCACAAGGC
The DNA here is from genome assembly GCA_035044965.1 of Lordiphosa andalusiaca. Taxonomy (NCBI): domain Eukaryota; kingdom Metazoa; phylum Arthropoda; class Insecta; order Diptera; family Drosophilidae; genus Lordiphosa; species Lordiphosa andalusiaca. The sequence continues at coordinate 2,811,029 of JAWNNM010003326.1, read as the reverse complement.
AATACAATTAGACATTTTCATTATTTGAAAATGTAGATGAAATTTTCTTTAAATGGACTGTTAAGTCTTTACTAATGTTTGATTTTATTGTAAAGAACTACTTCTAAGCTTTCAAATAAACTGTCCCATTCAATTCTGCGATTTTTTTAAAGCGTTTATATAGCATTCTGAATACAAATGCGCAAAATTGTAGGATTTTCTACTGCACAAAATTATGCTTGTCAAAATCATTATAGCTGGCTTGACATTTGAATTGAATGCTTATGAAAACTTTCAACAATATCCATTGCATAATTTTGGGCGGAAAATACTATTGACTTATAGATCACATGTGAATACATGGTGTAACTTTGCTGAAAAAAATCGTAGAAATATTTATGATGCTTTATTTTTAAGCCTAGAATGGTACTTTATAATAATATTAAATAAATCCTACTAAAATAGAATACTAAATAAAATATGCATTTTAAGCAGCCTTTAGTAAAATTTAGCAAAAATATAGACGTATAGACCATTTCCAAAAGCAAATCAAACTAGAAAATCTTACAGAAGCACCCCAATTTCTTCAAAATACTAGAAATTATTGCCTAGTGTAGTCGAAAGGCGGAAAGTGCAGCCCATTGATGTGGCAACCAATGGTGCCCAGCATTATTATTTGTGTCTCTTATGACTTGACTACAGTTCATCCGAACTATAATCCTAATTAATACATATTTTAAAAAGTTGCAAACCATCTGTTTAAAAAACTCTGGAAGATATAGAAGATATAATTAGTGTATGTCCTTATTATATATGTATAAAGATCGATGAACCAAACACCGAACCGAAACTTTAGCAGCTTATAATAACCGGCAATCCATACGAACCTCAAGCCGTACAAGCCTCAAACTTCTTTGCAATTTCGGACAATCCATCCACCTATTCCCAACACATCTGACTTTCACTTCGTCTAAAAATCCAATATCGTATGCACAATTTCAAACAAACTACTGATAAAACATCTATTGTACAAGTCTCAAATTCACATAAAAGATCAATTATGGGAATATCTTTCCTATTCTTATCCATCGACACCAAAACCCATAATCAACCAGCAGTATTTACACTTGACTGATAAGCGCACCAGCAGTTTTTACCAAAGTCAAAGCAAAGAGCAAAGATTGGGTGTGTTGGAGCATTTCATGTTCTAATCCTCAAGCGGCCGTCAAATTGGTGCGAGCGAGCAAACAAATGCCCCGCTGATAAGAAACCGAATAAAAATGGGGGGGAAAAAAAACAAAAACACGAGCAAGCAGCAGGTAGCCAGCGCCTAGCGATCGACGGCAGCAAACGTTTTTTCTATAGCATCCGATCCTGAAGAGTGTTCAGTTCACGCTTTGCCCTCGCTGCTTTCGGTCGATATTTGCGGTGCCGTCGTGTCTCCTCCAAACAAACACACACACACAAAACTAAAAACATAGTTTACCGCAAAATTAACTGCAACTTCCAACGCTTTTCGAATAAATTATGTAAGTTTGCAAAATAAAAAAATAAAAAAACAAAAACAATACAGAATAAAAGAATATTTCAAGCCAAATATGTGGGAAATCGAGTGCGTGACTTCCCCTAAACACGTGCAACAAAAACTTTAAAGTGTTTAGTGGGTCAGTGCACTTGCAGACGGAGTTCATTGTCACCCCGATGTCTCTCATCAAAATTTGCCGCTAGATTTCGCCGTTTTCTATTCCAATACGATCGAGCGAGCCTCTTTTACATCTCGCTCTCATTCCACTTTCGAAAACATGTTGGGTGGGGGGGGGGGGGGGGGGGGGGGCTACATACATATGTGACAGGCGACCACCAGCTATTCGCCTTCACTTTTGTCTCGATTGTTGGTATATTTATCATTGTTTGTATGTATTTTGCGTTGGCGACGAACAGAGAGAGAACCATGTCGAATGTGGTGGATGCCAAATATTTTTAGATATGCGCGCCACATTATTATTGGTTTTGTTTTCATACGCAGTTTCTGCTGTTACAATTTTTGGGCATTTTGTTTAACCATTTTTTTTTCATGAGAAATTTATTTTGCTTCGACGACTTCTTATCGGTAAAGCCAGTTTTCTATGTACCTGCGAGCTTGTACATATTACGCAGCTTATGTATGTATGTACCCGGTACTAGTCAAGTTCAAGGGCGTAATTATTGTGTAGGTTGTTGTCATATTGCCACGTATCCTGTGGAAGATATAGCAGAAAAGAAACCAAATCCTTTATTGCAAGTTTTTCACTTTTTAGCGGTTTGTGTATATCTCAGTTCACACATTTTCGACTACGATTTGAAAAATCATTGAAATATGTGCGCTTCTTTTGGTAAACAATCGAACATATTGTTATTTTTACCATTTTTTTCAATTGTTCTTTGACATTTTGCACTTTTGCAATAGTTAAATACCTGAAATTCAGTTTTGAGATTGAGTTCTTTGAGTTTAGTTATTTAAAAGAAGAACAATCATTCATGATTCTAAAAATCAAACATCTATTTTTGAATTACAAGCTTTATTTTGAACCGCTATTATCAAATGCTTGGTGAACTTTAATTTCATTTTTAATGCGGAATACAAACAGCTCCATTGGGAATGGATACTTTTTACACCATTTCGTATATTGTATATTGAAATTATCCAGATGACCACATAAAGTATATATATTCTTGAAGTCTTGTGGTACAAATACGCTCCACATTTGTCGGATGACTATAACATATAGCTGTCATGGGAACGACCGGTTGAAATACAAGTTCCAGTAAGAAAAACTTTTTTGTTTTCAATGTCAACCTCTTCAAAACTGGCATATATTTATTTTATAAGATTTCACACAGTTCTTTAAAGTTTAGTCAAAATCGTATGTTTTAGGTGATAGCTGCCATAGGAATGATCGGTCGAGAAACCAGTTTTAGTGAGAAAAACTTTTTTCTTTTCAAAGAAAACGCCTCCAAACTTTGCATTTCTTAGCTTGCTTTGCTTTCCCCTGATTCCACTTAGTTTTGTCGAAATCGGCCATCTAAATGGTATAGCTGTCATAAAAAAAGAAGAGCTAAAAACGTTGTCATAGTGAGAAAAACGATTTTGTTTTCAAAGAAAATGCCTTCAAACTTTGTGTTTCTTAGTTTGCAATGTTTTCTCATGAATTTACTAAGTTTGGTCGAAATCGGACATTTATTTGTTTACCCATTTGGCTTCAGATTGAAAAGCAGGCAATTAAAATTACAGGCTTGCGTTGGGTTTACCTCTGCCAGATTTAGCGGTTGTGGAAGGCTTAAATAGGGTTGTTTCATAATAAAGTTTGAAGTCTACGTATTCGATTAACAAAATCAATAATAAGCAAACCTGATTCCACCTCTTATTTTGTTAAGGAAACCCTCTTCAAATTAGATTTTTACTGAAGTACCAAATAATCAGTGATAAGCCAAGTACAGAGTAGTTAAAAGTCAAACAGGCCACAGAATTGTAATATTTATTATCAAGACTTTGTCGTGTGCCTTATATTTATTTAGAATCTTAAATCGTCATCAGGGGAGGGCCAGCTTTCGTCCGAGATTTATGTTCTTCCGTTGAACTCTACAAAAGATAGGGAATCATGAATAAATGCATTAGGTATTTTAATTTCAAGGCTAACCTGTTATCCCCGTAAAGTGACTGTCAATTAGTCAATTTTGTCTATTTTTTAAACACGACAAGCGCCTGCCAATCAATCATGCATAATCAACTATTTGTTAACCAACAAAAAAAAAAAAGAAACGATGTCTCAGTACTTTGACCCTTTGCACTTGCTGGAAAATTTTTCACCATTCTTAATTTCTGTTGTTTATTCTAGAAATACCTTCTTGGTTTTTTTTTTTTGTTAATTCTTATCGGCTTGGCGACTGTCGACTATTTATTGATTAATAAAAAAAATGTAGAAAGAAATTATGAAATAACATTTTGTACAAATTATACAAGTAGATATAGAAGAGTTACCTCGGAACTGGACTTTGTAATGGGCGCACATAAAAGTTAGTTAAAATGTGATGTGTATGTTATTTATGGGCCACCATAATGTCAGGTGTTTCAGGTAGGAAGTATTAATTTAGGAAGTATATATGACCCCGGTGCTAAATCATAATCTTTAGGCGATAAGATTATCACTTAAGACCCACAAACATACGATCCGCTCAATTTTCCACAACTACTAATTTGCAGACGATTGAAATGTCCACAAACGAAGCGCTTTTTAATCGCCCTGGCCCCAATCGCCTGAGGCAGGCGGAGGTCTATCGCACCACCAATCCCACAGAGGCTGTCAAGATACGCATGCACAAGGAGGGACTCGGCGCCGAAGAGCCCATCTCCATACCCGGCCTATTGAAGCGCACTGTCAACAATTATCCCGAGTATCCGGCCTTGCGTTCGAAGAACGGCAAAAATGGCTACAACACGGTGACCTACAAGTAAGCGGGACGGGGGAGGCGGTTGGTTACTCAAATTAGTCGCCTTCGCTTTGAAATTCGATTAACGCTTATTGAATTTTACTTCCACACAGGCAATATGAGCAGAAAGTGCATCAGGTGGCCAAAGCCTTCATCAAATTGGGCCTGGATGAGCACCATTCGGTGGGTGTGCTGGCATTCAACTGTGCGGAATGGTTCTACTCGGCCATGGGTGCCATACATGCACGTGGCATCATTGCCGGCATTTATACCACAAATTCAGCGGATGCAGTGCTTCACGTGTTGGAAAACTCCAAGGCACAGATTGTGGTTGTAGACGATTCTAAGCAAATGGACAAGATTCATGCCATACGTGATAAGCTGCCAAATCTTAAGGCCGCCATACAGATACAGGAACCGTATGCACCATACTTGAAGAAGGAGGATGGCTACTATCGGGTGAGTGGCATTTCGTCCTGTGTAAATTCATCAAATAATCCTCCATTTCCCCCCTCCTAGTGGTCTGAGATTGAGTCCATGAATGTCAGCGATGTGGATGATCAGTACAAGCAACGTCTGGAGAATATTGCCATTAATGAGTGCTGCTGTCTGGTCTATACCTCCGGCACCGTGGGCATGCCCAAGGGTGTGATGCTGTCCCATGACAACATCACCTTCGATACACGCGGCATTGTCAAGTCAATGGAAAAAGTTGTGGTGGGCGCTGAATCCATAGTTTCATATTTGCCCCTCTCCCATGTGGCGGCCCAAACGGTGGACATCTATACGTCCGCCTCGATAGCCTGCTGTATTTGGTTTGCCGACAAGGATGCTTTGAAGGGTACACTGGTCAAGTCGCTGCAGGATGCCAGACCCACACGTTTTATGGGCGTACCGCGTGTCTTTGAAAAGTTCCAGGAACGCATGGTGGCCGTGGCCAGTTCCAGTGGTAGCTTCAAAAAAATGCTTGCCGGCTGGGCCAAGGGCATCACACTGAAACATTACATGGAGAGTCAAGGGTAAGTGCTAACTGAAATACTTCAACTTTGTGTGTGTGTGTGTGTGCATACATTATGCAAAAAGGATGCACATTTAAAGTGGCTTCAACTGCACTTCCTGCATTTTTCATGCTATAGAGCAGCAATCCCGGCCAGCCTCTGCCGTGTTTTGGTTCCCTAAATTATGCAGGTGCCAAGCGGCAAGGCAACGGCAAAGGCAAAGGCAGGCGGCGGCTTGCTCCGGTTTGTGAGCGAAAAATCACTGAAAAACAACATTACTCATACGTCACGTTGAGCATACCAGGTAGAGTAACCGGCTCCTGTTGGCATGCCAGGGTGAACACGTCCTGCGAGGGAGTAAACAAGCCGGGATTTTGTGGTAGACATTTGGGGTAGTGCACGGTGGTCGGCAATCGCTTTATTTGTTGACATTTTGAACGAAATTACAGTGCACCTCCACTTCTGAGTGGTAGTTGAGCTCTAAGACAACTTTAGGCAGTCAGTTTTAAGTTTCGCTTGGGACATCTTGGCTTAGAAGAGGGACTTGACCTCATAACGCGAAACCCTTAGGACCAGTTTCTTTAAAACTTGCAACATACATAGTTTGACAATTAATTTTCTATAAATTTTCACAAAACCTGATGTGCTCTACGTTTAGCACTTGTTTCAAGAATTTTTCTACTTGATTTGAGAATTTTTCATTCTTGGTTTAAGTATTGAAGATCTTGGATATAAAAAAGGCGCATAAAACTTTCATACTTGTATCAAGAATTTCGCTCTTGGACCAAGAAGTGGCATTCTAGTTAAACTTTTGATCTTTAACATTCTTCATTCAAGAATTTCATACTTGGATCAAGAATTTTGCTCAGGGATCAAGTATTGAAGCTATTGGACTCAAAAAATGTGATAAAAATTTTATACTTGAAGCAAGAATTGGCATTCTTATCGAAAATTAAACATTCCTGTTTCAAGCATAAAATTCTCGATTTTGGTTCCAAGTGTACAACTCATTGCTCCGAGTTTTCAACATTTTTCGACTGTGTTTTCCACTTCTAACCACTTTCAGCATAAGATAAAACCACTGTATAAATTACAGCTATACAATATATCTTAAGACTTGGGCTGTACGTTAGTCAAAAGTGAGTCAGTCAGGTTGAGCTCATTTTTAAAGATTATAGCCTAATGATTCTAGAATCATGGCAACTTCTCTATGCAATTCTCATCTTTTTGAACAAACAAAATTAACCTCCAACCACTGTACAGTGTGTCCCAAAGTCTTTTCAAATGCGAAATCCTTTGGCAGTGATTAGATTAGCCCTCGGAAAGCTACTAGACCGTAAAGTGTAAGACAAGTTTTTCGCAGTGTAAACTTACGCCTTCACCTCCTTTCCTTTGCTTCATCACTAAAACAAATTCCACTTAAACTTTTCTCATTTGCTCAATTTTCTTGTTTTATTTGCAGCAAAAGCTCTGGTGGCTTCCGCTACAAGATTGCCAAGTCTCTCATCATGTCCAAGGTTAAGCAGGCTTTGGGCTTCGATCATGTCATCACTTTGGTCAGTGCCGCTGCTCCCATGTCGCCGGAGACAAAGAAATATTTCCTTAGCCTGGACTTGAAGATATTGGATGCTTTCGGCATGTCCGAGACGGCTGGTTGCCATACCATCTGTATGCCCGATTCGGTGGTCCTGAATTCCATTGGCCGAACTTTGCCTGGTTGCGAGTCCAAAATTATTAACAAGGATAACAATGGACATGGAGAATTGTGTATACGTGGACGTCATGTGTTCATGGGATACATCGACAACAAGGAGAAGACAGAGGAGTCGCTGGATGATGACTGCTGGTTGCATTCCGGTGATTTGGGCTTCATCGATGATAAGGGTTATGTTTGCCTGACGGGACGTTCCAAGGAAATTATCATCACAGCCGGAGGAGAGAACATACCGCCGGTGCATATTGAGAATATGATTAAGAAGGAGCTGGATGGCGTTTCTAATGCCTTCCTGGTGGGTGAGCAGCGCAAATATCTGACAGTGCTGGTCACCATTAAGGTAGGTTACAATCAACCCTCCAACCAGTTTATTCCTTAAGCTGAACCAATTTCCAATTTTATTTTATAGACTGAAATGGACAAGGAGACTGGCGAGCCGCTGGATGAGCTTACCCACGAGTCGTCCGTTTGGATGAAGTCCCTGGGTGTGGAGTACAAGACCCTGTCGGAAATACTCAATGCTGGTCCCTGTCCCAAGGTCTGGAAATCCATTGAGGATGGCATTAAGCGGGCCAACAAACACTCCATCTCGAATGCGCAAAAGGTGCAAAAGTTCACCATCTTGCCGCATGACTTCTCCATACCCACCGGTGAGCTGGGACCCACCCTGAAAGTGAAGCGGAACGTGGTGTCCAAGCAGTATGAGGATGTGATTGAAAAACTCTATGCCTAAACCAAAAAAAAAAACAAAAAACCAAAACGAGTGCCAATGCCAGAGAAGGAACTTGAGCTTTAAGATGAAGTGAATTTAACGGACTTTTCCCAATCGTTGAGTGCCAGTTGTCCCTTCATATACTTTTATATATATACATTATATACAAACAAACTACTTACCTAAGTTAACTAATGGATATGCAATAAGGATGATCATGAAGTCAGGACAATTATGCGAGTATGCTGGTGCCCTATATAGTCCTTTCCTACAATATCTATAGAGAGATTTTTTGATTAGTGAATAAGTTTTAATCATGTATTTTAATTTGTTTTAATTACTGAAAAACATAGGAAAAATTGTTTGTTTATTGTCTGAAATTGTACAATAAATTTTTGCTTCTAGAGACTTAACTGGTGGGCTCACCGAAATCTAACGTAAGGGCGCAGCTATAAGAACAATATTATGTAGAAGGATTCGCTGGGACTTACGAAACTGCTGTGAGATTCTAACTAAATGGGATTACGTTAAGGACTCTTTATCAGATCAACTGTCCACTTAGGCATACCAGGAAATAAGGACTCGGTGGACTGCACAAGGTGGCGAATCAGTAATAAAAGTCACAACTGGACCACACTTTCAGCAAGAGCCAGGCTTCGAGCTTCTGCTTTCTTTTGCGATCTCAGCGGCTCTCTGGAATGCTTTGTTTACAGCAAATTGCTGGCGTCGATTTCTCGCCTGCTGCGGTATTTGTGCACATATCACTGTTAGCTGTTGCCAAAGAAAACTTATGAAAAGACTTTAAAAGGAGTCTTCTGGTGAACCATTGCATCTGTCAGGATCCTGCACTTACTTAAGAACGAGAATTGAGAGGCTGGTGTCAATTTTTCAACATTTTCTATAGGTTGGATCCTCTGTGGTACTTTTTTTTTGCGATTTAATGATTCGTCAGTCACAGCAAACCAATAGGAAAATGAGTTTAAGGATACAATTGGACATTTTCTCTACATTTTCTGTAGGTTGTATCGTCTGTGTTAATTTTTTTTGCGATTTAATGATTCGTCAGTCACAGCAAACCAATTGGAAAAGGAGTTTCACGATCTTATTGCAACTTTTCTCTACATTTTCTGTAGTTTGGATCCTCTGTGTTACTTTTAATTGCGATTTAAGGATTCGTCAGTCACAGCAAACCAATTGGAATAGGAGTTTGACGATCCAATTGAATCTTTTTGTTCACTGTGGCAGATAAGCCCCTGAGAATACCAATAAAACCGGCGACTTGGTACTGTTTACATGCCATTTTCTGGGAAAGTATAATATAATTAAGCGGTTTGGTTCGATATTAGATCTGTAGTAACTCAAATCGGGTTTCTGGCTGTGACCAACTTCCAGTCTGTTTATAAAATCTACAAAATCCCCACACATCTTACACACATTAAGCTAACATTTCGCTCTTTTATTATAATTCACCAATCGACAGATTATAAGACTAAGCTAAGACACCTTCTTCAGTGGTCGATTCGTTGCCATCCTCCAGCCCATTGGCCAATCGTTCAGCCACTCGTTGCATTAACTCCTCCATGCTCATCTCAATTTTGACACAAGCATGCCGATTCACATCATATCGTTGATCCTGGCCACATTTGATGCGTTCACAGCTCAAACTCAAACTAAACCAGCTGCTTACATCCTTATAGCCCAACCGACACTCACACTCATTGTGGGCCACACAGACACTATGTTCCGGACAGCCGCCATGACAGATTGGTCGGCAGATCAGCTCATGATGTTTGGCATGATGATGCGAATGCTCGTAGCCCCTCAGACAGCGACATTTGTTCGGTTCTAGGCAATAGCTATGCTGGGGACATGCCACCTGGCAGATGGGTTCACAGAATCCAAAGAGTATGGTGCGATAACCAGGGCAGCAGACCTGTACGGTATCCCAGCGCACACGTTCCTCATAGATCACATAGTGGTCTGCGTCCGTATTCCGGGTCCTAGTAACCGGTACCTGGTACTTGACACTGATATTCTTCTGACAATGACCGTTTGTAATGGCAAAAGCCTGGATGCCAGCCACCAAGAGGCCAAAGCCAAGTAAAAATAGTGGCGCCCACATTGTGCGTACTTTGTGGTCACTCCCGGAGCACTAAACGCTGCGGCGATAAAAGTGAAAGCCGAGGCGATATACAGCTTTTGTTCGAGGATGAAGACGCACATGATAAGCGCATGCATCGTTGTTTTGCCTGGGTCTTATCTTCCAGAAATAAACCCAGACGCCTGACCATGGTCGAACATGTTTGAGGCATTCATTCATCGCCAGACAGATAAGCAGTCAATCGAAGGAACATTTCGCTTAGCGTTCAGTTGTAAAATACTACGAAATGAGATTTAATGAAATGGATTTCCATCAGACCCCTTCAATCATTATTATCAATGAGTAATCAACGGTGGATATCCATTTCATTGGGCTATCTCTTGGTATTAAAGGGCCTCCATTCATTCGGGAACGTGTGTCAAGTAAATGTCCTCGAACCACATACCATGGAGTTCTTCAATCAGAACAACTGGGAGAATCAGGTGGGTACTTTAAAAGCAAACCTTTGTTCCTAGTTAAGTCTAACGATTCTAGTCTTACTTGGAGTGGGCCACACGGGATGTTTGCTGCGAGGGCTATGCAGGACCCATACACAACTGTACACCCCAATGCACTTCATGTCCCGATTATGCGTATTGTGCGGCTCCTGAAGTCTGTTTTTGTCTAGAAGGCTATACCTATGATGGGAACGGAAGCTGTTTACCCTTTTGTGACCCCACTTGTCCCGCAAACAGCCTATGTAAATCGCCCAATCGATGTGCCTGCAAATACGGGTTCGTTCGTGCCGCTACCAAAGAGTTCAAATGTCTTCCATATTGCCGCAAAGACTGTGGTCCACATGGTTACTGTGCCGGTCGCGGAAAGTGTGCCTGCCATGATGGCTATCGACTAGATGGAACGACCAACTGTTTACCCATTTGTGAGCCATCCTGTAAACATGCCGAGTGTACAGCCCCACAGGTGTGTACCTGCCTTGAGGGTTACATAGCAACGGACAATAAGGACGATCCGTGCCAGCCCAATTGTACAAATTGTGAATTTGGTGACTGTAATTCAACTGGGGTATGCCAATGCTGGGATAATTTTTACTTGCAACAGGATCACAAATGTCATCCCAAACTGAATGTACTGCAACCGGCAGAGAAGTGTATAAGCAATTGCACCTGCTGGGCTCTGAGTGGTAACGAATCTTCGTCCACTTGTCTACCCAATTGTAATAATGAAACCTTGAGCAAAGCGGATTTTTGCCTAAATTCAACTTCTTGTTTTTGTCATCGTGAAACTTATTTAATGATATGTCCTGGCTCTGACACAAAATATAAGTGTCACGTTGATAAGCTAACAGAGACCACGAAGAAAAGTAAGCTGCCGCTTTTGAAACGAAATCACCATGCAAATAGAATTGGAGAACGAGCACCGTCGTGGGAAGTTATTGGAGGATGTATAGCAGTGATATTTGGACTGTCTGTTTTCGCAGTATCTTCCGTATGGCTGTACTCTATGAGAGGACATTTGCGGCCGAGAGGATATTTTTAAGTTTGTAAAGATTTTAGGGGTAAATAAAGTGATTTGTGCATTTATTTGACAAATGACTGTTATAATCTGTACCAAAGTTATGCAGAGCTTGTGCAGAAGTATGTAACAGCCAGAAGAAAGCATCTTCGATCCTGTAAGAAAGGTCAAGAAGATAAAAACTTTACCGGGCGTGAGGAACATTTGCTTGTGGCTTATGTTGAGTTAAGCAAATATATTTTGGGAAACTAGAAGAATGATGTGGTAACTCGAAAGCAGAAGGTCGAGGCTTGGCAGAGACTTGAAGATCGGTTGGCCTCTGTAACCGGAATTCATCGCCCGGAACAGCTTCAGGGCTTGTCCAGGACTCAGAACTACTTAACTGCAGTAAAAAACAAACAAAAGTTTGCAATGTATGATTCCTCTTAACAATCCGAATCTTGATAAATGGAACGTAGTCTCTTATCCCAGCAAGAAGAATCTTTTACATGTCCCGATCTATAATAGTTTTTGCAGACCTGCCTCAAAATATGATTTCTAAATATGAATCTATAAGTAGTTGATTGCTTATAATCAATAGGAAGACATCAGACAAAAGAGCTGCCCAAAAGTGTGTAGCTTTAATCTGTTTATATATCTGAAATGTTCAAAACTTTATAGTTTCGACGGTCGTCTATCAATGCCATTGATTTAATGATACTTTCCTGCTGATTCTGATCCACTGTAGCGTAGCATCGACCAGATCATGATACAACTTCACCCTCAGCAAAGTACTTATAACGTTCAGAGTTTTGCGTACTCTTCGTTGCGCCAAAGCTCAGTATTAAAAAAAAAAGCTCCTGACATTTTTGGTTTTATCATGGACCAATATCTTTACAATTATTACAATATCTTTAGACAGTATGTCAGATCTTAGAGTGTCTATAATTTTTGTAGAACCAAACTGCCTTTTTAAGTTCGGAACTGGTTCAGGTACACCAATTTTGGCACGCTTGGTTCGGCTTTCAGTTTCTAAAATTGAAAAGTTCAGAGTTTTCCAAAGGAAGCTGAGCTAAACTACTCGTTTTGGTTCGGTTCGGTTATAAACTTAATGAGAATAGTTTTATCTAGACAGCTCAAAAACTGAAGGAAGAGATAGCATAATACACAGACGGACAAGGCTACACCAACAAAGCCTGTCAATTCCTTTTATGCTTTAAAAAAATTTGCATATTTTGCGCTGTGCTAGTGAAATAGCTCGGAGTGTGCAATGTACCAAAGGTTTCTTTATTCGTGTGTCAAGTGGTTGCACCGCTCAAGTCGTTGGCGGCTATTGAACCATCTACCAGCTCATCAGCCAAATCGTTAACTCTTCGTCTGCACGTCATTGGCCATCTAATACAAAAAAAAAAAAACAGTTGAATAAATACTGAATCTGAGAGGGTTCACCAATATAATCGGCTGGTCTGACAAACAAACACACGATGGATAAGTTTTGCTTTTTTTCTTCTTCTGTTGTTGTTGTTGTTGTGGTCGTTGCTTTGGGTATATCTCGTCTTACTGGCGAACATGCTGCACGGGTATCTCATAGTTATCTGCATAAATATGTATGTTCATATGTAACCATATGCAAAACACAAAGTATTTTGTGCGTTTGTGTTGCCTGATATATACAAATAAACATGAGCGGCAAGCAGGCGCCCAGAAATGATTAGCAGGCAAAAATCGGCATAGGCAGCGGCAGAGGCAGTGGCAAAAATGTGTGTGTGGTTGTGTGTGTGTGTGTGTGTGTGCAATGTTGTTGTTGGTGTACTTGTAGTAGAAGTAGCTTTGGCGACGTACATTAATGTTACCCCATGTGAAAAGCTAAAACGGTAACAGGCGACGGCTACGGCGACGTTCTCTTCAAATTTGTACGTAACATGTGTGTTTACATATGGACGTACATGCATATGACGACTATGTCTGTAGGTATGCGCGTGCATACATATGTCCGTATGTCTGTTTGTATGTGCACTTGTGCTTTGTAATGAGCAACACAGCGAAGCCAGCAGAAGAGAAGCAGAACGAAAGCCAAAACCAGAAATGGCATGAAAATGAAATGTAATAGGCAGCTGATGGCCAAGAGGTGAGCGGGCTGAGGAGGGCACAATTTAAATATGTAAGCATGCTTACCTATGTTTGTATGTATGTATGTGGCAAATGTAACCTGTATGTATGTACATATGCTGTCTGACTTGTTCACATGTCGATAAGTTGGCGTTCGGCTGGCCCATGATGATGTTGATGAAGATGATGATGATGACAACTTAATTTCAATTCATTCGGCGGCAGCTTCGTTTAAATAAACGTTTAATGATTTGCACACACTGGCGGCCAGTTAAAGTGTGCATGGTGTTTGGTGATCTACAGGAAAGGCTAGAAAAATTACACATATTTAAAATTAATATTTATTACAATTCACCTAGCAATGGGTCTCAATCGGAGATCGTCTGGAGAACCCTAAACTTAATTAATATCTATATAGGTTCATATATATTAAAGTGAATGTCGATCAGTAGAGAATAGTAGGCTGTCATGTTTGTGAACCGGTTCAAACGTGGTTCAGAGCCATATCGTTGACGGTATTTAAGCTACGAGCTAAAAATTTGGTCTCAATCTGATATTTGACATTTTATTGGTTCGGAGCCAGTTTGAACCGGTTCAAAAATCTAACCGGTTAAACACAGACTTTACTGGAACTATATCACAGAATTTGTTGAAGCAAAAAAGGGGTAATTTGGTATGTAGGTTGCATTGAAATGCATATTTTGCTAGCTCCAAACCGATATTGAACCGGTTCAACAGTGGTTCAGAGCCATATCTAAGAAGTTATTTAGGCAACGAACTTGAAATTAATCGGTAATTTGGGGTTCGATATTTTTGTGGTTCGGAACCGGTTTCGAACCGAATCAACAGTGGTTCAGAGCCTTATCTTAGTAACTATTTGAGCAACGGATTTCACCAAATAAAAAGAGATCATAAGAGTAAATAAAATCAATTCAATCCAGGGATGTATTTCGGTTCTGAACCAAAATCAAACTGCTTATTTCTGGCTGGCATTTCAAATTGCAGAACCAAACCGATAATCACAAACCAAAAAGGGTTCGGTTCGGTTCAGTTCACGGATGAGTTTTAAGACGTCTTAACCATTATTTAAATTATACTTAGCGATGCCGGACTGATGTAGCTTTTAGGAATCACACCTTATAGGACATGCGATTCCGTATATATAATGCAACCTGCCACAGAGCTCTTCATATACCTGTCTTTTGACTACATTCCTTGCGGACGAAGTTACTTATTGTTTTGAGTGAGAATCCTGCATCCTTTCAGGGACGATATTCTCAATATTTAGTCGTGATTCTTGACCTTAGTCCAACTTTAGACAGCATGTGACTTTTATCATTAATCCAAACGAATAAAGCAATGATTTCTGTGTGTGATTTTGCTTCATACACCAAACCAAAGTTCCAAAAACCATGCAATATACCGAACAGCAATTTAGAAAACAGAGTGAACCACTCAACCGAACCAATGCTTATTTTTAGGCGGTTAGCATCCCTGATTGAAAGCCAAATAGTATAGTTATAAATATGGTTTGAATCTCGGTTTTAGTAACAAATTTTATAGCAAATACAGTCTTTGAAATGGTACCATTATCTCCTACTAAAGTGATCGAAATGTTGTATTGTATAGGTCATTCATCCTACAGCAACCAGTTATCAGCCCATGATTTCTTTTTTTCTTGACAATGAAAATCACATAAAGCGAACAACGTTTTTTCATGGAACATTTATTCCATTTTTTTTATCAATTTCTAAAAATTGGCCCTTGTTGTTATTTATATTATGATTCATGCAACATATGTTACTTTTTGGTGACTACAGTAATCACTTTGTATACACATTTCAAATAACTCATTTCACATCTTTGATTTCATTAGCTTCGGCATAGTGTGTAGCTTATCTGCATGGCTTGTAATATTCATAATGACATGGCACATAACATTGTCCGATGACTACGGCATCAATATTGGCCACCCCTACCCAGCCGCCCTCCTTCATTTCCATTCCCAATCCAATCTACAAATGCCCAGAGAATTTTCCATTTGGATGGTTGTGGAATAAACTGCAGCATCATCGCAAAAACAGAGAATGCACAATTGAGGCGTAACCGAAAACTGATAATAATGCCGCCCAAGGATTATGGGGGAATGACAGTAATGATGATGGGTCTGATGAGGTATTTTCTAGAGCGATTAACTCTAGCAGGGAACTTATCAGCGCTCTGGTAGAGCAAGTGCACTGACATTGGTGTGACGTTCACGCGGGTGCAATGTTTGCTGACGTTCCGACCGATTTGCTGGCCAGTTGTAATCGAATGTGTGAAACGACCTCCTACTGAGCAGGCCTCTGGTAAACTTCTGAGGTGATTTCAAGTTTTTATTTGGATTTTCTTCAAGTTTTTTCAGCCCTCTGGCTGTGATTTGCTCATTACCTGTGCGGTTGGTGCACCCGACAAACGAACGAGCTGATGTTTTGAGGAGGATTGAAGAGTTCCGAGTATTTCAAGGTACTTTTTCTTGAGATGAACTAATACATCCTCTGCAAGCATAAAAGTTATGCATCACTTGCCAAGTTATGCATCACTGAGTATAATAGAGAGAGAGAGAGAGAGAACGAGCCTCTCCTCTTGGGGAACTCTTTACTAAGTAACGGCGCTCACAGTGTGCGCCCTCAGCAAAGTATTTAAAACGTTCAGTGTTTCACATACTCTTGAAGCGCTTGAATGATACAACAATAAAGGTGAGGCGGCTTCAGTGATAGGTACTATTGCCAAAAGCTTATGCTTCAAGAATACGCGCAGCACTAAACGTGACGGTACTTTGCAGAGAATTTACACTGACGCCGACTTACTTTTATTTTTGTATCATGGCGTGCGGTTCTTCGAGGATTTCGTTCTTTTTGTTCACACACACAAGCCGTTCGCTCTAGCGCTTACTCTTGCTCTCACTCTACCACTCTCTTTCGCGCTCGTTTAGCAAATGCTCTATTCTGTTCACATCTCCTTCGACGGTTCTGTCACCTGTGCCGCCAGCTCACTGTGCTTATGCTCGCCATGCGACTTTTGTGTACACTTTTCGTGTTAATGAGGGTATTAAACAACAGTTTTAAATACCAGTTCTTATTTTAATTACTATTTATGTGGACGGCCGGTCAGTTTCAAGCACCACACAGACTGAGAGAGAGAGAGAGAGAGGTGGATAATCAATTGGGAGAGGCGAACCAGTGAGTGGTATGCATGCTCTGTTGTGATGTAGTACTTGTTGTTGCTGCTGCAGCGTCTCATATGCTTTGACTAAGCTGCAAGTGTTGGAGCAGGAGGAGGGGGCGTTGCAAAATATGTATGTAAGTTTATTGTATGTTTGTTTGTTTGGCCCTCTGTCCGTCGCTTGTTTGTCAATATGTACACATGTTATTTGATTTTCGCTTCGCTTTTTATGTCTGTCTGTCAGGCCGACTCGGAGTGTGCGTGTGTGTGTGCCACACTTCTGTTGCTTGGTACATGAATATAAATGTTGTTTATCTGTACAAAGCCCGCCCCCTCCCTCCCGCTCAGGCCCACCTCTTAGCAGTAGTTTTGTGTGTGTATCGTTTTGCTGTATGTGCCTGAATATGTGTTGTTTCTTTATTGTTGTGTGTACTTGGTGTTGTTGTTGCTGTTGTTGCTGCTGCTTTGTCTGGCTCACTTGCTGCTGCTGCTGCTGCTGCCGCTGCTGCTGTTGCTGCTGGCTCGCATGAACTTTTTTTTTTTTTTGCTTTGGTTTGGCTTTGTGTGCGACGGGGTCTCTGCCTGCTAATCAATGCTGTGCGCCGGGTTATTTCGCTATATCTATATGTACACAAACAAATCTACAAAAGTCAAATTGTTTTTTTGTTGTTGTTTACGCCTCTTGGTGCGTGTAAATATGTACAAAACACGATGTTGTGCTGTTACACATGCAAAAAGAAGAACACTTCATACATATATGTACGTACGTATGTATGATATGAATGTTTGTAGCTTTCTACACATGCATATCAGTTCCGTTATAGAGCTATAGAGAGAGAGAGAGTCTATCGACCACAATTGAAGATATGGCAAATGACTTTGAATATGTGTGGAACTCGTGCACGGTTAAGTGTGGGCAATTGGGAGGGATGGGGAGGGAGTTAAACCAAATTGACTTTCCTATTGTTTATTATGTGTGCGGTACATGACGCATACTTCTTTGGAACATCGTTAACGTAGTACACGACCAGCATGCATTTGTACCAAATGCGTATGAGTGGAGGGTATAATGGTGGTAATGGTCTGCATTGGGATGGACCCTCACAGTGATGTTCAGTGTTGCACAGAGAACCGATTCTGAACCAAACCGAACCAAACCTCTCCGAACCGATTGTTCGTGTTCGGAAACCGAGCCGCGAACCGAACCAGCAACTGCTTCAAAGTTCTGAGCTTAACCTTAAGCCGCAAATGATACCGGTTCGGTTCTGTGCATTTTACCCACTACTTGGAGTCAAACGTTTTTTTGTAAATCTGCCACAATTTGATAAGAAAGCTTCACCATAATTGAGTCGCTTTCCTAAATCTACCTTGTAACTATTGTATCATGGTACCGAACAGTGGGACATTCGAGTTCAACTGAAAAGCCCATGCTTGACACAGTATAAAGATAAACAAAAAGCAATACATTTATTTAGCTACTAAATAATCTTAATTTTAGTAGTTATTTATTTGTTCTTAAAAACGCTTTCGTCCTGAGAACTACTCAAATCGTACGGTAATCGCCTCGATTTTGGATTGAAAACGGTTTGTGGAACTCAAAGAAATATGAAAAGTACAATTTACATATGTTAAGGTTTTTTTCGGTATCATTGGAAAGGATCTGGAGTCGACGATCTCAATAAACTACAATAGTCTAATATGTCGGAACCGACCGGATCGGATGACTATATCTCATAGTTCCCATGGGAACAATCGGTCGGAAAACTAGTTTTAGCATGAAAAACTTTTTTATTTTCAATGGAAACGTCTCCAAACTTTGTAATCGTAGGTTTTCTATGTTTTTTTTTTTATAATTCTACAACTAGATGGTATAGCTGCCATACAAAAGTAAGGTTTTTTGTTTTTAATGGTAGCATCCTGCAATTTGGTATTTGTTTTTTCACATGCTTTCACATAATTTTACAACTTTTGGCCAAATCGGATGACTATATCATTAAGCTCCCATAGCTTCTCTCCCATTAGCTTTCTCGTTATTACACTTTCCTTCCCGTTTTTGCTGAACCGAACCGAAATTTTAGGTTCGGAAGAGGTTTAGGTTCAGCTCTTATTTGGTAGTTTTTTTTCAAGGTTTGAATTACGGTAAAATTTAAAAAGATATTTAAGTTTCGCGAATCAATGAATCAAAAATTATTGGAATAAAGGCTATAATACCATGGGCTATTATGGATGCCGATTTTTGAAGTCCATACCTTTTATATAGCATCTTGTCCGATGATTTTGAGACAACAAGATAACAAAATAATCACTTGGCAACCGATTTGATGTTTTATTATTTGATATTCGGCTTAGATTCATTTGAAAACAACATCATACAAGTTAAATGTAGATTACTTTAAACAGTCGGTCAATAAATCGCTGAACATTTGTCATCTGATCTAGAAATTCATTAGGCAAACAGTTTAAATGAAAAAAGCATGTAAATAAATGGAAACTCCAGAGATTTCTGGAAAGCAACTGAATATATCGGAATTCCGGTTTGTAAACTGTTAAGTTTTAAACCGGTTCGCGGCTTCGCACACGATGGAGACAAGTGATTACTTGCTCAAAGAATGATTATATACTCCTAGCGAGCTTGAAGAAATAATTTAATAGGAAATATGGAAAAATCAGATCAGTTTTATCGTCACCTGCTATTTGCGCTAACTTATTCTCCATCTCTGCATTTCAGGTCCACCCTAAAACCCAATTGTTGGTTCAATGTCCATTTTATTGTTGTCGTTTATGGCTATTTGGCATTTAAGGTAAGCTTTTCTTTTATGGTACATGCCTTTGCCCCCACCCCCCCCACATGCATACTTATGTGTGTCTGTATGTATGTAAGTATCTCGTGCATATACATATATACATATATATTCATGTGCCTTGTTTGGATTTTTATCTATTCTTTCTGTTTTGTTTTGGTATAATTCTCATGTACCGTTACACATATCCCACACAAAATAAAAAGAAAGCAAATAAAGATACGGAATGTTGCAACTATTTGTGTTGCGCTGTTTTGATGCAATAAATCCTCTGATTTCCCTCCCCGCGCCTAAACCGCCAACTACACTTGTTACGGATTCATGGGCTGCTGTTCATTGGTAAATAATTTCATAATAACGTTGTTGTTGGCAGAAACCCATAAAAAATGATAAGCTGCAACAATTACAATTGTGTTAATAATATTGTGTTTTATCTGATATCTTTATATGCATACGAAAAGTACGTACAGATACGCACACACACACACACACAAGCCAATATGCAGATACAAAGCCGCTTTTGACATTTAGTAATAAAAGAAAAAAAAATTAAACAATAAATTATAAATTTGTACAAAAAATGACTGTTGGTCGAACAGGCGCACAGCAACACAAAGGCAGCAAAACTGGCGACGTTGTCGTCAACGATTGGGTCTGAGCTTCGGGTTGGTTGTGTGAAAGTATTTTTTTTACTGCTTCTATTCTCAGTGTTTTGTATGCGACGAAGTGCGTGAGTGTGTGTGTGTGTGTGTGTATGTGTGTGTAATCCTCACTGAGTGACTGACCAGCTGGGTTGGTGGTCGGGGAGGGGTATACCCCGCTATAAAATCATGTTTTATGTACAGCAAACAAACCAACCCGCACGCATATTGCCTATATGCTTTAAGTTGCCCGATTGCATGTATATACAAATATGGGTAACCCAGTTCCATCACATGTGTGTACCTGACCTAACCCTCTGGCTGAGTTTACTTGTTCGGTGATCGACCCGCAGGTGTTTGCCGTAGGTCAGGTTTTAGGTTTTATTGGAAGGGGTTTTGAATTGTTGTTTTCTTTATGCATTAAGTTTTAGTTTAAAATTAGTTTACTAATTCTACGATCCAGAGGCTGATAATTAAATCTCACTGGGAATTCTCAATATTTTTCTTGATTTTTGTACTTTAATCGATCGATAGTAGTGCCCATAGTTATGATAATATAGGTGCTTTGATGTCGGTTTTTGCCTGAAGGCTGCCTTGAAATTCTCAAGCAGTTTAAGCATTCCTCGCTTGTGTAGGCTGCAGCTGATTTGTTTTATTATATGTTTTAAAAACTAGCTGATTTTAATCTGTGGTATTATTGCTCTAAGAAGAGTTTTAGATCAAAACAAGTATGTTTTTTGAATAAGCTCGCTTAAAAAGCTAATCTCAACCCTGAGACTTGTTAAAATATACACATTTCAAGCTCAATATCAAGCTCACCCGAGGATGTGAACACAAAGACTAAACACACAGTTGTCTACATCTTAGCTCACATGACTGTCAAATGACGAAATCATAGCATAAATTGGATAGGATGACGAAAGCATAAAGCTGGCATAGCAACAATCGCTCGAAAAACCAGTTCTATTGAATAAAATTTGTTTGATTTCAATGGAGATGTCTCCTTGCTGTTAGATGACTTCACTAAGTTAGGTTGATATCGGATAACCACATAGTAGAGCTACTGTAGAAAAACTAGGTCAGAAAATAAATCCTAGTAGGAAAAACTAGTTGGTATTCTTATCTAATTTAAGCTTAAGACTGGATTTACACGGTGAAGCAAACTTCAAGGAGTTCTTCTTAATATAAGGTCACTTTTACTTCACGTTCGTTTTGTCGTAATGATAGCTTAAGCTCAGCTCTTATCTCTCCACAACGCGCATGGCTCAGGTTTTACAATTTATTTATTTGTTTTTTATTTAATCATTCAAAAGAACTGCTCAACCTTAATTCTTCTTCTCTTTTTTTTTGAGTGTGTGAATATGAAGAATCAATCTGTCACTTGATATTTCTTAGTATGCTAAATCTGTTAGCCCTTATTCTGAAAGGCGTTAAAAATATGTTGTTCCGGAACTAATTATATAATTAAAATCACTTTGTTTTTGTTTTGATGTTTGAAAGCGTTTCTAATAAAGTATGAAGTATTGTGTCGAAAGAAATTTATTGTCGTTTGGAGTACGAAACTTAAAGGTTTAATAAAAGAAACTTGACTTATACTGAAAACAATATCTAATATCAGAAAAACTAAGGCAGTAAGTAATGATATCTTTGAGTTGTGCTATTGGAAAGAAGAGATAGATTGAATGGTCCAAAATCAATTTAGGATAAGGTTTAGAAAACATTTTCATTATCAAAGTCCACAGTGCAACAGCGCCTACAAAATTACTTAGCTAGATACACTTTCAAAACGAAGACTCAAACAATGAAAGATTTCAATCAGAAGAAAGACAAAGACCGGGACTGACTGAAGCTACCTTTAAATTGTATAATTTTTAAGAAAAAAGTGTTCAATTTTGCTAAAATTTCGTTCTAGCAACAGCAACATAAATAGTGAACTTTTAGTAACCCAAATTTTGTTTGCTCAATCGTTCGGCTTGTTATCATTCACCCCATTGTGACCCTTTGTTCCGGAATCTATGCTATTTTTTTGAGTCTGCTAGAAATCAACAGCCAATCCAAGAATCTGCTATCTGTTAAAAACCACATGCGCTTTAGATCAGTCCCGAACATTTGACTAATCACCGCAGAGAGACAGCGAGAGAGAGAGACAGAGTGCTAGCCAGCAAAGATTAAGGAGCTTCAGTTCTTATCAACAGAGGCCTGCCTAATGGGATGCCATATATAGGGGTCGTTTGCAGGTCTGGACATTTATTCTTGTGAAACGCCTTCAGCATGAACGAAGTGAATCCGGAACAGTTCAGCTCGAACTTGAAGCCCGCCTCGCGATATACCAGCACCTCGCTCCATGAGGCTGTGAAGCTGCGATTGGGCGAAGCGGGAGCTTTGTCCAACTTACCACCACAAACTCTGCCACAATTCTTTGAAGAAGGCTGTCGACAATTTGCCGATTTACCCGCCTTGGTGTGGGAGACTCCCGGTACGGGGGATCAGGGCTGGACCACTTTGAGCTACAAGGATTATCAGCGAAAGGTGGAACAGGCTGCTTTGATGTTGATGCAAGTGGGTCTAGAGGAGCGCAGCTCTATTGGTATATTGGCCTTCAACTGTCCCGAATGGTTCTATGCGGAATTGGGAGCTCTACGAGCTGGTGGTGTGGTGGCTGGCATTTATCCAAGTAACTCCGCGGAGGCGGTACATCATGTCTTGGCCTCCAGTGAGGCAACCGTGTGTGTGGTCGATGATGCTCAACAGATGGCCAAGTTAAGGGCCATTAAGGAGAGATTGCCAAAATTGAAGACAGTCATCCAATTGCATGGTCCCTATGAGAGTTTTGTCAATCAGGAGGAAGGCTACTACAGCTGGAAGCAACTGGAGCAAAGGACTTACACCGAGCCTTTGAAGGAGGAATTGCTGGAGAGAGAACGTCGCATTTGTGCCAATGAATGTGCCATGCTGATATTCACCTCAGGCACAGTGGGCCTACCCAAGGCTGTTATGCTATCACATGACAGCATCGTCTTCATTGCCAAGGCAATTGTTCTGAGCATGAGTGGGGTACAAAAGGGCAAGGAAACTGTGGTTAGCTATCTGCCACTTAGTCATATAGCTGCTCAAATCTTTGATGTGTTTTTGGCACTGGAACATGGCGCTTGTGTGACCTTTGCGGATAAGGATGCCTTGAAGGGCACACTGGTGAGAACCTTCCAGAAGGCGAAGCCAACGCTTATGTTTGGTGTGCCTAGAGTGTTTGAGAAGTTCCAAGAACGCTTGGTGGCGGCAGAAGCCAAGGCCAAGCCATATTCTCGCCTGCTGTTGTCCACGGCACGTGAGGCAGTCTCTCAATATCAGCTGGATACCATTAGTGGGTAAGCCGTATCATCGATCTGCTCATTACACCTTGACAATTCTCTTTCTTTCCCGTGTAGACACAAACATTCGTTGTACTCCTCCTCCAAGTACTGGCTAGCCTCTCGTCTGATACGTCCCATACGCCAAATGTTGGGGCTGGACAATTGTAAAATCTTTCTGGCTGGCGGTGCTCCCGTTACCGATGAACTAAAGAACTTCTTCTTGGGTTTGGACATGGCCTTGAGTGAATGCTATGGCATGTCGGAGAGCGGCGGTGCCATCACCCTTAACACACAGATCACAAATCTCTATAGTACCGGCCGGGCTATTTGTGGTCTAGAGCTTAAAATCCATGAGCCAGATGCAAATGGACAGGGTGAGGTAATGATACGTGGACGTTCCAACTTTATGGGTTATCTGGGTCAGCCGGAGAAAACGCATGATGCCATCAAGGAAGATGGTTGGCTGCTCACTGGTGATTTGGGCTACCTCGATGCTCTTGGTAATGTTGTGATCTCTGGCCGTTTGAAGGAACTGATAATAACTGCCGGCGGTGAGAATATACCTCCGGTGCATATTGAGGAACTGATCAAAAAGGAGTTGCCCTGTGTGAGCAATGTTTTGCTCATTGGAGATCATCGCAAATATCTAACAGTTCTGCTGTCGCTGAAGACCAAGTCGGATGCTACAACGGGCATTCCCTTGGATATGTTACGTGAGGAGACGGTGGAATGGTTAAGGGAATTGGATATACATCAGACACGCCTCTCGGAGCTGTTGAGTATTCCCGCTGATCTACAATTGCCAAATGATAGAAAGGCCATGGCAGCGGCCCTGGAGATCAAGGCGGATCCTAAACTTTTCGAAGCTCTGGAGGAGGGCATTGGGCGAGCCAATAAGCAAGCCATTTCTAAAGCTCAAAATGTGCAAAAGTTTGCTCTGATACCCCATGAGTTCTCTTTGCCAACGGGAGAGTTGGGACCCACCCTAAAGATACGTCGAAATATGGTGCATGCCAAGTATGCTCAAGTGATCGAGCGACTGTATAAGTAGGAGTATTTTTGAATTATTTTGTAAAGGAGATAAAAAATATATTAAACGTATGTAATGTTTAACTGTAAACCATTTAGTTGAATTTAACTTTAGGAAAGCAAGCCAGACCGGAACCAAATCTTCAGAAAAAGCGTTGAATCGGATATTTGAGTTTGAAAGCAGCGGTGGGCACCAAACTCCAAAAGAAAGGTCCAGCAGAATCTACAGAAGTACTCAACCAGAAGCGAGCTGTTCTATCTACTTTAGGGGCAGAAGAACGCTGTTCTGTCTTGTAACCTTACCCTAGCTCAAGCGCTTAGTGGGTCAGAGTCACCGAAGTTAGTTCAAAAGACAATAGGAAATAAAAACGGAATCAAAAACTTTGAAAACTTAGGTAGTAAGATGTGAAGAAAGAAGTAGCTCGTAGAGTTAGGCTCGTGTCGTATTTTCTGCCGGGTCACGAGTCAACACTCCGTGTTTGTTTTGCAAGATCAGATTTCGTGCAAGATAGTAAGTTTCAGTTTTTTACAAGCCAATACTACTTCACTTAGCAGTATACCAAAATACGTAATCAATATGAAAATTATTCTTAACATAACCAAATAAACTAAAAAAATTTTCAAATTTTTATTTTAAAACATTTTATCTAAGTCCACAGAAACAAAGTTAAGTCTTGTCAATAGTTTTACTCATGATAGCAGTTTATTTTTGGGATAACACATGCACTTCAACTGAAAAGGACAAGAATTAGATGAATACCTCTATAGATTGGGACTAAGAGTCTAACTAAGACTACTTTTAGGACCTAACGTTTTTATGGGTATAGTCATTTTACGTCAGATTTCGACCAAACTTAGTAGACACACGCAAAAGCCTAAGTAAAGTATTTCTCACAAAACTAGTTTTTCCTTCGATCGTTCCTATGTAATGTCGTACGTTATGTTTTTAGAACATTTGAGTCGTCCTATTAGAGTCGTCTTGCGTTGAAAAATATTCCAAACGCGCCCATCCCTAGTAGCGACATCAACTGATGTTATCGATTACAAGCGTTTTTCATGATTTCAACTAGAGAAAAAACTTATTTTGATATATAAAATGTTGGGCTACTCCCATTTATTTCATAAGGCACTTCTTTTTATTATATATTTAAAATACTTTTAGATTATTTACGATCTTTCATCAGCTGCTGATCTTCCTTATCCATTTTGCTGGCATACTGAAAAATACTCATGGGAGTATCAGTGGAAAATGATCTTATATGAGGACTTCTCCCACCTACCACTTCATTAATGGCCCTCAATTTCATTTTCCTTTCCTTGTGATCCACGTAACGTCTTAGCCAACGTAATCCCGAAAATGCTATAGCAATGGCCACCAGCATCCAAATGATAACCGAACGTGAATCGAAACGATCTGTGGGTATTTTGGGCCAGGTCAGGGGAGGCGGAGAAGGATTTAACTCATCGTAGGTTAGCTGAAATTTTATTAGAGTTTGAGTCTGTACGCAAAATAACACCTAAACATACCTCACACTCGCACATTTTAAGCTTATCTTGCCTCAATCCTTCAGTTAAGTCCAACATTATAATCGAACGATTTTGTTGTACCTCCCAGCATTCAAAGGCAGACACCTGACTTAGATCTTCGCTCCAATTGCTCAGCATAACCACAGAGTGGGCAAAGTTTAGATTAGGCGGCAGCTTATGCAATAGGTTCTTCACTAACCAGGAACAAGTCCAGTTGTTATTCGCCAGATTGACATATTGAAAAGGTTTAAATAAGTTTAGATTGAGAGATTTCAAGCGATTGGAACTAAGATCCAGGCCTAGAGCTAAACGATTCAGTGCAGGTGGCAGGTGTTGCAACCAGACAACCTCTTCCAAAATGTTTCCAGCCAGGCTAAGTTTTTGTAGATGAGTTTGATGCTTTAGCAATTCAAATTGCATTAAACTCAAGCGATTGTACGACAAATTCAGCTCCTCCAGTTGAGAGTTGCTAACAAACAGATCTCCATTTAAAGTGCTTAGCTCATTATAACTGAGATCCAAGTGCAGCAGAGAGTTAAGCATAGTCAGGCTATCAGTCTCAAGCTGAATCAATCCATTATGACTGAGATTCAGGCGCTGTGTTGAAATAAAAAGTGAATATTTCATTAAGCAGAACTGTATCTTAGCTCACCTCGAGGGACTCCAAACCGTAGAAACTTTCATTGTTTAGCTGCCTCAATTTATTGTGACTTAAATCCAAATGCTGTAACTCATAACTCTGGGCAAATGACAGAGGTTCCAGCTGATTTAATACATTTTGTGATAGATTCAAGTGAACCAAACGTGCCAGCCCTTGTTCCGATAAAAAGTTTAAACTATTCAAGAGATTGCCTTCTAATCGTAAACTACGCAAGTGAGTGTTACTCTCAAAGGCCGCCGATTCCACTTTCTCTATACGATTATGCTGTAGCGATAGACTAGAGAGACGATGTAGTCCCTGAAAATAGGGGCTGCCAATCAACTGCAAATGATTTCCATTCAAATTTAAATGCTTCAAGTGTTGAAGGCCTTGAAATGTATCCGCTTC
This sequence comes from Lordiphosa andalusiaca, assembly GCA_035044965.1. Classification (NCBI taxonomy): domain Eukaryota; kingdom Metazoa; phylum Arthropoda; class Insecta; order Diptera; family Drosophilidae; genus Lordiphosa; species Lordiphosa andalusiaca. The sequence continues at coordinate 2,783,858 of JAWNNM010003326.1, read as the reverse complement.
TATATGATTGATGTAATTGTGGGCCAGCTGAAGCTGCTGCAGTTGTGGATAAATTTCAAAACTCTTCGATGTTAGCTGGCTTATCGAGTTATGACTAAGATCGAGAGAAGTCAAAGCAGCCAAGGGTTCACTGGACCACGATTTGATCACTTGTATTCTATTATGAGCCAGAGAGAGATTTTGTAAGCGGGTTAGACCATGCAAGGCATAGTCTTCCACTATGGTTAAGCCACTGTGCTGTAAGTCCAGTCTCAGTAGATGAGTAAATTTCATTAGGAAGGCATTCTCCAATCGTTCCAAGCTGCAGTTACTCAAGCTTAATGTGGTTAAGCTATCCACATCTTTCAACAAGGCCACCTCAGTCTTATTACATTTGCTCAACTGCAGGCAATTTACCCGAGCGGTCAATCCGTGTAAGGCAACAAGTAGAAAAACTCCGAACTTAGCGTGCCGCATTTCGATTGAAGACTGTTGTTAGTTTTTAAAAATCTGTAATTAAATCCCTTATCATATTGCAGTTGGTTTACCTGCTTGGATGCTGACAGGCACATCAAGATAGGGATAATCAGTTAAACAACTGGCCGACATTTGTCTTAAGACAATATTTAAACACTGATCAGACAACACAAAAGCTTTCAGCTACTATAGTTAATGTAACATACACTGGGTTCCAAATATATCGCGGCCAGAAAATCTAACAAATCGAATGGCATCGAATTGAATATCGATATGTAAGCTAAGCTTGTAACTGCAATCCGGTTGAAGTCAAGGAAAATTAACACTATCAGTCAAAGGTTTCATGGCATAATGATGATGTCAGTTGAGGATTCGAGCTGACAGACAAATCGAAAGAGATTCAGAGTTAGCTAGGATAATTAGCGACTTCATTTTCGGTTCCAAAGTGGTCGTTCTATTTTCAATCATTTCAAGTCGTTGGATTTCGGAGTCACTGAAAGTGCTCATGGAAACAACGACAAACGAAAGAGGAACATGCTACTAAAAGGGATTTGACTAGAGTAGCATGAGTGAAAGTTTTGAACAGAATAGTTGCCTTTTAAGTATTTTCCACTTTATTGGGAGGGTGTCCCAGAAATCACCTGAAGATATATTCGTACAAACTTTCGGGATTTGAATTAAACTACGAAGACTTTATATGTAAAACGACAAGAAAGAAGTTGGCTGCAAGATTTTAGGGACGAAAAACCGTAAGCATTAAATCTACTTGGCCTTGAACAGGCCTCGGTTTCATATCTCTCAACTATTGTCATCTGATCTAGTAGCCCAGCAATCCGGAGTCACGACACTTACAAAGGGAAGTAGATTTAATTCGAAATGAAATCGTTAATACGAAAACCTCCTGAGATTTTTGGAAAACCCTTGATTATGTTTCATAAGCCTTCTCTTAGCAATTACTGGCAATTACTGCCAATTACTGTCCCGCAGAGGAAGGATTCAATTTGGTACAGTCGAAAACGACTGTACCGAAAATCCGAACAAACCACAGATTGAGTTATGCTATGTTACGGAGCTATGGTGCCAATAATAACATAATTTTGTATTGCTCAAACCCCAAAACTTGTCCATACTTAGAACAAAATTCCACCATATACATAATTTTGCTAAATTAGGTTATTTAGAAACCCTAATAAGAGAAAAAAAATTACAAGGATCGTGAAATTTATGCAAAGAACAGACACGTATAGTAGTTAGAATGTCAATTTGCTTTCTACATAGAAAGAAAAAAAATGCTGCAGCAAGACCAGTAAGATATCTGATATTAAAGCATAATCCAATGAAAGTTAACCCTGCTGAGTAAGCTGTGTTTTTCTCATTCCTCTTCACTGAACTAGTTACTGAGCATCTTACTGAACAATTCTCTGAACAAACCAAAGAGCAGGAGAGACTGAACAAAACACTTGAACACTTGCTGAACAAAAATGAACAATTAAAGAATAAAATGTTTAGTTTAGTTTAGTGAACAAGTCCACCTCGCTCACTCACCTTTCATCTTTCTCTTTCTTCTCCTAATCTTCCTGGTGTCGAGAATCACTTCCCGCTTCATAATTAGCATTTAATTGTCCAAAGATGTTAATCAATTTCCCGCTTTGGTCATCGCGAGGTCATTTTTACCGCCTCAACACTCAGTAGCTAACCATCCGTTCATCCATCTTTCTTTCACTTCCATCTACTATAAATACCTCCTTCCTGATTCCCCTTTCCGACTCTCTTAAAATTGGTCACACAAAAACTGAAACATAATCAAAATGTGTTCCATAGTAACCAAACATTTGACATCAAATCATTCTCTTGCATTGCGACCAACAACAACAACAGCAACAACTTCAATGCACACAAATAATATTCATTTAAGTAAATATTATGGCATTTCCATGTTCATTACAAAACCAAAAAGGAAGCACTGCCAGAGCAAAACGAAGGGAAATTTATTTTGCGGAACTAAATTGAAATAATTTTGGCAGCTGAAAATATGCACAGAAATATTTTAATACCCGAAAAAGCCAGACTTCTTGTGCACATAAAAATTGAGCATTCCCCGCGCAGCACCTCGCAACGACACAACTGCATTGCTTCGAGCAAATATGTTGGCTGTCCTTTTTTTTCTTCTTCTCTCTGGCATTTGGCCAAAGTTTTGGTGTTTTCCGTTTCTTGGTAACAAAATGCAGCTAAAGCGTTGAGAAGGCAAACAAACAAACGCGACAAGCCGACAGACAGAAGTACATATATTAAATTTGTCACTTTAGCGCAAGTTTAGCGTGTGGCTGTGTGTGTGTGTGTCTAAATGCAATTGCCGTGGCAGGTGGCGTATGCTTGATATTTATTTCGAGCCGCCTATAAGTAGGCAATGCATATTTTCCACCTTAATTCCTCAGCTGGTAAATTGTACTAATTGTTGAATTTTTCGTGTTAAATAGCATGAAATTCATATCAGTTTACACAAATCTCTCTTCGTCGATTATTCCAGCATTTTGTGCATACATATAAAATGTACTCTGATTTGTTGAAAGTTTCGTTGTCAGCAGCAATTAAAACTGAACAAAAAACAACTCCCAGGAATAGCATAAAAAACACCAAATGAAACAGACGCTGGGCAGTAAAAATGAAATTAAATGCAAAAACCAGGCGGGCGGAAAAGCGTCAGCCTGACCGGCAAAAGAGTAGAATTCCGGACTGAAAGTCAGTCAGTCAGTCAGTCAGCCAGTCAGTTTCTCGTTCATTGTTCGCATGCCGAATTTTCGAATTTTTGTTACTGCAAATAAATAAACACACATGTGTGCCATGTGTGTGTGTGTGTGTGTGTGTGTTGTGCTGGCAAAAAGGAAACACAAACTAACTGCAGTCCTGTGTTTCCTGTAATGAAAACTTTTTTAGACATTTTTGCTGTTGCTGTTGCCACGAAGACGTCTTCGTTCAAAATGAAAATGAAAAAAAAATAGTAGCAACTTGTGCTCTGCGCTCTTGATGCAGTAAATAAAAGTACAAAATTCTATTAAAATTGAAAAGGCAACGAAACTCGACGCTTTGTTGGATTTGGCCAACGGCGCAAACGGTCAGAATTGCAATTACATGTAGAATGGGACAATGCGCTTAATACAGAATATTATATCAAAATTGTTGTTAAGAGAGAGAGAGAGAGAGAGGGAGTACAAAAAGTGGAGCTGATTTCCAGGGAAATTAATGCGAAATGAGCCAAAGGAATTGCACTGAAAAGATGAGGAGGAAAGTGCATTTTAAGTGTAGAAAAACTGCCACTTACTCGCTGAAAAGACACATAAGGCATATACTTGTGTGTTACATATTAACTTTACAATTTGGTATACAGTTAAACTGATATATACTACGTTTATACACACACACACACAACATATCATGCTTATTGCGCTTTAAAGTATGCTATGTTATATGAAAAGAATAATTTTACTGAACATTGTATACCCATAACATATCCAACAATCAGAGTAAATATGCAGATTATCTTATGATAGATGAGAATCCTGTAATTTATTTTTACTAACTAATTTGAATGAAATTTCCACTGAAAACATACAAGTATTTCTCACTAAAACTACTTTTCTGACTCTACTTTTGTATGGCAGCTATCCTATATACATGTCCGATTTCCACCAAACTTAGTGGAATGATGCAAAAGCATAGCAAACTAAGAAATACAAAGTTTGGAGGCGTTTTATTTGAAAACAAAAAAGTTTTTCTCACTAAAACTAGTTTCTCGACCTATCATCCCTATGGCAGCTATAGCCTACAGTCATCCGATTTTGCCAAATCTTTAAAGAATTGTGTAAAAATTTATAAAATAATTGTGTGTGCATTTTTAAGAGGTTTACATTAAAATCAAAAAAGTTTTTCTTACTAAGACTATTATTCTAACCTTACTTTTCTATGGCAGCTATACAATATAGAAGTCCGATTTCGACTAAACTTGGCAGAATTATGGAGGAGCATTGAAGACTAGTAAATACGGAGTTTTGCGACGTTTGCTTCGAAAACAAAAAAGTTTTTCTTACTAGAACTAGTTTTTTGACCGATTGTTCCTATGGCAGCTATATGTTATAGTCATCCAATCCTGCCGGTTCCGACAAATGTGCAGCATATTTGTACCAGAAGACTTCGAGCAAAGTTTGGTAGCGATAGATTTAAAACTGACGGAGGAGATAGCATGGAAACAGACGGACATGGCTATACCGACTCAGCTCGTCATGCTGATCAGGAATTTATATATACTTTATGTGGTCGAAAATGCTTCCTTCTATGAGTTACAAACATCTGGACAATTCCAATATACCCTTTGCAGAGGGTATAAAAATGCCCAACTTACTTACTTACCTTATCATAAATTCTGGTTCCATGTGGCCATTGATCACACGTAACTACCACAGTTATGTCAGCATAAATGTTTCGTTCAATTCACAAAGTAATTTTATTTGATTATTGAAAACATTTGATTTACCTTCCCCCTCCCCTCACCACTCCCCTCTCTCGCTCTCCTAATTTGTCCTGTCAATACATCATTGAATACACATTTTGCCGCATTTCCATTAATTATAATAAAAATGCGAAAAACAAAAATTCCCAAATTTATGCAACGCCATTCGTACGTGAATTTTATATGGCAAATTGCACAGCTGCAATGAATATTTCAATTAAAATGTGCAATTCCCACAATTGAAATCTCGTCTCAGTTGCTTGTTGGTTTCGGTTTATTTGTATGTGTATTTGCTTTCCACCTGCATTTCAACTTTTACTTTATCCTATTTGCCTGTGGATTTTGACGGCATTACGAGTGAGTATTCGACTGTGTGTGTGTGTGTGTGTGTGTGAGACAGAGCGAGACAGCCGAAAAGCCGCAACAACCAATGCACTTAGCCCAATGGACACGATACCCAAGGAGACTGAATGGACGGACCGACAGGCAGACGATAGCAGGGAGGAGAAACGATTATGACTATACAAATTTGCCTGTTGCGGCAATTGTAATGTTTATTAATTTGGATTTTTGAGCCAGTGCCAAGATATGGTTTGGTTTTTGCAGCCAAATTGAAATTGAGATAAAGAGCACAAAGGCTTAGCCAAAATGTAATCTCGTTGGCCAGCATATGAAAGTGGATTGTGTTGATTTGTGGTAGACCCGTAAGTGATTTTCAGTAAAATGCTGTTGATAAACTTTGATCAAAGATTTTGAGGAGATTATGGTCAAAAAAAAAAACAAAATAAGGAAGCATAAACTGGTAAGTTCATAATTAAGTAAACCAACAGAAGCTGAGAATATGTTTGCCTTAAGCCTTAAAATATATATACTTTATTTTAAGTTAGAAACCATAAATGCTGGAAATAGTATCGGTCTTTTTAAAATAACTATTTTAGTTGACTTTTGTTTGCTGGACACGAATCTGATTTCATTGCTTTGTCCCGTTTGTGGAAGTTCCATTCTTAAGTACAATATATTTTAAATCAGGTAGAAGTACTTCTAAGCTTTGAAATAAACTATTTCAAGCAATTCTACGATTTCTTTTAAGAAAGATATACCCCTAAGAATAAAAGTGTTCGAAATGCCAAACCTCAATTCTGCCCATAAGTATGTAATGCATAAACAATACAGAACTCTAAAGAAAATGTTCAGCAAGAACCATTGCATACTTATTCATATTCATCTTATATCGGCATATCTTTGCTTATTAAAATAGTAGAGCTGTTTGGGAAAGCTTTGCCAAATCACCTTAGCTTAGAGGGTGAAAGAAAAAAACATAGGCTCCCCCCCAAACACGCCTAACACTGTTTGAAATATGTACTTTCAGTAACTTTAAGCTGATACTAAAAAAATTAGAGACTTGAGGGACCATTTTCAAAATCAGATTTGCGTTCATGAAGAGAAAATCATATACCAACCCTTCATGTAGTGTACTACACAGAGAACAAAAAGGATATTTAATAATATTCATTGGATGATTTCCGGTATTTATTTGGAAGGGATACGTCTTAAAAATCCTTTTAAAATCATCCAAGGATATGAAAAATTATGATAATTTGGATGATTTGGTAGCTCTGCTGGATGATTAAAGCGATATTTAAGACCTATCCTTTCCAAATGGATCTTTTTTGGATCTTTTTTTTCTGTGTAGACTTTGTGGAATGTTTTACTGCACATATGGTCAATAGGAACACCCAGATCATGGAGTGAATTAACCGGTTCAAGCAGATTGAAATTCAATATATGGTCTGGCTTATACAAGTGTTGGGGGGTAGTTCTAGAATTAGAATTACTATATAAGCCCTTTTTATATACTTTTACTGTTTATTAGCTTTAAAATGTACTGTTCAAAATATTTCTACGATTTTTTTAAGCAAATATATATCATTTTCAATAAAAGGGTTGGAAATTACAAGATTTCGCACCGCCCATAAGTATGCAACTGATGTAATCAAACATTTTCAGTAGAGTTCAATACAAACGGCTATTGGCATTGCATAATTTAATAATTATTTAAGTCGCTGTAAAAAAATCGCACAATTATTTCAAACAATCGATTTGAATGTTAAGATGTGCTTCTAAACTAAAGGCTAGGTTCCTCACAAAACAAGCCTAATAAGGGTCAAAAGATGTATAAACAGGAAAGTCAAATCCAAATCGAAGTAATGCATATTTAAAAGTCGTTTTATAAAGTTGTTTCAAAAAACCAGACGCACTTTAAATGAGGCGCAACCCCACCTATTCACTACTAACTACTATCATTTGTGCTCATTTTCCAAAATAATTTAAAATTATCTCTTTTCATTTCGGACTAAAGTTAAGTAGCTTAAAAATACGCATTGAAATTTTGTACTTTCTCCAATCAAAAAAATTAAAGCTCCGCCAAAGCGTTGTATTGACCCATATAACCAGTGTCCATTCAATGCACACAGTCACCGTTACCCTTATCCCAGCCGCCCTGCCCCCCTGACCGCCCCATCCACCAAACATTGACCAACTCCTGGTGTCTGCTCCACTTGGCAGCTCTTGTGCTGCCAACACAAAAAAAAAAAAAAAAACGTACCCCGCGCGTTGCTCAAATATTAATTCATATCAAGGTTTTGGCATTCATTTTCAATCCTCCAGCACAGCCACCGCTCAGCCCTCCGTGTCACCACCCAGTTTCATTTTGCCAGAGATCGTGTAATGAAATTTAAGCAGAATTGTACACAAAGTTGTGCAATAAAATCAACAAACCGCAAATAAAGTGCAATTTAGAGCAGGCACCACGAAAGGCAGAAAAGATGGGGGGAAAAAAAACGGCTTTTCATTTCTTCCTTCCTTTTATTTTTTGTCAATATGCCGCCCGTAGACGGAGGCTTTGCTTGATTTCACGAGCCATTTGCAAAAGAGTCCTTCAGCACACAAATGCAGGCGACTGAGCTCTTGGCTGCAACGACTACACATTTTATGGGAAGGCCACAGGAATTCGACAATTGACAGCATTTCGCAAGTCCCTTCATTGTTTCAATTTGTTTCCAGATTTCTAGATAATTTATGCAATTGGATTTTGGCTTCTCACTTTTCCAATTGATTTCGTGACTGTCAGAGTAAAGTGGGAAAATCTCGAAGCTGGCCGCTGGTAAAAGTGTGTCGAGGACATTGACATTTTAAATTAGCTAAAGAATTGTGTGGGGGGAGGGCTGCAAGTGGAAGGTAACTGATAGCTAAAGCATAGCTGCTGAAGTTGACCGGTTGTGTAAAAGTTTTTACAGACTGGCCAGGACCTCGAACTCGGGAATATCTCCAAATGCAATTTCCCATTTCTGTTTACACTAACTTGCGGATGGCAAAACATTCACATTCAACCAACTAACAGTCAAATCCCTTCCGCACCTTGTCTCCTTGCCCCTCTCTCTCTCTCTCTGTCGTTCAACCAACCAATTCAGCAATTACCCAAACATTCAGTGCACACGCGCCGAAAAGTATGCAATGAGAATGCCTCTCGTATGCATTGTGGGGGGCTGCCGAAAAAAAATACTGTTGACAGTGGAGCGAGCAGAGGTACAGGCCCAGCAATACCAAGGCAAACTGAGTGATAGCATAAAAATAGCTGACTGCACACACACACACACACACACACACACTCGCAGCGAGTGTTCCGGGCAAGAATTTCGTGTTGCAAGGCAATAAATCATAACCAGAACAGCAGGACGAAGAGTGTTGGGTAACGGTAATGGTGCAATCGGCCATGTTATTATTATTGTTGTTGCCATTGCCACGATTGAGTTCGTTTCGTTTCGTGCCGGCAAAGTTGACTTGTCATAAAAATTGAAATTGTTATCAACTCGTCCGTGCACCTTCAACATTCGAAGGATTATTGCATTAAACCGCTCCAGGCGAAAGGGCGTAATGGAAAATACTCGTTTACAGGTGCCACGCCCAAGCCCAAGATGCAGTTGGCTGCACATCCTGCGGATTAAAAGTCTCTCAGCATTACACGATACAAAGTATGAAAAGAAAAAAAAAATTAAATGGAAAAAATATAGCGCTGCTTATCAACTCCGCTCGTGCATTGAATCGAAATGGCCAATAAAATATTGCATATCGTTTATCATACATTTTATACCATATTTCGTTAATCGAAATGAGTTAAATGGATCCAATATCAAGTGCCAAGGCAATTAAGGAATGCCTGCAATTATAATTGACAAGCTTAACAATCTTTTGTAATGGAAAAATGGAATTCTGAGAATGAATGCACATGAAGTGTGCAAAAAGCAGGAGCCAAATGAAGGGAAGTCACCAGTTCATGTCATTTCGATTCAAAAGGAAAAATGGTTAAAGAATTGACTTTTTAATAAATATTCAAACATGTCGGAGTTCATACGAAGAAGTTTTGTTTGAGAAACATGAAAAGAGTGCTTTCAACTGATGTTAGATCTCATTAATATGGAAATTAATCCTAAAGGTCCTTAAATATGAAGTAAAGCAACGCTTACCAACAACTATTCCTTAGACTAACTACTAGCTGAAACTCAAAATATGCATTTTTAGGAAATTTAAAGCTCAAATTATTAAAGCTCTTCATGTGACGTACCATTTCCGCAAACAGGTTCGTGGTCAGCTCAAATATAATTAAAAGAAACCTAATTTTGTTTTCTTGTTTTGTCTAAACTCGGCTTAAAACATTTCAAATTTCGGGATTTTTTATAAGGTTCAATCTTTTTCAGCTGTAAACAACTGTCATCTATCCAATTTTCAGTAAAAACCATTTCATTTCAATATTTTGCAATTTTCTCAATTATCATATTTCATGTCCCACAATAAGAAATATTCGCCAAAAACAACAACTTATATTTGATTAACTGGTTGTTGTACGCCTTTACGACAACCATCGTATGGCATCTGCCCCAACGAAGTCGTAAACAGTTTGATGAGCTTATTGTGTCCGTGTAACATTGCTGAAATTGGCAATATCACCAAGCCGTGTCATTTATAAACAATCGTTGTAGATCTCTATGTGTTACAAAAAATCACTCAACAATCCTTTCTAGTTTTTTCTGTCATAAAATGACAAACGACAGAGGTCTGACTGAAGTGAAATACTGCTTACAAACTGTATTGATTGTTCCATGTTTAAGAAAAATTTGTTGTTGTTCAATAATCGCACCTTATATTTTTGCTTCCCTTCCTCTCAATTGTTCCGGTTCATTCTCTTTTTATTCCGGCTCATCCTCGCGGTGTCACCTCCGCCAAGCCAATTTGTTAAAGTTGTTTCAAGAATTTAGCAAACTTACAATCTGCAATCAATTTTAGCTCTTTGCACATGTCTTGCAAAGGGCACAAGTGCTTAATAGCCTTTCCATATGTAAATTAACAGAGCGTTAGCATTAATGGTACCATATTAACATTTGGTAAGCAGACTGCACATGTTGCGCCGGAAAATATGCAGCGTTTTTTTTTTTGTTAAATATATATGAGATTCTGTATATCTTCATGAAGAGTTTATAGATGGGAGATTTCAGATATATGTTTTAATATATGTGAAGCTATTCAGCACCGAATAAAAATTTGAAACATTAGGTCTATATCGACTAGGCCATACATTCTGTTCACGAATTTATCGCTCACTTACTGAAACACTGTCATAACTCAAAGCAATATATTAAGTGAAAATAGTGGTTAAAGCTTACAGTTGGACTTAACTAACGAAATAGCTTAGTTTAGTTTTCGAGTCAATCTAGTAACCTATATTATACTTATAATAAAATATAAAATTTTATTAAGAATCGGAGTGATTTTCGCGTCATCGTCTGAATGAAACTCTTCGATTTTATGAGCTTTGAAGAGAAATTCTCAGTGGGACGAAATGGCATGGCTATGATCAAGCTCACGCCTTTTCCACTTCATGGCAGACTATTTTACTACCTAACGCAATACCCCTCCTAGGAATGCCACTGGCCTAAGTCGCTGTTTCAGTTTACCTACTGCTCACTTCTTTAGTGTGAAGCTTTCATTTTATTCTTTCTTTCTTTTCTCTCTGTTTCGTTGTGTGTGTTTGGATTTTATTTAATTTGTCTGTCTGTTTGCTGATTTGTTTTGATTTTTTTTTATGATTTTTTGGTGAGGAGTTTGCTTGCATTTTTTTTTTGGCTAAAATTGCTTGTGGTTTTTATTGTTAAGTGCATTTGTGCTCAATCGACCTGACTCTACTGAATTGGGCCTTTTGAAATAAAGCAATTTAAATGTGATATAAATCATTAATTTTTTGAAAAAGTCGAAATTTAACAAATTTATAATTAAGCTGAAAGATAAATCAAAGTTATTAATGGATACAAATTTTTTTGAACTTTCCTGCGTTCACATTTAAGGTTTTTTTATTGCTATTTGAATACGAAGTACAAAACGGAAGTTGCCCCGCAAAGTATGCAGCAAAAACTACGCAAATTTATATGTGTGAGTGTGTGTGTGTGTGTACAAGTGTGCGACTCTCTTTGGGGCTATCGGTATAATCAAAAATGTTAATTTAGCAAGCAGAATACAAAAAAAAATCGCCTTTTTTTTCTTGTTTTGCAAAACGTCGGACCCTGCCTAACCGCCTGCTGTCCCCATACTGTGTGCTCAGAGCTGTATCCCAGCAGCAAATGGCATTATCAGCCTTCATTCATGGATACCAACCGATGAAAAAAATATTGCCGAACTCTAACTCCTCTTTGTGTGTGCTTCGTTCAGTTTTGTTTCGTGTGGCAACCGCTGGAAGGACAAACAGGGATAAGTGCAATGGAAGGTCAGCAGCTGGCAAAGAGAGGGAGCTGGAGCTTAAAGCTCTCAGCTAAGAGCAAACGTACCCACAAGTGTTTTGAATCCCAATGTAGGCCTAGCTAAAGGTTTCGCTCTTTTTGTTTCTCTCTCTCTTTCGCGCTCCCTGGGCGCCCTGTAGTTTTGCGTTTGTAAAAGCCATTTTTCATTCATGCGAATTTACTTTAAATTAATTTTTTTGTGGGGTCATAAATCATTTTTGGCTCTGGACCCTACGCATGCTGAGGCGCTGCTGCGTTTGTTTGTGTGTGTGTTTGTGTGGGTGTGTGCGTTTTTGTATTAGTTGAAGTGTATTCGTATTGAATGAATGAATGTTTCTGTGAAATTGTTGTAGTCTTTCGAATTTGTTCAAAGCAAACAGTTTGTTGGCCATTTGACTGGGGTCAAACAAATGAGAGGAGCAAGGACACAAAACGAACTTTGAAAAATCGAATATTTTTGCTTTTCTTTTTAAAATTAACTCAAGGCATGAAATTTGTTTGTGGTAGAGGTTTCGGGGGACAAAGTAAGGCTAAGTTTATAGTTCTTCTATGTATTTTTGATGTAGATTTATAGGGTCCAATAATTCTTCAACTTTCTTGCTAGTTGCTAGTCTTAATCAGATCGATTATCCAATAGTTTTTGGTAGACATTCGATATAGATTATTGAACTTCTATGAAATTATCACGTCAAAGCATTTTTTTAGCCTTAAAATAAATGTTCATAAATAGTTTTACGCTTTATTAAAGCACAGATATTACAAATTAAGTAATGGTAGGGTAGCAAGGTCGGTCAATGCATTTGAATATGTGGAAGTTTTTTAAAACTGATGCCGATTCTACGACCCCAGCTTAGTTTTCAATTTTCAATAACATTCGACCTTCGACCTTCTAAAACTTTCATAATTCAATTATTTGGTCTCCTCTTAAAGAGCTTAGTGAAAAAGGTCTGGTAATTTTACAGATTTACCTTTGCTACTCTGCACGAATATTCGAAACTCAATTAAATATTTTAAATTATATTGAACAAGTTTTATCATTTATATGTTAAAGTTTCACACAGATCAGCTACTTAAAAGATGCGAAATCAGCCTTTAATTTCTTCTTTTATGAAGTCAAACTCCCCCCCTTTCTATGCCACTGATAATATCCCACATTTGTCAAAGGAATAACCAAAGTTTGTTTACTAAATTCAAAATAATTATCACAGATTCGGTTAAATGTAGTCTCCAAACTCTGGCCATACTAAACTTTATTCATTTGCATTTTAGCGCCACTTGGAAAACACAAAAGACAGTAAACCAGGTCTCTGTATGGGTGTTAAGTTAAGTATTCATCATAGTTTACTTATACAATTGAAATAAAATAAAATTTCAATGAAAAAATAAAATTCCGCGTATCCAGGCAAACAGATTGCCGTGCCACAATGGGGTATATGACCTCAAAAGAGTCGATTAGTTCGTAATATAAATGATTTTTGGAAGGTTATCCAATATTAATGGCATAAATATAATCAAAATCATATTGACATAGTTAACAAAAATTAAATCTTAGATTTTAGATCATTATTTAGAAGGATAACCTTTTTAGTCCAACAGCTATCAAGAATCAGCAAATAACTATATAAATCCCCATTTACAAAAAAGTATTCATTCATCTTAATCATCTGATCGGAATCGATTGAAACCCAATTCAACTTCATGAAAAATCATCTACTGCAAGTTCCAAACTTTCAAACCAAGTCTCTCTCAAACTTTCCTCAACATCTGGTAGCTCCAACCACGTATGTACAACTAACTTACTCAATACAAATTAACTGAACCACGTCTAAAACCTATACTTACCCACACCCTGTATGCCTCTCCCATTGACTCTTTCTCTTGCTCTCTCTTTGACTGCGTGTGGGAGAGAAACTTGACTATGCATCCTTGGCCCACGCTCTCTTACTACACAGCCTCCACAAGGCACAATAAAAATAAAAAGCTTTCCAACTCTCAAAAAAAGCTGCTCGCCTAAGCCAACAATCCAACGCATGAGCCCTTTCCAACCAGGAGGAGCACTCACGAGCATCCTCTTCCAGCCTTGAGCAGATGCTTCGGGTTCTGCACAAAAACGTACGGGATGTTTGTTATTTCGTAGAATGATGCTTCGGGTGTGCACCTCGTGCACCGTTGGCTTTCCAGCATTGCCTGGTTGGTAAGGTTGGACGAGCATCGTGTTCAGTTGGTGTTCCGGTTTCGGGTTGTGCTGTTAGTTGCCTTCTTTTCCATACAGAAAAACAAAAAAACAAAAAATAAAAGAACGCACACACACACACAGCATAAAACTGATAGAAAGATTCACAGGCAGAACGCAGCAGAAGAAGTGGAAGAAGAAGAGGTCTTCAGAAGCGGAGAGTCGCGTTGTCGTGGTCGCTTGGTGTCGGTGTCGGTGCCTGTGTGCGTGTGTGTGCTTGTGTCTGTCTGTCGCTAACGGTGCGCGCGCGTGTGTATGTGTGTGTGAGTGTTAACTATAATAGATACTAATACATACAACACTAAATTAACCAATTTTCCGAAATAAAAAAAAAATCCAAAAAAATTAAATTCCAAAACCTCCCAAGGCAGCATACAAAAAAAACAGCAAAGCAGGTAAATGCAAGCACTATTAGGGCCTACATAGAGCACCACATACATTGTACATACATACGTATGTATATGTACATGTGTATAGAAATGCGTGAGTGTGCGTGGAATTGCTTTCCAAGAGGAGGAAATTGATATTCTTATTTCATCTTGTGCTTTTTTTGCAAAAAAAAAAAAATAACGAGAGGAGAGTCTTTGTGTGCGTGCCCCACACAATGCTGTACACATATTTTCTATTTTATTTTATTGCTGCGGAAAAAATGAATATTGCTAATTGACCAAAAAAAGAGCATTTTATAAAAAGTATCTTTCAGATACAAGTCGAGTTAAAGGCTCTGATTGTGTGTGTATGTGTGTATAACAGGTGCCAACAAATAAATGGCAATGGTTACTTTTATGCTCATATTGTGACATTCTGTGTATGTGTGTGTGTGTGTGTGTGTGTGTGTGTGTGTGTATGGGTGGGCAGTGAAAAGAGAAAGGGAAATGTATGAAAACTGTATGATATTCTTGGGCAATTGTCAACAAGTGAGAAATTCGTGATTATTGCACATTGAATTATTAAACATGGGGCCAATCCATATTTGATGTGTGAAAAAGATTGAACAAATGAAAAGTGGATGGTTTTTTTGTTTATGAGACTTGAATTAGGCATAAAACAGCTTTAATTTAATTTGAAAAATTAATAAAAAATTGTTTTTATTCTGTACAGAATTTTGTATATTTCTGAAAAAGACAAGGCATATTTACGAGTCTTCTTGTCTGGGCCTCCAAAATTATGCGATTAAATATATCCACTAGACGTTTAAAAATTTCTATATATATTTAATGAGTGCTACATCTGGTCACACTTAGGGTTAGCTTAATGCAAAATACAGGGGCACACTTCATAGCTGAGCCTCACAGTTTTTTGAGTGATTCAGTTGAGATTATTCTTCTCTTAGAGTCGACTATAGATCATAATAGTTAGACAAATATCGAAAAAAGCGTGCCTTTCACCTAGATTAACTTTGATTTATGAGTTCTTCTGCATTCATTTGACTCGAAGCTTTATTATCTAACTTTTTTTTATACTTATCTCCATTTAAATATTTTATGGAATTTACTAAGCTTTCACAAATGTGCAAACATCAAAAAAATATTAACTATACGACACGTACGCCAATCATTGGTGCCATTCTGCAGATAGTTGCGAAAAGCGATTGTTGCCAAACTGTTCACATGATTAAGTACGCTATTCAATATAGATTGATGTTATTTCTTTCACTTTCAATCATATATACTAACATCAATTCGTATCTTCTACAAAGCCGACTGTTATGTTATGTCTCTTTGCTGAGGTGGAGCTACCTTTTTGTGTTACTTATAGTTTTGTGTGTTTATAATCATTTTCGTTTCTATTTGGTTTTTAAATAAGACACAAAAATGGCCACTCTTACCGAAAAAATACTTAAAAACACTGGTGATAATCCTGAAACCGAACACATTACGAGATTTTTGATAGAGGATAAATATCAAACATATACAAAAGGCCAGAGCATAGCACAAAAAAAATCTCCAGAAAGATTTGGAATGGATATTTTTCAATATCCTTTTTTGATATTAAAATATCCATTTTTCATATCCTTCGGATGGTTTTCAGTTTAAGATCCGCTTAACATTAAATGGATACTTTAATATTCAAACGAGAAAGCTAAGCTAACTTCGTCTGTGCCGAAGTTTTTATACCCTTGCAAGTACTCGCTTAAATGTTTTCAAAAAATTACTCTTTTTCCCATTTTGCGACCGATTGTTCGTATGGGAGCTATGTGATATAGTTATCCGATTTGGCCAAAAATGTTTAAAATTATGTAAAAGCACGTGAAACAAACAAATTCAAAATAGCAGGATGATACCATTAAAAACAAAAAAGTTTTTCTAACTAAGACTTTTTTTCAGACCTGTCTTTTGTATGGCAGCTATACCATATAGTTGTCCGATTTTAATAAAACTTGGTAGAATTGTAAAAAAAAACATAGAAAACCTACGATTACAAAGTTTGGAAACGTTTCCTTTGAAAAGTAAAAAGTTTTTCTCGCTAAAACTAGTTTCCCGACCGATTGTTCCTTTGGGAGCTATGGGATATATTCATCCGATCCGGACGGTTCCGACATATAAGTGGTGTGCAGCAAAAAGAAGACTCTGTGCAAAATTTCAGCTCGATAGCTTTAAAAGCAAAAAGGGCTTTGGGCCTTAAGTCAAGTACGAGGAAATGCCAAGCTCGACCTGCCCTACAGCTTACAATAGGTCGATTCGAAAGTATATTTTTGCTTAAACAATGAGGAATTTGAAGTTATTGATTAAATAAAAACTTATACAAAGTAACTTAAACAAACTCAGTAAAAACTAAGATTTATTTTTCGAAAAGCTTCTTAGAAAATTTGAGGAAAAGTTGTAGAAAAGGGAAAGTACTGAACTTGAACCACATTTCATTGAATACTGGCTTGGAAATTGTTACTATTAAAATCCCAGTGCTGAAAATGTCATGTAAATTATGAATAAGTTTTAAAATGGCGAAAACTAAACTAAATTTAAAATAATTGCTAAGCAGACTGAGCATAATACAACTTGCTCGACTGACTTGTAAAGACTTATACTTAATTGATAATGGCTAAGCTCAGTTTTACTAATATTTTTAAAATTTTGTAATTTTTTCAGCATCACCACCACAGCCCCTTGAAAACAATGGATGAAAGAACAAAAATAAACCTAACCTAATACTAAGCAATATTTATTCTGATTGAGTGAGAGAAGCATAAAAAAGTTAAAGCCCCCCGAAAATCGTGCGAGCGATAAACGATAAATTAAAATATATATATATAACATAACACTGATAGCATAAACACTAAACAAAATCTCATACTGAAGCAATTGAAAAAGGCTTACCCAAAACAAAACAAAACCAAAAAATTATAGCAACTAAAAAAAAAAACTCGCACAAAATTATGAACATTACCGAAAACATTTTGAAGTTTATTGTAAATATTGAATATACCTAAGCAAACACAACCGCAATTTTCGCTGGATGATGAGAAAAGAACACGTTTTTAATATACATACAACCAAAATATATGTATATGCATGGTAAAACACGAAGATAACAAATATTTTCTATTATATAGAAAAACTAATACAAAAGTTTAATAATATTACACACACACACACATATATATATATATCAATATATATAAATAAATCTCAATAAGCAACTGAAACACGCACAAGATTGTTGAAACATTTTGTTCAATCATTAGAAAATTTTTGCATAAACATAATCAATAACACAAAAATAATCATACGGATAATAGTTAATAATAATCACAAATTGAGCTACAATTAATTGCATTAACAAACCCCCGAAAATCATACTGCGACAAGACGAAGAAAAGGCAGCCGATGAAAAAAAATTTGATAGCATATTGAAAAAAAAAAAACAAAACAATAAATGGAATAATTCTAATTAAGCCAAAGTATTCAGCTAGATCAACTAAATCTTTATATAAACAAATTGGAGAGGAAAACTTGCTTCCGTGCAAGCGACAAAGGAACAAATCGAGGTGAGTGAGAAATTTGATTTGAAAAAGACTTTACTTTTATTTATGACCTTTTTTAGTCGCTATTATAAGCAACTTTTACGATATTACGAAAGAAACTCTTTTTTTACTGCTTACTAACTAAAAAGAACCATCTAAAACAGTTGCTTTACTCAATTCGCTGTCGTGTTCTGGGAAAATGTTTAAATTTTGTACGATCCACGCCCAAAAAACAACAAGAAAAAAAACCAAATCATTCATCATAATGAAAAGCGAAGTTTACCACAAAAACCACAGGCACATTTGGCAGCGCATAATTTTCCATCTTTCCCCAGCTCCAGCCACCTCTCTCGATGTCTTGCTTGCTCCCTGTCAGCCCCTGATGCCCCTGAGGTGCAAGCTCGACTTGATTTTGGTTTATTTTTGCGGGCAAGCATTTTAAAATTGTTCCATTGACCTTTGTGGACCACCCACACACACACACACACAGACAGAGATGAGAGGCGGGGCAGCAGCAATGCCCAAAAGCAAACAGCAGCCACTCTGTGGACAATAAAAAGCCAGCGCACAATTGCCAAATAAATAACTTCGCTTGGCGCGCTTATTTGCCTTTGTGCCATGGCTTGATTTTCATTTTTGGCCAACATTTTGCTAGAGACTGTTGCATATTAAAAGTGCTTTTTCGGCTTCCTGTTTTTGTTTTCATCTGCTGTTTCTTTTTTTTTTTTGCTGTTTTTTGGATTTTTTCATTAATAATATGACACACATTTTCTGGGCTGCATTGTCCTAAACCTGAGAGCACTTTTGGCTTTGCCGCAACGCCTCCTTATGCTCATTTTGCTCATTTGAGGCTTTGTCTTGCCAACGTCTTTAGCCATTTCTTTTCATCATTCATTCAGCGCACACACACACACACACACTCATACACTCATCATCAAATCCAAATGCAAACACTGAGGCAGCAGCCATAAGACAACAAAAACAAAAGTGCAACTTGTATTCCAAAAAGGGTATGTGGATTCTGTCGGTCATCTTGTCAATTAATCAAAAACCAAAAAAGTACAGTCAAATGACAAACAATCTCAAAATGTATGCAAATTATTTGATATTTTCAAGTCTAGTTTGATTATTATGACTTCTTTCTATGCTGGCTGCTCACCAAAATGACAGGTAGAAACCTTCTCACTCTCGAAAACTCTCTTCAAACTAGAACAACTGTAGTTGTTTTTGTTTCTATAGTGTTTTCTGATGCATGGTTCTCGATTACAGACACAAACGAAGCTGTCTATCGATAACATCTTGAAGGGGCTTATTTTAATAGGTTCGGTTCAGCAGCTGAGCATAATCAACTGAGCAAAACGAGCCCAGTAACAACGCATTAAGTCATTGTTGTAGCTTTAAAAGCACACTAGCACGCAGGCACACTTGTAGTTTACTGAGCCACACGCGCAACCTTTCTAAAGATACTTTAAGCAGACTTTCTGTATAAAAACAGCGAAGAAGGGCGAAGTAGCAGGAGTGAATGAAATTTCGGTTACCCTTTTCATAATATCCTAGGGAATTTGCTTATTTTCAGAGTGCCAGTTTTTACGAGCTCTGCTAAAAAAACCGCAGTTTTTATATTCAGTTATGATCAACATTAAGTTATAGGCATGATTCAACAATAAAGGTAGGGAGCTCGCAGTGTGCGACCTCAGCAAAGTACTTAAACGTACTCTTGAAGCGCAATGTTGTGCATAGTGCTGAAAAAATGTGCGCCTTACCTGCTAAATAGTATCATGGTTATAGGTAGGGGTTCATTTTGTGCGAAGTTCTAACAAATTTGAGACATCTTATATATGCATAAAGCTTTGCTCTTTGTTGCTGTAGCTTTTAATAGCAGTTTTCAAGCTTAAAATACTTCATTTTGTCCACATAACTGCATTTGTTACTATGGAAAGTTGAAAGTTATAATGGAGATTGTCTTGTATCTTGCAGGAAGATTGATTCTACTTGTCAGCATATTCCGGGAAGATGTTTTCTATTAAAAGAGTTAAGAGTCCAGTGTCATCTCTAAGCTGTTCAATTGCAATCAGCTGGCTTTCATCAAGCACGAAATTTTACTCTGCTGTAAAGGTGTATTGAACCTGGCTTTACTATATCTCTTTTGTTGCAACTTTACGTTCCTTTTAGTGTATTTTAAGGTCTCTATTGAGAGCTCGAAAGTTCCAATTTACTTTTATTAACTTATCACAGGCTCACTCTGGGTTAACCCGGCACAAAAAATCACGATAAAATTAGTTTCAACGGAAATGAAATATGGGAAAACTAATAAATAATTAAAGTTGCAAGTGGAAAACTGAAGGATAGTTTCTGCAGCCTAAATTTCATACAGAACATATGAAAATAAGATCATTCGTGTTTGGGTGTTCGTGTCGTGTCATGCTTAAGCTATTTAGGGTCGTGAGTGGGTGGCATGAGTTTGCTCGTGCATTAATTTGAAATGGTTTACTGTGTATACTCTACCTATCAACTCAAAGAGGAGAGAGTTAGAAGTATCATTCTTTTGTCTCTTTATGTTGGGCGTGAAGATTCAATCTTTTAATCGACACAAAAAAGAAAGAGTATTCATTGTACGAGTAATTCAAAAGTAATTCTTCGTGTTGGTTTTCAGCCGTTGTTCTTCGTGTTGGCCGACGATGTTCTTAATTATGTGCCAGCAGCCCTGACTGACTGCCATACTGCCACAGTGACTGTTGAAAGGACACGCACACCCATACACCCACACACACACGTACACACACACAAAGGCATAGGCGTTGTCACCCTCGGCGCTCGCGAGTGTCATGTTGGACTTTGCCGCGTCGAGTCTCCAGCTTTCAGAGTCCTTGTTGCGCTTGTTTTTATCGCTCTTGTTTGGACCTGTTGTTGATGAGTGTCGTCGCGTTTGCTGTTGTTGTTGTTGTAGTTGTTGTTGCTGTTGTTGTTGCTGGTCGTTTTTTGAAGTGCGCTCTTGTAGCGGGTGTCATGTCCGCTTAGTTGCTGCTTTGAGGCGACGACCGCCGCCGCGTGCTTAGTGCTTACTACTTATTTATGTATGAAGGACCTTAAACTTTGCAACAAATAAAAATGGCCGCAGCAGTTGAAAAGCACACACACTCACGCACACACCCACGCACCCACAGAAATAGAGAAAAAGCTGCCTGCTTTTTAATCACAGCCGGCTGCAAGTTTCTAGTTTTCCATTTGCAAAGTTTTTTTTCATGTGAGTGTAAGGTGGGTCCTCCAACAATGCTCACTTTTAGCAGGCTGCTTCCTCTTCTACTGATTAACCTTCGCAGGAAGAATGGAAGCAACAAAAAAAAACAAAAAACAGAAAAAGAAAGGTAAGGTTAACATTTTGCTTTCTGTATTTCTGTTATTGTTTGGGGGCTACTTAATTTAAACTAGAGAAAAAAATAATAAACTAGGCCAGGGCAGAGGTTGCTAATATAGATAAAGGTCAGAAGAGAATGCAAGGTGTTTTTATTTGACAAAAACTGTCCTCAACAAAAGTAAACCTGCAAAATGATTGTACTGGAGTGGAAATTATATATCCACCATTAACCAGAGCTACCTAGAGAGTTGTAGAATACAGTGAAAAAAAAAATCGGTTTTGCTTCGCTTTTTCCTGTCTTTGAAGTGTAGTTTTGAGGTTCAGAGATGCTTCCTTCTGCCATTTGTAGTGTGGTTTTACTTGCTCTATAAAAATGTCAATTTTCTCACCTTTGTCCACCGGGTACACACACACACACACACACACACAGGCATCCATAACTTGAACAATTTTACTGCTCATTCGAGAATTTGTTTGGCTAATCTATAATTAAAATTATTGTCGTTTCTTTGGGGAGCTGGTAAAGTTTTGTGTGACCCAAACTTTGGCCTTCTGTCGAATACCTTCGCTCCTGCTGCTGCTGTTGCTCCTGCTGCTGCTGCTGGTTAAGCTGTCCTGCTTCACCGGGCGACGTGCCTGTGCCTTGTGGAGCCAGCAGATGTCACAGAAACTTTTCGACAATTTCAACGAAAAGAAGCCTGCGAGTCACTTCCTTTCTGGTTCTACGTGAGATAATGCAAATTTATGGCTGGCAATTAGCGGCTAGCGCTTGGCCATATTTCAGTGCCCAAGAGGCGCGCCACTTTGACTTCGAGGCCCCAAATCTAATTGCAGTGTGCAAAATCTCAGTGAGTGGCGAGGACAAAAACCAAAATCCAGTTAGCGCGCAAAAACCCCTCTAAAAAAAACCATTAATTATCTTAGGCAAACGTTTCGCATATGTGTGAGTGCCAAGTGGGGCATGGCATACAGTGATACCGAATGCAGATACAGATACGGGTCTGGCAGTGGCAGTGGCACTTTGTCGTTTATCTGTTATCCAACAGTTACACTTTTCACACTCTCACACACACACACAAAGATACTTTTCGTGCCGTATCTGTATCTGTGAGATACACACTGAGGCATCAGTTGCAATCTGACTTCAATTCAATTATTTTAGATTAGAATGTGACTGTGTCACACACACTTTTGTTTCTATGTCAGCTGTCATTCATCCGTTCGTATGTACCAAAGAATGGGGTAGTGGTGGGGTGTTTGGTGGGTGGGCCGTGGGACCCCCAGGATACGTGCCCTGCCTTGCCTGTTCCTCCTGCATTGACAGCTCTCTTTGTCTGGCTGTGTGTGTGTGTGTGTGTGTGTTTGTGCCCACATTGTGCCCAGAGATCTGACTTGAAATGAGCGTGACAAAAGTTACCAAATGTTACATGGCCAAATGACGTCAGCTACGAAAATATGCAAGACCAAACAAAAATTGATTTGTTAGGCACGTGGAGTAGGCTTTAATTCAGTTAATAGTCAGGCTGTGTCCTTGATTTCAACACAATTAAGAGATGCCTAATATGGTCCACTCTAGACAGCTAGGGAAATTCACAAGGGAAGTGGATATATGATAAGGAAAGACTGGAAACTGAAAGTAGATTCTTGTACCCTTTAAAATAACATCAACTTTTGTAGTATTCAGAAATTCTCGGCATGTTTACTCACACATTTGATCATGAATAGAAGATCTTTAATGGATAGTAGATTATTTCTTACTTTTATCAAGTTTTATGTCAGAAGTTCGATTAGAATGAAAATTCTTGATCCAAGAGCGAAATTCTTGATTCACGTATGCATTTTTGATACCGGTTTTCTTGAACCAAGAGCTTCAATACTTGAACCAACTACGGAACATTCTTATAGCAAGCAGAAATATTCTTAAATCATATTCCAAATTGCTCATTCTCAGAAGTTTTCTTCTAGTATCAAGATCTCTTTAGGTTAAAGAGTAAGATCGATAACTTTTAAATTTAGAGTTTCATCTTCTACAAAGGGTGTCATAAAATAACAAAATAGAGTGCCACATAACAGTTAGGTAGAAGATAAGAAATCGATTCCTGAACAAAAGTAACCAAGAACTCAATCAGAAGGTCTTACAGATAATTCCATGGAATGAAGTTTTCTATTGAAAGTGTTTGAAAAATACACTAAAATGGAAGCAAAACGAAATATTTAGCAGGGTTAAAATCCAAATATGTTTTCTAAGCAGACTACCATTCAAGGCGGTTAGTTAGGCATGCCCAAAACCCCAAAAAAAGTCACGATTTAACTTCTTCTTACCACCAGTTCACATTCCTTAGGAGATGCTTCCTTCTGGCTGTTACATACTTTGGCACAAACTTATACTACTCCAGGTACCTCTGGTAATGAGTATAAAATATGAGCATGTACTCTCCTCATTCACTGAGTATAAGACAGTACATCTTGACCTACTTTCATGCTGGTTTTACTTCTTTTAGAGCTCAGTAAGCAGGGCTGTTAGGCTCGAGTTAGGGTTAATTGGGTAAATCAATTTACCTTCCGAACCGAACCTCTTTTGATTCGAAAAAGGTTTGAATAGGTTGTTTTTTGTATATTGATGGTCACTCTCCGTGACTCTAGACTATTAAAACTATCTAAAGTTTTAGTAATTTGAGCTTAAAATGTCTGTTTTTACCATTTGTCGGCGCAAATCAAACAGCTATTCTCTTCAAAATTTATAAACTTCAGTCTACCAGCTTTATTATCATTAATTCTTATCAGCTAACAATCAAAGTTGCACTAACACAGCCCTTCAGGGGACTTACTCCTCTCCTTCTCTCTCTCGCACTCCCTCTTTTTGCTCCATATTCATGGCACCCATTCATCCACATCGTAGGTCTTCTTGGTGTATTCGCATTTTAATACCGGCGCATTTGGTTGGGACTCGCTGTCATCCTCAGGTACGCCGCGACGACGATGACTTATGAATCCCACCAGGAATAGCATAAACAGAAAACCACTGGCCACTCCAAGAATTGGTATGGTCAGTGGATTCAATTCATTGTTCTCATCGGCAGCCTGATCAATGCTCAGCAGTTGCTCCAACAGGCCACGCCGACAGCTCAGAGTAGAGTTTCCTTCAGTCTGTTGCTCTGCAATATATCCCTCCGAGCACACACATTTAGTCAACTCGTTGCAAGTTTGATGAGGGCCACAACCCAGTTTATGACAATCTTTCATTTCCAACTCGTTGCTGTCAAACATCTCCGGGCGGCATTCTCCAGCATACAGAACAAACCCCTCCGTGCAGACGGGTATGGCTGGGCTAACAGAAGAGGGAGCAGCTGCCGTGGAAGAGTAGCTGAGGGTGGAGCTGTGCACGTACTCGATCATCTCTTTGCATCTCTCCTCATTCAGATCCCATTGATAATTGGGATTGCATTCACAGCGTTCACCCTCAATACATTGGCCATTTTCACAGCTATTGCCCAGCTTACAGGTGGGCACACAGTCAGCACTCACACCATCTCCGGCTGGACTTAGCTGTTTATAATCCTCACGACAGGCACACGTATTGGGGGCCACACACTGGGAGCCACTGGGGCAGCCGCGCTCGCAAATCGGCTCACAATAATGACTGCCATCGCGATGATCCATGGCGGAAATGTAACCCGTGGTGCATTGACATCTCTGTGGTGCCACACAACTGGCATGGGCGGGACAGCCACGCTCACAGATGGGCTCACACAAGCCGGATTCCATTTGCCGATAGCCAGGACAACAATCGGAGATTAGCTGATAGCTAATCTGCTCCTCCTGCGTATTGTAGACCTCGGTGATTTTCTCCGCCTTCTTCCACACTTTCCACTTGGACGGCTGCTTCACTATGGTCCGCGACCGGGTCACTGGCACCATGGTACTGCTGGTCACGTTACGCTCACAGTAATGCTCTCGCAGGGACGTAGCCAGTACGGGACTGAGCAGCCAGAATAAACTCAATATGATCCTCATGGTTCAACGCTTGCAACTCAACTAAACTCCGCAGGCAATCACAGCTGGCTTGAGACCTACTTGCAATGGCGGTCCACATCCGCAGCTAGATAAAGTCGGGACGCGAGGCGGGCAGGGTAAGTTGCAGCTCATATCAGAAAACGGCCTGCCAAAGGTCACCCTCAGAGGAATATACAGACAATGCTGCCGCTGCCGCCGCTCGGCTGTAATTTCTGTATCATAAAACCCGCTTATTAAAGTCGCCCGCATTGAGTCGCTGATAAGCGTTGATAAGTAGTCGTAGGTTTAGTCTCAGTCATAAGATACAGTTGTTTTTCCATTGAGACAAGACACTGAGTCATGCAGAACGGAACTAAAATGTATTGCCATTTCCTAAGTATCAAGGGAAAATGATATTTTCCCTACTCACAAACAGATTGAACTCACACGCATTTTCAAGGCAAAACCGGTTTAGTTGTTCTCACACACACACACACACACACAGTCTCCACTGAGTTTGAGTTTTATATGTCTACCTGCTCAATTTTCATTTACCTGCTTAGTTTGTTTTCCAACGAGAAACAAACACAAACACACACACACATGCTGGGTAAGAAAACCAAAATTCCTGCTGACCACATGAAGATTTTTCTTCACAAAGTGTCACGTTATTTGGTTATTCTCTTATGCTAATCAAAGTGAATGGACGAACTTGTTATTTCGATTTTTTATGTGCATTTTCATCAAACCCTTCTTTGATTTAACTCTTAGGTACCTATAAATTCCCTATGATTACTACGAATTTGCCACCACAGAGACCTGGCCATCTTATAAAATAGGTATTGGGTAATTCCTGTATCCTTTTCTTAAGATCAGCTAGTGAAATCACAAAATCATTTTATCTCTATCTAAACAAGTTTGAAAACAACAAACATCAGCTCTCAGCTTAAAACCCGGAGGCGGAAAGTTGTAGAAAAACAAATGAAATAAATTATCTTAAATATGTCACAGATTCTAAAAGAATTTTAAAGAAGTCCTGCCATTCGGTGTCACCCAATCTAAAACCTGGGAAAAGTTTCCATTCGTACTCTTTCGTAGCTTTGTGTGCTTCTCAACGTCAACATGTTAAGTTCAGCGAACTTTGGTGCTGTACCAAGAGAAGCAAGGACATCGAATGACTTGGATATTATTGTAGTTTCAAAAAAGAACGTGTGTTCGGTATAGTTTACAAACATTTTCTGATAAAACTTTATTTTTATCAAAAGGATAAAACTTAAAAAATGTATATAACGAGAAAGCTAAGCTAACTTCGTCTGTGCCGAAGTTTTTATACCCTTGCAAGTGCTCGCTTAAATATTTTCAAAAATACTCGTTTTCCCATTTTCCGACCGATCGTTCGTATGGGAGCTATATGATATAGTCATCTGATTTGGCCAAAAATTTGTAAAATTATGTAAAAGCATGTGAAACAAACAAATACAAAATTGCATGATGCTATTATTAAAAACAAAAAAGTTTTTCTAACTAAGAAAGTTTTTCAGACCTTTCTTTAGGTGGCAGCTATATCATCTAGTTGTCTGATTTTAATAAAACTTGGTAGAATTATAAAAAAACATGGAAAACCTACGATTACAAAGTTTGAAGACAATTCCATTAAAAAGAAAAAAGTTTTTCTCACTCAAACTAGTTTTCCGACCGATTCTTCCTATGGGAGCTATGAGATATAGTCATCCGATTCGGTCGGTTCTGACATGTTAGTGGTTTGCAGCAAAAAGAAGACTCTGTGCAAAATTAAGGCTCGATTGCTATAAAACTGAAAGACTAGTTTGCGTTGAAACAGACAGACCGACAGACGGATTCACTTTTGGCAGCTTTTATTGAGGAGCAATGAATAATTATTCATAATAATAATAATACAACAAATAGTATTATCAATTAGAAATGTGCTCCATTCGAATGCATTGGAGCAACAGTAGAGGCCAAAATCTGTCACCTTTCTAACAATCTGTTAACCCGATTGTTAATAGCCTCACACGTTCACTCACTTATTAACATTTTACTATTTTTATGAATGCACTTTGTGCACTTTGACTTCATTGTTATTTGAAAACTGAGCTCTTTTTTATGCCCAAGGACAAGTTGATAAGAATGCATAAAAATGCAAGTGATTTTATTGTCAGACACAAAAGACAAAAGGCATCGGCACAAAAGATACAAAAGTGAAGACTACAATGAACACAATGATTATCTCACACCCCAGAGAGGGGAGCGAGGGAAAGAGAGAGAGAGAGACAGGGAGAGGGATACCCAGCGACAGTAGATAGTTAAGAGTTTTCATAAATATTTCAAGCCAGTGATAATGTGTGAATACGCTGAGCCTCTATCTTTTTGGGTATTCATATGCACAAACTGTGTCATATTCGCGGTCGTGTGTCCCCAAGCACTCGTAGTAACTCATATAACGATTACAAGAAAATGTAAATAAAAAATTCATAAAACGGTGTCCTTAATATCCCAAAGATACAAATATCGCGCGCGTGTGTGTGTGTGTGTGTATGCTTGAGTTAAAAAATGTTTCTGTGTGTGTGAGTGTGTCTGTATCTGTTCGAAAGTGTGTCTTGCAGCAGCACAAAGATCTTTCAGTCATAATCGCTGCACATTTATATTTTTTCTCCAAATATATTGGGAAGAGCTTTAAGAGAGTCCTTTTCTATCTCTCCATCTCGCTCACAGCGAGCATGAAAGTATGTGAGAGCTTCTAAACTTTGACAACGTGCAAAATCCAGAACAAGCAACGCACAAATTTCTGACAGTCAGCCTAGTGAACCCCCGCCCCATCCCCCCACTTCCAGCTGCTATAAGCGCCAGCTCGTCCTTAACAACCAACAAGGATACTTAAAGCTTCTTTAATTTTTATGTTGTTTTCTCTTCTCTTTTGTCGGTGCTTTGAGTGTGTGTGTGTGTGTGTTTGTGTGCCTCAGCCATTCTCTTTGATTGCTTTTGTGCGTGGCTGTGCGTCTCTGTGTGTGTGTGTGTGTGTTTGTGTTGGTAACCTTTGCTGGCGTACATTTTTGCGTGGGAGGTTGCCCAAGGACATGGACTCAAACTCAACTCAACTCAACTCATCTCGTCTCGTTGCTTTTGCCTTGCTTCCCTTTTTTTTTTTTGTTCTTGCATTTTCCATGGTTGCTCTTTCTCGCTTTTGCCGCTGCTTAGTTATTTATTTATATTATTTGTTGTTTGCAAAATTTATTTTTGGTCCAAAGTGCCAACTTTTCTAGCGAAACTTGCACATAATTCAATTAAACAAAAAATAAAACAAACCCTGGACAAAAAAAAAAAAAAACGGAAATAAAAGTGGAAAAAGTATAGTCGTCACCACAAGAGGACCTCATTTTCACGATTCGTTAGGTCACAAAATGAACTTAGCCTGAACTAACTTTAAAGGAAAAAATAGTAAAAAACTTTAGCTGCAATTTCGCTGTTGCTAGTTTTATGCATTTCTGTGTGTATCCATAAAAAGATTTTCTTAGAATTGATGTCAATTTTCATATACGCTCTCTGGGTTGAAAGAAATATTGGTTGTTTTTGTCATAGCATACTTAAAAATGGTTATCATTATGTTTGTCAGCAATAATAATACTTAATATCTTAAGTTATTCCTAAATAACATTAAGAACTATGATATTTGATTCTAAATTGACTTAAAGGGCAGCACCTTACAACCTCCTTTTCACCACTCGACAATTGTTTTGGCCTATTCATAAACTTAACAAAAGCAACTGAGTTTGGGACATAATGAACAAATTTAAGGGTACTGTGCAACAAGTTGGCTGCACTCCAAATATAATTTGGCAGTTTTACACTGCAGTCTGCATCATCGTAAATGTTTACCAATGCCAGCTTAAAGCATTTTTATGGGACCGCAGTTACGTACATAATTCTCAAGTGAACCAAAAACAAAAAAAAAACACATAAACTACGAAAGTTTGTAAGTTGAAGCTTTGCGAAGAGGTGCAAGTCCTTCGTAAAACTTAACACATTCAAAATAATTGCACTGATATTTAAGTGTTAAGACGAATGGGTATACTCTTACAAAGATAATTTTGGTTAATTTTTCACAAATTCGTTGTCCATTTCGAGATTTTCAAAAGCAAAGTTAATTTAGCATCATTTTAAACGATTCAATTTCTCTAAGGTTTAAGTTTAGCTCTCTGAGGGTACTACGAGTTGAAAAAGAATGAATATAAAACCATAAGAAACTATCGTAATATGGGAATCAAGACGCAATGCTGCGTATTGAATCACTTTTAATACCCTTGCAAAGGCTAGTATAATTTTGCAACGCATAGGAATATTCATTACCGACCCCACAAACTGTATATATTCTTGATCAGGGTGACGAGCTGAGCCGATTCGGCTTTGTCTGTCCGTCCGACTGTCTGTCTGTTTCTACGCAAACTAGTCTCTCAGTTTTCAAGCAGAATCCTGAAATTTTGAATTTATTTGTTTTACATGCTTCCACGTAATTCTACAAATTTTTGTCCCAATCGGATGTCCATTTCGTATAGCTACCATAGGATCGATCGGTCGGAAAATAAGTCAGTGGAAAGAAGATTATTTTTGAAATATTTGAAATATGAAAATATGTAGGTGTGCACTTGCAAGGGTATAAAAACTTCGGCACAGACTACACATGGAATCTATAAAGTATCCAAATAATAGCTTTTTAGGCTAGACGCAATAGATAGGTTCCATAAACGGGATTGAAAACAGAGTAGTCCCGGATATTCTTGAGCCGATCCGAGAAAAGATTGATTTGCCTCACACTTTTTTTTTTAATTCCAAAAATTAGGATCACTTTACTCCTGTTTCGGGATTACCCTGTTTTCAATCCCGTTTCAGATTTATTTATTTATTATTTTCCAGAAATTTCAATGTCTTCGGTTTTTAGATCTTGAGCTTAGTGAGAATGTTATATGGTTAAATACGTGTTAAACAACATTTTATTTACCCTAATAGTGCGGATTATTCCAGAGACTATCGAAAGTTATCAAAATCTATCGATAATTTTTCAAAACCGAAAGATTCATCGATAAATGTATTTATTTAGTGTCCGATGAAAGCCCTAGGTCAGTGGCTTTTGGACTTCAAACTCGTTGTAAATATTAATGTTATGATATGATATTATCTAAGGTTTTTTTCGATTCTTGGTTTATTGATTCCTAAATGTTTGCTTCTATTTCGATTTCTATTTTCAAGTTGATTGTGTCTACCATAGTTCTTTCTATAGAATTTGGAACTTTTCATTTTTAGGTTCATGTTCAAGCGGTTAGAAAATATGGAAGTATCAGTTCATGGCCACTAAGAATACTATTTTAGTCATTTTTGTGGTAATGAAAACATAAAGCCTCTATGGCAATTTTAGTAGAAGTATGTTTTATCAGTTATGACTGTACCTGTAGCTATCACCTTTAGCTAACGAACAATAGTAAGTAATATCGTCAGTGCATTCTTAAAATTTCCACTTAAAACTCAGTGTTCAGCCTTGAGACTCACTTGGTACCAACTGGGAGCCGTTGCATACACCTCTCCCATAAATCCGCTTAAAACCCTCAAGTAGACAACGTTTTCTCCTTCAGCACAAAACTTTTCTTTATTATTATTGTTTGCTGTTACTTTTTCTCTATGGCAAACTTCAATTTGGAGGTACAAAATTGCAACAAAAAAGAGAAAAAAAACTCAACAAGCTGGAATCTCTTACTCATTTCCCCAGTTTCCTTGTGAAGGCAATATCTGTGTGTGTGTGTGTGTGTGTGTACTTGTTGATGCAGCCCTCATGCAACATCCGCAGCCTCACCTCACACACCACTCACAACCTTCACCCCCTCACTCTTCAGCTCTTCATCCCATGCTCCACAGCTTCTGCAAAAATGCATTGTCAGAAAGTAGGTCGCTGCAGTTAAATTCTGCTGCTGCTGCCGAATGCTGATGCAGTTTTGCTGCTGCAGCCATCAAATATTAACCACTAGTTGCTCCAAAATCCAGCCAGCCCAATTAAAAAAAAAATATAGGGGGAATACATTTATTTTTCAAGTTTTGTTTAGTATCCAAAGTGGGGGAATGGGGATTTTAGGGGCGTGGCAAATGCAACTTCAGTTTGCCACTTTTGCCGTCACGCCCAGTTTAACAGTTGACCTATTTTTCCCCATCTTTGAAATTATTTACAGCAGCACAAAGCGTAGAGAGAGAGAGAGAGAGAGAGAGACAGGAAGCTGGTGAGACAGAGAGAGAGAGAGAGACATGTGTGTAGGTGAGCGGGTTTGCGTGGGGTAGGTTAATGTGTTGCAATAATCACCAAAAACCCAGCCTGCTACACTTTTGACACTATTTCCTCATAGTTTTTGCATTTTTATTGTCAAGCCTGGGCAAGGCCACGCCCCCTCATAGTGCACCTCCTGAAGTATGTTAATAAGTGTGTGTGTGTGTGTGTGTGTGTGGAAAGAAGTTATTCCTTTAAAAAGCGTCCACGCACACACAGAGAACATTTCTATATGCATATTTGTATTTTAATGCTAAAATATTTTTGTGCTGGCGGCTGACCTAAAAAAAGAAAAATATCGTTAAATGTTTGAAAAGCGGTTTTCTCTTTTGCTTTGGCCGCTGCTGCGTGTGAGTGTGTGTGTGTGTGTGTGTTTTAGAAACCAAAGTGCCCAGCCCGCAAAGCATTTAAGTTAATGCACATGAATCTCAAAAAATATACATATACACTTCTACGTGCCAGGCGGTGGGAGGAGGCGGGTGATGAGAGCTGGGATATTTTTTAGTGGGTTGACTGTTGGTTTGGCTTGGCTCGTGCTACAACGCTCGCCCAGAGTTGTGAAAGTTTGCGGTTACTTTAACATTTGCCAGTCCCATAATTAAATCTTGTTTTTCTTATTAAATTAGGTTAGTTAGGGCTGCAGTCAGAGTCGGTGTTCGTATAGTTTTTTTTTTTTTTTAGTAAAAATATGCGAACTAACGATATGGTAGGGATACAAGTCGTCTTTGATGACCTATGATGCTACTTCAATGATCAGTACTCTAACAAATTGATCATTGGAAAAGAATACCCAGAAGGGCTAACTCGACTTTATCATTTCTGTCTTAAGTTTAATTCAAATCCAAATAACCAAGCTTGTGAATTCAGAAAGTTCTTTAATGTCATGCATTTAGGATTGAGAAAAAGACTGGAATTATGGTAATACCCCTTTATTTGCTTTGATTTTGAGCCCCACAGTACGAAATTTGGGTTGTGAAATAAAAAAAAAAAAAAAGGGGAAACAACTTCGGCCCGACAGATGTATTTCGCAGCACGTTTTTGTAACTAATTTGAAGGACATTTCCATTAAGACTACTTTTCTGACTCTACTTTTCAATGAGAGCTATACCATATAGATGTCCGATTTTAACCAAACTTAGTGGAATCATGGGAAAGCATAGCAATCTAAGAAATTCAAAGTTTGGAGGCGTTTTCTTTCAAAACAAAAAAGTTTTTCTCACTAGAACTAGTCTCTCGACCGAACTTCCCTATGGCAGCTGTAACCTATAGTCATCCAATTTTAACCAAACCTTAAAGAATTGTCTGAAAGCTTATCAAATCCATATAAACCAATTTTAAAGAAGTTTACATTGAAAACAAAAAAGTATTTCCTACTAAGACTATTTTCCAAACCTTACTTTTCTATGGCAGCTATACTATATAAATGTCCGATATCGACCAAATGTGGCAGAATTATAGAGAAGCATTAAAAACTATTAAATACAAAGTTTGGAGATGTTTGCATTTTCTATTCCGCTTCGACCTCTAATGTTTTTTCCAGTTAACATAAAGACTTATTCCTAGTTTTCTTATTAAATGGGAATTCTAAATGTCTTTAATGTAGAAAAACACAAATTATTCCAATAATCAAATTATTTATCATCACTTTGGAGGCCCAAGATGTAGCTTGATCAAGGGTAAGCTCTTTAAGAAGACAGACTATTCTCTACTCAAATAGAGGGAATTCAAATATAATGTTCTAAGATCTGCTTCATTAGGTAAACAATTTTTTTTTAATTGAACAATAAAGTACAATTTGTTTCACGCTACACAGGCTCACAAGACAGGCTTTAAGTCAGAGTTGCCCGCTAGCTATACGCTTCGGCTGCATATGTTTATGCGCATAGCGAAACGACAACAACAACTTTGCATGTGTCTCTCTATGTCCCTCTTTGACTCTTGCAAAATTGAACACAGCTACAAATTATCATGCGTTTGTTTAAGTAACATATGTTGTTGTGCGTCGAATGATAGCGTTAGCATCAGGCAACTACAAGCACATACAGACAGAAAAAGGCAATAACCGGTTTACTCTATCGTTTTCTTATAGTGGAAGTTGCTTCACAACTTTTTATTCATTTGAATTGGTTATGTCTGCTTTAAATTAAACTTTTCCAAACATTTTCACATCTAATATTTGGAACAATCTGTGCATTTATTACTTCTACTTAATTCTACATCAATTTACAACTTATTAAACTGCTTAATCTTAAGGCAAAGCTTCCAAAAGCAATTAACTTGGTCATAAAACAACAATAAAGTTCTTAGAGCAGCTCAACATGATCTATTGATGGCCTTCGTTGTGCATTTAAAATGCACTTAAAATGTTTGAAAGAGAACCAACCTCAAACTCCATGAAAACTAATTAAGGTTTAAAAAAAAAGGAGGCAACTGCAGCAAAGTACGCTGCTGCACCAAGTTGTAAATAATAATAATAATAGTCGTAATGATGATCATCGCATGAACCATAGCCAAAGCGGATTGCGTGGCATGGACCAGCTTCGCCTCCCTAGGGGCAATTGACCAACATTTTCAATTAATTTTTGCTCCAATAATCAGGCGAACGTTACGTGGCGATGACGACGACGACGCCATCAGGAGGAGACGTGTCCATGTCGTGTGCAACCCCAACTCTCTTGCTCCTTCTCTTTCACTCTGCCCGGCCACAAACATTTACATGCCACCAGTTCCCAACTTTTTAACGCACAGTTGAGTTATTTGAAGCACAGCTGTTGGCCCAAGCTAGCCAACCAACCAACCCCCCCTCGAAGGAGAAGGAGGGGTGGGTACGGAAAAGACCACAAAATATTGCAGTAAAAGTTTCTATATGGGTGACTCGTTAACCTTTTTTTTTTTGCTGTTGCCTTAGCCTAGAACATTTATCTTATAATTATAATTGAAAAGCGAAATGGGGAAATATTTGGGTAAAGTTTGTGTGAGGTTAGTGCGGCGGCTACTCTGGCGGAGTTGTTCTTCTTTTGAGTTTGAAAAAAAAAAGAGAAAATTGACAAGCTGTGAACTATTAAAAAGTTAAATTGCTCCTTGACCAGCTGGGTATCTGAAAGGAGTTTTCACTCTTCCAATCTCGTTAATCAGGAGTCGTTTGATATAGTGTTAGATCTTGCAATTCAGCATTATCCTTAAAGTATTAGGGATCATATCTATGCCTAACAGATTACTATTAATTTTAGCTCTAGACTGAATCTTTCTAGTAGACTCACACAATTCAATTTAGCTTATTCCAAATATTTTCAAGTATTTAGTTGATAAATCTATTCACATTTTGGATTCAACTAAGAGGAAAACGCAATGGCAATGTATAATATGTAAATAAGTAAGAGCTCGACTATAATATACTCTGTCTCTGCAGCAAATGATTGTTGATGTTGCGCTGCCGCAGCGAACATTCTTTTCCTTATTCGTTGACCATCGTTCCTTTGATCTTTACCGCACTTTTGGCAGATCTATAAATATTACTGCTTACTTAACATGTCCAGAAGGTACGCACTTTATATCTATGAAATTGTGAGCGATATCAGGATAAAAATAAACTTCATCTGCTTGCAGATATTGCGATAGGTTTTGCTTGTCAGTTGAGGATTTTTGAAAAATTCTATCTATATAAGCCAGTTTGCGGATCGAAGTCAAGAAGTCTTAGAACGGATGTACATGGGCGTTATTGCATTTGCAAAATAAACAATATCGACACATTTGAAAGTGCAACAACGTCTGTTATTTTTTAAAAATTCATAAATTTTGTTAACCCCATCAGAGTCGGAGTTGACGGTAAGCTAAGAATGGAACCGTTCGAAAATGTTCTATTTGATAGATATTATTGAAATATTCATTTGGTAACTCTGGATATTCGAACTTTACAAATCAATAGAAATTAATTTCAATTACCTCACTCATCATCAATTTCTCCCACTTTAAACCACTTTTCCCCACTTGAAACAACCCCTTCAAGGACATTCGAAAAATGGTTAGTTATTCCCCCCCTTTGATTTGTAGAGTCCCATTAACAAGCGCATTAATCGAACAAAGTTTATCTTCACTATTTTCATCATTTAATGCTTTACAAAAGCTTTGCATTTTTCTTTGGCTGTAGTTGGAAACGAGGATAACATTAAAATTTCTATGCGTAGGCAACAACAAAAATTTACAATAAAAAAAAGGAGGAATTTCCAGCAGCAACAAGAAGAGCAGCATCCAGGGATAAAATGTTGTAGTCAACAAGCTTTCAGTCAAAGAGAGAGAGAGAGAGCCAAAGAGAGAGAGAGAGTTAGAGAGAACTGGATTTGGCCAGAGTGAAATACCCTGTATTTAGGCTGTTTAAGTGTTTGTTTATGCCAACTAATAAAATTCATTAGAATGTTACATTATTTTGGTTTTGTATTTGTTCTTTGTATGGTGACATTAATTTTTACTTAATTTATTTTTGCGCCGTCGCAAATTGCAAATTTTTCACAGACCATCGCCTTTTATCTACCTCTGCCCGCACCCCCCATCACCCCCTGCTCCATACCTCCCTCAACCAGGAAAAAAAAAGGAAGAAATTTCTATTGCCTGGCTCGGTTTTCGCTTTTCGCTTTTGGCTTCGTTTTTCGTTTATTTGTGTACATACATATTTATTTTGCAGCCTCCTCCCGCCACCATTGAACCAATGCTCTTCCAGCTCATATGCCGCTTCGACGACAAAATTTCAGTTTTCAGTACGTTAATGTGCGGCATTGCTATGGTCGGTGCGCGGCGGGGCGCGGCGCGGCGCGGCGGTGGGGGCAGCGGGGAGCACTGGCGTGTGAGCCTGCTTTAGAGGAAGGTAGTAGGGGGCACCACGGTGTGGGGTTGGGGGCCATTGGAAATATGGGTCAAGTTGTTGCCGTCTGTGCTAAAAATTAAGTTTGGCTCACCAACACAACACTGCAGTCGACGTCGCTGCTCGCCATCCACATGGCTATAATTGCTGTTAGGCATTAAGGGTTAATCACATTGGCCTCATAGAGTACACACACACACACATACAGACATAAATACATAAAGTATATGGCTCGGCTTTTGCTAAGGGCTTAGTGGCTTATTTATTGTTACAGCTCGGCCCAATATATCAATGACTATTAAATTGTATAAAAACGTGCATAAGCTCTTTTTTTTATGTGTGTGTGTGTTTGTGTACGATTAATTATTTAATTGTCTGCATTTAGAAAAATATTAATTAAGTTTTTTCGCCGCATATTCAATGAAAACGATTTGTGAATAAAATTAAATTGAAATTCTATCAAATGCAGCCGCATAAAACTTGTTATCAACATAAATTATAAAACCTAATTTGTTTTCAACGAGTTGCGTTTTGGGCGCTTAATGCGTATGCATTTTATTTTCCATAACAATTTGTCTGTGGTTGTTGCATTGCAATTTCTAGGGGGGGTAAGGGGGGTCAATTCCATAACTGAGGCTTAAATAAAATCATTATTTGAATTTTGATTTAATTTTGCTTATAGTATTCATTAAATATAGTTCAGCAGGTGGTGCAGTAGGCGGTCATTTCAGCTAAGGTTCAGTTTTAATTGAAAATTTCAAACCAATTGATTTCGTTTGCAAACTGCATTTTGCATGAGAAGAAGGCTAGCTTAGCCAACTTGCAGTATCCTGTTTAAATCCTGATCTATTGTGCCCCCCCTAATTAATAGACAGCTCGCCTAGCAACCGTATATAATGTACAAAAGTCAGAACTTTCGTTCCATAGAACCCATATATATCTATATATCTTAAAGGTTACTCATCTTCTTGGAGGTGTAAGAAATTTATTGATTCTACGCCTCGCAGTGTGCTAGTATATGTTCAGAGTATTCCTCCTTATCTTCCTAGTATCTACCAGGTATTTTTTCGGCATATCATATGAGATCTTACAGAAGTGAGCATCCAACCTAAGTTAAATCTTTATAAAAAGAGATGATCATTTAATATCATGGTCATGGTAACATTGATGAACTTTCTCAGAATGTAACGCGACATTGAAATGTTGTAGCAAGTCGACAAAACACGACAGGCATCATTTTTACAGGATTTACTGTTCAGTTTGTCTGATTAAATGTACCGAGGTGATTTAATAAAACTAGGATAAACGATTTTCTATTTTTCTAGATCTTCTTTTTATTCTTTTGTCCATTTAATATTTTTTCCGATTTGTTTTTAAACAGTCTATGAGACTGTTATCAGTGATATCTTCCATTTGCTTCTCGCTAGTGCCACAACAATGCCGCACATACGCCGCCTCATTTCTTACTACCCAACAGAATGTCCCAAGTTTTCGTTTGTTTCCTTTTTCCATATGCTACGCATTGTAATATTTTGTTAAACTATTTGGTTCCTTCCTCTCACACTCCTCCCATAAAATATGCTGCTCCTTCCAACTCATTGAGCAAAGTTTTCCACATACAAGGACCCTAAAATCCAACGTCTGGTTATGAGCAGAATTATGGCCAATTTAATGCGTCCACACGATGAAGGGGAAACCCTTTCAACGGTCTAACGCATCTTAGATGAAAACTAACACAAAAAAGCATAAAAAATGCTGCTGACCAGAAGAAAAAGTATAATGAAGCAAACCATTTTCGTGTTTTTTTTTGTTTTTTTACAATAAAACGAAAAAACGCTTGGCCAAGACAAGCAGGAAAAGACAAATTGTCTTGGTGGAAACTCTTTCTTAATTTTCAAGCACGAGCAAAAAAGTTGCATAATTTTATTTCTTCATAAAATTAGTTTTTACAGCCCAAATGGAATGGAGAGCTACTCTCAATCTGTTGGCTTGTGGAAAAAGAGACCTACAGTTTAATGTAAAAGCCGAAAGGGTTAGTTTAACTAGCTTTTCATGACAATTTACTTTGCAACTGGGGACAATAGCTGGTGACGGTGATGGTTGGTATAGACGATTTTACGAAAAATAATTGATTTATATACTTTATTTAATTTATTAATAAAACGTGTTTTTTTTTTTACTAAAATGTGTAAAGAATCAAATTTTAAGTATTTTTTTTATCAACTTTTCATATTTTCCTTCAATTTGGCATTCAATTTCCGTTCAATCTGCCCTTAAAAGTATGCTTTAAATAATTGTTGGGCAAGGCCAAAATCAGCGAGAAGGGGCAGGGAGACAGCGATTTTAAAGCCCCGCATCAAATGTATCACGAAATGATAATGCAGGAAGCATTTCATTATTTATGCGACTGCCTCGAATGATTTATGTTTGGTTATGTACGCCAACAGGCGACACATTGAAAGGAATACAAGCAAAAATACTTCACTTGTCTGTGTGTATGGGTTAAAAATGTTAGCCAGCTTCTTTTATGTGTAATTTTAAATATGCAAACAACAATAAGAAAGAGAAGAATGATGATGATGCAAACAACAACAACAAGAATAGGGAGAAACTCATTCATATCTCTGGTGTAAAAGAGAGTTCCAACATTAATATAAAAAAAAAATAAACCATTTTTTTTTTTTGCACTTACTATGTAAACTGTGGGAAGACAAACAGGTTCACCATCATTGCCTGAAGTCAAAGTTCAATAGACTTTAACCGTCTGCCGCCTGGCAAGAATGGCAAATGCCAACATCATCAGTGCCTGGGACCAGGCCATACACAATCCATCTGACTGGCGAAAGGAAATTGAATTTGTAAATGGTGAGCAAGTTGCACAGCAAGTGCATTGGAATTCCGAACCATAAGAAGGAAATAATAATGGAAACAGTTGGATATGAATAAATTGTTTATTTGGCTAAAGTCAGTGGTTTTCCAACCAGCAGCTGAGGTAAAGACTCTTGGTATTTCAATTAATATTTGTAGTTATGCAGTGCATTTCTGTGCTTTTACCCTTAAACTCATTCATTCTATGAGTTTTTCAATATTTTTCAAATGCTCGTTCTGTTCGTTAAGTCTCATTCTAGAAGTGTTGGGGTAAATGCTCAAGATTATGTTGAAAATATTTTGCAGTGTGTTTGGATTGAGCTAATATTGGTTTTGATGACTACCGTGGTTACTTTTAGTTGGCGGTAAGCCAGGCATATTTAAGGAATGAGATGATTCCTTCTGGATCTTCCATACTTTTGCACAAACTTATAATACTCTATGTACCTACGGTACAGAGGATAAAAATAAATGTCTCCTACATTTTCTAAGATATCGAGCTCAGATTTTGCAGTGTGATCTACCCTGCAAACATTTTATCCTGTTACTTATCTTTCTCGGCAATGCGAGAGTTTGGCGATAGCTTTTCGGGAGAGTTTAGAGATAGTTTGGCGATTTACACAAACAAAATTCCATGGGTATAGCTTTTTATCATAAATGGGATAAGTTTTCTGTATTGGTCTCGCTTTTTCATCATCCCATCTGAGAATCGCTTAACACGTCCTAAGAAGACCCGAATGCGATTCTTCTTTAAGGGAGTTAAACGACTTTTTACAATATAACCAAAGGAAAATACTTTAGCAACGCTTTTTTACCTTAGGTGCGAAATCGTACTGTTTAATAAAAGAATTCCAAACACCTTTTATTCGTATGGCTTATCTTCGGGAGAAGAATCACACTCCTGCCTCTACGAAGAATCTTATTCGTATGTCCAGGAAGAATCGCTTTCTTATCTCCCAGAAATGTCGCTTTCATATCGCCCGGAAGTTATCGCATAGTGTCACATTTCTTGCCGTAGGGAGATAAGAATGCGATAATAATGCGATATCGCTAGAGTAAGGCGGTACCTGCTGGCGAATTGCATTCTTATCTTCAACGATAAAAAAATGTTTGCTGGGTATGTGGCCAATATCTACAACCTCACAAGTTTTCATAAAGATCGGATAATACATGGCAGAGTTTAAAAAATGTAGCAGTTTATTTAACATTAATTGCCCTGAGTAACAGGTATATCGAAGTCGGGCAGGGCCGACTTTAACTTACGCTCTCGTTTATATATATAGATAGACGTGCGCACCACAGTTTAATATCCAAAAAGACCTGTTCACAAATTTCCAAGCACTAGCATAATCATTTCCAACTCACTTTCAATCCCATTCTCCTTCGACAAATTGTTTCCAATTTCCATTCAAAAATTCCTTCGAGTCTGCCTCACACAAAAGCTAACGAGACAGCATTTAAACTGCAATTGAACCTGTCCCCCTGAATGCAGTAGACAGCGAGCAGAGAAGTGGCTTTGCTTGCAACAGTTGGTGGCAATTTTGGATGGCAACTTGTGGCAACATTTTATGGGTCACTTGCCTCCATTCTCACAACAATGATGCCACTCAAATATTTAATTTTGTGAGGCAGGTGAAAGAACGGCACAGCGCCCACTTTATTTCTTGGCTCGTTGCCCAAAACCAAGCGAACAAAATTTTTATTGCAATCGCAGTGGAAATACATACATGTATATAGATATATTTTCAAAGAATATATTTGGCCTAATCAGTTGAAGTGGCAAGCCGCAGAAGGAAGCCTTCTCTCTTGCTCATATTGATGTATGAAATTTCATAAAATTTATGCCCCTGCGATGGGGGGAAGGAGGGGGTCAACTGTTTACGTCGCATTGCAGATGAAACCATTTTTTACCACCGCCCCTCCTCACCCAGCTCCAAACTCTTTTCCGGGGAGTTTTTCGCTTGGCGCGTGAGCAAATTAATTTTCAGCGCACAAACCAACAAGCAAAAAAAAAAATGAAAATGGTGTAAATGATAGGCAACCCCTCTGCTATCCCCTCCGGCTCCATGAATTATGAATTCGTTTGGCTGAACTTTTTCTGGCTAGAACTCGAAAACAAGAATTATGAGCTGAAAATGTTCTTAGTCCTGTTTCGGGCCCAACTTTTGTGGCTGTTGTTTTCAGTGGCCAAGTAACTGGCGACAGTTTTTCGCAATGCCGGAAAATTAATATTTGTACAAGTGGATTTTCAGTTTTTCATTGTTTTATTTTTGCCCAGTTGCTAACCGCTAAAACTCGTTGACAAACTGCCCAGAGAATGGAGAACAAGTATTTTTCTGCTATTTTGTTTTTTTTTTGCCTGGTTTTAAGTTGTTTCGTTTGCAAGAGACAAGAATTTACTGGCCCTGAGACTAAGAAGTGGTCATGAATCAGGATTTAAGCTGAAGGAAAAATGTGTAAAAGTGTAGCCAAACTTAAAGTTTTCTATTAAGTTCAAGTATAAGTGAATGTTTGAGTTCTCCATCGAGGTATCAAATGGCAAAGTGCATAATCAATGGCAATACTGATTGGATTATTCAACCAAAAATTGTACAAAATCGACACCAAATCACATTTTGAAAGTGCAAACTTGCAGCTATGCAAATACTTTGAAAGCAAGCAGCAGCCAGCCAGCCCTCCTTCCAGGCCTAAGACAATCGCCCAAAACTCAAGTCTCAATTACTCAAACTAATTAGTTTTGCTAAAACAATAAACCCCCTTTTGCTGAATGGTCGCATGCTAATCACTACCAAGAATTTGAGCAGCTGCCGACCAAACCGTAGCCAAGTGTCCTGCAGGCCTACTTAATGCCAAATACAAAGCGACCGACCAGTCTGTCCCCCGCTCCCCTAGACCCTTTCATAAATAATGCGTATGCAAAACGATAAATACACAAGTGTATCCTTTGGCTATCCATGCCAGTGCCCCAGCCAGGCAAATGGCCTGCCGAGACAGGACGCTGGATGCAAAATGCAAATGCCGCAAGGAAACCGGAATGTTGGGTTTTGCGTGACGTTGATGGACATGTGCGGCACATTTATGGCATGTCCAGGCATAAGCAGGACACTCCAGTCCAGTCCTCTATGCATATTTATGTCAAAAGTTGTTACATTTTGCATTCAAAAGTTTTTTTGTGGTCTTTTGCATAAGAAACAACAATCAAACTAAGCAATTACTTTGGCAAGAGAGGCGGCAGATGCGTCCGATTTTGGCAGCACTCGAAACAATAAAATGCATCCTAGAAGAGGGACAAACATTCCGTTGCCAGGTCAAAGTTCAGTTCAGTTTTATGAAACCATTTATTTTTTTGTTGAATTTAAGAATATTTTTCCGCCCTCTCTCTGTCTGAACTTGTAATCTAATATGGCAAAATGTTTTGTCATAGAAAAACTCTTGTTGTCCAAGCTGTGTACAATACTTGAAATTGCCTTTTCAATCCAATATGAGTATATTTTGTTGGGGAAACTATTAAGTCTATAACATAATTACCAATTTATTATTTTTTTTACAAATGAAAAGTTTTTGAAACTGCATTTGATTAAAAGCAATTAAGTTATTAAGCAAGCAATTAGCATGGATTAAATGTTATGCTAGTGTTATTTATTTGCTTGTTTAAACGTTAAAGCATACCAAAAAAGCCGATTCGTAGAAACCACAATTAGATCAGCTCAAAAACTAAATCAACAAGCAGTTTACATATTTTAACATAATCCGCTTCTAAAGCAATTTAGATAATCGAATAAATCTAGATAATGTTTGATTGGACAACTAAGCTTTTGTGTGCTCTGTGGGAGATAATCGGACGCATAACTTTAAGTTTGTATCAGGGATTAAAACTGAAAGGTTACCGTTTTCTTTTACTAAGGCTAAGATTATATTACGGGCTTTGGTTGTGGGATGCATTTTGTGTAGCGTTTATTAACCTTCAATAGTTAGGGTTTCTCTTACGGTTTCGGGATTTGGTTTTGG
Organism: Lordiphosa andalusiaca; assembly: GCA_035044965.1. Lineage (NCBI taxonomy): Eukaryota > Metazoa > Arthropoda > Insecta > Diptera > Drosophilidae > Lordiphosa > Lordiphosa andalusiaca. The sequence goes on along the minus strand of JAWNNM010003326.1, from coordinate 2,740,479 downwards.
TTAAAAATAAATAGCAAAACACGAAAAATTTTGACTCAAATTTGTAATTCAGTAAAACTTTCTCTCATTTTAAAACGTTTCAAGATAAAACTATACATTGTTCAACATTATTCATGAAGAACCTAACCATCGACATCATGTTTTTTGGAAAAGATGCTCAGCAGCGGATCTAGGAGGGGGACTAAAGTGGCTGAAGCCCTCCCTAGAGGCCAATTCGAAATATTTTTCATATTTTAAAAGTTTTTACTTATATTTGGTGAATTAATATATTTTGGTTGTGAACGGGCTTCAACCACCTTAGGCCCCCTCCTAGAAACGCTACTGCAGATGCTGTAGATAATCATTGTTACTGATAACAATGATAAGGATATCCGTAACGATCGGCAACATTGCCAATACCCTGTTAAGTCATTACTCAAAAAGTCCCGGATGCAGGTGCATTAAATTTGGATGCAACTTGTTCTTGCATGCGACACAAGAACGCAGGAAAGCAAGAGTGCGCTGTAGTGAGAGCCGGACATTAAGTTGACAGAAATTGATGCCAATTTCTAACCACGCCGTTCCACTTTAATAATTCTGTACAGTTTTTAAGATAACTGATTAAAGATTAAGTTTCCTTAGAGTAATAATTTCCCTTGTAACCATCTTTTAATGGATTAAAATAACTGGCTTTTTCTAATAATCTACTTTATCTCTCTCTCTCTTTATCCCATTTCAGTCTCAACTTTGGCCGCCCGCCAGCAATACGAATGACGAAGAAGCAACAATAAAACAATAGCAAGAAAAACAAACAAAGAAAGCTACAAAGCACTGCCATCTTAACAACAACAACTCAAACAAACAAAAAAACAAAACCAACAACTGCAACCGAATCTAATAAAAATTTAACTGCGCAAAAAGAATAATTTTACAACTTACATTTAGTAAATCGGAAATTTTACAAGACAACAAATGAGAGAAGAAAGGCAACACCGGAACAACAACCACATTAAAACCAACAGCAACCAAATATTAAGAACACACAAAATGAAATGAAATAATAATTTACAAAAGTGAAAAACATTTTAATTATAAGCAAAGCAAACACACAAACAAAAACACACACACACACACACTCTTTGGGTTGTAAAAGGAAGACACAAGTAACGAAAAGGAGGAAAGTAAAAGGCAAACAATAAAGCATATACTCGCCATAATTGATAAATACAATTTCATAAAATTAAGGACAATGTAAGCTGCAGCTGGGAACAGGAAAATCCCTCAAAAATATTTATAATATCATCATTATCATCATCTGTAGAACAAAAAGGCAGTAAACATATCCGCTGGCAACAACAACAAACACCGCGAAAGAGACTATGAAAAATGCACTACTGAAGCGGCGTCAAGTTGATGATGATAATAAGCGGTGCCTGGCAGTGAGATTAAAAAACAACAACAACAGCAGCAGCAGCAACCAACAACTACAGAGCTTAAGTACAAAACACTACAACAATAGCAGCAGCAGCAGTAGCAACAACATTCACAAGCCATTTGAACTGCAACATGTAGCCAGACACCATGACCAGCAGCAGCAGCAACACCTAAGCACTAGCAACATGTTGGTACCGAAGCCAACAGCAGCTACAGCAGCAGCTGCAGCAGCAACACCAACAATTGCAGCTGCCAAACAAACAACCATAAGACTGTGCGTACGCAAGCGACAAAGATTGCGTCGACGACGAAAAAGAAAACCAACAATTGCCACCAGCACATCAGCAACATCTAGCAATAGCCACAGGAGCAACATTAATCTCTGCTCTTTGGCCACATACATGCAATGCGACAACACTAACAACAATCGAACAACCATGCTTGACCTTTGGCCAGCCGCCGTGTGTTGTCTGTTGCAAGTGTTGCTGCCGTCACTAAGGCAATGGCCACGGCGAGTGTGCCTTCTGTTTAGAAGGATTGTCTGTAGCGGCGCCACCGTCATTATTTCCTATGCAAACAGCCTGACACCACTGTGGAGTAGAAGTGGCACCAGCAGCAGCAGCAGCGGCAGTACCAACACCAGCAGCAGGCACAGTACCAGCAATGCGCAACACAGCAGCAGCACCCACATAATTAACGGACTTAATAAACACTCATGGATATTTTTATTAATATATTTGAATTTATCTGCTAAAGGTAAGTGCAATTCAGTTTCAAGTATCCCATCAAAGGGTTGAGCTGCAACAGTTTGTTGCCTCAAGTTGTCATTGTGGCAACGTATTGTCACTTCGTCACATAAGACCCCTTATGAGAGGGCACATTTTGTGGGCTTATGTTGCTGTCATTGAAGCCTGTTCCCAGTGAGATTTGCAACAGCTTCAAGTGAAGCATGGCGGCGGCATCAGCAACAACAACAACAATCTCAGCCAGCCACTTGAAGGCGTCTACTGCACCTAAGGCTACTTGTGATCTTTCCTTTTTAGTTGTTTAGGGGGGGATGTTAAAGGGTTGAAGGGGACGACCATGCAAAGGCTGGTCTTCAGTTTTGCTAGCAGCTAACTTGACTGAAAAACTACTTTTTTTCAGGGGAAGGGACTTGCTCAAAATTGAGATTTAATAATTTACATTTAACGATTTTAAAGTAATCATAATTAAAACTTGGAACTACGTTTATAAGTGATTAGTCAGTAATTATTATTATATGTAATTACTTTTACAATTACATTAATAATTGTACCTGAAAAGGGAGATTATTGAGTATTTGTGCTTGAAATGTTAAACAATTCATGCATTTCTAGCTGCAAAACTTAAACAAATATATGATTAGTTCAACTAGTCAGGCACAATAACTCAATAAGCCCCCCTTTTCAGGTACAATTATTTAAGTAATTGTAAAAGTAATTACATTTTGATTTACATATAGAATAATAGTAATTCCAAGTTATAAATACCTTTGCTAAAGATATCGTAACCTAGGTTCGCTTATATCTTAGTTCGAGAAAGATCTTTTGATACCCAATTTCATGATCTAGGATATCTACATTAACTTACTCCTAACTACCCTCGTCTTATAAAACCCAGAAGGAGTACGAACTAAGGTCGATTTTAAATTAGAAATATAAAATACTTGGAAAAAGATTTTCAATTAATTCTAGTTTTTGTGTTTAGCAGCTTAGAAACTTTTGTCACGACAACCAAATTTTTTAACAGGAAATATATATAAACTTGGTTTATGACTACAGCAAAAACCTGAGAATGTGGTGGAGATGAAGGGCTGCCACTTGCTCACATAAAGGTTATTAATGGCTACCCATATATATGGCGGGGGGGGTGGGGCGGTGAGGCGAACACTTTACGTGTGTTTGAAAGTATTGCCTGCTTGGCTTTCACTATTCATCCCTTTCGGCAACGAAATAAGTCGTTGGACTTTCGCGTGTCGCGGTTTGCATGCTAAGAAAATATATGAACTAACATAGAACACAGTGGTGGAAGGAATAACAAAAGGAGTCAGTTGAAGAAGTCTCATTTTCATGTTTTTTTCATACTTGAAAGAATGCATAGGAGACTATTTTCAATTGAAAGATATAAATTGAGCAAGAACAATTATTTTAGTATTACTCTGGCCTTTTTCTTTATATGGGATTTATGGTATATATAATCATAAATATAGTTCTAGTTTCTACCGCACTCGTTCCACTGTTACTGTGTGTTTTCATGTGTGCTATTACTTGTATATGTTGGCAACGTCTTTGTCTTTGCAGTCGAAGTCGTTCCATTCTCATTCCCTTTTTCCTTTTTGGCTGTCTGTCGCTTTTGCTGTTGAGTTCATGTTTCATGCAACGCCAACAGCAGCAACAGCAACAGCAACAGCAACAGCAACAGCAACAGCAACAGCAACAGCAATAGCAACAGCAACAACAATTCTGTTGTCCATATGCGTGTGCATGTTTATGATTTTATGGCAGCACTTCCGTTTCCGCTATGGCAAAATTGTGTAGTAGTAACAGCTGCCCCTCTCCTCCTCGCTAATCAGATTTAAACTTTGCACAACGTCAACGGGCGAGTGTATATGTGTGTGTGTGTGTGTATGTTGTAGAGTGTGTCGAGTGTACGCTTGCCCTATGACATCGTTCATACGCCCCGTTGGCCAGCCAAGTGCCCGCTTCTCCACTGCCACTCTTCATGTACCATATGACATTTATTGCTATGGAAAGGCTTTTTGGCATGCCTCAAGACTTTCAAGACTTTCGGGCATCTTGACAGGCCACGAAAAATACATTAAGTATACGCATTAGAAAATGTGTTTGAGTGATAAGCAAAATGTTGCCAGGTTCAGAAAGTAAATTAATAATGTTTTTGACTGGTGAAAGTGAATTCAACCATTTCTTGCTTTAAAGCTGAAGAAATAGTTGTGAAATTGGGTTGGGAAGAGAAAATGAAAAGATTTTCTTGGACAATAAATTTCCTAGACTAATTAATAGTTAATAGTATATAAGTTAGTGCCATCAATTAAAGGTTTACATCAAAATGAATAGTATTTAAGTATTTACATTCAAATGGCTGACATGTCGTCCTCAAATTTGTAAAATTGTAGTTCAAGCAGTATTATCCTTAGCTGTTGGGCCTTCCAGAAGAGCTTTTCTTAATGAGGATTTTCCAACAATTCCAAGCACAAATTGTTAAAAATCTAGACGTGACACAATTTTGCAATATTTCATATTTAATTGAGGTGATTTAAGTGTTCAACTTTCCTTTCTTAAGACAGAAGCAGAAGTAAGGATTTCGTTAACAAGTACACTAGGCCATTAGGTCCAATATATGGAAGCGTTGTGGGTGATTCTATAAGATTTTGTTGTGCTAACAGGAATTTCTTTTCGGAAATGGTTCATTGTCTAGTTTTTTCTTGGGGGGTTTATGGTGAAAGCTGCTTAAAAGGCAAATTTTGAGCATTCTTAGGCTGATGTATTTCTTGTGAAGAATAGTTCCCAGTTTCATGTAGCTGCTGCTTTCCCACCTTTGACTATTCCCTCCCCCTCCGGTTGCCACCCCTGACAAATGTCATCAGTTCCTTTTCCATCATTAGCTAAAGGGTTACACAAGAAAGAAAAACATCATGTCATGCCTGCCATTTGCATCAGACGCCATCAGCCAGCTCAAACAGAATCGTCCCTGTCGCACGCACCCCACTCCGGCCGCCATCCCTTCGTCTATATGGTAAGGGTAGGGCTTTGAACTAAAATCAATCAATATGATAACATTCATAATTTTCAATAGTGGACACAGGCGAATTTGATTGATGGGCTGCTGCTGCTGCTTCGGCTTCATCCCATCCTGTTCAGCTGTCCATCGAGACTTGTAACCATTTTGAAGCCTTAACTCAGCTCATCTCAGGTTACCATCGACTGGCAGAAAGTCATAAGCAATTAAATGCTAGCCACCCTCTACTGAGGCTCCAAAGCCTCATCCAATTAGATGGAATGGATGGCAGTACCCAGTTTTTTTGTTGTTTTTTTTCGGTTAACTCTTGGAATTTTTATTGCATAAATTAAGCTTTGAATGGTTAAGCGTCACCTTGGCGCTATTAAAATGCTTGTGCTCCCCCTTCAGAGCCATTAGCAGGTGGTGGTGTGGAAGAGCAGAAAGATGTGGGTAAGGGTAAGGTTGTGCAGACAGTCAGTCTGACTCGCTTTATATTGGGTTTTTGCCGCTTAAGTGGTTTGGCGCCGCCGCCGTCAGTTTTCATTTTTCTTTCAATTTTTAATATCGACGGACAGCGCAATCGGCGAGTGCAAAATGGCGGCCATATTCACCGGAAATACCCTTACTGAAAGAGGTTGGTGTAGGTATAACCTTTCTCAGACTTTTGTCAACAGTACCGAATTTACGCTCACCTCTTGTAATGGTCTCAAACAATATTACATTGCCTGCAGCTTCTTGGCTTTTGCTGTTGTGTTGTATCTTTTGGCCTTATTACAAACATATTTCTGTCTTGTAGCTGTGCTCTTTTTTTGTGGCCGCTGTCTTCCACACAGTTGGCTGGCTGCATTTTCTAACCAATTTTGTTTTTGTTGTTGCTGTCTGTTTTGGCCATTAAATTGGCTACTTCGTGCTTTTGTGGTTCCCAACTGCAGCTGTTGCCGCTGTGTGTGTGTTTTCTTTTTTGTTTGCCCCGTTCCTCGCCTGCTTTGTGAAATAGCAATTACTTTTTCATGCTTCACTGCAATAAAATTGCAATTTTATGCGGCCTGCCGCCAAACAACCAAGAAAAAAAAAAACAAGCCATTGAAAAGGCATTTCAAAACGGAGCCAAAAGTTAAAGCCACCAGAACGGAAAGCTAATGGCTCTTGACATGTCCAGCGGAATGAGTCTGCATGTGCGATTCAGTCAGTCATTAAGGCAGCTAAATATGCTTTAAGTTCTCGTCTCACAAAGTGTCCTTTGTGTCCAGTTTGCACTCAGTTCGCGCCGGCTCATGCTTGTGTACGTACAGCAAGTATTTGTTTTATTATCGCATTCATTTTGACACTTCATCAGACGTTGGCCCTGTTTCGGCTGGCTCGGTGGCTCGGTGGCTCTCCTGTTGCTTTTGTTCAGCCTTTGGTTGGTGTCAATGCTTTGCCTTTAAGGCCTAGTTAGGTTGCAGCGCCCACCAACCCCTTCCCAGGCCATTGTTGGCCTGCGCTCGTTAGATGCTTTCTCGTTGCGATTTCTGTTTTTTTTTTTTTTTTTTTTTTGCGCTGCCTTTGGGCTAGTCGTCATTTTGTTAAAGAATTTTTTTAATATTAAATGAACAAGGAAAAGAAAGCGTGAAAAGCTTATGAAATATGCAGAAAAAATAAACAAAGCAACGAAAAAAACAAAAAGTTTGGTAAAAAGAAACTTAGTTGTAGAGAAAATGAAAGCATAAAAGACTAAAGACAAATTAAAACTGAAAAATTCATGTGCATAATTTTTAGAGCTGTTCATTTTGTATGCAAATCTTCTGGGTTAAGAGCTGGATAAGGCACCAGACGAGGAACACACAAAGTTAAAGTTGGTTAAGATTTAATGAAAGCTCTGTTGTGGTTCGTTTTTTTTTTGTTTGTTAGAGATGCTTTAAATATTAAAAATTCTTCTCTTAAGCTTGAAGTTGGTATTGGAAAATGTAGTCAATGAGAATGACCTTCTCAACTCTCAACTCTTCTGTACTTCACTTCACTCTAACTTAATCAATTTCTATATCGAACGCAATTAAGCTTTTCCCCGTGTAAAACACTAGTTACCCGTGGCTCCACAAGTGGCAATCATTAAAAATGAATTCAGTTTTCTTTTGTTTTTTCCTTCAACATCAATTGAATTTTCAATCACTCAACTCTATAAATCTTCCACTTACAGCTACTTAGTGGCAGAGGGCGGAGGGTGTGCCTGCAAGTGGCAGCCTCTGAATGAAAAGCTCTTAAGAAATTATCAAATTGAGAGCCAAAGAGCGAGCCAAGTTTTCTTTTCCCCTTCTTTGAGTCCACATGCATGCATAAATAATTCCCCGATAACGATTCGAAATATGTCTCTCTCTCTCTCTGTCTATGTGTGCGTGAGCCAATCTATTATCGCTCGGCAAGAAAATTTGTATGTGGAAAACTTTTGCAGCTCAATAAAAGTTGCCTTTTGTTGGAGAACAAAAGAGCAAACGAAAAACTTTGCGCCCGCATGCAGCAGGAAGAACCAAAGTCCAAGGAAACTTTTGCATATCAATAAATTTTCTTCAAGTTGATAACTCGATAACTAATTCTACGTTTTTTTCTTTTCCCTCTCTCGTTGCAGTTTGCCTAGCAGGATATCATGAAAAGAGACTGTTACATGATCTTTTGGATCCTTATAATACACTAGAACGTCCCGTTCTAAATGAATCGGACCCGTTACAATTAAGCTTTGGTTTAACTTTAATGCAAATTATCGATGTGGTAAGTACCATTTATAGGTTACACAATTGTAGATTACCGCTTTGCAGATCGTTTTTCTCATGAGCAGCTCGAATTGCCTGCATATGCTGGCTTGAAGGATGTTTCTGAGTGCTGTATGTATGGGTATATCCTGAAAAGACATTCTGTTGCTCCAGGCATATTTTTTGTAATCTGCAGAGTCTTACGGAAGTACACTTTGGCATATTGAAAGCAAAGATACTGAATCACATAGTTGCTATTATCTGTGGCCAGTAGGGCTTTTGATGCCACCAGGGGAAGATGGGCTATACCATTGGGAAACTCATGGGTGGGTTGACAGTATTTGTCTGGTTGCCTGGGCTCTTCCGACCATTTGACACTGATCCAGTAGGTACCATTCAGTTGAGTCTTGTTTGGTGAATGATGCAAAGTTATTGAAGGAGTGGAAATAAGTGATTTGGGTATTCAAACTTGCCTTATCAACTGTGTATTTCGGTTTAGGACATTTGCCTTGCTTCGGCATGCCAGAGATTCTATGACAGGTTGAGAGTAAGCAGATGATAAATATTATTTTCATTTTGAAAATAAAATAAATGGAATTGGTATGTTTCATGGGAAGAGTATGCTAAAAATTACAATTTCACACTTATACCCTAGCTTAGTTTTACAAAAAAGTCCACGCGTTGCTTTCACATTTACCTTTTCGAGATTTCTCAAAATATTTATATTTTATATATCGTCTATCAAAACGTCGATATATTGTTATTTTTTAAGACTTAACAAAGATCTTTTACAAAGTCTTCGGCATGGGGAGTGTGACTTTTAATTTGTCTTTTCTAAATGACACCAAGAAACCAAGAAGGAGTTCATCGTGAGAACTTCTCGTAAAGAGAATCGGTTAATGTTTAAGTAAAAAATCGAGCCTTAGCGCTTTGAGTTTTCATATAAAAAAAAACAAGTAATAAGTGGCCAAGTTCCATATCGTTTGCTCTACAAATCTAACACCTCTTTTTTTAAGGTATTTAATTTTGATTCTGATTTTGTCTCATTATGTGAAATCTTTCTTATATTTCAAAGATTCTGCTCCACTTTTTTTTGTGTGTCTGGTTTTTGTTTGCTGTAAACAATATTTGGAATCCTCAGTGTAAAAGCATGCAAAATTGACTGTAATATAAGTGAGGAGCTTTGCTACTTTGGACTCAGCTGTGAAGCTTTCTTTATTAATGATTTGCAAGTAGAGAAAATCTACTTTAGTTATCATTAAAACGTTGAACGTGACTAGACTTTGTTTTTGCTTGAAGCTAACTTAGTTTGCATTTGTATAGTAGTCAAAAGTTAGACACATTATCGAAATAACTAGAAAAAACAAAACTCAGCACCAAACAGAACACACATAAAAAACAAAACTCATATCATGGAGCCGCATAATAGAAGATCAAAATCAAATGAATGGTGTGACAGTTCACTGGTCTCCGGTTTCTACGAGTATATAGTGAAAAATACGTCCATGCCATCGGACCTGGGCACATTAATAGCTTATGTCTTGTTCTTTCTGATCGCTTGGTATATGATCCTATGGGTGGTACGCTTTCTGATTGCTTTGGTCTGGCCGTTTTTCATTGTGGTCAGCGCTTTGATAGCGTTTCGCATTCTAAGCTTGTTTGAACTCAATGATCTGACGGTGTTGCTAACAGAGACCGTCACAACTGTCGCCGATATGTTGGTGAATTGCTTGTTCAAGGTCTTTGATTTTGCTTTGGCATTGTTCCATTGAAACCGGGCCAGGCTAATGGGAAATTCTAAAATTAATTGATAAAATTTGGTACTTTTTGCTGTTTTAACAAATAAAATCAAAATATTCTTGTATTATTTGTGTCTTCTTTGAGAAATGCTATATATATAATTTAAAATTTAAAAGAGTTAACAACAGTTGATGTCCCTTTGATCCTTCTTCCTTTCAAACTAAAAACTTTCATTTTTTAAAGACCCCTAAAAGCAGGCAGCATTATTTTTTTGAAAGAACTCCCTGATGACACAATTTCTGACTCTGTGAAAAGTGAAGTGAAAGTAATTATTTGCCAGAGTGTAACACCCCCACACCCACACACATACACTTACACATGCGTCCTGTCTGTTCCTTGAATGGCAGCTCCTTTTCCTCCCATAAACAGTATGCAGACAGGACACACACATATCCTGACAGCAAATTACATGCAACGTCATGTGGCATGTACTCATTTTCACCTCCTTTTTTTTGGGAAGGGGAGTTGCATTCATCAGCTGTGTGGAGGCCAACCAAAGAGTGAATGAGAAAGGAGGCAGAAAGGTGGCAACTGAATAAAAAAAAAAAAAAGTTGACGCGCTTGGCGTTTGCTTTTGTTAGTTGAGACAACCTCAATTCATATTAGATTTGTCTTTGTATGCGTGCGTACGTGTGTGTGTGTGTGTGTGTGTGTGTGTGTGTACGAGTTGTTTGTTTGCCTTTGCCCGAGTCCCAGTGCAAAAGTTGGGAACTCAGCAAAATGGAGCACTTAAACAAAAGACACACACGGTGAAAAGCAAAAATGGCAACCAGCCACCAAAGGATAGCAAAGGCGTAGCCTGGTATAGATCTTTAAGGAGTCAATGTAGAAAATGTCCTTCGATTATTTAGTAGGCAACGGCCTGCCTGTGATGTAAATTGAATCTGGTTTGGTACTTCCTGGTTAGGATTATAGCTCGGTTTTTGTAGCAATCCAAACCGCGGTATATTTCTTATTATCAACTTTGATTTTAGGCCAGTTTTCAAAATTATGTCGGAAAATACGATAACTATAATTTTCCGAATTTGGATTCAGGAGCGCAGCAAAGTAAGCACTTAAAGAATAATGCATTTCTATTCGATTCTTGCCCACCATGTCGTTCAGCGAAGCGTACTGTCGGATTATCTAACACAATAGGAACCTGGCTTTGCTTAGACCAGGAAGATCAACAATCAATATCTTTACAAGTGTTTGATAGAGCAATTCTTTGATTTAATTAGAATCGATTGTTAAGGAAAGTTTCATAGTTCGATCTACAAAGTTTCAAAATCAAAGGCCAAGGATAACAAATTATCTTGAACTTTATTTGGAACTTCGAGACTATCTTACAGAAAAAAAAACGAGAAAGTTAAGCTAGCTTCGTCGGGGCCGAAGTTTTTATGCTCGCTTAAATATTTTCAAAAAATACTCTTTTTCCCATTTTCCGACCGATCGTTCGTTTGGGAGCTATATGATATAGTCATCCGATTTGGCCAAAAATTTGTCAAATTATGTGAAAGCATTTGAAACAAACAAATACAAAATTGTAGGATGCTACCATTAAAAACAAAAAAGTTTTTCTAACTAAGACTGTTTTTTAGACCTCTCTTTTGAATGGCAGCTATACCATATAGTTGTCCGATTTTAATAAAACTTGGTAGAATTATAAAAAAGCATAGAAAACTTATGAATACAAAGTTTGGAGAAGTTTCCACAGAAAAGAAAAAAGTTTTTCTCTCTAAAACTAGTTTTGGGACCGATTGTTCCCATGGGAGCTATGAAATATAGTCATCCTATCCGGTCGGTTCTGACATATTAGTAGTGTGCAGCAAAAAGAAGACTCTGTGCAAAATTTCAGCTCGATAGCTTCAAAACTGAGAGACTATTTTGCGTAGAAACAGACATACAGACAGAGGGACAAGAATATATATAGTTTATGGGGTCGTAAATGAATATTTCTATGCGTTGCAGACTTCTGGGCAAAATTATAATACCCTTTGATACCCTTGCAAAGGGTATTATAATTTTGCCCAGAAGTGGTCATAAGCGTCTTTAGTGTATACTTCCCCTGCTGTTTCTAGTCTAATTTGGCACTTTTCTTTGTAATATTTAGACGATTCTATCAAAATTTAAGGCGGTCATCCCGGGTTTTTTCATAAGTTTGATTATGCCTTACTCTATTATAAGAAATAATTATTCTGTGAATCGCCTTTGACACCTTTTTGAAGGCGAATATCTAAATTTTAGGGCGATTTCGGCTGCTTCAAAAAGGAAAACCATTGAAAGAAACTGCCATACCATTTTATTACTTCTGTAAACTTGTCTCTACTGAAAAATAACAAAAGCTATTTTTAAGAACTGCCTTTTTGAGAACGCCTCTGCTTTTATGGCTTGCAAAACGTTTTCAACAGCTAGAAAACTGCGCATTCAGTGGTTCAGTGTTAAAAATCAACTAAAGAAGCTTCAGGATCCACTCGCCTGGTATGCAAATAAAATAAATAAGTAAAATTTTGCCCACATATGCATATGTGTATACACCCTTGTGTGTGTGTGTGTGTGTGTGGGCCTTTGTGTGTGCCTGTTGGTGTTACCGTTCACACCTGGTGAGACCAATGAAGTGTGAGTCGGTGCTGCTGCTGCTAAAATGAAGTTGGATAGCACAAATGGGCACAATGCGTTGGCAACGTTTGTTGTTTTTGTTGCTGTTTGTTATTTGTTGCTGCCGCTGTTACAGCTGGCAGTAAAAACTGCAGCACGCACACTTGAAACGCAGCTACAGCAGCAATTACTGGGAACAGTGTGCGAGCCATAAAAAGCAAAATCAGGTCATTTGGGAACAGGAGGAGGAGCAGCCGCAGTTTAGCATCTCTCCTGCAATTGGAACTAGAGTTTATGTATTCCGTGGACAAAAAGTGTCAGCAGCAGACGGCGAACGTGTTGCTTGGCAGAGGTGGAAAACCTCATGGAGCCATACTTAAAGTTTTATTGAATGGTTTAATGTTGAGGGAGGTGGGTAAATATTTGTGGCATTCCTTGAAGCAGTCATCAAGCCGTGTTAATGATTACGACAGCTTTTCAAATGCAGAAAGAGCTATTACTTATATACTCATGTATGGGAAAAAGCTAAGTTAAATTTTCATTAACATTCGCTGCATGCGAGGACATTCTTAGAATCAAGCAAAAGGGTCAATCGTTATTCAAGCTAACCATGTTTGGCTACGAAAAAGTTGAAGGGTTTATTCCTTAAACTATTCACCTTTTTGGACAAGTGAATGGACTTCTCCTTGTGCTTTAAAAACCAAGCGGGCAGTGTCTAAAAACAAGTTCGACATTTCCTTTGGCCAAAGCAGTGTAATCACCCAACATGTCCTAGCTTCCGAACCAATGTACACTTTTGTCAGTTGTGGTCAAAATGCTGTCCCAATTTTGGTCAAAATACAGCAGGAGCATTTGCAGTAGTAGAGGCTGAACTCATTGAGCCTGGCAGGAGCGACATGTGACAACGTTTTATCTAATGCTGGCTTTGAGAACACACACACACACACACACACACACACACACGCTTGCAACAACATCAATCAAAGTGAAAGTGTGTGCAGTTTTCTCCTCTCAGCCTGTGCAACCGCCTAGCTCTAACCCCATGCAAAAATGCATTGAAAGCGCTGAAAAGTATGCCAAGCATATGAGTTGGTGTCCTGTTTATGTTGATGAAATGCATGCAAAGGACTCTGCCAGGAAGTCCAAAAACTGGCAAAACCAGAAGGACGAGGAGGAATGCTAGGTGTCAATATTGCATTCCAATTTCCCACAGAACAAAAGAATGAACAGAATGTATGGCATCCACCTACAGAAGGATGCCGGCCATTGTGTGGATCCACATAAATTCTGCAACTTAAGCAAATGCAGTTTCCCCACACAAGCAGCAGCAGCCCTTTGTCCTTTTTACAGTTGACCCACCCAGGAGAGCAATTATGACATCAAGGCTGTACCTTTTTGCACAAATGCATTTTAGATGCCAAGTTGAGATTAAATTCAGCGCACTGTGGGAGGAACATGATTTAAGGTTTAATCACTCGGCACAACTGGACAGATAACTGGGCTGATGGACTAAAGTGATGAAACAGCAGCTACTCTTTCTCCCTCTCTCTCTCTCTCTTTCTGAGTGTTATTTCTAGCTTAAATTGAATTGCAGCTGCTGTAGCTTGACTTTGGCCAGGTGCTAAATCTTCAAATTGCATTGGGACCAGCCCACAACGCCCCATCTTCCACACAGGCGACGCCCCGTAAAGTAAAAGTAAAATATGCAAATGCCAGCCAGCTTGGAACTGCAGTTAACAGTTAAAATATTGCCAGTGTCAAATGCTTCAATATCCCAAAGGACAACTAATGGCATTGGGCGACCTGCAACCAAGCAGCTTGGCAACAGCCACGCAGCTGCACTGCACTGCAACTGCTGCTGCTGCTGCATCTGGAACTGAAAAAATATTTTCTCTTGCCAAATAATATTTCTACCCCCTTCAGCCGTTAGCTGGGGCAGATGTAAATACAGCACTTTCGAGAATAACGAGTATCTCCACAGTTAAGAACAGAATGATGGATTCATTTTGGTGACAGGTTAGACTAGATACAATTTTGTATACTTAAAATGGATGAAATTGCGAAGATGGGGTAGTAATGTGGAGTGTGAAAATGGAGCATTGAAGTCGTAAGCAGTGAGGAAATAATAAACTTACAAAAATATCAAAAACAAATATTACCAGAAAAATATATTCCAAGATTTTTGAATGCATTGAATCGAAAATTGGTAGCTAATGTCAGCTACCAGGAATAAGTGGTAAAACACTTACTGCGTTATTTCAAAGATATATAGATATTTATAGATGACGCATGAGGTTCAAATCAGAAATTAGAAGCCAATGTTAGCTACCAGGAATTATCGTTTTTGGTTTCACATGCGTCATCTATCATATCTATAAATCTTTGATATTACTCTTGGCATCCCAACAGTCATTTTTTTTCTGGAGATGCGCGAAATATTTCATTCCTTAAGTTAGGAAAGTGGGGAAAATTAACGAATTTTGTAAAGTTTTATTTAAAAGCAATATATTTCTTGCATATTGCATAAGCAGCTTGTTAAAAGGTGATTTTCCAACAGGTTTCTTTACGGTTTTTGGAGCTAGCTGAACCGCGGTTTCAGTTCGGTTCAGTGGTTCATAAAAGCACATTATGAAATATTATGATTTCTGTCGTAATGTGACTTTTTTCACACTTTGAAAGTTGAATTACTTATAAACCATTTGGAAATCTTTAAAATCAGTGGGAGAATGTCCAAAATGTATGATGTTGGACTAGCAGGATTCGTCTTAGAAGTTCCTAGAGGAATGAACTACTAAATCAGAGAATGTCGGCTAGAAAAGACTTACAGAATTATCTAAGGGCCTTTCCCTTAAATTCCCTTCAAATTCCCATATAAATAGGTATTATTGGCTAGAGGCAAACGATTCACGTCTCCAAACTCGTCGCAGAGCCGAACCGAACCGTTTTGCTTAGTGGTTTTCGGTACGGTCCAGCATTTCAGCAAAGAAGCCGATTCGGTTCAAATAAAAATATAGTCAAGCTTGATACCGAAAAGTCGAGGGTTTTATATAACTCACAACGCACAAAAAAGCGGAAGTTAATTAAAACTTCGCATCAAAACAAATCCCAGTTTGTGTATATCGAGCCTCAATTATATTTCCCTAGCTTTTCATGGCCAATTGTTTTATTTTTGTCAATTATAAAGCTTTTTGAAACCAAAGTCCAAGCACTCGATCAAGCTAATGCTAGGAAAATTTAACTCGTTGGGCTTCCCAACCCTATTAAAACTCAGTTTCCATACCAATCGATCGCCTTTTACCTAAGACTTTTTAATGCATTTAATGAAAAGAAGAAAAAAAAATAAAGAAAACTTTTGCTTCCACACCAAGTAGTCTTGCGCCCGTAATAAAAACACTTAATTGAAAATGACGGCAAAAAAGTTGAATATTTTGTTCACTTTGTTTTTCGTGCGTGCTTGAAGCGCTTGCAAAATGCAATTAAACGGGACGTGTGGGCGTGGCTGTTTGCACAATTTGCTGTAAAAAAAAAAAAAACGTCAACTCTCTCTTTCCTTTAGAGCTTATCGAAAGCAAAGCAAAGCGAGTGTTTATGGGCCTAAGAATAGCAAACATTTGAGGAGACTCCATTAACAAAATGTCAGCTCGGGGCAAATATTTGGATAGCAATATTCATATGTATAAAAATATATGAAAATCGATGAACAAAAAACACAAACTAAAAAGATGCCAAGGTAACTATTATTGTCATTTGCTTTTAGATTGTTTGGCTCCTACACAAAATGCATTTATGAGTTCAACTTATCTGAATTATGTCATACAGGAAACCTTTTTGAATTTTACGGTTATTTTACATTATCAATTGAATAGACGACATTTTAGGAAACAATTAATAATTGTATTCCAGAATTCCTAACCAGATTTTACAAGTATTTACAAAAAGTACCCAAGTCCAACTTTTGATTTTTAGCTTTGTTTCTGCTGAGTCTTAAGAAAAATCCGAGCTTTATACATATAACAAAATAATACAAAAAATTCAAATCGAATCCCTTCAATTCAAGACAATCGTCTATCTATATTGTTGTTGGTCTTCCTGCTTGCCACACACTCCCTATCTCTCTCTCTTTCTCCAACTGTCTATTATTCAAAATGATAAATGAATTAGCCATGGCTTGGAAAACTATGCCGCAGCAAATCTAGTCGAAACGAAATGAAGTTTCATGTCTTCCTTAAATAAAATATAAAAAAAAAAACAAACTCCCAGGCGCATTAATTAAAAAGGCGCAAACAAAAGCGAGTGGCAGATTAATTGGCGTCAATGAGAAGGAGCCAGCACAAAATGGAGGCAGCGATAAGAGAGGCCCAAGGACCAAGAAAAGTGATTAAGTAGACGCCGGCTGGAATGAAGCGAAGTTGGATGAAGGAGCAGCGAAACGTAGTGAACGGATATCAGCGGAAAATGAGTAATGAAGTCGAGAGGAGCATATAACAGGACAATGTGAAACTAGGTCTGTGTCTCTGTGCGTGGGGAATGCGCTCCGCTTTTTATGGCTACAGTAAATTTTTTTCGACTGGGCTCTTTTTATTTTGAAATTCCCATGTCAATGAACTGAATCCGACTGCTGTCTGTGTTGGTATGTGTGCCATACATTCAGACACACACACACACACACACGCTCGCACACTCGCACATATGTGTGTGTATGCAAATATTCCGCATGCCGAAACTTGTCTTTGGCCTCTCCTATATAAAAAGGGAAGCTCTTGGGCTGTAATAATTTTGCCGTTTGCTTTTTTCTGCTCATTTTAAATTCAACAACTGCTGCCATTTTTTGTTGTATACCAGAAATCAAGGGGCGTAGCCTCGGAAGGGGTCAAAGAGATAGATAATCTTAGCATTATCTTCCAAGTTTACCAGTTGGTTGAATTCTTTTAAAAGTTATATAAACGAACGGACGATGTGGAGTAAAACTTTGCTCAGCTTAAAATAGTTTTATAAAAATAATTGAAAGAAAAACAGAAACAAACTCAACGCTCTTTTCATTATTAGTTAGTGTGCCGGGGATTCATGCGTGATTCACCAGTGATTGAGGGTCAAACATTGTTAATGTAACTCAATATTTGCATTAGATTTTTATTGTGCGTGAGCATTCGAGATGCGACCTTGCATCGGCCATGACACCTGAATGCTGCTAAACGGTTCATAAACTACGTGAGCGAATCGTGGCTAAGACGATTTTTATTTGGCTAATTGTTCGTTTCATATAACAATATTTCCCAAGGGCGCACACCTCTAATTTTGAATATTAGCCATTGATAAGTTGTTTTCAGACTTTCCCAAGTCTAGAACTAACATTGCACAGGGGAACACCATGAAAAACTAACCGGTAGTTATCAATAACATAGTTGTATTTGCTTGAAGACGTGTTAAAAACAGTTCTTAAACAACCCGTTTCTGCTGCTCCAATCACAATTTTTTCTGAGCCGGAATCAGGGGAGTAGTTAAATTTCTATTAAAAATGAGTTTTATTTGGATGGTTGTACTGATCAAAGACTTCTAGCTTATTTAATGGCTAGCCTAGGGGCAAAAGGAATACGGAGTTTCTTAAAATAAAATTGGGAAAAACTCTCTTAGCATGCTCAAGCTAAGGTATTCAGTAGCCGTAGCGGTGTGACCGTTTTTTTCTTTGATTTAGTAAGTGCTTTTCAAAAGCCTTTATATTCCGTTTCAACTTTTTTGCTCGGTCGCAGCAGACACAACAAGAAGATAGAGAGAGCTTTAAGGCTCGTTGACAACTTTTCTCTGCTGACTCACATATGTTAACACTCTGCTGACGTCTCTGCTGCTGCTGCTGCCGACCTCTGATCTAAAGCTTCTCTATTAATAAAAAATTGTTGAAGTATTTATGCATTTAATAATCAAACCCCATGCACTTTGAACTATTGCAGGTACAGGCCCCCCTCTTAGCTACGCCTTTGACTTTGTGCCACACACGCACACTATTTAAATGCGAATAAGCTTCGTTTATGTAACGTCTGTTTCTCGGTTTGTGTGGTTTTGCTCCACTAAAAATATATACGGAAAAAAAAACAGGAGCAGCCACCTCTCATTCTTTGGTCTGCTGCATGCAGGCAGGCAGCAGCAGCAGGCAGCAACAACAACAACTATCCAAGGCGACAACAAATAAGCGCCACAAACTTTGCTTAGCTTTTGCTGCTTCGCCTTCCCTCCTACTCCTACTTCACATCTCCTCATCATAATTTTTTTATTTTAATTAAACTTGGAACCATTTTCCTGCGCTTCTGCACACTCTCTCTCACTTTGTAGAAAAAATATATATACGTATATATAAATTTTTATATATATATTTTTTTTTTGAGCGGTTCTTAGCTTTATAATTGTGTAGAAATTTCTTTTTGCTATTGCTGCAAATGAACATGCGCATAGAAAATGCAAATTGGATGAGGCCAACGAAATACCAAAGAAAAAGTCATAAGTTGATTGGTAGCACTTTTTGTTGTTGTTGTTGTTGTTGTTTTTTGTATGATGAATGTATAAAGAATGAAGTAGAGTTTGTTGGCATCAAGTGAATGACATGGAGGGGAGTTTTCGCTATGAGGCAGTTTGCGATGAAGTTAAATTTATAAGAAATTCTCTAAAAAAAATATTCCACCATTAAGGGAATTAAACGGTAGAGTCTGACTCTCTGGGCACCCAAATTGAATTATGCGCACCAGCTCGGGGAACGGGCGCAACCACGCCCATTTCCAAACGCACTCAACGTGTAACGTGTCAAATTGGAGCATGTCAATAGAAAACCCAATCAAAAAATGCAATTTTATTAGCCGTGTCTGGGTGGAGGACCACACTGCGGGGTTGTGTTGTGTGGAGGTAACAAAATGCCCCGAATATCATTGCATACTTTTCGGCGGGGAGTTTGTTTGTCTGCTCTGCGGTTTTACGACGCAAAGTGAACCGCAAAATGTGTGCCCTCTGAAATGGACTCTCCAGCTGCAGTCGAGTGCAATAATGTAATGGCTGTATTAGGGCAAACACTCGCACACCGTACATTTATAGTGGAATGTTTGCCTTTGGCGCGTTATGACCGCAATATTATCCAAGTCCAGCCACGTCCTGCCGCATACTTCGATTTTGTTAGAGAGCAGAAAAAGCATATTGACAGCAAAACGAGTGCTATGCTCAGCACATAGAAAGAGAGGGAGAGGGAGAGCGAGAGAGAGGGGGTTGGAGAGGGGAAACTAACCCGGAAATTGCTTGGTCAAAAATATTTGTACTGACCAGGACCAGGACCAGGACCAGGACCAGCAACCAGGACTTTATCCTTGTTAGTTAAGCGCCAGAGATTTGGTTTTTTGTCTGTGCCATGAATATTTCAGGCATTTAATTGTAAATTACACATACGCCCTGTGTGCAGTTGTTGAACTGTTTTTTTCTTTTGGTTCAATTCCCCAAGTGGTTGGTGTTGTTGCCTGGTTTTATTGTAATGCGCGGATTTGGTTATTGGACCGCGTCCTTTGGGAAAAGCGATGTGCTTTTTTTTTTGTGCGCTTTTGGGCCATATTTTGGTATTTAAAAATTTAACTTGCGTGGTTAAACTTGCACATAAACTAAAATGGTAGATGTGCTTGTGTTTTCGATTCAATTATGCAGGAGCTGCCTTAAAGCGAAGCTGTTATGGTGAACCGAAATTAATTACCCCATGCTGGGAGTCGTACTTCAAATCGATTTCTACTTCAGAGCTATACCCAGTAAAACGATTTTGAACAGTTTTCATCAGGGACTCGAAGTAAAGAGGTTGTCAGTGTTCCTTAAGAAAATGCCTAAAAGTATGCAACATTATTGAAGGTTTTCCAAGTCATCAATGACCAATGAAATGTGCCACTTGCATAGCCTACTTTAGTGGATATTTTAATAAGTTTTCTATAATTCTCTAATCGTTTTGAAGATATGAATTTTCAATTCCCTTCTCCTTCTCCTTGCAGGATGAAAAAAATCAACTGCTGGTCACGAATGTGTGGCTAAAGCTAGAGTGGAATGATATGAATCTGCGCTGGAATACCTCCGACTATGGTGGTGTGAAAGATTTACGTATACCGCCGCATCGCATCTGGAAACCAGATGTACTCATGTACAACAGCGCCGACGAGGGCTTCGATGGCACCTACCAAACCAATGTGGTGGTGAGAAACAATGGCTCCTGCCTCTATGTGCCGCCAGGTATCTTCAAGTCGACCTGCAAAATTGACATCACGTGGTTTCCCTTTGATGATCAACGTTGCGAAATGAAATTCGGCAGTTGGACCTATGATGGATTTCAGGTTTGATTCAGTCTCCAATACAATGCAAAGCAGAGCAATCAGGGAGTACAACTCGTAGTTGTTATGCTTAACAAAGTTGACCAACCAAAAAATCATTTATTATTTTCACTTTTCATTTTCGTTTTGTACATTTTTTAAACGAATCATAAATTTATATTATTCTACCCTCTCCCTGCAAAAACTATTTTTATATATATATATATAAAAAATAAAAAGCTGGATTTACAATTGCAAGATGAAACTGGCGGTGATATCAGCAGTTACGTGCTCAACGGCGAGTGGGAACTACTGGGTGAGTAAAGCCAACGTCAGAATCCACAATCAGACATTCAAACGAGACTCTGAGCAGCCGTTGGTTTTTCTTCGATTCCATCTTTATCACAGGATGAAAGCCAGAGCCTGGCCTGGCATATCCCTTTCTCTCCTACTCAATCTCTGACTGTCACTCACTCAAGCAGGGTTCAACTAAAGTTAACGAGCTTATAAAAAAAAAAGAAAACAAAGTTCCGAACTCGTTCCGTTCGAAACTTCTACTGCGTTTGCTCAAAATGATGGATTTTTTTCTACAACACTGTCGAACAATTTCCATCACTTTGATTAGAACTTTTGATACTTTTCATCATCACTGCCCGGACGTTACGGCACTAAATCTGAACCCTGTTACTCCCTGTATTGACTGCTACTCCTACTACTACCACTCCACACCTCAACCTTCATATTTCACTCTAATCCAGTGCGTTCTACCACTCACTCAAACTCAAACAAACTCTGTTAACCACATTCTCTATCGCAACTCTTTGGGCGCTTTAACTTTTCAAGTCCGAAATAGCCGCGTAAATGTTTCGCTTAATCTTATGATATGAACTGGCACCGGCCTAGCATACTTTTCTAAATATGCTAAGCCGAGTGCAAGTTGCACTGAGTCATATAAGTAGCTAAGACAAGAGGTAAGGGCCCGGCCTGTGTATGCAAAATCCATTTCCTTTAATCATATATTTTTTTTTATATAAAGCGAACGGCATGGCAACTGAAACCAAACTATGAATGAATAATAATGCTTAGAACTATAAATAAGTTTTTTTTTTTCTTGGATTGTGTATATATATATACAGAACTGTCGTCGCTTACACGGACAGGCTGAAGGGATAGCAAAATTAATTGATTGCATTTTGTATAGAGAAGAGCACATCAAGCTTTAGTTATAATATGATTTATGAGGCATCTATTAGACTGCTTAGCTTGATAATTACTGCATTTCAAACTATTAAAATCTTCTTAAATTTTTATTTGAAATAATTATAGTTAATGAAAGGTTTAAATATATTTTAATATAAAGTGCACAAGTTTTTGGGGTGGATCTAATTTTTGCTTTGATGTTCGTCATAAATTGACACTTAAGCAAGAGAAATTGTTCTTTATAAAGCTCACATTGAACTTAAGCACTTTGGAGACTGAATATAGGGCCTCACGTTGGGCGCCAAAAACTTAAAACTGTATTAATTGCCATAGATGTAGAGCCTAAGTCCTTTAAATAGTTTAAGTGGCCCACAATAGCTGAGGAAACAGGGCGTCCATATGCAAAGACGGGCAGCACTTTACTGGCCTCAAATAATTTAATTCCTTAAATAAAGAAATAATGGGAACTATATAAGATAATCTTTAAATCAAGTGAAACAGATATACCTTGAAATAAACTGTTTCTTTTTAATTCTGTTAAAGCGTATTGAAATCAAAATGTTTAAACTAACTAAAAAATATATTCAATACAATTTCATTCCATTGAAAATATAACACACAAATGGTTTAAGCAATTCCAAAATAGATTTTTCATCATTCAATTTAAGCTGGTAAATAAATAATTACCAAGCTAACCAGCTTTTCAACAGAACTAATAGAAAACAGTGCAAAAACAAAAAACAAGAACCAAAACGTTAGAAACTAAAACGAAGAAAAGTCTTTTCCGCACAGACAAAAGCGTAAATTGCACTTTTCCGCATAAAATGCCAAGCCAGCGAAAAGTGACACGCCCTCACAGTTCAGACCCGTTTTCACAGTCAGCTGAAAAAGTTGGATCCCCAAAAACCAAAGGACAACACAGACCCAGAGAGGGAGCCACGCAGCAAACCAATTAAGAAATTAAAAGACAAATTCTCCTTCACACACACACACACACACACTATAAATTAGCACACACGCAAAAAGTTTTGAATTCTACACTAGCCGCAAAAGTACTGAAGAAAAGTTTGTGCAACAAATTTTTGTACTTTCTTTTTATTTTTCCGTTTCGTTTTTGTTGTCTGTGTGCTATGTGTAATTTTCGTTATTTTTTTTTTTTGGGAGTTTTCTCAAGTTTTCTTTTTTGTGCTGTAAAGTGCGCATTGCCTCCGCCGCACTCTGGCAGTTTATGCAAATGATTGTGAGTTGGCAAAGTGCTCAGAGACATGAGAAAAGGGGGTGGATGGGAGGAAGCTACATAAGTAGCTGGGTCATTTTTAAATACTTAACCATGGCGTTTTGTTCGCTGTCGCCTGTCTGTGGTAATCCCTTTGGTAATCTTGGACTAAGTTAGGCAGATAATTTAGCTTGAAGTTTTCTGGGCATATGGCAAATGTTTTTTTTTGCAAGAAAAAAAGTTTTTATAGCAAATATGTTTGCGGGAGGCGATGTGAAAGAGACAATTAAAAGTCGAAACTTGTCAGATAAAAGGATTTTGCCTACATGTTTAGAATTTGGGTCAGCGGCTTGAAATCGTTGAGATGTGCTTTAAGTGCGCATGGTTCGGCAGTGGGAGCAGAGACGTTGGCAGAACTTCTGCAGCTGTAATTGCATATCGTTTAACTTAAACAAACAACGAGGTTAAAAGCTTTCCGTTCTCTGGGTGGAAAAAAGAAGCTTACAAAAGCTTTATGGTAGTTTCCCGTATGCTTCTCAGTTGCCAGTGGCAACTTCTCTGCCCCCATTGCCGAACCCTGAATTAAATTAAATGCCTAAATTTGTGGCATTATGCAGAAGATCCATTATATATCTTTATTTATATTATTTCTTTCAATTAGTTATATCATTTAGATCAAGAAAGTCCTTAAGATAGCACTTTTAACTGAGCTTGAGATACATTACTTGATGGTACATTAAAAGTATTATAAAAGCTTAAACAATTAGGTTTCAATAGAGCGCTGCATTCAGTTAACAGCAGGTTAGCCTTAACGCAGCCATCACCTTCAGAGCTACTGACATCAGTGAAGCTCTAGGTAGTCATAAAGCAAGTTTTCTCATTATAGACGTCCCACATAGTTGTACTAGAATCTCTACTTAAATCTTTATCCTGCTTTTACTGCTATCTCTACTCACTTGCTCCGGCCCTTCCCCCCCACCCCATATACATATCTCTCTACTCTCACACATACGTATTCTAAACCCCCACTTAAACAATTTTCTTATCTCTTGGCATAACTTTCCTAGTACTACTCTTGTATTTACACTTGAAGCAAAAAGTGCATTTGAAAAACTTTACCCTTTCGTTAACTGAAATGAAATTCTGTGCTTTTACTTACAATTAGTTGCCTAGACAAATAAAAACTCTTACGGAAACTAAAATTTACACTAAACTTTTTGACTACACTCTTACAACCTCTCACTGCCCACAGTCCCACATTCAGCATGCATTCCACAACTAAATACTTACAACTCATTCATAATTCAGACAATTGCCAAGTTGCATTTAATTTTAGTCTTTGCTCTGTTCGTAAGCTTTACCTTACTTGCTCGAAATGCTCGAATTGCTCTGAACCGAAACCTAAGTAAAATGCTGCTTTACAACACCAGATACAATAAAAATACTGAATACCACCAAATATATTGAGACATCTACCTTAAGTTTGTTCTCCACTAATCTCTGCTCTGCAATCCAACTGTAGGTGTGCCTGGTAAACGCAACGAGATCTATTACAACTGCTGCCCGGAACCGTATATAGACATAACATTCGCCATTATCATACGTCGTCGTACACTGTACTATTTTTTTAATCTGATCATACCCTGTGTGTTGATTGCCTCGATGGCTTTGCTGGGCTTTACTTTGCCGCCGGATTCGGGTGAAAAATTATCGCTGGGTAAGTGTAATCACAGTTGATGGGGGCCAACAAACACCACTTGTACTCGTTAGGGATTTTGGTTCTCATAAGTAGGCTATAGTTGAGGCGATGAAAAGTAAGCTACATTAATTTGAATCCACTTTACGCAAGACAAATACTTATGCGAATGGGGGAGGAGACGGAGACGGAGGCGGAGGCGGTGCCAACCAGCCATCCACATGCAAACAGCTTAAGAGGGCGCCTCGAAAAGTATTTGCCAAGTACTTTTTAAATAATGACAGCCTCGTGTAGTCGGTAGGCGAAAGGCGAATTTAAAATTAGATGCCTGCCAGAAAGTGTTCGACTTGATGAGCGCTTGGAGGGAAGCTCCTCCTCCTCCTCCAACTGCTGCTCCCACTGACTAAAGGCGCACATTAGGCATGTTTGCTGGCTGTTGACGATGTCGATAATGTTGATGACGTCACAGTCTCAGGCCCACAGTTTGGTAAACAAACTATTGAACTTTTAATGTTGCCCTGACTGAGTAGTAGTAAAAAATTGTTCAACTACTGTGCCGATGGTAAGGAGGCTGCCATTGAAAGGACGAATCAGTTGGGAGGGGAAGCAGGAAAAAGTTGAAGACTTTTACTTAAGCTGAAAGTTGAAATTGATGGCTAGGCAAGTGGATTATTGAGTGACGAGCACTTAACACTTGCTAGTAGACCAAATAGATATAGTTGGGAGATCATCGATAGAAATTGCACCAGGTTGGAGTTCACGTTTTAAGGGGATTCTCTTCTATGTCTCGTAATCGAGCAGAATTTAGTACGTGCTTTCTTAGATTACCCCAACAAATCAAATTTTAGGGTCCTATATTGGCAGCTACTTACTTTCAAGTTCCTTAAGCCAAGTTTTAAGGCCTCTTTCTCAATTCACTAAAGCAAGTAAAAGTCCCAAATTATATATTTTTAATATAATCGAGAAGTGAAGAAGCATTTTTTCATTAGAATCATTGCTGAGATCCCTTCGTTGTGCGCCAATTGCTTCAAAATCCATTTTTAGAAGTTAGATCCCCAAGCGAATATTATGAAAGGATAATTATTGTGTTAGATTTTTGTTGGATGCTACAAAAAAATCAAACGGGTCTCGTCAATGTTAATTAGGATCAAAGCCTAGAGCCCTTCGTTGGGAGCCAACTTGTAAAAATCTTAATACATGCCACATTACACAACAGTTTACCTAACTATATTTTTTATATATATTATCTACCCATCACCTGGATAACTCTCTCCTGATCTAATATCTAGGTGTTACCATCTTGCTCTCGCTGACTGTGTTTCTCAACATGGTGGCCGAGACAATGCCGGCCACCTCCGATGCAGTGCCTCTGTTAGGTAAGATCATTTTGTTTACCATAAACACAAATTGATGTTGCATAACGTGCTTCTTGTTTATGTCATATTACTAAGTCGTTGTATCCACTTCTGCTTTGATTTTTGAGTTTGTTCGTACATACATAGTAAAGTATCTACAGTTAGTGCAGTTGCATACTCATTACATACTTCTACTTACTCATATATATATATTCACGCATTTCTAAAACGATTTTAAAACCAAAATAAAATCCGATGATTTTATAATATTAAAACTTTGACACACCACTTAAAAAAGAAAACAAAAAAAAACAATAATTAAAACTGCAAACATCAGTGGAGATATAATACGAACGAGATTTCTTAGACTCCAAAGTCAAATGATCTAGTACATCGTTGGACTTTGAAGTGTTTTAAAGAACTCAGCCAGCTGATGACAAAAACAAAAATTACGTAGAGAAAGAAATCAAAAACATTCTAAATAACCATAAATAGAAGGGCAAATAATATGCTGCATAACTTTTTAAATGACTCTATATATAATCCAATTAGAAGTGATCGATACTCAACAAAATAAATAAATATATATATATATAGACACACAGAGTTGGTTTTGAAAAATGCACACACATTTGAAAACGAGTTTCTTGCACGCTATGAAATATACTTTGTTTCGGTTGTAAGAAATTGAAGAAAATTTGAAACGAAATTGAAAATATAAATGGTTGTTTCACAAATTTATTGAAATATGGGTTTAATATCGACTTTAAGCAGAACATAGACATGAGTGACATTAATATACCTGAAATCAGTACCGAAAATGGCATTGAAAATGTTGAGTTAAGGTTTTCTAAGATTTTTAAGAGCATTCAGTTTGAAAAGCTGCATCTACAGAGGGCTTATATATTCAGAAAGAATGATATTATATCAAATGATATAAGGAAGGCGAATATTTCATCAATTCATTGGATTTGGCCTGCAACGATTTAGGTACATGGAATGGAACTATTACTCGTTCATGAATTGGAATCTCTGACTCTGCAAAAAATCTTTGTTAGGCAAAGTGAAGATCAGTCAATTTCAATAACTTGTCTTACGCAGAACTTCATATCACTGCATTGTTTGTCAATGTGCAAGTTTTCCAAGTTCATAGAAATGTTTCAAACTCCAAGATTTGGCTTTCTAAGGTTGCTGATTACTGCAAAAACAATAGCTCTTAGGAAAACTTCTCTTAAACAAAGCCGTCGTCTCTGCTCCCATTGATATGAGGCTCTACATTCAATGGGAATGCTCTAGGACAGGGGTGCCCACAGCCTATGAGCTTTCTCCGCATTCAGTGTGGCTATTACAGAGCGCATAGGACCGCTCCTCCGCATGTTTCATACTTGAGAGCAAAAACAAATATGAACGAATTTTACCTATGGATCACACAGCCACATGCACACAGCGAAAGATAAAAATTGAGTTCTCTTTCTATCAACTAGCTTGTAGGCCAAATATGTTCTTTACTTAAAAGCGATATTATTACTTCTAAAATGTTTAAACAATCCATGGTGGAACAACCTGCTATATTATCCCATATCTCTCCCGCCAACTACTACCGATCGACTTTAAATAAACTTCTAATTTTCGATAATTTTGTTAACAAAATTTATCAATTACCAAATTCGAATTTCAATTACAAAAATAAAATACATATATTTTCCCAACTCTATTGTTAACCCTAATCTAATTCAGTTATTGTCGGTGTCTAACTTTGATATATGTATTCAATTCCTACAACTAAATCGTTTTAAAGTAACCTGAGTGTGTGTGTTCAAAATTATACAAAAAAAAAACAGAAAACGTTATCTTCTTTTTTCCCAGTAAATATTTGTTAAACGAGAAGCTAACCAAATGATATTTGCATTTAATGTACTAACTCAATTTTTTTGTATATATCTTTGCCTTCTTTTTTTCTCTTCTTCAAAAAAAAAAAAAACAAAATACTGTGTACCCTTTGCCAAACCAAAAAAAAAACCAAACCAAAAATCTGAATGAATTGTGAAACGAAATATGTGCTACCCCGAACGATTGCTCGACAAAAACTAAAACAACTAATCAACAAACACAAACAAAAACGTCTCCCAACACCCAACTAACACCTAATGCACCACAACACAACAACATCTACTCCATTTCTATATACGCTAATATATATATCCGTACATTATATATATATATATATTGACCACACGCCCAACCAACCAACAGGTACATATTTCAATTGCATAATGTTTATGGTAGCTTCATCCGTTGTGTCAACGATTTTAATATTAAATTATCATCATCGAAATGCTGATACGCACGAAATGTCCGAATGGGTAAGTTCCAACAAATAGGTCAACCCACCAACCGACCAACCAAGCAACAAAAAATAAAAATCAAACAACCAACAAACTCTATATCCAACAAAAGCGACCATCACTCATCATCTATGTATACCTATATATACATATATATATATAAATATATATAAAGTCACCGCCAGCCTTTCCAGTGGCCACACAACCGCAGCTGCAGCAGCCAAAGGGAACCAACTCCAACCTGCTCCAGGACACTTCCCTTTCGCTGCTGCTGCTGTTGCTGTTGTTGTTGCTCCTGTGTCCATTGTCGCATAGCATTAGCATTTTTTGATATGATTTATCTTGAGCAAAAAAAAAAAAAAGTGGACGAAAAAAAAAACACTGCAAATATGCAAAAATAATTTATGTGTTTAGCTAGAGAAATGTTTTTGTGTTCCCTTTGATTTGTTTTCTCGTTGTTTAGTTACTTGTTGTACTTTGTGTTGTAAAAACCAAAAACCAAATCAGAACAACATTTAGTGTATCCGTTTATTTTATGTTATTTTCAATTGATGCTCACCCCACACATGTTGATCTGTAACTCAAAGGTACGGCAAATGAGGTGTTTTGAAAAGGAGCTTCGGGAAAGGAATTGTATGTGTCTACACACAAGGTAGTGGTGTATTGCGGATACTAGTGATAAAGTATCTAAAAAGAAGGAGATTTAACTTAAAGTTAGTCCTTAAATTGTGGAAAACTCGGTAGCCCGTTTGTTGAAAACGGTGTCAAGCAAGGAAGTGTTAAGAGTTCTTAGATCAGAATATTGTTTGCTCATTTTAAGGTTGGAACAGACTTAAGTCAAAGACCAACTAACTCTTAAGAAAAGTACAACATATTTTTGAAGTCAATTTAATTCTAAAGCGAACCCCAAAAAAATGTTTCATTAACATTAAACCATTTCAAAATCTATTTGGTTTAAGGCCATCAAATTCTGAATAAGGTCTCTGTACTGAATTAAACTTGGCTGGAAACTTTCAAGGGCCAAGATCCCAGGATCAATCAGAAACTTGCCATCACTCCATAAGAAAAGTGCTAGAACCAGTTGGGAATTTTAAGAACAGATTCACTTAAAAACACCATTTTTCCCCAACCAGCTTTTCTTAAGAAGCTTTTCCGATATTTCAAATTTTTTTAGATGGTATCTCCATTTTTTAACTCTATTCTGATCGTTCAATCATAGGCATAGAATGCTTATATCGATTTCTTTCCTGCTCTTGCTAAAAAAAACACCATAAAATCAAAAAAGGTTTTCTAGTGCCGCGCTTCTGCTTAAAAACAACCAGTCCCGTTTGTCTAAGTAACTTCAAGATGTTTTTCTCGTTTAGTTGACATCGTTTTTCTATTTACCTTTTGTTTACAAGCAAACAGTTAACTTTTACTTGTTAATCAGTATAGAATTTTACTTAAGAAAATTTCATAGTTTATGCCGCAATACAACACATCATTTGGTTCTGATTGAGAGCTGGTTTTATCAAAGAATTTTATAGTAAAGTGTTACCACAATCTGCGCCACAGAAATTTCAGGAAACTTTATAATCTCCAACATTTTTAATTCAGTAAAATGCAAAACTTCTGCCCAGATTCGTTGCAAATTAGTAAAGTTTTCCAACCTAAAAGAATTGGCACAGAGTGCAACTCCATTGTCCTAAGCTGCTCGGCTTTTTACTGATTCTTGCCTTTCACATTATTCGCATCGGATGCACTCCAAAATCACTTTGGGATTTGGTTGTCTCACATTTCACACTTCTCATGCATATCACAAAAAAAAACGAGTGAAATTCGTTGCCACACTCATCCTGAAGCCCTTCATCAAAGCAAAAAAAAAATGCATAGCCAAAACCAAATAAAAAAAAAAACAACAAATCTACTGCAATTAGTTTGCACCAAATAAATATCTTGTTGTTTGTTCCTTAATTATTTCGATTGTATTTATGGTTGTCGTCTTGTCGTATTACAACACACACATTTGACTATTTTCGTTTCGTTTTTTGTGTTAGTTTTTGATGCCTACTTAGGGGCGCTTTTGCAAGCTGTTTCCTTTTTTAGCCGAAAAATGTCAGTTGAGTTGAGTTGAGTTTTTGTCAATGTGTGTGTGTGACCCAGCAACACAAGGAGAGAACAAGAGCCCAGCCCAGAAATGTGACGGACGGATGTACAGAGTACGAACTGAGTGTTGTAACGATCCAACAACATGTCTGGCTACCTATACGTGTCTACTATAAAATAATTTATGTAATGAAAAATATCGTAATGTTGATGTTGGGCCCATAATAATAATTTCTACTTAACTGTGTGTAATATATAAGCCACCCCCCAAAACCCGAAATCCCAGCAACCAAAAACCAGAAATCCCACTAACCAACTAACCACGGCGAGTTCTTATTTTTTATGCTCGGTACGTCGTCGCTAGTTGCACACACTCTCCACTTGCTTTTTGTGGCAGACCAGAAGACCAACACCAAAAAAAAAAAACCTTACAAAACTTCAGTCTAATTATGTACTCTAATGCCAATATGTTGGCAATTGTAAATGGTATTCTCTATTTTATATTTCCTGCTGTATGTAATCTATTTTTCCTGTCCATGTACTTATAATCTGTGTATATATGTGTGATGTGTGTGCCGTGTGTATGTTTGTAATGAATGTTTTATATTGTGAGTTTTAAATGGGGGAATGTGAAATAGATAGCCTTTAAATTGTGTTTTAATATGGAAATTAGTTTAAACAAGCGATTTAAATACGTCGTATAATGAAATAGCTGAACTGTTGGTATTTTCTGAATATTTGCTTATTATTAGAACCACTCTACCTATTACTGATAATTATGTGATTTCTTTTCGTACATCTAGCTACCAGTTTACATTGAAGTTTCGAGGAAGTCTCAAAGTTCTTCCTTTCTTTAAAATGCTTATTTAAATTGAGCCTTACTGTACTTTTCCTTAAACTAGAGGCAAAAAGGGATATTAAAAAATATCCAGGTGATGATTTTCCGTTTCCTTTTGGACTGAATATGTCTCAAATATCTTTTTAGTCATTCAACGGAGCTGAAAACCAACCCAATTATAATAAAACCATGAAAGAAAGTAGTTCAAGTCCGACTATAGCACACTCTGTACCAACGAAGTTATACGCTCAACATAAATTTTGATGCTGCAGTAGCAGCTGTAAGTAGCTCTGCTACTGTGCTGCAGCAGCAAACAGTCTTTTGATCATAACTCTACAACCGTTTTTCCGATCTTCTTCATTTCTTTGACGGATCGATAAGTAATCCTGATAATTAAATGTGTCTAGAAGGTACGAACCATCTATCTAGAAAACTGTGGGAGATATGTCGATTTTTCCAATTTGCGAGGGCGGGAGGGGGCGTGGCCATAATTGAAAATAAATCTGATCTGCCTGCAGACATAAGAAGCATATGTCCCATACATGTCAAACCTCTATCTCTTAGCATCTCTTAGATCTGTGCGTCTATATGGACAGACAGACGGACATGGCTATATCGACTCGCCTGTTGATGCTGATCAAGAATATATATATATACTTTATGGGGTCGGAGATGCTTCCTGCTGTCGGCTGCATACTTTTGCACAAACTAAATATACTCTGCGTAACTTTGGTTCAGAGTATTATAAGCAATATTTGGATATCATCAATCAGAGAGAGAGCTTTGAACATTAGTCTTAGTCATGATGAAACTAATCCATTTGTAACCTTAAATTATAGACAAACTTAATGAAATATTTCTTTCCCCAAAAACTAGCAATTCGCTATCAACACGCACAGCTAGACAAATCAATGGACCCCAATATTCAAAAAAAAAACAACTTCAAAATGCTCATCATGATTTTGGTTTCACTCCAGAACCTCAAGTGGAAAGCAATTCCCTTACATTATTGCAATTGCCCCATCGATGAAGAGCATAATGAAAAGTTGCGCTAGACGAGACCAAGATTCAAAAGTACTCCGCTGGCAGTCGATTGGCTTTTAAGAAGTCACTCACATGAAAACTTTTTTGTATGGTTATCGCGTAAGAATGTAAGAATGGGGAGAAAAACCAAACCCACCTTAGACTCCATTCTGACATGCAATTGAATTTGGAGCAAATCGAGAAATCGAGCACACAAAGTAACTGACAAAAGGAACAAGCGAGCGGGGCAACCGGGGACAAACCAGTTGGCCCAGTTGCAAGTTGTCCTGACATGGGCACAAAAATTGAGCCAATTGGCAAAGGCAGGCAGGCAGGCAGGCGGGCGGGCAGGTGCATTAGAAATGTGCATGTACAAGGAGTCTTCCTTTTTCAGCTGCCACTTGAAGTTTGCCCGCGTTTTTGTGTGATAACAACAAATCAATTTGCACAAAATTTGCACAAAAAGCCAAAAGGAAGGCGGTCATATTGATATGGATATGGCAAGTGCCTGCAGTTGCTCCATAGCCTTGGTTAACTTTGCATTTAGCTTGCCAACCACGTACTGGAAGCGCATTTCCATGTAAGCTTCCATCTCGCTTGTTAGCCAAAAAAAAAGAAAAAAAAAGAGTGGTAGGAAAAACGACGAGAAACCGAAAACAGGGAGGACACAAAGTGCAAGCGAGATTGTCAACTGAATTTAGGGTTAGTCAGAGAGACAGGCGGTGGTAGGACGAGATGGAGCTAGGTTGGGCATGCCCTGACAATCGATTTGGCCTTTGTTTTTTTGTTTTTAAAGGGTCTTTTGTGGCGGTATTTGAATTCACTTCAGAATCAACCAGCTGAAAAATAGTTGGAAATGAGGAAATGATTAGAAAGGCGGAACGTCGTTTGCATTTCAAATCGCAAATAGGGGAAATCATTTCATTATGGAAGAGAGGAAATGCCCCCTGGTGAGACCAAGATTAGTATGCATTTTTTGAATAATTCAGGAGTTACTTCAACTAGGCGTCGTTCGCTAAAATCTGTCATAAACAGGCCAAGTTACAGTCCTTTGACTAATTAGTGTGGCTGCAGTTTTTCAATTTTTTTCACAAAACTCTCCGCTCCGCTTGTTGCCCTTCATCTAAGAACCAAGTCAGCATAAATCAAATGAGTCTCCATTTGGTGTGAATGTTTTAAGGGAGGTGGGGGAAACTATTTATGGCAGCTTTTTTTGCATATGAAAGGGAATTTCAGCGATATTTGTTTGTTGTTGTTGCTGTTATTGTTGTTGTTACTACCAGCTAGCCCTGTGCCTGTGTGTATCTCTATCTCTCTCTCTGTGTATGCTCTGTATCTGGATCTATGTGTTTGTGTTGTAAATCAAAAATTTTGCATGCATCATAGCTATAAATAAACCAACCATGCCAGCTAGCCCTGGCGAAAAGCGTACATTCACACACATATGTGCAAACACATATTGATAATATTATAGCCAAGTGTAATAACAAAAGCACCTTCTGCTGCTAACCGGGCCAATCCACATGTTGCTTAGTTGTAATCAAAATCAAATATAAATCATACTTGCGGTCTGTCTGTCTGTCTGACTGTCTGCCAGTTGAGTCTGTTCATGCAAAAGAGCCATAAATCGTAGCCCCGCCCGGTTAGCACACACGAACACACAACCTCATCATCACAAACAGAAACTTTGCAACACACACGCCATGGGAATTAGTGCTCTAAACGTTTCAATTTCACCACCTGCCGTTAGATACGCATCGTATTTTTATGCTGGCTGCCCTGGATATTGCGTATGAGTCGGCCGGGACGACCATTGATCCTGGAGTTTCCCACTACGCCCTGTTCGGACACCTCGTCGGAGCGCAAGCATCAGATACTCTCCGATGTGGAGCTGAAAGAGCGGTAACCCGAATAAAGTTTTGATTGCAGTTGTGCATCAATTGTTATATGCTTAATGATTCCCCCTTCCCCCAACTTCCACCATTCAAGCTCCTCCAAGTCACTGCTGGCCAATGTGCTGGATATCGATGATGACTTTCGTCACAATTGTCGCCCCATGACACCAGGCGGAACATTGCCACACAATCCGGCATTCTATCGCACGGTTTATGGGTATTCTAACTACAACTCAGGGATTAACCTCCTGCTCCACTCACCATACCAAATGTTATTTCTTTTTCCAGACAAGGCGATGATGGGAGCATTGGGCCAATTGGCAGCACACGAATGCCGGATGCGGTCACACATCATACGTGCATCAAATCATCAACAGAATATGAATTAGGTTTAATCTTAAAGGAGATTCGCGTTATAACTGATCAGGTAAGCAAATGGTTGGTTATTGGCAGGGAGATTACACTTATGGGGTGGTAAGGGTGGACATCGTTCGGGTGTAGGTTTGAACAATCAGTAATCAGAGTTGGTAATTAATAAAGGGAAGAGCAGAGCTGTTAACTACAATTACCACTTCAATTATTATTAAAACTAGCATTACATTTACCATTTTAAATATAATTATCGTTACAATTACTATTACAATTACCATTACAAATACCATTTCAAATGCCATTTCAATCACCATTACAAATACCATTTTAGTTATTGGGATATTTAAAAAGAAAGAGTTACGATTACAATTACAATTATTTGGTAATAAAAAACTTGATCATAATTTCAATTTCTTTAGTAATTATTTCAAATAACTTAATTATTTGGTAGTTGAAATAGTCTTAGTAGCAAAATTACTCAAATTATTTCAATCACCAAATCATTGAAATATTTAAAATATTTATTGAAATAATTGTAGTTGTTATCCAATTTTTTTTACAAAATAATTGTGGTGGTAATTGGGGTTAGATTTTTCAATGCTACAATAATTGAATGGGTAATTGTAATGGTAATTTTAGTGGTAGTTTTAATGTTAATTGTAATGGTAATTGTTATGGTAATCGCAATGGTAATTGTAGTTTTCAGCTCTGGGTTTGATGTATATGGAATATATGTTTCTTATTTTTGCAATTAGATTAAATATGTTTTCCAATGTTCGAAAGGATTGGTAAAGAAGGGGTAAAATTTATGTTTATCGGGAGAAAACGGTACCCTAGCCACGACTCTTGTTAAAGAGTCGTTTTTTAACACGTTCTTCAGGTCGCCCATGACAGAAATCACTTTTTAATTATCAAACTTCTTCAACTCATGATGGTGATTTTTGTTAAAATAATCTTCTAAATGTGGGTTGGGCTTCTATAAATGGCTGGGAAATTTAACCTTGGATGGGTAGACTATAATTATTTTCAAATAACAATTTTCCATAGGTATTTTCAGTTAAATACAGTTCAAATTGCATGGTCTAATATATTGCACTAGGCATTTTACTTATAAAACTATGTATAGTTATAGTTTGATTTGAATTGAAATCACCTAAAACCATTTTATACGTTCTACTTTTCTCTCCAACTCCCAAATCCACATTTCTCCACACACACACACTCACAAATATCTCCATATATATTTCTTTATCGATAATCAACTAAAATATATATATAACTAACAAAAAACAGCTACGTAAAGAGGACGAGGACAATGACATTGCCAATGATTGGAAATTTGCCGCTATGGTCGTTGACAGACTGTGCCTTATCATATTCACAATGTTCACAATATTAGCCACAATAGCTGTACTACTATCAGCACCACATATTATTGTCTCGTAGCCATATGGGCGAGGTGGTTATTGTTATTGGTTTTATTATAAAATCAATTTGTTAATTATTAAATTAATAACGAAACTTTTTAAGTAAATAAAAAACAAACGAAAAATCAACAAAAAAACAGCATAAATAATACAAAAACATAAAAAAAAACAACTTGTCTCTAAAAAAAAAACACAATAATTTAACTATAAAAATACACAAAACCAAAAGAGACTTAAAAAATCTATAAAAAAAAACTAAAATTGTTTACAAATTTTTAATTCCAATTTTCCTAATTCTATACAACAAAAACCAAAACAAGAAAAACTAAACAAAAAATCTAAAAAAAAAAATCCCAATATTCCCCCCAGCTATTAACTTAGTTTCTTCCGACTTAAGGTATTTTGACAAAACGAAACGGGTAATTTTTTGTTCATTTTTAGATTTGTATATTTTATAACTGAAGTGAGAGCAAATTTTTCATACGAAAAATAGACAACATGAACTTTCGGAAATTTTCAAATAAGACGAAGCGAGGTAACCCAACGCTCATCCAAGTCAAGTCCATTGAACTCAGTTCCAAGCTAACTACATACTGTATATAAATATATATTGTCAGTAGAGCAGTAGCAGAACAGAACCAATTTAACCTTTGACATATCTCCCGAAAATCCTGCTATTTTGATGATTTTAATTCCCCCCCTAAACGAAAACTAAACTCCCCTAAGCTAAACACACACCTAAAGCCCATTCCTAAAAACCAACAAAACCAATAGAATAACCCGAGAAGCAAATTGGAATTATGAAAATTGCAAGAATAACATAAAACAGAGTATGAAGAAGAAAAACCAAACCCAGCTATTACGTACAGCAAATGAAATGCACAATTCAAGTTCTGTTTTCATTTCGACTGACGTACAATCGAGGTACTGAATTTTTACGAAAAAAATGGTTGCGAGCAATAATATCTGCGTGTTGATGAATTGCATGATACTTTTTTGGTGATGCAAACAATGATCGATCGAGCTATTGTGCCGCAAGAGCTCGCTCGTTCATTGCATTGAGAACAGCGATTTCTAATTTCTGATTTCTGATTTTGAAAACCGAAAACACACCAAAAGCAACTCAGCATAACAAAAAAAACTCTACCAATAACAATGAACATCACCAGACCATAGAACACAAAACATGCCGGTGCATGGGTAAATTATGTGCTTTGCTTTAGTGTTGAGCGCACAAACATACAAACACAACACCAACACACAAACACAACACACACACACACTTACAGAAAACCAAACATATAAACCGAGGAGCTTTATACATATTATATACAAACAGATATGGAAATGATGCTCATGAATTATCATGGGCCTAATTTTCTATACATAAAACTCAATTATTAGACGATGATCTATCTTACAGTATGTTACTGTCCACAAACTAGCCAAGCACACAATTTCTTTAAGGGAAACAAACACTACGAAACGTACAAGAAATCTTAAAAATTAACACTGCATGTGAATCATTTAAGGAATTGTGGAAGGAGGAGAAAGGTTGTCCTTAAGTTAGTTCTTCTACTGATCTAAAGACCTTTTGTCAACTTGCAGAATAATTTAGCCCATTACTTAGAATGTGAGTGCCCCACGTTGGGCGCCAAAAGTCTTTAGGAAAACTTAAGAAAATGTTGAAGATTTCTGAGCCTTGAAACTAAAGCTACATAAGCAGTATGCTATGTACAGAATACTACATCTACAAGGTCTATAGGGCATCTAATAAAAAAAATATGCGCTCACTATAATTCTAGTGGCAGTTTTTAGAGCCGTTGGGATTCATCTTGATAGGTAGAAGTAATGACATAGGGATTCCAAAGCTCAACACAAGACGTTTAAGTATAATGACAGACCAGAAAGCGACATCATAGTGCAGCTGCTGCAGTTAAGTTGGATCCGGCTCGAAGGGCCAATGAAATTTTGGGGGTGACTTCATTCAAATGAATTTCTAGTAGGTTGCTTAGTAGCAAAATTGTAACACAACTTTGTCGTTTCACTAGAATTTTGACAAAGTTCTTTTATTTCGATGACTTCTATACACTTTACTTTGGTAACGATTAATATCGATAACATCTTATCGTATTCTATTCGATAAGCGGTAGGGAGGAGTCCAAATGGACCAAATCTAAACAAGCACAGATTTGAGTATTTAATTGATTGAGTACGTTGATAGAAATACTTCTTCTTGAGATTTCTTGGGCTATCTTGATCAGGATTTCCAGGGAGGTTTTTCAGTCCCTTAATCTTCTATCTCCCATAGCTCCTTAAATGATTTCCAACATGCCCCACAACCAAAAAACAAAAAAAATGATCTATATACTAAAATTCTTTCAAATAAACTTTTCTTTCGCCATAAACAAAAGAAAACGTTCGATATGGAATCTATGGTTTAATTTTTAAGTTACAGTTATTCTGCTTCTAATTGTAAATCTTGTGCAATTGAAACAATCAGAATTTTTCTTTGAATATAAATATAAACTCACATGAGAAGAGAAAAACCGCATGGAAAGAAACTTTATAAATATGAATAAGAAATGTCAGATACCTTAGACTATAAGCCACACAAACACACACACACAAGTAACTGTAATTAAGATTCTATCCAAATGAGAAGGAAACAAGCAAACATACAACCAGCAACATATTTATCAATAGTCAAGAGAATAATGATCTTTGTGTTTAACTTTTCTCCTAACCATTTGATAAGATTTTTGCAACTGTTTTCTACGATTCGCTTTTGATTTTCGAAAATGTTAAGGGTTAGCTTTTGATAGAAAACTTGAGGTGAAAATTTCGATTTCGGTACTTCGTTCAGCAATCGTTTTTTGATACATATTAGTTTTTGTATGAACGACAGGTCAATCCTAAACACTTAAAACACTTGAAAAATATTTAAAAAAATAGCAAACAAGCTGCCAGCATGAAATATGAAAGAGGAAATACAATAATTAATTTTAAATATTTTATACATTTTCCAAATGATTTCCAGAAACGCTCATTTCAAATATCACTTTTTAAAACAAAACGATCAAATAGATTTAAATTGGAATAGCAAATAGGCGTCGCAGCTCTAAAAAAAAAAAAACCAAGAATCGTTTGGAAAACCAACTCTTTTGTCATAGCTACATACATACAAACATACATCAAATATATATAATTATATATTTCATTTTTTACACTGACAAAAAAAAAACCAAGTATATATAAATATAGCATAAAAATAACATAAAACCAAAAAAAAAAAACCAAAACATTATGATGAAACTTTTTCCTAAAAACTAGTTGCATTTAAATGAATTTTAAAAAATATACATAAAACCAACAAAAAAAAAAACAACTCCTTTCTCTACTAAAACAAAAAACCGAACAACTTTATAATAACATTTAATTAGACATCTAATAAATATAGTTAAAATGGCAAAAAGGAAAAGAATCGTAAACTAGTAAATATATATTTAAATTAAATTAATTTTAAACAAAACCAAGTGAAAACCAAAAATTTAAAAGAAAAGCGCTGATTTTTTATGTCGTTATTAGTACTTAAATTTAAATAATTGCATATAAAAAGGACATACAGAATTAAATGAACCTAAAGAAACCAAACAAATTAGAAGAAATTGAAAAAGTTTGATCATTTTGATCGAAATAGTAAATTATAGAAATGCAAATAAAACCGATTGTAAAATTTTAATTATTATTATTCAATAATAAAAAATACAAACAAAATGAATGAGATTTGACAGAAATACAAAAACAAGCAACTATTTGAATTTATAATGGAAGCTGAGGAACGTCCCCGCAGATGGCAACAGATGGAGGCCCGGAAAGGTAAAACAAGTGCAGCTCGAACACCCGCCATGGATCCATGCAATGTACATATTAGTATAGTTTATAATTCACATCATTTAAAGCATATTATATTCAAAGAAGAAGTTTAACATAAAAATTCTGATGCCCCGTGCACAGTTTGTCAACATAAACCAAAATAGCTTTAAAAATTAACGTCTGTTCTTTAAGCTCCTTCTTCCATAACTGAATAGATCAGATAACCAAGAGAAATAAAGAAAAAAAAATACAGAATATTTAGCTAGCTTTTACCGCGTTTTGAGGAGACTCAATGTATGTATACACTTGCGATATTCCATTTACCCCATACTTAAGTTTAAAGTTGACAAGATCAAGATACATTTTTGGCATGACTTTTTTGAATATCCTCAACATTTATCGAGATTTAATGAAACTTCCTTTGTTTGCATGCTTCGAAATCAACTGCTTTTCGCCATAGCCTTTTAGATACTACATCCGTATTTATATATATATTTTCTTCTAATTTCCCCATATGCCTATAAAAACCAATGCCCGTGATTCATGAGGTGAGCGCTTGTTATAGAATACAATTGCAATTACTAACTGAGATTTTTACTAAACAGAGAACTGCCTGCTTTCAACTGGAAGATGACCCCACGAGAACCTACTGCTGTCTTCGCTGAATCTACGTATTTTAAATGTAGTTTTATTGTACACAATCTTTCATACCAAACATTTGATTCAATACTGTTTATACATTTAAAAAATTTTGAATTTGTAAAAATAAAAAACATTTTGTAACGTTCTTTTTAAATTGCAAGTATTTTATATAAAAAAGTGGAGAAAATGGTGCGAGATTAATTCTGAATATCAGTATATCATAATATATGACAAGAACTACTAAAGAAGTCTCTTAGCTACTAACTATGCCTTGAATGAACCATTATAAGATTCGCTTCCTGCTTTTTAAACCTCTATGTTATCTTCAACACAGGCGTTAAATTAAACCTTCTTAGGTCAGGTGAGCTTAGGACTGATAAATGGCTCAAAAATTTTGGAAAAGGTATCTTTTCATCCCAGCTTACAGGTCTGAAGCATTAGATAGATCCCCAATATTGCATTGATTACGCAAGGCAACAAAATCTATCTCTGGAGCTTTGTAAATATAAATAAATAGTGATTTTATGCAATTTGGGTTTTCAATAAATATTTTTTGACAGCTTACGCATGATTTGTAGCATGCGGCAATACCAAAACTGCTCTGTAAGCTTTGCCATTTCACCACAAATAGACTAACAAAGGAAAAGCGATTGGAAATCATTGATTTTTATAATCAAAATTTGTGTTCTGAGCGTAATGAGTATCTCAATTGACGTCTATTTTATGTTTCTCAAAGACCTACCAATCATACTTGGGAGAAAATTGCTGCTGATATGCGCGATGGGTCAATTCAGCACCGTTCTCAACAATTGGGCTTATGGTATTCAACCACCTGCAAGATTTTAGGCGGGGAACTTGGGAAGAATCCATAAACAAATACTGCTGGAGAAGGACCTTCGATTATTCGCTGAATTCGCTGCCTTAGAAAAGTTGACTGAAGATTTAGTTTATTCAGCGACCAAGCTAATTTTTGGCCCAATGGATTCAGCAATAAACAGAATAGCCAAATTCAAGAGCATTCATCATCATCATCAAATTCAATGCATTATTTGAATGTATAAGCATTCCTGCGTGGCCACTTCGAAGCAGTATCGACAAGGATTAAGGTGGGTTTGACAGTCAACTCTAAAAGGCACAACTTTTTGACTGATGGATTATATTTAAGGCAGCAATACATAATATTATATACACTCAACACACACACTCAGTGTGGCTAATTATATGCTAGTTTGCTATCAAAAATAACTTTTTGAGGAGAAATATGTATTATTTTTGTAGTTGTCTAGCCTTATCATACTTCTGATAAATACTTCTAAATCTCCTCTCGCAGTAAAATTGTTAAGCTTTGGCGGTGTACAAATGTTAAATGTGCTTTACATTAATGTTACATGACATCTACATACCTAAATACTAGACATATTATCTACGAACCAAAACTTTTGGCACTTTCAACATGCTGGAAAGCTGTAAAGTTCTATAGCGACATCTATTGTAAATAGTAGCCAAGTCAAGCTCAGTTTGTGGTGAATTGCAAATAGGGACAATTTTGAACTTTTAGTGAATAAGGGAAATAAAAAGGGACATTTGCAATGTTGATCTCCCCTTTTATTCAGCAGGAAAAATTGGCAATCAAAAATAACAATTAGTAAATCGAAATTACCTGATCAATAAGCCATGGATTCTCAATATATATATATGGGATATATAATATATATGTGCGATTTTTATACCCACTAAGTATTTAAGTAATATCCTGTTGATGGATACCATAAATCTGTTGACACATTTAAAAGTGGCGCAAGTGTATGTTACAGACAGAAGGAAGCATCTCCGGACCAGCAAAGCAGCCGAGTTTGTTTACATAATGTTAATAAATAAACATTAATATTAATGTTCTGTTAAATAATATAGGGAATAGCTATTCAACTCTGTTTTCCCTGGGCTCGAGAAAATAATATGCGTGACTCTTGTTTCTGAACAGATTCGGTAAGCGATTGGTGGGTCCTTATGGTATAGCAATATTATACAGTACAGGGATTTCGTTGTATAAGCGTTGTATAAGACCTGAGCAGTGGGAATAAGTGAATTTCATGCCTGAATTCAGGCATGTTTTAGTCTTCCCATGAAACTCACAGATGAATTTATGCCCAAAATCAGCTGAGGTCCTGACGTAGTAGGACATGTCAGACTTTATTTCGGAGAATAGATGTAGAAATTATCAGTCGACTGAACAAACATAAAGGTTAGGTTAGTAAAAATTGGTCTTGCCTTGCGTTACGTAATAAATTGATGACTATATTTTAACTACTCCCAATTCTGGTCGCACTTTCTTATTGTCACAACTCATTGAAAGCACTTATCTGGCTTTTTCCCATCTATATCAAGCACTGGATCCTTATAAAACCAAATCAAACTATTTGTAGATTTAACGAAACCGATCGATTCCGATTTATAAACTGAAGAAAAGTAAAACGGTTTCAAGCCAACTTCCAAGTTAGTTTTTCTTGCAAATTAAAGACTCAATAAAATTCTCTTTAAGAAACAAACAGAGAGGTAAACTTATACTACGTTTATATACACAAAATATGCCATGCTTAATGCCCTTTAAAGTATGCTACGTTATATGAAAATAATAACTTTAGTTAAGTATTTATTTTATGTTTTTCTTAACTCAAAACTTTTTTTGTATAGCCATTTCTTATTAAACAGTTTGGGTGAATATGCCGAGACGATTATCCATAATTGACTAGCAATGGCTATTTTAGGTATATAATTACTTAAGGAAATAAAGTAAAGCATAGTTTGAAGGGCACTAATCACGCATTCATTTGGTGTATATAAACGTAGTAGTAAACTTCTGGGAGATTGATAGAGATATTTAAATAAATAGACTTATTTATAATAAAGCTAGGGTACAGATAAGGAAAACATATCCCTGGAAACTGCCTTATAGAAAGAAACGCCGT
This sequence comes from Lordiphosa andalusiaca, assembly GCA_035044965.1. NCBI lineage: Eukaryota > Metazoa > Arthropoda > Insecta > Diptera > Drosophilidae > Lordiphosa > Lordiphosa andalusiaca. Next base: position 2,696,959 of record JAWNNM010003326.1, on the reverse strand, counting down.
CTGTCGATCGTCATTTCATAATCGACTAGACAGACCCTTAAAATTCGTGATTATTTATTAATGGTTGATCGAAAAATCCCCTTCGTTAGTAAAACGAAAGGTCTTTGTGAAGTTCATTGGAACTTAACCTAAGCATTGGAAATATTCTAAGTCACACTGTCCCTAAAAATATCTTCATTTTGCTTTTAAATGATTTCTGGTCTCACTTAAAGTAATACTAATAAAAGTAAAAAAAAAATGCCTCCATCAGCCAGTACTCTATTGATGTTTGCTTTTGGGCTAGCTTATTACACCCCCTTTCAAATTTGATGCCGTGCATAACAACCAACCAGTTAACAATTGCACCATTTTAAATGTTTAATTGCTTAATTTTGAATGTCTGTAATATTTGAAATAAATTCATTATTAATTGGCAGTTTTTGGTCACGCTGATCTTTCGATGCGTTTGCATATAAAATAATAAATTAGGCAAACATTCCGATCAATTAATTTGTGAATTTCAATTTAATTTGTACTGTCAGCTTTAGTAATTATTTCAATATGTCATCCAAGGGACAGCCACTTCTCATAAAAAACCAAAAAAAAAAAAAATGAAAAAAAGGGAAAAAATGCTCGAGCCCTTTCAAAAAATGTTGCAGTTTTTTCTCACTTTGATTTCAAACGCGCACACACACACACACACACACAGCCAGCTCTCCACTTTGGAGGAGGCAAATCAACTGTAAATCGCTGACCATTGAAAGTGTTTGCTGTTTGTTGTTGTTGTTGCTGTTGTTGTTTGAGGGATGTAGCATAAAATTGCATAGCAAATAACTCAAACCCATGGAGTATCCAAAGAGGTTTGACCCTTGACCACAGCGTTGGTAATGATACGAGTAAATCCCCCCGCTAAGCCCCCAGTTGCCAACCCGCCGCTCTATCTATCTATGTGTGTCTGTATGTATGTATGTATGTACGTAGTGAAGTGCACTCGTTTTTTTTTGTATACCATTGCATACTTTTGTGCGTGAAAAAAAATTAAATTGCAACAAAAGCGGTTTATGTGTGTATATAATTCGCTATATGTATGTGTGTGTGTGTGTGTGTTATATATGGGGGGGCCCTCATTTGTTGTAGTTGTTGTCTATGTACAGTCACTCACCCGCAACAACAACAACAACGGCGCTTTTGTTGTACATTAAAACTGCCGCCTGTCCGCAAGTGTGTGTGTGTGTGTGTGTGTCGTGTAAAGTATATAATTAACGGAATTTTACATATGTGCAAATCTCCACGGCGTATATAACACCACCCACCTCCTCCCAACCAACCTGCCCGCTCATTACAGCCCGAGAATACATAAAGTAAATGTCAAAAGCGATACACACACTCACACACACACACACACACACACACAGTCACGCGAGCAAAACATACGCACATCGCGAACTCTTGTTGTTGTTGTTGTGGCTGATTGAGTTTGAGTCGATGATGAGTGCAACTGGCGAAACCCTCCACCCACTTCTTGGCTTCCAATACCCACTTCATTGCCAGGGACTACCTCAATATTAGCGCCCCCACAAAACACACGCACACTCGCACACACACACAGACAGGGACATAACCCAACAGTTAGAGAGAGAGAGGGGATGGTTTCAAGAAAGTCTTGTTAATTATTTAAAAAAAAAAAAAAACAACATTTGCATTTCTTAGTTTTTAATTATGAGAACCAAACATTTAATCCCCCAACTCATCCCCTTCCAAAACTAAACCCTGGGCTACGCTCTTGCCCCAACCAAAATCCATCCATCTATGGGGCTTGTGTTGCATCCGCTGTTGGCCGCTTCTTTTGTGTCTTGGTGTGTGCACATCTTGGGCACATTCTCCCCCACCCCCTCTCCCTAATCCTATGTGTCCTGCTGCTCTATCCTGGCTACTGGATTGCACAATAAGCACAAATTACGAGTGCAGTGGAGGGGCTGCTTGAAGTGAGCCTGGTGTTTTGTCCAGGCGGGGCGAGGGTGGGGTCAACATTGTTCACCCCCCGTTGTCGTTGTCGTGGTCGTTTTCTTGGGTGGCGTTTCTTATGGCAAAATTTATGTTCAGTTTTAATTTATGCATTTGCCGTCACATTGCAGACGTGGACATGGGACATTGAGTGTGTGTCTGTGTGTTGAATTTAACGAGGTTGAAGAAAAGTTCCTGCGAAGAGATTGCATATGCATGCGAGAACAAAGAAGAGAAGAGAAGAGACTCGGGAATGCACTTGCCTTACAAAAAAAAAATAGGTTAATCGAAGATAACCGGATTCGAATTCGGCGTAAAGACCCTTATGGACTTGGGAAGTAACAAGAAGATTCATATTCAGAAATTGGGTAGAGTACCGTTACCGGCACACTTAACACTTTGCATGTCTGTTGGTTAAAAGTAATGTTACACTTAACATTATGTTATGTACAGTCTATGTTAATAGGCGATCAACTTAAGTTCAAATAAAAACGAGAAGATGAAACTAAGTTCAAAAAAACTCATTTTACAGTGTAAGCCAAGTCCATGGATATGGAGACAAAAAAAGTGTATCCAGAAATCCTTTTTAATATTAAAAATGAAAAAAATAAGAACCCTTTATACTCGAGACTTATGTAGCTGTCATTGCTAATTGACAATTTGTCCGATTTCACATCTTTTACATGGCATTGTTATCTGTTACATTAACTAACAAATAACAGAGCAAACTCTATGTTTATCTAGCACGTAGCTGCTATAAAGGAGATGTGAAATCGGGCCATAGAATCGCTTACTTATTTCCCATTTTATCTACTGTCACTCCTTTCCGACGGGAGTTAAAAATGTGATTTTGCAATCGAAAATGGATACATCCAGGAAGAATGGGATTTTTAACTATGCTCATCATAAAAACGTTCGAAACCCTTGTCAGAAAGCTCTCCTCCTCCACCTCCTCTGCTAGGTGTAAGACAATAACAGTTTGACTGTTTTTTTATAAATTATAAACAAACAAATCAAAAACTCTTTGATTGCATGCCTGAATTCAGGCATGTTTCAGTACTTCCCATGAAACTCGCCTATGAATTCAGCCCTGAAATCATGTCTCATATTAGCAGAGATCATGGCTGAATCTCATATAAAGGATGCTATGAATTCAGTACCAGCCCTTCCATTTCAGGGCTGTTTCAGCTATGATTTAGGTCTGACCCGTACTGAAGGAATTCTAATCTAATCTTATTCAATTTTCTTATACGAGTCGGAACCACAGATGATTTGATAAACTCTTTTCAGTATGTTAAAGTAATGTTGGTGGTTCTTAAGGATTTCCGTGTGTTGAACACGAATCTGCTTTCTTCACTTCAAGTAATTTAAAATAAAAGTGGCCTTCAATGCCTTTTTTAATCGTTTTTATACATGTTTCATGGAAAAACTATAGAATTGATGTAATTTAATGATAATTTTTAATAAATGAATATGTTCAAAATGCTATTTCTCAGGGATGCATACAGGTTGTGAACTGAACCGGTTTTGAACCAAACCAAACCACTTATTCCAGCTGGTGTACCGACCCGGCTTCCTTTCTAAAATGCCCAATCGAACCGAAAACCACAAAGAAAAATGGTTCGGTTCGGTGCAGTTCTCTGACGCGTTTAAAGACGTGAATCGCTTTTCTCTAACCAATGATACTTAAAAACTTGGGAATTTGAAACGTTTTCCTTATATAATTTTAATTCATCTCCTTTAAACTTGTAATCCTGTAGGTCTTCTGCAATTGCCGCCGATCTCTTAATATACTTGTCATGAATCTGTATTCTAATCTTGAAAGTTGATTATTGACTTGTCGTCTCCTAGTGGAAATTGTTTTACGTATTCTGTATAACTTCTTTACTTTAATACAATCTTAGCCAGGAGAGTTTTTTTGTCATATAATATGATAAATAGGGTGTGTAAGATGCATGATACGTATTCGTTTCTAGCTGATATTCTCTGATTTCTGAGGGCATTTCTCTCTCGTCTGAGGACTAATTCTTCAAATTCCGAAACCGCGGTTCAGTGGTGGTGGTGGTTCGAACCGAAACCGCGGTTCAGTGGTTCGGTGGTTTCCACGCTTTAGTAGGGTGCAAAGAACGACTTTCTTACGAGTGCTATGTAATTTCACGAGCAGAAATCCTCTAAGAATAAGATGTTTTTCTAAAGAGAAAAGCAAAGAAAATGGCCAACGAATTTAGTTACTTAATATACAACAATCCCGCACTCATGCAAATGCACTCGTATATACACACACACAGACGCACACACACACACACACAGACGCACTCATACAAACCACTGCAAGTGCATAAGTACTTCAATCTGCCGAAGCCTTTTTGGTACATAGAAAACTGTACTCTGTACTTGGCTTCCTAATTATATACAAACTGCTTGTGGGAAGTAGCTTGGTGAAAAACCAAAAAACCCTCCATCCCCCGACCCACTCCCTTCAACTTCAACCCCTTTATTACTCTTCAAAGTGCACGCCTAAGCATATGCAATATATTTTCTCAAAACTGCAAAGACAATAGAGGTGACCTGCTGCAAGTAGGCTTAAGATTTTCTTCGAGAGGCCAGAGCAAACATAATGAAACATTTTTGGACAAGACGCAGCAGGCACAGCAACACACACAGACACACTCTCACACATACACACACACACATTTAGGAAAGTGCAGTTGCATTGTGTGTTAGTTTACTTTACTCATTTGCAATGTTTTTGGTAAAATGTAAAATTGAATTATTTAAAATTTAATAGAAAATCTTTGACTTGCACAACGATACATACACATCCTTATGCAATGTGTGTGCATGCCAATCTATATGTGTCTGTGTGTTCGTATTTATAGAAAGACAACGAAGTATACTAAGAAAATTCTGAGACACAAGGTAGCTCGAATCCTTTATGGTGTTTGTTTCAAAACTTAAACTTTTCTCAAATGTTTTGCCTGCACCAATTTCACATAAATCAGAACAATAAACTTATTGCCAGACAAAGTTTAAAAATGAAAGAGACACTATATAATTTATAGAACAAGAATACCATTTTGGAAAAGGATTTATACCGCTGGGATCTAAGTAATGGTTCGGTTCATTGGTTCACGTTGTTTTGACATTGCCAATTCGTATCATTTAATCGTCCTTAGAGCAGTGGTTCTTGGTATACATTATTCATATATAAGTGTTATAATAGCGTAGCCAATATCTCTCAATATTTACAAAATGTAGCCTTCTATGATGAAATACAAATGGTTCTATTTGATGGTCCTGGAACTAGCGCAATAATATATAAGTTTCTGTAACTTGTAGCGTTAGGATGATACATAAATAAATAAAACACGAGTTTCTCTTTGGAGAAGTTTGACAAACGACTTTTTAGAGATATTAGACAAGTTTAAGGGCAGCTCCAGCATCAGTTGGAATCTTAATTCAACTGTAAGCCGTTTTAATCGTAGCTTAGAAAATCGGTGAAATATGACAAAATATCAAAAATTTCTGTATAAAACGGTTTTAAACAAACCAGCTTGAATAATATTGCAACCAGCTTCATTTTGCAGCCGCATCACTAGACTTACTTTTTCAGTATGTGTCGTTTCGCTGAAGTGTAAACACTATTGGTTTTGTGTGCTCACAATATATTTAAGCTTCTCGAACTGCATTATAATACGATTTTTGCAATGGATTGACTTCTAATGATATTTATGATAAAACGAAAACCCTCCTAATATGCCAAAATCGATGCCAGAGCCCTATTTTCACGGGTCATTTTTAAAAGTATTTGGTGGGACCAATTGAGCGTGACGTACTAGGAGAGAGTACAAGCAAAGGCACTTCAGGGGAATTTTTTAAACATGACAACTCTCGGGCACATTTTACATGGCCGGTCAAAATATATCTTGTAGCGAGTTGCACAGGTGTAAAATGTTTGCCCTAAAGAAAGTGGCCGACACAACACACTAGTTGCTTTTCATCCGCAACCTGATGTCTATGCGGATGAAATCATTCTACAATCATAAATATCCAAACAAAATTGCATGGTTTGAAACGTTTAAGTGGGTAAAGTATTGCAGTAACAAAGCTCCTTCCAACTACTATTTGGATTGTATTAGGGGATACTTCGATTGTTCAATATGGTAGCTGAAAGTTGCCAAAAAGATGGGGAAAAAGTAGAGGCTAGCGATAGATAACACTTTAAAAATGAATATGATTTGTGTTGTGTGTTTCTTTGTGGTTTTCGGTTCGGCATAGCATTTTCGAAAGAAACTGGTTCGGCTTGCTGATTGGTTTTCAGCAGAAACTAGCGGTTTGATATCGGCTTGGTTGGGCCGGCTTGCGTCTCTGATTTGAGAGCTTAGCCAGCTCCAAGAACAAAATTGGCATAACAAATCTTATAAGTGTGGCAGTTTTTACGGTTATCATACTAAGAGCCGATTTCTCAGCTTCAAAATAGCTGTATTGTTTCAGATAAACTTAGATTTTGCTCTTTTCTTTTGGATTTATCTGCCTTTATGTTGAATATTAGATATAGACCCGAAGTAAACCAGCAATTAAATTGGGCTGGAGGTTTCCAAACAGTTTAAGTAACGCAGGCATAGAACGATTGCTGTAAGAGGTTACAGAGTGATGATTGACCGTAGTTCCTCTGGTTGGTTTTACTTCATTTTCTTAAAGATTTTTAATTTTTTTGTAGGTATATTTGATTGCTGTTTATTAAATTTGCAGAGTGTATGCCCAGTCGCATTGAACGATTTATTTTGCTTATAGAATGCATATTAATATATATTTTATGCCTCACTTTACTATCGCACACACACACACACACACCCGCACGCACAGCCTTACCAACATCTTGAGCTTGAAAAGCAAAGACCAAAGAAGGACTCTGTCCATCGTATCCTTATGCGTGCATAGGCCATGTTATCATTTCGGTAATTGCATTTTTGTGTTTGTCGTTGTTGTTGTTATTGCTGCTGCTGCTGTTGCTGCTGCTGCTACTGAAGCTGATGCACCATGCAGTAGTTTTTGCCTCCTCCTGTATTCTCTGAGGGGTTATTTTGGTAAATTTTCTCAAGAAAACCCATACCCATGCGGTTATAATAAATACTCGAGTCCTTTGCCCATTAAAATGCATACAATGTATTGCATACTTTTGCCGAGTTCGGTATCTAATTTCGGACAGACACACACACACACGCACACGCACACACACACCGAAGGCGAATGGCATTAATAAATATGCCTTGTATGTAGCATACTTTTAGGCCGGCCAGGACTGGCCGCCAGCTTTGTAATTTATATTATGAGGATGTTTTTCTTTTTCTCCGAATGCATTTTCGTTAGCATTTATGCAGCTGCAAAAGCATCAAATGAATTTATCCACAAATAGCCATAATTGGACTTTTGCTTTGCGTCTTAGAGCCAGGTGAAAAAGAAGATGCTAATAGATAGATAGAGAGATCTCTGTGTGTGCATGTGTGTGTGTGTGTGTTTGAACTTTGCTCTTTGGTGTGGATGATTTGGCAAATGTGTTCTTGTTGGATAATCGGCAAAAAGGCTTTGAAATGAAACCATCAAATTCGAATGCAGTTAAATATAATAATTAAAGGCGAGGAAGAAGCCAAAACAAATATATCGTCAAAAAATTAATAACTCAATTGTAGATATATGAAATAAAAAATTATTGATTATTATTTAATGCTAAAAGCATTTTGAATAATGAAAATATATATAAGAAACCCGAAAACCAATCATGCATTAAATTTATCAATGAAAGATAACAAATCCTTTCGATATTATAATCGTATGTCTCAGAGCACTGACAACCTAGGCAGAAAAGAGTAAGGCCTGTAATTTTTAAAAGTAGAACTTATTTTCTTTGAACGAAACACTAAAAAGCTACACCAAACCAGTTAATAATGGATCTCCTAAGAATTTATTCGGTTCAGGTTGACTGGACCGGACCAGGTACCTTATAATGGTATGACCACCCCACCCAAACACAAACAGTTGCTTCTACTTTTAGGAAAAACGTTTGGCTTAAAATGTTAAGATCATTAAAACGAAAGATCCAAACAAACACTATATAGTAGGTCTCTGCAAAGCCCTTGCCCTTAATCTCCTGTTCTAGTCAGCCTGATGGAGAACCCAGCAAAAGGACTTTAGTCATAGCATATCGGACGATATAATTTAGAGAGTATGCGAAAATTGGACCCAGCATGCATCTTTTGAGGCGCAGCCGCGGACAAGATATACATGGAATCATCTTTAAACATTCAATTTCGATTGTTCTATTGACTCAAGTAAAGATTTTCGATATTTTTCTGAATATTACGAATTTTTTTTTCATCAATAGCTGCAATAGCTTCGTAATAGCTGCTAAAAAATTACCCTTTATAAGCAACGAAGACGGCATTATTCATTTTACTTTCATATATAAGAGCCGGTTCGGTTCAGTGGCTCACACAGTTTCTCAACCGCGATTTCTGCGACTTTCTGGATCGTTTTGTATGGGAGCTATATGATATAGTCATCCGATTTGGCCAAAAATTTGTATAATTATGTGAAAGCATGTGAAACAAACAAATACAAAATTTGCAGGATGCTATCATTAAAACCAAAAAAGTTTTTCTAACTAAGACTGTTTTTCAGACCTATCTTTTGTATGGCAGCCATACCATAAAGTTATCCGATTTGAATAAAACTTAGTAGAGTTATAAAAAAACATAGAAAACCTACCATTACAAAGTTTGGAAACGTTTCCATTGAAAAGAAAAAAGTTTTTCATACTAAAACTAGTTTTCCGACCGATTATTCCTATGGGAGCTATGAGATATAGTCATCCGATCCGGTCTGTTCCGACATATTGGTAGTGTGCAGCAAAAAGAAGACTCTGTGCAAAATTTCAGCTCGATAGCTTTAAAACTGAGAGACTAGTTCGCGTAGAAACAGACGGACGGACAAAGCTCAATCGACTCAGCTCGTCACCCTGATCAAGAATAGATATGGTTTATGGGGTTGGAAATGAATATTTCTATGCGTTGCAAACTTCTGGGCAAAATTATAATACCCTTTGCAAGGGTATAATAAAGAAAAAGAGCGGAGGAGTGAAAGTTCTGTTATATCGCCACAAGCTGGAAATTTACCGAGGGTCTTTCTGAGGCATACAAAGAATTAGGGCTCATGTAAATAATGCCATGCCAAAATATGCAGACTGATCTTATTTTTTTAAAAAAAAAGGACCACGACTACAACTAATTGCCTTCCCTTTGGCTTGATAAAACAGGAGCCCCAATGATGTTGATTGGCACTGTATTCGCATGCTTGTATAAATACTTTCTTGTCGATTTTGAAACAGTTAACAGTGGCTAAAATGAAGCAAGCCCCATCGCAGTATTATATTCTTGATCAGCATAAAGAGCTGACCTGATATATTCATGTCCGTCTGACCCGTGCTACTGTTTCTCTGCCATCTCCTCCGTCAGTTTTAATGGCATCTTCACAATATTCATATTTTGTCAGCTGGTCCGGCCGCTGATTCAATGCAAATATAATTGCCCTGCAGATAGTTTGTGGTGTTTGTTTTGACATTAAATGAAGACGCCCCACACATAACGCAGGCACATTGACGCAAGCAAAATCTTCAAATGCAACTTAAGACCAGCAGCTCACGTTTTTCATAGAATTTGGAGCACTGTGAAACCAATCTGCAGCTATGACTCGCCGCTTGTAACAGAGCTGTGGAAATTAAGCAAAGAGCCCAATTAAGGATTCTCAGCATAGTCTCTCGAGCGACTTGCTCGGCATTCGCACTAATTGTGTGAAAAAAGATCTCAATGCAGCATCAAATAAATAAAATTATACATAGAACGACGGTATGTAATCAAACTAGAAGCTCTCCCCAATCAACTGGAAAGATTTTGGACTTTGCAAACATCCCTAAACTCATCCAAATGATTTTCCTGTGCAGCAACTTCTCCGAAGTCTCTTCATCATAATTATAAATCACACCACACACTCAGATCTTCAAAAACTTTTCCAAACAAGACTTTTCAGTGTTCACACATAATTTTTTTTTTTTGTTTCAATAGATCATGATTTAAATCAATTTTCAACCTATTAATATACACAAAAAAGAAACCAGAATTTATTTGGAAAATTATCTTTTCAGTTATTGTTCGTAATTCTTTCCATGTTGATGAAAATTACAAACAAACAAACAAAACCCATGAACCGACAGCAACAACTACAACAGTTTCGTGGGGTGGAAAGCCGATTCCTCACTGGCAGGCAGATAATGAGGCTACGGGGCGCTGGGTGGGCTGGATGGAAGAGGGGGGAAAGCTGGCGGAAAGCGCAATTTTACGCACAAAAAACAAGTTGCCAAAGGGCGGCCGAGTTGAGTGAGTGGGGAAGCTTAACAACGCAACATAAATTAACGCATATTTCAGTTGCAATTTAAACTGCAAAATGAAAAAAGCAACAACAACAACAACAAAAAAATGGAAATTCGCACACAAAAGCAAACGGAACTGCAGCGGACATCATCGACGCTGGCGATGCCAACGTTTCAATTATTTGTTGTTGTTGTTATCATTAACATTGTTGTTGTTGTCACACACACACGCAAAAAAAAAAGTGCTGTACGCACAAAAAATGAGTAAAAAGCAGACAACGCCCCGAATTGCAGGCGCGGCCGCTGCTGTGGGCATCCCCATGTAAAAAAAAAACAACGGGCTGGCAGCCTAAAAGTATGCGATGCACTGCAATGCCGCCTCCGCCTCATCATCCGCCTCCTGCTGCCGTCCTTGTGTACATTATTTACCTCTTTTTCGTTTTTTACCCAGCCGGTTGGAGTTTTTTACAAGTTTTATTGCATGCGTGCGCGAATGAAAAATAAAATATATAAAAATATATAACGGTACCGCTCCAACCGTTCAACGTCGCCGTCGACGCTGACGGCAGCGCACACACATTGTTGGTGTTCCAGTGGCCACCATTGGCCTCGTCGTCGTCGCCGTCGTCGTCGTCGATGCCGATGCCGCCGCCGCTCAAAAAATGAACAAAAAGCAAAAGAGATGACCAAATGCGAAAACGCGTGCAAGCAAACGAGCCGAAGCGATAGCACACAACACACGCACACACACACACACACACACACAAGCACACACGCAGAACAGCGCCTGGTGCGTCCCCAGGATCCGGGGTACATAGGTGCACTGATTGTCCATCACCGGGTAGAGGGAATGGTGCCGGCGCAAGCGGTGGGACAGGGCAATGGGGGTGTCCAATGGTGCGTATGTGTGACGTCGCCAACAACAACAATAGCAACAAAAAATAAATTAAAAATGGTTTGAGCTGCAGTTGCAGTTTTTTTTTCCACCTTTTTTTTTATTATTTTATTTTGTTAAGCTCTCTGCAAATATATTGCAAATATTTTTATTCGCCCCTTTTTTTTTTGTGGCTCAATATTTATTATACACATTTTTTGTATTTGTTTTTGGTCGCCTAAAAGCGAACAACATTTTTTAATTGGGTTAGTAATTGAAATTTATCGAAAGGCTTCCCACGCATCGGGCGAAAACTTTGCTTTGGAGGGCAGGACAGAATCCGAAACGGGAATACAATACACAAAGCGCCAAATGAATTGAACAAAATAAAAGAATTGGCATTTGATAAGGTTTTTTTTTTTGATGAAAAAAAAAAGAGAGACAGAGTCGTCCCTGGAGTACATACACGAAACCTGGTCTCGGAAAATATAAGAGACATGAGCCTCCCCCGTAACAGTTGATCCCTTTATGGCCAAGACCCTTTCTTAATCTCTGCCGAGGACTACCAAATTGTGCAATCAATTTCTCTGCCTTACCACTCCTCTTTGGTCTTTCTGAAAATTGAATATATTATTCAAAATTATTGAACGATTATTGTTTGATTCGATGGCCAGTGTGCCGTGGCTTTGCAATGGCCTGATGCCTGATAACTTCTCGTTAATTATTTTTGTATCGGATTAGTTTCTGGAGTCTGGCACATCCATACTTAGGGTTGATTGAAGAAATTCCAAAAAAATAATTGCTTTTTACCAAAAAAAAAAACGAAGGATCTTTGCATGATTTCGTATGCAACATGGCTCAGCTATGTTGCTTTAGCCGAAACACTAAATTGAACCTTTAAAATGATATACTGATACTCATCTGATACTTATCTCTATAAAAGATAGCATTACGAACATTTTCCGTAATATAGAACACAAAATAGGGAATTTTTCTACCTTGTGTGTATAGTTTGTTGATCTAATGCAATATGTAACCTACTTCTTTAGACATCTGCCCTGGACCTTCTTGGCCCTTCCAATATCAGACCAGAGATTACTCGGCTTCTTACTGTGATTGAAATAGATTTGGCTGCAAAGCTAATGCCTTTGAAATATGGTCTGGTACTAGTTTCCGATCTAAAATCATGTTGTTAGAAACATCAATCGCGTTCGTTTTGTATGAAGTTTAGTACTTACATAATCTGGAAGAATTTTGACTAATGTAGGACATTGACATCAATAATCAAATTACAATGAAAAGTACAGTCTCACTTAACCAATTCAGAGTCGGACCAGAAGTAAGCTATGAAGTAGACCTAGAGTATTCCTATTCTTAGGGAACGACTATGAGGATGTAAAGGCTGTGTTAGTACACAAGTAGAATTAGACCTAAGACCCTACGATTAGTCTGCTTAGACCTTAACCACAATCAGTTTCAGACCCGCCAAGTCCAAAACTGATACCATATTCACTTGCCATTCAAGCCATCCGCCACCATCTATTTGTGGACTATAAAGCCGCACCGATAAGGCGCTGTGACCCATCTTTGTATATCAGCAAAGAAGGTTTAACGGTGCTGATGATTCAATTTGCCAATTCTCATATTGTTCTATTTATTTGTATTAATGTCAGATTTATTTAACTTTTGCCACGTCTTCGCTTGTTTTAGACTTTCACACCACCTTTATTTCTTCCAAATTGTTTCATCACCTAGTGTTTTGAAAATGTATAAGCCAAAGACTTCTATTATTCACCCTTTTTTTTAAACCCCACCAAAATGGGACCATCCACTTAGCCTGAGGACACACATGGAGCTGTGACTGCTGCTTTAGTTGCTCATTAGTGGCCTCTCATCGTTTATGCATTGAAATTGGCAGTCACTTGTGAAAAAATCAATGCATGTCTGAGTAATCGTTGTGACTAATGGAATATCTAAGCCAATATAGTGGGGACGACCAACCCATCACTGGACTCGTTGCTCAGACTCGCCTCTAAACTCCTTCCGAGGACAATTACCGTAGTAAGTTATTAGGCAAACAATGGACCAAGAAGGCTTTTGGCCATTTGGTTAACAATTAGCAGGGCTGGCCAAATAACATGAATAAATCGGGTACTGAACGGGTTAAGTAGTTGACTGGTTTCCACTAAGAGTCACAGGACATTAGCAGAGAAAACAAGTTTTGCTTAGGGAAACTTTCCCACGCTCGCATGCAGCAGCATCCTTGGCAGCCGTGGCAGGACATGAAACTTTTATAAATTTATTTTTGCTGAACTTTCACATCAAAATTTCAACAGATTCGAACCCAGAACACAGGAGATGTACCCCGATCGTAGGCCGGTTTTCTAAACTGGACAACAGCAGCCGCATCAACGCTGACGTTGAACTTTGACACGCATCCCGGCCAAGATGCTGCTGCTGCTGCTGCTGCAGCAACCCTTTGCCCAAGGATGGGCAACCAGTTTGATGGTCAAGCTGAAGCTTGAGACTCCGCTGGTCACTTTTGTTTTTTTGGGGGGGTTCATTTTGGGGTGGGTTTGCCCAAGATGAGATGAACTGATGCTGATGCTTTGATTTGGCCCGCATGAATGTCTTGAGTTTTTTCCTTTATTTCGGCAAAAGATAATGTCCAGTTTTCGTTTCTTTTTTGTTGCTGCTGTCTGGGGTATGCCTATGATGATGATGCAGATGATGCTGTGCCAAAGGACACCAATAAAAAGTCCACACCAGTGAGAAACCAGTTCCATTCGGAATGGCCTGTTTCTGGGCTATCTTTTTTGGCGCACTTTAACAATGAATTTATGTGTGTTTGTTTGGTATAAGATTAATGGAATGAAGCTGGAATGCTGAGATGCCGGCCGGGTAATGTGTTTTTTGAGTTCGGAAGTGCACAAAAATGTAAAGGCTTTTCAGTGGGAAAAAACTTATTCTAAACAACTAGCAGATACCCGTCGGGCAAAATGAAAAGGAAGGTGAAGTTAGCTTCAGCAAGGCCAATGTTTGTAGACCCCGAAATAATATGGTTTTCCCGAATGAAGGAAAACACTTCTCGAAAGTAAAAGCCCTAATGTTGATGGACCGTTCGATCTACATATCCACTTCATCCGTTCACAATGCAAACATACAGAACAGAATTTGAGATCTCCGTTTTGTCCCCACATGGCAAGGAATTACATAGGAATCTATAAGAACAAACAGAATATACAAAATTCCTCTTTTATTCACTAATTTCATTAGATTCATTTGTACCTAAGACGCTAGCCAAAATAGGTTGTTTGGCAACCTAAGCCCACCCTCTTAAAGACCAACTCTCTAAAGCGGTTGACCGATGCGGGACATTAGCAATAGGTTACAAAAGTTAACAAAACACAAAAAAAATCAGAGAAAATACGTTACAAATATACCAAACCGGACATATACAGTTGGACATCAGCTTTGGCTTTTGGCGGCCACTGAACATATTACATAAAATTTATTCAAAATAAGCCAGTTTTTCAAGAAAAAAAAAAAGGGTCCAGCAATTAAGATGAACTCAAGGGGCACAGAAGCTGAGATGCAGACAGAAGTCACAGCAAAACACACGACAAGTCGCAGGGATGGTGTAGAGCCAATGGGAAGACAAGATAAAGGACAAAAGAAAGGATCAACATAAATGCACAGCTAGCCAAACCACCCCTAAGAGGTGGCCCAATCGAGAAGTCCCATTAAGGGAATAAGCTGAAGGCCCGTACAAAATATTTAAAGCCTACTTTAGGGGGTACAGAAATTACACTAACAATTCCACTGGAGTTAGTTAACCCTACTACCATATCAGTTTCTCATTTGCCACTAAGGCTAAGGCAAAATGTGAGAAAAAGAACACAAGCAACAGGCCTTACGGCCTTTACTAAAACCAGCTAAAGCAGCCCAAAAGTATGCCACACAAAATGCAAAATATGTTTAGAATTGGGCTGGGTTAGGGGTGGGTTTTTCTGTTTATTTATTGAGGTAGGCACTACCATTTGGCTGGGTGTGTGTGTGTGTTTGTCTCTATTCCTTACCCCTTTTCCTGGCTGCTTGCCTTTTCAAAAGTTCAACCGGTCAACCGGTTTGTATCTGGCCTAGCCTGTCTTCGACTGGACCTTAGCATCATCCTCTTCTATGCCATCTACTCGATGGGACTCTGTAGGCTTTTGGTCAGATCAGTTGAGTTTGAACTTTCATTCGGTCGCGTTCGGTTGTTTTTGTTGTTGTTAAGAAGTCGGGAAATTCTCGCATTTGTTTTTTCGTTTTCGTGTGGGATTTCTGTTAATAATTTGTTATTAAAATTAAATGTTTTTTGGTTAACCATATTTGATGGAACGTTTATGTTGAAACTATTTTACTATTTTCGGCGAATCACTTAATACGGAAATTGTGCTAAAAAAAAGTAGGTAATAAAATAAAGTGAAAAAGTAATTAAACATTTGTAGTAAATGTGAAATAATTGATTATTAACATGTGGTTTTTTGATGGCTGAAATTTCGCTTAAAGCTAATAATCAAAGAGTTAACGAGAAATGGAGTTTTGAAATCCAATTAGAAGCTAGAAATATTAAAGTGCAATTATCATAAAACGGCATCTAACCTGTTTAAGCCCAAACAAGGTCAATCAACTTGGCTATTCAGATTATTTTGGGTTTTTTCAATTGGCAGATACATTTTAAGAGTTTTTATACCCTTGCAGAGGGTATATTGAAATTGTCACGCATAGAAGGAAGCATTTCCGACCACATTAAGTATATAAATTCTTGATCAGCATGACGAGTTGAGTCGATATAGCCATGGCCGTCAGTTTTAAAGCTATCCCGACCAAACTTTGCACGCAGTCTTCTGGTACAAATACGCTGCTCATATATTGGAACCGGCCGTATCGGATGACTATAGCATATAGCTGCCATAGGAACGATCGGTCGAAAAACTAGTTTTAGTGACACAAACTTTTTTATTTTGAATGCAAACGTCTTCAAACTCTGTATTTACTAGTTTTTAATGCTTCTCCATGCTTCTGCCAAGTTTAGTTGAAATCGGACATCTATATGGTATGGTATTTCACACAATTCTTCAAAGTTTTGTCAAATTCGGATGACTTTAGGTTATTGCTGCCATAGGAATGATCGGTCGAAAAACTAGTTCTAGTGAGAAAACCTTTTTTGTTTTCAAAGAAAACGCCTCCAAACTGTGTATTTCTTAGTTTGCTATGCTTTTCCATGATTACACTAAGTTTAGTCAAAATCGGACATCTATATAGTATAGCTGTCATACAAAAGAAGATTCAGAAAAGTAGTCTTATTGAGAAAAAATTACATGCTTTCAGTAGATATGTCGTTCAAATTCGTTAGAATTCGTGCTGCAGCCGAAGTTAACTTTCCTCTATTTTTAAAACTTGGGAAAAATGTAAAATTTCTCATGCAAGTTCATATTTTTCATATTTGAATCAAAATAATGGTATCTTAGGATTGAAAACCAAACTTTGGGTTTGGTTTTTCGTAATTGTTGTTCAACTAAGTTGATGTAGAAACCAATTTGGTTTCGAGAGGTTGATAAAAGTGGCTACGGGACCCAAATATGTGAATAAACCTCGCTGGGGCAAAACGGATTCACATGAATTTAGTACCCGGAAACTCATTAGGATCTTTTGCTATCTTTTCTGGTTAAAAATATGCCTTTTTTTTGGGAAACTTGTGAAATTTTCAATAATCTGCAAGTGTTGTTCGTTTGTGAGTCGATTTAGGGTTAAATTATAGATCAAACTGAACATGTTTGACTGTAACATGTGACACGAGAACAACTGAGCTGCCAAAAACGGTGTTGCCAGAAAGAAAGTTGCTAAAATCTCGTAATACTTTGTTCATAAGAAATTGGTAAAGGGGAGCTTGAACATGTTTACTGGATTCCATTTGAGCTAAACTGAAAATTTCCCATTTAATTTTGTTTCATGAATTTAATGTAATTTCATTTGCAATTTTATAATATCCTTTTTTCCTTTCAGCACCCCCTCTCCCACTGAAATCCCACCAAACGAAGAAGATTCTTCTATCACAACAAAAATCTTAAACCAAAAGACAAAATTTCAATCCCTTTCAAAATTTAAAACTTACTCCATGCTTTCATCATTATACTTTGCAACTTTGCACTGATTCAAAAACATTTGTCAAAGTTGTTTACATCATGGAGCAATCGAATGGCAATCGTAAGTCTAGCTCTGATCCAACTGAATCGCCGCAGGCACAGTCCTCGACCGCTTCGTCCTCGGTTAAAAAGCGGAAGCTTTATGCTATCGATGAGCGTGAGGAAAGCTCGCCGGTGACTGTGGTTGATGCAGAGCTGGAGACAGAGTTGGCCTACGATGCGGATGTCGATGAGCTGGAACAGCCCGTTCAGGGTCCCAAGCTGGCCAGCGAACGTCAGATCATCTACGAGCTGTTCCAGCCATGGGCTTTGAAAACATACGGCGATCAGGCCAAGACCAAGACCATAACGTTGCGCAAAAAGGCGCGTATTTTGAAGGCTCTGGAGGGCAAGGAGCATAGTAGACCGGATAGCTCGAAGTTTCGTTTTTGGGTGAAGACCAAGGGTGAGTGGGAAACTTTCGCTTCAATCAAAGAGTCTCCATAAATCTTTTATGTCTAGGTTTTACCACCAAGCGACCAGAGGGATTTGAAGAGGCAGCTGGCGGTCGGCGACGTTTCCAGCCACTTCCAAGTGCAGCGATTCTATCTGATAATCCTGGAGCTGTGGACTTGTTTGCAGCATCGACGAGTAAAGATTTCGGTCGTCGCATCTATCGCAAGGTGGCCTGTGTGGAGGAGTTCTTTGACATTATTTACAATGTGCACATGGAGCTGGGTGGACGCAGTGGCATGCACGCTGGACAGAAACGCACCTATCGCATTGTGAGTGTACTGTATGCGATGCAGGAGATTTGAGAAAACCATAAATAACATTCCAATTACTTTTGTCTACTTTTTGGTTCCCAACAGATCACCGAGACCTATGCATTTCTGCCCCGTGAAGCTGTCACGCGTTTTCTCACCATCTGTCCTGAATGTAAAAAGAATCTGAGACCCTCTTCACCCACCATGGCTGCCGCCAGCAAGGATACCGAGTTGGCAGGCAATGAAAGCTCTTCGGAAGTGGAAACCTATCTAAATTATTCATCACATACCGAAAGCTCATTGGAGGCGGGTCCCACAGCCAAGCGGCGACGTCACTCAAGTGCCGATCTCAAGGGCTCAGCGTTGGGTTTGGCTGTGGGTGGGGAAGTTGGCACTGGCATGAGTGCAAGTGCCACACAACTGGATGTCATTGCACCATCGACACCCACCAGTCAGGCAGTCGTGGCTGTGGAATCCACTGAAGTTGTGAGCGTGCCCAAAATCAGAGTCAAAACACAGTTGCAACGTCCCCTGAGTCCTCCGCAGGCAGAGCAAAAAGAGGCTACAGCTAATCCTAGTTCTTCTCCCAGCAGTCAGCCGGCTCAGTCATGCTTTGACATAGAAATGCTCAAGTCGCGCGATAATCTTTTGCGGTATTATGACTTCATGAGACGCTTCTATGCCGGCGGATCATCGGCGATGCTCAGTCAACCGGTTTTAGCACCGCCTCTCTATGGCAGTAGCCTACTGCAGAGTCTTAGCTATCCAACCACCAGCAGCACCGCTGCAACAAGTAGTCTTTCAACCCCTGTGGCCAGCACCACCACCATGATACCGAACACACCCAAGGGATCTACCCCTACTCCGCTGATCAAGACCTCCCCTGATAGCTTGGCACGGGCACGCTCACCCATCAGCAGTTCCACCGCCACGCCTACCAGTGCTCCGGCAGCTCCCCTCACTCCCATCAATCTAACAAAATCTTTGTTTTCTAGCTCCAGCAATGGTCAACCCGGCTCAACCTCGACTCCTGTTGCAGTTGCTCCGCTTAAACTGGAGTTGGCCAGTCCGCCGAAGCCTTTGCCCGAGCTGCGTATACCACAGTTGAGGGGTATGGCTCCAGTTATGCCCTTGCCACCGCTGGACTTGGAACGCTTGAAACCAATCACCTCCACGTACTTGCAATTGACACGCAGTATGGGTTTGAGTGATGAGGATGCACTGCGGTTTGATAACTTGGTGAGTAAAGATTTCAAATATTCACTTTAGAGGCTAAGAAGACAGTGTTTATTTTTAGTAACAGAAAATATGTGGCATATATTTTCTGAATTTCAAACAATGGGTGCATTCAACTGAACCGCTTGATTCTAATCTGGTTCATTAGGTAGCCTACTTTGGCGAACCCATAAGTATGTTAAATAATTAATGAAGTTTCTTCAAGCTGATCTGTAATCGGGTGTTTTTTGTTGAATTAACCCAATTTCATTTTATACTTAAGTTTCCGTCCTTGAAATGTTTTGTTAAGAAAAGCTTGGGAGAATGAGTCCACATTTAAAGTTACCTAAAGTATCTTTAGCCTATTTAGGTATTCACTTTCACAAAGAAATCGATGAGTTCTCAACTATAATTCTTTTTGGTATTTACGCTTGCCAAATTTATATACCGAAAGAGAGACATTAATTAAAATAGGGAGAAAATTGGCGAAACACGTTTCTAATTATTCAAAATTATGTTACAATTCACATCTAGTTGTCAGACCCGTAAAATAATGCTGATGATTTGATAAGGGGCTTAAGATCCCTTGTAAGGTTTAGGGTCTGGTTGACAGATGGGTTGCTGTTCATATCAAATATAAGCATTTGGTTCAAGACTTGGTTGAATAATTATAAGTGTATTGACACAATTTACATTGAAATTTTCGGAATATTATATAGTTAAGACTTGAAACAGTAGTTAGAAATGGTTTCTATGCCGCGATCTAGGGATTTTTCTTTCATAATATGGAAGAAGTTAAAAAGTATTGTTTGAACGGAACTTCAGTTTCAAGAATATTCGAGAGCTTACAAACCTGGAAGGTTTGGTTCATGCTTTAAACATATCTGTTTTTTGGGCGTTCTTTTTTAACACAAATTTTTTAAGCATTTTTACCTTCAAAACAAAGTGTTTGTTGGCACTTCAATACGAATTTAAACTAGCTTCCAATATTCAGCTTCCTAAATATATTCGTCTTTGGCAATTAGGTGGAAGAATCGCTTGATAGTCAGAGGCTCGAGCCCTTAAATACTCCTGATCCACTGGCAAATATTTATCATCATGCAGGAAATGTGATGTTTTCTTGTAACACTGTCGAATTAGACTTACAGTCACCCTAAAGCAGCGGAGGGCACCAAAAAGGCGGTCGAATATAGTCATGCGTGTCCCTTCAAGTTGCAGCCAGATTTCGGATAAAGCTATTGGTGACACTTTTCAATCGATTGCAAGTAGACAAGAAATCTAGATCTGTTTATACACACGAAAATGATCATGATAAATGCTCTATAATGTATGCTATGTTTAATAATATTACTAGTTCAGGAAATCAATTCTCTTATAGTTGGCAGACTAATAACTCATTTTGAATACCGTCAATAAGTGCGTCAATCTAAGTGAATGTAAATTGTGGATTATGTATGACGCATACATAAACGACTCTCAGTTACTTATTTAAATTGAGAATTATTTAAGGAAATAAAAATGGCATACTTTTAGGGGTAATTATCATGAAATTCTTTATGTGTACAAACGGAGTACTAGATGATATACCGAATGGACATTTATCTCTCAATAAAGAGTGATGTGTGGAATGTGCCAGTGGAACAATTATATGATGGCAACGCAATCAAGAGTACAGTGAAGTATGGCCAGTGAACCAACTCTCTGGGCAAACTTAATCTATTAAAACATCAAGCTGGTACAACACTTGTCTAATTAATTCTCTCACCCTGCTCACAAATCCAGCCTCAAATAAACATTTTTACACTCGGAATTTTTCAAAGTCCTGTTAATGTGTCCAGATTTCTCACAATTGGAAGTAACTGTACAAGTTTAAGCATTCTATCTCTTATCGGTTAGGCTGAGCGTAGATCTCCAGTCCGTAAATATATTTGTCAGGACATTATTCTAAAATATTATTCCTAACAATAAGGTAAACGAGGGTTAATAAAAAAGGCAATGTCAGGTATAATATATAACTGTCCCTAACCGATAGTATTGCCAAAGTTGCCCAGGTATAAATCGATTTTCCTCAAGCGGTCAAAAGCAAATAAAAAATGCATTTGAAAACCACTCTAAAATTTAAAAAAAAATCTTAAGAAATCTATAATGGCGCTCGTCGTCTGTTTTTCTTATGTGTTTTATGACAGAACAAGTTGAGAATGAAAGGCACTTATGTCGTTATTAAATGATTGTGTTTTTGTGAAAAATATCGCTGCAGGGAGAAATTACATTAAATTTTAGATGTAGAGATTCATCAGTTAACAATATTCGTTTTTGGCAAAGCAAAAATACTTTAAGTAAAAAAAAAGTTTGAATTTGTGGAATCGAACGATTTCTAGCTGAAAGTGAAACTCAACCCGGGCCTTTGGCTAGTTATAAGTCCCTCAGGTTAAACAATTGTTTAACCAATTTATCATTCATTAAACACATTTTTTGTATCTACAACGAATCAAATTTTATGCAATTGCAAACATTTGTTTATTATTATATAATGCCAATTTACACATTTTTTTATTCATAAGTAAGCCGCTTTTTGTGCTTTTTGCTGCTGCGCTTAAGAGTAGGCAATGCTTTTTATTACCTGAACTTACGTATTTTTAGATTTAAGTAAATGCTTTTTTCTTTCAATGATCAACAGCAATTTTTTATACTAATCTAGTTTCTCTTTTCTCTGACATGCTTGGCTTATAACGCAAACGCTTCTAACGCATGGTGAACGAGCGTGAAAGAGAGAGAGAGAGAGAGAATCCACATCCAACACTCAACCACAAATGTTTTCGGCCCACAACACAAATGCCTACGCGCACAAAATTATGCAATAGTTTTTCTACCAAATCCACACTTTTCGTACTTTTTCCCCCCGCCTCTCTGTTTTTTGTATAATTTTTGATCTCTTTATGCTTTAACTATTCTTTGGCTGCAATTTATGTTTATGCTTTAATTAGGTTGTTAACATGCTTAATGCATATATTTATTGTTTTATTTTATTTGTTGTTGTTGATTTTGTTTTATGTTTTTATTTCTTTCTCCACTTTTTTTTACAGCTCAGCTATTGAACCAAATTGTTGTAATAAACTAGTAAAACAAAAAAAAAAAAAGGAACAATTTGCTTAAATGCTTTTCGATTTTAATAAATTAGTCTGCTTTTTGGAAAATTTAAGTCAAGTAGCTTGAACATATTTTGTGTATTTATTTATGTAAATGCTTTTTTTTTGGTGTGTTTTTATAGATTCAACGGGTAAGTACAGACTTAGTTTAAGGATTGATAAGAAGAATTCGTATTATTTGGTGGGCGCTCCATCGTCATGCTGCTCCCCCTGCTTGACGGTGCTCAACACAAATCGCGCACTCAAGACTCGACCATCTTTATCTACAATTGTCTTGATCACTTCCCCATTTTGGGCCAATATGTCCGAGGGGCTGAGATTTACTTGTGAGAGAAAATTCTCTATAGACTTGTCCTCGACATTGCCATGACCTAGGACAGGTTTTGGGGTCGTAGGCAGGGGTACTACTACTCCTGGGGAGCTGTTCACACGGTAAACAGTTCTCACCATATGCCCAGGTTCCGAACGGGTTTTCTCAATCACACCACCGGGTGGTGTATTGCGTATATCCTCGTCGGTGATGCCGGCCTTGAAGAGCACCTCCTGTTGCGTAGGATCCAGATCGGAGACCTTGGGTGGGGCATTGCTATTAAAGCTGGTGTTGAAGGAGGTGACTCGGGTACGTGTCTGGGTGTTTGATGCTGGCGCAAGCTGATCATCTGTTGAGGGTAGATCATCGGTGGCTTGGTGTCTCCTAGAATCATCCAACGTGGGTAGAGCAGTGGTGGTTCTCATGTTGGGTGACACTGTGGGCAAAAAAGGCTCCTGCGGCTTGGCAGCCGCTGGAACTGCTTCGCTGGGAGGTGGCCGTGGTTGCAGCCAACTGGGAAAAGGTAGTTGGCCTGTGCCCGGCTGCAAAGAACCAGTATTGAATGGACCACTATAAAACTTTGTGGTGGTCGTAACGGTGCGTCCTTGATCATCTTTCTCAGTTTTGGTCGTCACTTGGGGTACCACACCGGGAGGGAAACTAAAGTTGGGCCAGTTGGGCCTCAATGAAGGTAAACCAGCTCCAAAGTCTGGCCAATTGGCACCAAAGTTGCTCTCAAATCCAAAGTTGTTGGGTGGTGGGGGGAAGTTAAAAGTGAGATGTTGTCTCTGGTGGTTGGACGCAGCTGGTAGATATTCCCAATCCTGTTGTGGGCTAGCGCCAACTGGCTTGCTTTCCAAATGGCTAGCAGCTGGATTTTGCTCTTTGGTGATCGTCTGGGTAATGCCCATCTCATTTGGCGTCAGTTTGTATGTGATTGTGCACAGTTGACCCTGTGCATCTGGCTTGGTGATAATCACTGGCTGCTTGGTACGCCATAGTTCCATTAAAACAGACGGATCTATGCCCAAGGCTTGGCCAGATCTAACCAGTGACTCACTGGGCTCAGCATTGTTGTTGTTGTTGTTGTTGTTGTTTGCGGCGGCATATGCCCAAGTCAACTGTAGAATTATCAGGAAAATGTATATTTACATTACCCATCTAATGGCTTAAGATTTAACCCACCTCTGACTTCAAGATTAGCAGGCATACGACGCTGCTCACCAGCACTATTAAGGTTTTCATTTCTGTACGATTCGAGGGTTGAAGTTAAACTGATTTGAATTTTGTAGAACTAACAGAGCTCTACAGCTATGCTTGAACTGATTAGACCGATTAGGCCTTAAGGTTATCGATTTGTATATATATATATATATGCCAGATTTGTAGGCGATTTCTGTAAGCTCTTAAAGCTTCTTATTAATGGGGGAAACTGTGGCGGATTATGACATTGAGCAGGTAATAACACAAAAGAATATGTGCAAATAAATCAAACAAATTCTTAGAATTGCTAGTTTTTTCGAAATACATTAAGCTGCCCATTTCAGCTAGAATGTCAGAGTTCTGGAGCGATCGGCATACAACTTGGCAACATTTAATGGGTATTCATTGTCCTAAAACTGTTGTACTTTGTACGAGTGTCAGTATTATTAAAAAGAGAACACATGCACATCAATCAAGAACTTTCTGTACTCACAGGTAGCCGAATAATTTTAGAAAATACTCTCTCGATTCAAAATACATAAGCTTGTGTGCAAAAAAGACTAGCAATACAAGCTTCACGATGCAGGCCACGGCAAATGCGTTTTATATTTTAACGAATCTGTTCTTGAAATTCCCAACTGGTTCTAGCACTTTGCTTAAGCAGTGATGTTTGAACTTTAATCATATAGTTTTCACTCGAGAATTTGAGTCTACAAAAGAAGATCGAATAGAAGCTATGAATGGTTATAGAAAATTTGTCTTTAAAAGTACCTATGTTGTACCCTCTCTCAGTCACCCCTTCACTCCCCAACTCCATTTCGTTGCTGTGGCAAAATGAGTGAAGGGAAAGACAATACGGAACGGCGAGTTAACTTGGTTTGGAAAAAGAAATCCGAACAGGCAATGCAAAAGCGATTTGGGCAAACAAAACGCCAAACTCTAAGGGAAATCTAAGAGAGGGAGTCAAACACACACACACACACACTCACACTCACACAGCATGGTCAAGTGGGTGTTCAACCTGTTCAGTTTTTAGAGGTGCTTTTTATTTTTGGTTTTGGACTCACATTCGCTGCTACGTGTAGGTGGCGCCAGACGAGACGCGACAACAACGAAACAGCAGCAGAGCGGGACTTGGATGATGACGACGCCTTTGCTTTTAGCTTGATTGCCAAGCCTAGTTAACTGTAAAGTTTTATAACTTTGGCCCCTCCTCGCTTACACTCGCATGGACACCTTGTTGTGCCCCTTACCCCTGGAGCGTTAAAATCGCTTGGTTTATTGCACGCGCCAACGCAGCCAGCCCTTGCTGAAGTTGCCTTCGACCCTTTTAAAAAGTCGTCAATACTTGGGCTGGCACCCCTTGGCTGGCTGGCTGGCTGGCCGGGCTTGGAGCAAACATGCAATGGCTAGGGGGAAGTGGAAAGGACCCGGCACCCAGGCGTCTATCAAATTCCAATTTTGGTCCCTTTTTTTCTCTGTGGCATTCAAAGTTTATGGCGTCTTTTTAGCGTAAATCCTGTATGGCCAGTGCCATGTGGTCTTTGGGTATTTTTTTGATTGTGCATCGCCGGACCATGACCATCCGCCCGCTTGGGGTGGAAGGGGTCGTACACCCATCACAGGGACAGCATCTTCCAATATCCTTAGTTGTCCCTTTTGGGCTGGGTTAGACCAAACACACACATACACAGATGCAATTTGGTTTTTGTCGCCTCATCATAACATTTATTTCTGTTGCTGGGCTTCGTTTTAATTTTATGCAGATTTCAGTTTAGCTTTAAGTGGGGAATATGTTCTTTTTTTCTTTCGTACAATCCAAGTTATATGAGGTAGGACACCATGTTGAACCAAGTTATAACTCGATGGTTCAATCAGAGTCTCTTTATTTTTTCAAAACTCTTCATCAACGCACTCGCTAATTTACATGAACTACCTTAAAGACTTAAATTTATGCAAATCCCCTCAAAAATGTTTTCAAGAACAAAAAAAAACAAAAATTATAAGGAAAAAAACTCAATCCCTGCCAACAGCGGACACGCACCCCACGAAGGTTCCACTTCGCTAAGGACAGGACAGGAAAGGATGCCCCCAACTTTGCCTACACCCTCCCAGTGAAGGCGGCACGTCAGTGTGGCAACTTAGAACGAGGGGGAGACTTGGGAGATTTTTTAGTGCCTTTGGAACATGGGTCGGGCACTTCTTCATTAATTTTCATGGCGGCACAAGAACAATGCCCCGCCCCCCGCCCACCAAATGCTAAAGCGTAGAATACAGAAATGATGGAAGAAGCAAAAGCAAACGAAGAAGTGTAAGTCGATGGGAAAAAAAGTTTCTCGGACCAAGTTGTGGGTGTGTTTTTGTGCAAATGAGTGGAGTGAAGTCCTGTCTGTGCCTTTCTCTCTCTCTCTGTGTGTGTGTGTGTGTGTGGGTTGATTACTTTCTGTTTTAGGTGCCTCTCCCCAGTTCCCGCCTCAGTTGCCTTTTCAGAAAAGGGACTTCCAAAGGCAAAAAAACGCATTTTTATGTTTGCTCGCCTGGCTAGCTGTCCTTACTCCTTTTTGCTCAGCAGGATGCGAAGCCCTTTTTTGTGCCCCACCCCTTGAAGGAGAGAGACAATTGTGAATGAAAAAATTGCAATTTTTGCCAAGACATCGTCTTGGAGTCACTTTGACTGGGTGCCTATCTCATCCCGTTTTTGGCTGCTCTAATGAATTTCCGTCCATCCCTCAAAACATATAAAGGGAGGGAGACAGAGAGAGGCAAAGGGAGAGACAGACAAAAAAACAATTAAAATGGGATTTGGTGTGGGGGGCAGGCAGGACGCACCCATAATCATAATTACGAGACCAAAACTGGACTTGGAGCCAAAGTTGTCGATGCGGGAGTACTTCCCCCGCTTAACCATTTCTGTCCTCTAATTGTCAAGCACACTTTGTTTTCATCTTTCCCATTGCGTTTTTCCACTTTTTTTTTGTCCATTGGGCTTCTGGTTATTTCCTTTTCACAACTTTCTGAAAAATGTTCACTCGCTTTTAATTTGTCAATTTAGTTCTTTTTTTTATTTCCCTTTTAAGTTTGCTGATGAGCTCAAAACAGAAAGTAATAAGAGAAGAAAGCTGGAAGAAAAAGGTGGCAATTACTTTGGATTGAATGGAATTTTAGGTATAAAACAAAGTATTTAATGCAGATCCAGCAAGTAATATTCGTTTTAATTGTCAATTTCTCATTTGTGATTTGCAATGCATAAACCAGAGAGAGAGAGAGCAATCCAGATGGCAAATCTAACTAGGGCTTTTCCATACTTGGAAGTGTAAGCGATCTTTGGGAACACCCTGTTCTTTTTGATGGAACTATATATAATATTTTTCCAGCTGATTGAGGAGTCTTCTATCATAAACTTTTACAATTTTAACAAATACTTAAAATTGTCTAGGAATCGGAATCAGAGATTTAGAAGGCATTTCAACGCAGTCGAACACCGAGCATACGCGGGACAGTGCGACAAATCACAGTTAGGAATGTAGTCATATGTTAAGCACTCAAAAAGCAGATCTTATTGAATTTGAGGTTGAGAGGTCGTTGGTAATTTCGTTTATACAAGTACTCATATCGAAAGATAATACATTTTCGTTTCCATAATAGGCACCTTGATTTCGATCGAAAGGATGTCTTTCTTCTGTGTCAGAATTGAAAATTTCTATTATGATTTCGATTGTTTTGAAACGACATTATTTGGCGGACTTTAACAAACTTCAATGTCGAAAGTTAGTTAATACTTTCGAAAGGAAAATCATTATCGTTCATCCAATCTTTACTAGTCCTTGGGCGGATCCATAAATAGTCTTGATGACTAACATGAACATATATATTGACTCGGCTGTTGATGGTAATCAAGAAAATATATATATATGGGAAATTATTACAGTTCTAATGCCTAAGCTTATAATTACTATGACTGACGAATCATTAAGTAGCAGAAAAGCCTCAAAACAGACTCAATCTGATGAAAATTAAGGAGAGTTCCAGCAGGATCTAAACATTTTTTCGAAAATAAGTACCGAAACCTGCCAGATGCAATGCATTAGCTAAGTTTCATATGATCGTATCGTATAATCCTTAATCCATACATTTTGTTACCAAACAGTTTGCCGGCCACCTCCACATACTTGTCTTATATACAAATACACTTAAATAACATACTAAAAACGATTTTCTTCATATGTGTTATTTTCTGCACTGCCATATGCAACGCTGGCGAACCGCTGCTCTAAAGCGTAACCAAAGTCACATCGTGCACTTCATCTTGACCATTAAATCACATCGCATCAAAATTCATTAGACTTCACTTTCAATATGTCCGTCTGGCCCTCAACCCTTTTGGAGCATTCAATGGAAAGCAATTACACACCCATCAATTGGCCGTATCAATTACGCAAAACCACACACAAAAAGAAATCCCAAATTCCGTAGGAAAATTAAAAAAAAAAAAATCTAAAAAACAGAGAAATGAAATGAAAGGAAGACACATTTGTGGGTGTTTCTGTTTTGCTCTACTTTTGAATTGATTTCGCCAAAAGTCGTAAATTTCTTTTGCTGCTTTTTGTGCAACTTAAAAAATCAAACAAAAAATGTGA
Source organism: Lordiphosa andalusiaca (assembly GCA_035044965.1). Taxonomy (NCBI): domain Eukaryota; kingdom Metazoa; phylum Arthropoda; class Insecta; order Diptera; family Drosophilidae; genus Lordiphosa; species Lordiphosa andalusiaca. The sequence continues at coordinate 2,668,235 of JAWNNM010003326.1, read as the reverse complement.
AATACTCCACATCATAATGTTATTCAAAGCCAGCCAAATGTGGGAGTGTGTGTGTGTGTGTCTGGGTGTGTGTGTGTGTGTGAGAGAGAGCGTCGTCATCGTCAGTCGCGAGTTTCTCATCGTTGACTCGTACCGTTTCTCGTTCTCGTTTCTCGTGGCTCGCCTCGTGTTTGTTTATTTGCATTTCCGCTTGAGTTGCAGGACTCTCTCCGGTGAGTGTAAGTGTGTGTGTGTGAGTGCTTTTGTGTGTGCGTGCAAGGCTCAACAGGTTGTTGTGTCTGCCTGCTCCTCCACTTGTTGTTGCTTCCCAGCCTGCCGGCTCCTCTGTTATTGTCATTGAGTCGTTGTTTTTTTGCTCGTTTTCTAGTTTGTCTTTTGCTTGTTTTTTATTTGTTGCTTGCCAAACACTTTTGCCTTCGCATTTCTTTTCGTGTGTGCGTGTGTGTGTGCATTTTGGTTATGTTTATCATCTTCTCTTTGAAAACTCTCACGGCTCTCAGCTTTTCTCTCTTGTTGTATAATTTCCTTCATTTTTTTCACTTGTTCTTTTTAGCTTTTTGTTGTTGCTGTTGTTGTTGTTGGTGGCGCACAAAAAATAATAAAAATAAATTTTCGTCAAGGACGTTAATTGTTTTGCTTCTATTTTTTGTTTTCTGTAGCCGTCTGGCATGTGTGTGTGTCTGTGTGTGTGTGTGTGTGTGTGAGGGAGACCGAGTCCTTTGACTTTTATTTTTGCTTGTTTATGTTGCTGTTGTTTTTCGGTTGTTGCTTTTTGCGGTTGTTGCGTGTCCTTGCTTTTATTTCCCTACCTCCTGGTCCCTGCTGCATAAGTGGCGTTTAATTTATCCATTTTCGTTGTGCCAAAAGGAATTCATTCCAATTTTTTGATTGTCTGTTTTCAATCTGTTGTTTATTTGTCATCATCTTCATTGGTCTCATGTTTGTTTGTTGTTATTGCTTTGTGTCGTTGCCACTCAACGGAAGTTCAATCGGTAGCAATGCATTTTTTTTTGTTTTTCATTTTTTCTTTCTCCATTTCTTTGAATTTTCCTTTTTAGTGTTTGGGTAATTGAAGTCAAATTGTTTGTTAGAATGAGAAATGTGGAGTGTTGAAAGCGAGAAGAGAACAAATGGAGTTGCAACTTTAAGAATAAGGCACAGACTTGAACGAATCGTATTGTGGGTGGTGTAATTAGTTTTTTCTATTCAACGGTATATTTCATTTGAATATATCGATAGAAACTGATCGAACTTTTAATCAATAAAATAGAAAATAGCTACAAATTCTTAGCTAAGGGAACTCTATTCTAGCAGAACACTTAAGAAGCTGTTTTTCCACACCATATATTAGCACACAGGACCAGTTGTAAAGAACTTAGACTAGATGTTAGACAAGCAACGTTTTTACCGTGACTTAAGAATCAGTAGATTTTAAAAAATTCAATGGTTTTATTCCTGCTGTCATAGCATAGCCAGTTTTAAACTTTCCAATTCACAAATTTGTTGATTGACAATGAAATCTGGCATCAGTCAACAGGTGGTGCCTCTCGCTGGCGTCCTCATATGTTTGGCAGCAACTAATACCAAGAATATAAATACCTGACAGAGTAGGTGAAAGTGTTGGAATCAAACATAGTTATGTTAATTTCACAAAATATAATACGAGTATACCCGGGGTACAGTGGTATTTTGAGTTCTTAGATTAACTAAATTCTGAGACATAGCTGATAGTTCGAATAATTTTTGAAGTATATATCCATTATTGACCCGATTAAGCCGATCCCGGAAAAGATTGAATTCCCTATCACTTTATTTTTTTGGTCCCTAAAACAGTCACTTCAAGCCTGTTTTTATTCCCGACTTCTGATTTTTTTTGAGTACTATTTCTGAGCTTCACAGACTGAATGTCCAGTTCATATAGCCTGAACACATAAGTTTTAAATGACTTTTTATGGGTGGCATTACTAGTATTCATTCAAAACGAACAATGACACAAGCAACTTAATTTTTAAGCCTAATCTGGCAATTTTCCGGACCCCAAGAGCAAACATTTTGTAGATCGCATAAATATACGCTTCGTTTTTCGAGGTGGTATTCGATCATTTTTCAGAAAGATGGGAGAAATACTTTAAAAATTGAACTTGTAACAAAGTTTTCGAGCTTGCAATAAAAATCCCTTTTGAGTAATTAGTTCAGGTAATAGCTTCTCCAATTTTGGACTATGGCTCCGAACCACCGTTGAACCGGTTCAGCCACCCACCGTTGAACCGGTTCAGCCAACTGTTTTAAAGCTGGAAAATATCTAACTTCATGCAAAAAAATTTTAATTTGCCAAATTTGCTGCTAAGAGTTCAAATAAATTTGAAGAAATGGACTTAAACCAGTTCTGCATCATTAAAATATCCAACCGACCTACACACCAAGTACCATTTCTGCGATTTGAGCCACATTGAACCGCTTTCGAACAGGTTAGCAGACTTTAAACATACTTAGCCTGTCGAAATTTCGTTAAGATAATTTTTTCTGGCTCAGTAGAGACTTACATGATGGAGAAAGCTTCATGAAGTTTTTGAAAAAGCTGTCATTTGTAGGAAAGAAGTGCTGGCCTGCCCCTTTACACCTCTTTCCCAAAAGATAAAGATTGTGTTTACTTCACAGTCAACTTATGTACATAAGATCTGCAGCATTGCCCAGGCATTAAGGTTATAAACGTTGTACGATAACCTAATCGAATCCGTAGCCGGAAAAGATATTATCTTTATGTAATTTGAATTGTTACCTTAGCCTCAGACCAAATGATTCTCCTAATTTGGAATCGCTTTATGTGAGCTCGATGATTTCTAGTTTCAAAATATGTTTCAAATTTTGAAAAAAACAACAATATTTGAATGTAAAAATTGTATAGCATCTGCTGCTTTCTTCAAATTGGTACGAATTTTAATGCCCACCCTCAAAGGAAGTGGAACTGTTTTGCATACTAATGATTAGGCCGTAAAGGACATTAGCCAATGACTGGAGACGAAAACTATGTGGCCATCAACATATTTTGACCAGCATCTCAACGGCAAATCGATTTTACCTTCCAGATTTGAGGAGCAACCAATTTGTGAAGTTTTGAATTGTGAAAAGGTGGAAGTCGCTTTCCCCCTACTCTCGTCATCACACCCCATGGACAAAACATATTTGGCAAAAGGAACTGGAATTATATTTTGCAACTAATTTGGAGCAATGCCATACCACAAAACACCATCTTCGTCCGGACGAAAGAGAGAGAGAAGAAAATGCATTGATTATGCATGCGTAAAGGCCCCTAAACCTAAAGTCTGGTGTGTGATCTTGGGTGGGGTGGGGGACAGGAGTGAGTCGAGTCAAGGCTTTCAAGTAAAAAGATAAGACAAGGTAAATGTTAGCTGCACTCGCTGTCTCTGTCTCTCTCTCTGGCTAAATGTTCCAAGATTTTCTCAAACTATCTGAATGAATTTTCTTCAAAATTTTGGTTGCTTTCTATTCATGGGTGTGTGCGTGTGTGTGTGTGTGTGTGAAGCATCCTGTGTGCAAATTAAAAGCATTTATATATGTATGTGTGGGACTCGGGGGAGAAATTACCCTAGACTGCCCACTCACAGTGCCGTCAAGGAATTATGCACAAGCAACGCACGTTCAACATTGCGTATACGTAACAAGGCCTTAGCTCAAGCTGCCATTTTGTGAGTGAGTGTGTGTGTGTGTGTGTATGTGTGTGTGTTTGTGTTGATTAGATTTTCTTGCAAGAAAACGGACCAAAGAGTTTTCTCGTACATCAGTTGACCACACACACACACACTCACACACACGCACACATCTGCATTGCATGCAGAAAGAGAGAAAGAGAGATTTTGCACTCTTACTCATAAGAATTTTTGGCCTCCTGTTTGTATGTATTTTAAGAAGCTGACCACAAACACACACACACACACACACTAGGAAAGCACACATGCAGCTGCAACAGCTTCCGTTCCGTCCTCTTCCCCCCTTCCCGCTTTTAGTCCTGCTGCAAAACTTTTCGGGTTTTGTGCTTTCTTGGACTTTGCCTAATGCACATTTTTGCATTTTCTACTGTATGTCGTCTCTCAGAAAGAGTCAGAGCATGTCAAGTGTTAGAGCGAGAGCGATTAATTTGGAAATTTCTTATTAGTAGAGCGTATCTAAGTGTGCGAGGGAGAGAGCGGGACAGCTCTAGTTGTCCAAGAAGAAGTGCATCAAAGTTTGCGGTTTCCAAAATGCTTGGCCAGGCATAATAATAATTGCAGCTGAAGGGGAGGGCTGCCGCCTAGGCACAACAGTTTGACTTTACTTTTATTTTTGTAATTGTAATGTACAAAAGCAAGTCAAAGGTTAAATTGAAAATATATGGTCCGAAAGTTGGAGTCTTCTGAGAAGCAACTTCCACTTTCGCAACATTTTTGAGGAAACTTTTCGACATATAAAAAAACATTTATTTCAAACTTTCAGTTTGAATCCCTGACAACAATTTAAATCAAACCCAGCATGAAAACGGTTTTACGACCACATTTGATCGAAATCTCAAGGACGAAAGCATGGCTCATAAGGCCATTTTATATTTGAATACAAAACTCTTTTCACTTCCCAAACAAAATTTCTTAAGTAAAAAATAATTTTTAAGTAGATTTTTCCGGACATTGTTGTTGTAGCTGGTCCGACATTAATCTCATACCGTTCAGGCTGTACTTATTGCCAATGAATCAGTGAATCAGTCAGTAAGGACTCTTTTTAATATGTAAGCATTGTTTCACGGCTCCAAATCAAGTGTGCCAAGCTTCGTTTTTAAAAAGGAAACCATTAGGGTGACCAGACCTCAATACCAGACTGAATTACATGAAAATATGATAGCTCTTGTCCCGTGGGTCGCTTCTCTTGGCATTTGCGAGGTATAAATAAGTATAGCTACCTTCTTTAAGAAATTATTTTTGGCTTGTTTTGAATTCTGTTAAAGGATTGTTCGGTTTTCATCTTTAGGCTTTTTAATTTTTCGAAGCCTTACTTTCTTTGACATGAAAAAGAGCTATCGCTTACTGGAAGAAAAGGAACGACCTACGATGGTCTGGATTACTTACTAAGGCAAATTCTACCACCGTCCATCGTCGATATATTTAATCAGTTTCTCTTAATACAAATGCTCTTGCTGGTAAAAGGAACGGGTTTCGCTGAGGATCACATCATATTCTTCAACTCGAAATTAAGCATCTACAATGGATGAAATTATGCATTTGTGTCTCTTTTCTTTATTATAATAGGTTATTTTAGACATGGGTAGGCATGGTCAAGTGTGACCAAACTTGCTTTTCGAAAATATCCCTCAACAGTATTCAAATCAAGGTAACATTAACCAATCGTCTTGAACATCAAACCATGAACCTAGTCTTATTTTGTCAGTTTCTTCTATAAATAGGTACGTACACACACATCATACATCACATTATCGCTAAATTGTGCACCAAAGATACTGATAAACTTACGTACGATTATTATTCCTCTTTTTTTTTTTTGTATAACTCATGTTGCGGTCAATATTTAAAGTTAATTGAAAATCAAGTTAATGCATTTAATTCAATATGTGCGCTGGAAGGGAACTCAAAACCGTACACAGAAATGCAATAAAAACATAAAAAAAAAAACAACAAAAGTAAAAAAAAAAAAAACAGCAAAGTGGAGAAAACACAAACAGAAAAGCACACATAATTACACGGAGCGAGGGGGATGCCGCTTTGTAGGCCTGAAACTGATGGAACAGGGGGGCGGTGTGCGGCTCATGTGCATATTTATATGAGGGAAATTATATACAAACACAAGCGTTCACATACACATGTAAACACGCACATGCACACCCACACAATACACACACATATATATATATATATATATATAAAATCATAATGACAACGATGCATCATCGCAGAACAAAGGCGACACGCACAGAACCAAAACCAGAAACAGGACCCAACCCTCCAATTCAATCCCTGGTCATCTGTATGGGTGCGTGTGAGCTAGTGTGTGTGTGAGTGTGTGCGTGTATTATGCTGGAACAGGTGTGAGTTACACTATTTTGGGGTTGTCCCAATCAGGCAAGGTGAAGACCTCCCTTTGGCCATTTCAAACACCTACAAGTAGTTGTTCTCGCCATCCTTTCATCATAATTATTAACCCAGACCCACAAAAACGGTCCAGAAACTGCAGTGAAAGAGATGGCTATATTCTTGAAAAATAACCCAAACCCTGTTCAAGTTTATAATGATTATTATAACCCAAACCCAACGCACATCTTGAGGCTTAAAAGTATGTAATGTTATCGATTTGTAGGCCTACTGCCTGCTGCTGTTGTTGACATCTCACTCTAACGCACACACAGGCTTGAGAAGCATTTTCCATTTTTCTTAAGATAAATTTTGATTAAAATTGTCGACCACACACACACACAAACACACGCACTCAACACTAAGTGTGAGTGGAACTGGCAAATGTCTTAAGAAATTGCATTTTCTTGTTGCAGCAAGGCAACGTAGCTTTTATACATAAATGAGCAATTTATTTTGCTTTTTGATAGGTGGTTAGGTTCGTTGGGCTTTTGTCTACAGTTTTAGATTAATTTCGTATTTTGTTGCAGGGGTTTTTTTTTTTTTTTTGGCATTTTGTGAGATTTAAGTATTTACGCAATGAGGTTGCATATATAAAGTATTATTGGTTGTACTGGCCAGCTTATGAAGAAATATAAAACTATAGGTTTTATAATAATCATCTTTAGAGAATCAAAGCCAGATATTCGATTGGTCGGCATTGGGGGCAGAGAAGATGCCATTGGCAAAGGAGGAAATACTCGAATACAGAACTAGACGATGAAAACTTTCAAAAGCTTATTCTATGATAATAGCTCTATTCTGTGATATAAATATATAAAGCAATATAAAGGATATTTTGTGAATGCCAAGGCTTAGTAGGGTGGAATATAGTTCACAAATTCACCACATTTAATACGAACGACAGAAATTCCTACTTAGATCAAGAACGTTAAAGGTCAGGAGCTCGAATGTTCATTTTTGATCTAAGACCGAAATTCTTGATTCTAGTATGAATTTTTGATATCGTTTATTTTGATTAAAAAACTTCAATCCTTGAACCATGTATCCATCATGTAGAAAAATGCATAAATCAAGTGCGAAACGTACTCTAATCCAGGATATCTCAATTATTTTATTGAAAATGTAAAACCCATCTCCCACAAATAATGAAACTGTGAGAGAGGACTCCACGCTATTATCTTAAATGTGCTAGCTCTTCTCTCTCAATTTCATTACTTTACTTCACTCACTTATTAGCTCTTTCGTTTTCTCATAAGTGTAAGTCAGGTAAATTATACAGAAAATTCGCAGTGTGGACCTTCGATTTTACATATGTGTGCTGTTTGTGTGCAAAGTTTCAATGGCTTAGTTCGCAAACCATTGAAAATTAAACTTGCCATTCACTTGTATGGCCGTTAAGTATCTTGAGGTCCTATTGGGTGGACGCCGATAGGGACCCATGAGAAAACTTAACAGCTCCTATCATAATGGATTGCTTTTAGGGCGTATTATGTTGGAAATGAATATCTCAAAATAGTGCAATTAAGTACGAATCGGTGTGACTGAATGTGGCACTTTGTTATTGAGAACTTTTAAGTACTTAACTGGCCCCATCATTTTGAACACATGTGGCTCCAGTTGGCTATAATATCGCAGTGTTCATTACATTGACATTCACCTTCATTCCTTCTTTAAAGCCATAGCAGCTCCAAGGTATAAGTTGAAATTACAGGGCCATGCGAGTTTCCACATAATAACGTAAGACATATCCTACGAAGAACTCCGAGACAGGCAGACAGACAGTCGGCTAGAGGGTAGGGACATGCGGCAATGGCGGGCACCTAAAACCCATCAAATCTAATCTCACAGCGACTGCTGATGCTGGCCAGGACTCTGGTTGGACTTTGGTTGCCTAGGACCTTAGCCTCCCCCACTTCACCGAAAAAAAAGACAAGAAAAAAACACACGACGAAAACGAAACGGACAAGCTTTCTGGAAATGCTTCGCCTTTCGCCTGGAGAACGAAAATTGATGACCGGCAGGGTCCTGGGTCCGAGGTGGCTGAATGTGGGTGGGGGGGCTTGGTCATTGGCGCTGTGGCCAAAAGAAGTAATTCATCTTATTTTTTTCGCCTGTGCCTTGGCGACGCTTTCTCAAGACGCCCACATGAGCAAGGATATGCCAAAAGGATAATGAAAGCAGCAGCAAAAGTTTGCGATAGAAAAAGGCGAGGGGCCCAGGACCCAAGCGTTGAACTTAAGTGAACTCAAACAAAAGGCACAGGCAACTTGTGAGGGTGCTCCTTTCGAAAAGGACACAGGACGCGCAGGACAGGCGAAGCTGATCCCTCAAACACACACCCAAACCGTTGCTGCTGCTGGCTGCCTCCAGGCATCATTACATCAAATGTCCTTCGCATTTCAGCAAAACAACAAGATGGCGGTGCCCAGGACCAAGAGGACGAAAGCCAAAGAAAAATCCCCCCCGCACGGAAAGCTAAGGATATCGCCGTGGGACGAGAACGGGGACAACTTGGCGCCCTTCCCACCCCACCAAAGGCGAAATAACGAAAGGACTAAGCAGCAGGCAGCCGGCTGGAGCAGGAGCAGGAGTTGAAGGAGAACTAGCTCATTGGCGCAAGCAATAAACGTTAAATTTTTTCCTTGCTGCTGCAGCATAATGGACACGAAGAGAAGGCAGCCCCGAGATGAAGACGCAGATGGAGATGGAGTGAAAGTCCTGTGAGCGGACCAACCAACCAACGTCTGACGTGCAATAAAAGACCAAAAATCCTTTCCATTGCGCTAAGCTTGGAAAATGTTTCTCGCTGAAATTTTTGGTAGATGGCAACGTTAGAGGCAGGCAGAGAAACAGCCAGAGAGACAGCGAGAGCGCGAGCGAGGGGGTGGCAATGGGTGGGAGGGGAGTGGTATAAAAATAATCGTCATAAAAAGGGGTGGATGGCCTGAGTGGTTGCCGTGGGGCCAGTCTTCAAATGGGGGGCGAAACAATGGTTGGGGGTATGATTTAACTGATGGAACAGTGGGTCCAGCTGACAGGCTCTGTGAGCAAAAATGATAGAGGATTGATTTGGAAATAAGCTTAACGTGTTACCAAAAAGGACTAAGACTACACCACCATACCATATTCCCCTATTTTCACAAGATGGTCGGCAATTCATCAAGAAGTCGGCATTCAATTTCGAAATTATGGCATCTAACACGCTGCACGCTCAGACAATTACCCATGTTTCTTTATACTCAAATACTATATACTATATTTTCCCTTCTCGAGATTCTCATTTGAGATGGGTAAAAAATTCCGCACTTTACTGTGATTTGGCTATCAAAAAACCTAAAAGCAAATAGGCGATAGACTATACCGATGATCAAATTAAGCAGAAATATGTTAAGGTATAACAAATTATAAAACGCTAAAAGTTGTCAAGCTTTTACTGCCCTCCAGTTATACGGGTTCAGCCTCTAGTCATGCCTAAAATCAGCAGAGGTCATGACGTAGTAGGACATGCCTGTGTTAAATTCATGGCTGAAACCCACCAGAACTAGTTTTTGGACCGAGTTTTCCAGTGGTGGCTTTACTAAATAGTCATGCGACCATCTCTTACTGGAAGTAGTTTTTAAACCAATCGTTTTTATGCCAGCTAAATCCGATCCTGCCGGTTTTGAGAAAATGTGCAGGCTCTATGTATTTTAACTTTAATATTGATGAAGATGATAGTAAAGAAATATATAAATAGCAAATGAATTTAATTGAAATCTGTGAATCCATCAGCGTATCCCTCATGTCAACGTCGAACACGATTGATTATAGAAGTAAGAGTCCAGAAAAGCTCCTAGTTATTTGAAAATTTTCTTACTATTCAAGTGTTGATGAAAAAAACGATGTATAATGTTCCATTAAGATTTCCAACTTTGATAATTAAAAATTTGACAGCTAAACTATTCAAGACTAAGAACAAATAATCACTTTTGGGAACTTTTGGATGCACCCAAACTGCTAAACATTCTCCCTTCAGTGCTTAGGAGAGCTATGAGCCGAAAAATGAGAGTGACCGTCCGTTTTAGGTTATTTTCTTCCATTTTAAAGCATGGTTAGAGAATTATGAAACAGTTCTCCAAGAATGCTTTAAGTAAAACTACAATTTTGTTGTTGTTTTTAGAAGCATTCAAAATGAAATTTGTTCAATAATATACCACGTCAATAGTTTGATATTATATTAAATATTCTCCGTTCTTTTCCAAGATAACTAACGATCCTGCCCACAGTACTTTGTTACTAGGCTTCCCATTGACATAAGTCAGCTGGAGCAGGGGGAGTCCTTTTTTTTTATTTTTTGGTAGGCGGACCTAGTGGGTGCCCTAAGCTAACCACCCACTGTTATTACGGCCCAGCTCCACCTTGGCTTCTGGCCAATATTTCCACCCCATCTCCCAGCTTGGGCTTCTCTGTTGCATTAATTTTTACCATTTGCTCTTTGTGCTGCAATTTTTTCCGGGATATTTTTGTGTGTTTCAGCGCTGCAGTGTTGTTTGACCAGCGCTTTGTTTTCAACCTATTCCCAAATAACCTTAGGCCATTAAATTGTCCCTAGAGTTGAGCGCACTCACCCACCTACACACACTCACACACACACACACAAGCACACCACATGCAGAGGGACAGGGACTGTCCACTATATGCATATGGGATAACTATGTTAGTTACCCCTACGGTTAGAGCCGGCCCCAAACCCTTTGGCAGACACATCAAAACTCATTTCATGTAACGCGCATTATGCTTTCCACGGCATTTCGCGTCCACCGCACTGACAGTTGATGGATTGAGAAGCGGCTCTACCTACCCTTAGGTGGGGTGGTGTGGAGGGGATATACATAAAGGAACCTAGGCTACTTTTAAAGAGCTGAGGGGGAGGGGGTGCTGGTCCCCACATAAATTCCATTTATATTTTACTTTTCTCTGGCGCGCCTCAAAGTAAACTCGTCGTTTCGTTTCGTTTCGTTTTTTTTTTGGGTTAGCTTAGCCACAATTTGATATGTCCATTGTGTCTTATCAGGCGACATGGTTACCACAGCCAAGGGTCTAACACATGGCCCAACCCCTATGCTGGGTCCCTGAGCTCCCCATATCCTGGCGGCCTTGCCCAAAATAAAACGATGAAAACGCGCGAGCTCGTCAGTCAGCGGACCCAACCCAGCCAACACACACACACACACACACAAGTCTAGCTGTCTCTCCCCCGACCAACCGCTGACTCCAGCTCCCATTTCCTGCTCAACAAATGCCAAGAAAAGTTTTTTTCGACGAGCACAGAGGAGGGTTCTCATCATTGTCGTTCTCGTCGTCGTCGTCGCCGTTGAATTTGAAACGTTGTTGCCTGCTGCTGCTGGGGGTGGGTGAGTGTAACGGACTGTCCGCCTTGTCCTCCTCGTCCGACCCAAAACACATTTGAAGAGGGTCGTCGCTGTTCACATGAGTTTGGAGTTTGGGCAAGCCAAAGAAATGGGAAACTAAAATGAAAGAAATCCAACTGGGGGGAAGGTCCTGTTCTCTACCCACTCCATGGACTCCATGGACGCCCATGCAGCTTGTCTGCTCGTTTGTTCTTCGATTTAATGAAGGATATTGCCACATGGCTCACCTCACTTCACCCCATTCCATACAACTTTTTCCTTAAGTTTCTTTTTATATTTCATAACTTTGCGTCGGAGAAGAAAAAAATTTGGATTTGAGGCCTAAGCACTTCTTCTTCAGCCTCCTTTTCGTACGGACTTGGGGCATCGCTTTTTTTGATTTTTCCCTTCGTTTTTTTTTTTTGGGGTGCTCATGAAGTGCTGTTTTGCATAAAATGGAGAGAGTAAGGCAAAGGGTTTGACTGAAAATATTACCTGAAAGTGTGAGGGTTGGTTTTTTTTCTCACTTTAGTTTTGGCGAACAGAGGAAAAAAATTGAAAAAATTATAGAAATCGTTTTTTATAAAAGTAGTTAAGAGGGAATTTCTTTGAAACAAGTTTAACACTCAATACAATCATTCATATACATTAATTTGGCTGAACTAGTAAGTCCTAAACGTGGCGAATGCTGCAGTTGCCTTAATTAGGTATACACAGAGAAAAAAAAATATAAAGTTTAAAAGTTGTATTCAGAATGAGACTTTCTGATCCAAGAAGAAAAGAAAATAATGCTTAATAAACCGTCGTAAGTCAAGTTGGTCAATTCTTTGTCTCTTTTCAAGATTAGGTCAGTGAGTATTCACTTCCCTCAGTTTCTAATAACATTGAAATGGTTTTCCCAAATAAAAACCAAAAGATAAGAGCAAATTATTGGATCAACAAAGAGACAAAATGTATAGCTTAGGTACAGCTATGAGCTGTAAGAAGGCTGTATAACCGATAAATGGCAGACTCTGTTTAAGATTCAAGTGTTTGGCAGTAAAATTGATAAATTGTTTTGCTTTTTACGGTTTTCTAGATATCTATCACTTATATTCTATAGCTCCTATATTTTAGATTCTCCATTTAGGCCTTCAAACTTTCACTGACAGGAGCTGAAAACTATGCCAGAATTTGGTAATTTTCATGTCAAAACTAGATATGTACCTGTGAACCCCTCGATGTATTAGAAATTACACCCCATTAACTTTTCTAACCCCCTCAACCAACTGCTTTGCCTTCTCCAGCCTCAACATCTTTCAGTTACCAAATGACTTGGCACAAACTACACACACAAAATATCAAAGAACTTTTCATGTCTCCAGACGCCACCCTTTCTACTCCTGGGGCTACCCCACCCCCCTTTTAAAAACTATTTGCCACTCATTCACTCACTCACCCCTAAGTCGAACATTTTCACCGCTTTTCTAACATTATTTTCTTCAAATACTTGAACGTTTTAACTCAAAACACAGAGAACACAATTAACTGAAATTAAAATAAGCAACAACCCTTATGGCCTCCCACCCTACAGCTCAGCTAGCTTCCTTGAGGCTTTCACCTGCATCTTACCCTCGTCTGGCCGGGGCCACAGTTTTTAATCACTTTGTCACCCCTTTTCGGGCCAGAGCCTCAGTGTCTAATCCAAAACCCTTTTCTCTGTCCCACCACCCAGCCACGAACCAGCATAAATGCAAATCAGACACATTTTGAGACCCAAAAAGGGAAAGTTCCGTACCCAACGAGAATAAAAATGCGATGTTTTTTTCCTTCTTGGTTTTTGGAAATTTATTTTTGATTAGGAACACCCCAAAAACTGAGCGGGAACTGGGCTGGAGACCCACCCATTTCGTGCTCATCATCATCATCATCATCAAACTTCAGGACCAACACCCCTCCCCCCATCCTGGGCAGCTTGTTGAAGATTTTGCGCCGCCTGGTTGTCATGACGGAGGCCGGTGCCGTAATCCTCCTCCCGCGCGCGAAGCGTAAACTGAGCTCGCTTCGGCGGCGTCGTTAGCGCCGCTGGGAGGAAGGACACATCTTTGTATTATTTTCAACATTTAATTTGTTGCCTGCGACGACGTCACCATCTATTCCTTTACCCTTGTCGTCGTCTTTTGCTACTTTGTTTCACATTTTCGAGCCCAAAAAATAAAATAAAAATGGGCAGAGCACTTGAGGAGGGTGTGTTGGTGTGTGTGTGTGTGTGTGCCCAATTTTGGACGCTCGTTTGCGCTTATGTAATAACCTCGAATCTAATTACTTTTTGACAATATCAAGAGGGGAACACGCCCCCCTATCAGTTGGCTTACTTACACTCTCGAAAGTTGTTTCTAATGTTGGCTTATTGAATTGGAATTGGAATTGGTTCTGGTGGGCAGGAATCAAGCCTAAACATGGTTGGTTATGCTCGGTCTGTCATCGAATAGCGATCAGAGGGTTGCGGCTAAATATGTTTTGATGTCATTACAATTGAAACTATTCTTTGTGAGGAAAATTTTATAAACGAGTGCAGCTTGAAATGTTAGATCTTATCTTGAGAATGGCTGAATCGAACTTTGCTTCCATTTTTTTAGATTTCTGTATTTATGCTGCTCCACGGCATAGAAAAGGCTTCCCGCTGTATTCTGAATCTATCGGGCAGCTTACCAATTGAGCAGCTTTTAGATAAAATGGGTTTATTATGCTGTTCATATATAAACAAAAAAATCACGATATTTTTGAAGGTCGATTCTTCGATATTCTTCTGCCGATACTTATCGCTGTTATTGCGCTATTAAATAAAACCATATTAGCAAGCGAACTTCCAATGAACAACAGTAGACCCAGAACAGTGTAAAACAGCTGGAATTGGAGACGGAAACGATGTTCTACTCAATATTCCTCAGTTCTCCAAAGTTCCATTGATCTCAAGTTGATACCGAAAATAACCAATTAGAAATGCTTTACCAAAACTGTTTTGCTTGAATTCATTTACAAATAGTGTCCGCCCGTCCATCAATGATTATAAAAATCCAATTCCATTTATTTGCTTCAATCAATTTTAATCAAGTCCAGCACAGAGGACACAAAACTCTAACCCGAAGCCGAACCCCCAAAAATACATCAATGTGGCAGACGTGTGGGGGGAGGGGTGGGGTGTTTTATCTTGAGGTTATTACCGCTGAGTGTTGCCACACAAAATAATGCATTAAAGACGACAGGGGGAACTTAGGACATAGGAGGCAGGACAAACAGGACACGGGACACACGACAACGACAGCAGTTGCAGCTGCATTGTCTAAAATGTGAGGAGGGGTCAGGTGGGGGTGGGTAAGGACAACCCTTGAAAGGCGAGACAAGTGTGCAACTCTCAAAGTGCATTTGCTCCTTACACCCTGAGCATGCTCAGATTTTCTCTTTGAAAATTTATGAGACCCCGCACCACCCCACCTCCTCCATCGCCTAATTCTCCTCCCACACACCTCAACACCCCTGGAGCTGGAAAGTGTGGAGTGTGAGTTTTCTTGGACCAATACATGACCATGTATGCCTACAGTGCTGCAGCTTTATGTACAACAAAAAACCAAAGCCTGCTTACAGGCGTCTTAAAATTTAATGAAAATCCTCAACTCCCCCACAGAGAATTCTCTCTGCCATCCAAAACAGCTCTTAGGCCTACACACACACACACACACACACCACTTGCTGTTGTTGTTGTTGTAATTGTTGTTGTTTTTTGTGCCTGTCAGAGCCTGCAATAATAAGTTTTCTATGCACTTAATGTCAGGCCTACCTCCCCCTCCCCCTCCCCATCCAACTGCACCACCACAGTTTTCGGCCAACTCAGCTTCGGCCCCGGACACCACGTCACGAAGGAACCCCAAAGACCCTGCCGAGTGAATGCACTTGCCAACTTTTGCCTAGTTTCGGGCTCAATTGCAGCTGCTGTTGCATCTTCCAATTTTCTTGTGCATTTTCTTAAGATTTTCTGCAAAATCAGGCTGCTCTCTTCTTGCCGCCCTTCCATCTCTTTCTGGCATTTTCTTAAAATATTTGGTATATGCCGCACACAAGCAAAAGGGGAGAATATATTTTACCTTTTGTCAACTCGCTGGAGATTTACATAAATAACGAAAATTTTAATAGTACATGGTTTATTAAAGTACGCCTAAGTAGAGAAACCCAAACCAACAACAGAGAGCGGAAAAAGCATTTAGACTAATTGTGTTCAACTTTTGATTGGTTGGTCATTGGCCAGCCAGCCGTACGTTTGTGTGTGAGTGTGTGCGTGTGTGTTTGAGTGTGTATTTTGTCATTAAAATTGCAATTTGCAGCTCTGCCCACTTTTCGTAATTTTTAAGATGATGACGATGATTATGATGTGAGGTTGCTGATAATGCGGGGCTCGAAGAAAGCTTCATTTAGGCGAAAATTATTATTTATGTTGTGGCAAAGATTCGCAAATATTGAGATGATAAGCTGCTTTCAATGCAAAGGGAAATGACATGAGATGCTTAGTGAAGGATGACGAAGATTTTTGGATATCTCTGCTGAATGGACATGATGAAATCTTTGGAGCAGAAGTCAGTCAACTTTTTTGTAGAATTAAATCAACTTCCAGATTCTAGAACTTTACCTCAAGTTTTTCCTGTCTCATGTTTTTTAAAACTGGATAAAACTACATTGAAAAATCTTGTTGAATACTTTTTGTGATTTTTTGTATCATCATCTGGACCACTCTTATTCAAACTTGGCTTTTGTTTAAATTCCAGCAAGAAAATTGAAAAATTTGTGGTCAAAGCTATGATAGCAACATTTGAGCGGTTATTGATTATTATTTTGTTCCACAGCCTAGGTGGCTATAAAAAAAGGTCTGATGTCGCTTTTACACCTACGCGCTTAGTTAAAAAGTGTACAAAATATGAAATTTTGTATGTTTTTTTACAATTGGCTACATTGCTTTATAAATGACCTGGGGTATTCTTCGCAATTGACCTGCCAGATAGTTAGAACATTCAACTAGAGCGTAAAGTGTGAGCTTTTGCGCAGATTTTGCTTGTTTTTTAGAAACTCACTCTTCAAATGTTTTATAATTGATTCCTTCGATTCCTGATTCCTTTTGGCGGATATACAACTACTCTGTGTATCTTTGGTACAAAGAGAACGAGAAAGCTAAGCTAACTTCGTCTGTGCCGAAGTTCTTATACCCTCATTTAAAACAAAAAAGTTTTTCTAACTAAGACTGTTTTTCAGACCTATCTTTTGTATGGCAGCTATACCAAAAATATGTCCGATTCTAATAAAACTTGGTAGAACTATAAAAAAAAAACATAGAAAACTTACGATTACAAAGTTAGGAAACGTTTCCATTGAAAAGAAAAAAGTTTTTCTCACTAAAACTAGTTTTCCGACCGATTGTTCCTATGGGAGATATGAGATATAATCATCCGATCCGGTCGGTTCCGACATATTAGTAGTGTGCAGCAATAAGAAGACTCTGTGCAAAATATCAGTTCGATAGCTTTAAAACTGTGAGACAAGTTCGCGTAGAAACATACAGACGGACAGAAGGACATACGGACAGACAAAGCTCAATCGACTTAGCTCGTCACCCTGATCAAGAATATATAGAGAATATTTCTATGCGTTGCAATCTTCTGGGCAAAATTATAATACCCTTTGCAAGGGTATAGAATATCCATAAATTTATTATCCATAAAATAATAATTTTTAGCGTATTAACTTCACAACTTCCCTTCCCCAACTTCTTTTTTAAAATGGGCAGCATACTTGTCAGCAAATAAAAGAATGTATTTAAATTTATTTTGGGCATATATAAAAGTATTTGCAAAGATTATATGAGAGGCTTAAAGCGATTTCAATATTTCCTGCATGTTTAATTTGAAAAGTGTGCGAAAAGTCAATTTTTAAATTAAAAAATGCGGCTTAACTAGTTTTAAAAAGTATTTAATAAGCCACGCCGCGGCGCGCCGGCGGTTGGAAAATTGTCAGAGCCACTGAACCGAACCAATCTTTAGTTCGGAGCGGTTTGCATGCCTGAAATAAAAATTGGAGTGTGTATAGGCTTAGAACCCCAATTGCCGAACCAATTATCAAATTGTACAACTGGCTTTTCAGTTTTCTAAATGGTCCTTACTTGTTTAATATTAGGGTCAATTATATTAGGTGTGAGTCTTAGTAATCTTCTGAGACAATTTTCATGCTCAGTAAAAGTGGATCGCGTCGAGTGCAAAGGTACCTGGAAGGGTATAAGAATCTGATGATTCTAGTCCAAAATTCCCACCAAAACACTTAATATTACAAAAACCTCTTAAAATATTAAAATTCATTTCTTAGACTAAAAAAGATTCCCTAAGAGCATACAAACTTTCTGAGATTATATCTATTTATATATGTATCCTAATGAAGTAGTAGAATAAAGATTGTGATCATAGACCCAAAGGCTTTGCCTAGGATTTTCTAATTTTAACAGAAGTTTTATTTCGGGTTGTGCAAGAGGTCGTGAGTTCGATTCTGCATAGGGACATCTGAAAACTTCACAAACAAAATAAAATTGTTCACTAAAGGTTAAGGTGTTCTTTATGTTAAACCTTTTCAAATTCATTTGTAAAACATAACAGTTTACAAAGATCAAATCGCATTTGAATAACTTATCCAAATCTGTTTTTAACATCAATCGTAAAAACAATTAAGCATTAATAAAACATAAACAACTCAATTTATTTGCTTTGAATTATATGAAATGAAAACATATTTGATTGAAATTGAAACAGAAATCTATGGCACTTGAACAGAATGCCGTGCTAATTGAATGTCCACTCCTCCTTAATACAAAAAAAAAAGTACCCGAAAAAACCTCGACAAATCAAAACGCATTTATAAAATAATAAACTCATGACCAGGAATCGCCACGTAAATGGCGTAAATCTTTTAAATCCATCAGCTACCAACTACCACAAAAATTCAAGCGAATGTTTCTCTCCCTGCAAAAATAAAGGATGAAAAAAATCGACCAAATTAGTTGCACAAAATCCAAAAACTATTCCATCAAAAATGCATAAATGCACGAATGCGAAATATAATAATAATAGGAATGAAAAAAACAACAGCAAAATGCAGAAAAGCAAAATTAATGCAATATTTATAAAGCGCAAAAAAGAAGAGTGAAAAAATGCTAGCGTGGAAAAAAATTTCGTATATGTAAAATAAATAATATATAAAATATTTATATAAATTGCAAAAAAGCACAGCTTCAAATAAAATAAATTTCAACATCAAGTGCTAAATGCGCAGTCGCCTCTATTTTTCTATTTAGGGTAGGCGTGGGCCTATATGTGGGGGCTATATAATGGAATATGTATAAAATGTCAAATGATTTCTTTTTGCTGTGCTTTTTTTTTAGGTGCTCCGTCGACAGAAACTAATGCAAAAAACAAATGCAAATGGTTAGTAATATGTGTGAAAAAATACAAATGCGCCAGCGGGGGTGGTGGGTGGACCACTGCAGCCAATTCAATTAAAAATCTGCCACTTAAGCCCAAAATAGAGTTGGGTTGGGTCAGACGCACTGGAGGCCAGGGCCTGGCAGTTCTGCTGTATGCAGTTCAGCTGCAACCAAATGAACCCAGAGTCAGAAAGATTTAAAAATCGGCTTTATCTAATTAAAATTCCTTTTGGAAATTGTTGTATTTTGTCGGAAGGCAAAACAGCTAAACATTTTCAGCACCTTTAAATAGTCCTTGCTTATGTAAGACTTTTGAAACTAGTCACACTTGGCGGAAAGTCCGAAGGCTTCTTTTGTGTTTTAAAAACTGCCAACTTTGCTTTCTTTGGATCAGATTTCTCATGGTTTTCATCAAAGGATTCGATTTCAGTTTGAGCAAAAACGCATATTTTAAATTTGGAAACTAGAAAAATGATCTTTGGTCTTTGTGGACCTGTTTTTCAGCTTCCTGTCCAGCCCTTGGCTTATGCCGCAGCCGAGCAGCAAACTAAAATGAAACACTCGCCATGCAAACCCACAATTTTTTGTGTATATATAACAAACATTTTATTTGAATTTTATTTTTTTTTTGGTTTTGTTTTTTTATTGCAATTTGTTTACCAAGCGGGAGGAGGGCGGAAAACGCATTTTGTCTATTTTTTTGTAGCGACAACTACAACACCAACATTAGTACAACGGTGCTGCTGTATGTGTGTGGTCATAATAAATAATAAAATATAGACACACACTCACACACACACAAAGCCCCTCGCCCCCTTACCCATGCTTGGAAAAAAATGCAGCTGAATTTTGCGCACATTTTACGCCTGATCGAAATATTTTGCGCCACCATTGAAAAAAGTCAAACGCATAGGCAGGCAACCCTATACCCCTATGCTCCTATTCTCCAGCCTCCCTCCCACTACGAGCGCCTACAAAACTTTTTATTGTGCTCTCGATGTTTTTTCTGCTTTGACGCGCCGACCCAAAATTGCCCATGGGTTTTAGGTGCGGTGCAGGAGAGGAACAGAACAGAACAGAACTGCACAGACCTCGGTTATGGTTATGATTGTGGCATGGATGAGATGGGTTGTCGCTGGTGTTCTATTGGCTGTTTTTGTTTGTTTTTTTTTCCACGGAATTCGTGTTGAGGTAGGCTAAGCCGGAGTAGGTGAGCCAGGGGCGAATTTTATGCATACAGTGCAGCATTCTATACATGCAAAGAGAGAGTGAGAGAGAGAGAAAGAGATAGACTGTGTGTGTGTGTGTTACTTTTTTCGATTAATCAGTTAGAATAATGATATATGGGTGTGGTCTACAATTGAGGTTTTTGGAACAAAGATTGTTTCTTAATTATGTATTAAAAATAATACTTTACGAAACTGGTCTAGAATGGTCTGAGCGAGGCTCGAATCGGCGAGCGAGAGTCGCGTTGCATATATTTGTTTGTGCAATCGTCTCGACCTCGAGTGTGCGCCGAAAAGTTACCGAAACACCAAGTGTGTTACCGAAAAAAACTCTCAGAGCAGGACCCATGGTAAGAGATCTGTTTTAGAAATGAATTCAAGTTGTTTCTTGACGAGTATGCACATAATTTGCTAGTAGCAACTTATCTGCTTTCACTGCTTTACTACATTTGTTTATAGGTTATGGGCCCTGACTTGCTTAGAGTGAGCTTCTGAAAAAGTACGGAAGGATTGCATCTTACAAAACACTTATCAGATGGCGTTTTAACCATTAATCAAGCTGTCAACTTGATTTTTGCATATGCTGATCAGGAGTTATACAATTTTTAGAAGCAGGTACGAAATTTGATTAAAGCCACAACATGCATTTCAAATAAATGCTTTTTCGGGTTCTGTACACAAACGGTTTCGATATCGTTGGAACCAATTCCAATGCGAAAGCAGGCTTCAAGCCTGTACTTATTGATTTCCCTAACGAGGGTGGCTTAAGAAGTACTACAGCCAAGTTTCACACTTATTTATGGCTGACTGGCTTTTCTGTCACCTGTTTATCCAACATTTACATAAATAGATACTTCCGTGTAATACAGTAACATCAGGCATTACAGTAAGGAGTGTATAAGGGGACTTACACAGTGAAGCAAACTTCCCTTTCCCCTGAATTCTTAAATTTTGTTGTCTTCCACATATGAGTTCGGTAATACGTATTAGTTCCATACCAGGATTTTTCCAATATTGCTATCGCTATGGCTTGAGTTTATCCCGAATCTCTATATTAAATCCAATTTCAATTTAAACTAAGTGGCCTTTGGAACTGCTCTTATTAAAGATTAAATCATATAAAGCATGTTAAATGCCACTTGTCTTCTCTTTTGGTTTAGTTAACCAACTTATTAGCTGAACCTCTTCAAAAGACTCAATTGTCTGCGCGTTTTATTAAACTGATTAAGCGATAACTTGCCCAAGCAAAGGCCACTTGTGCACCTATGAGATACATTTCGCACCTCAAATTCGTATAACAAAGAGCAGACAAGTATCTGTGCACATTTAACCTACTTACTGGAAAATGGTTTCTTCTTCAATGACGGCCTTTAATTATGTATTAGCCAATTTGGTTTCTTAACTGAAAACACTTTGACTTTCACACGCACACCCAGACGCACACACACACACACACACACACACATACACACAGTGCAAATGTAATAGGAAACTTATTGTAGCCCGAAAGGGGGAAAATGTGAAGACCGCGTCAGGAACGTGTTGAATGGAAGCTGTGGGCTAAGACAAGCCATGACAAACATCATCATGATATCCTTAATAACTGGCATAATAATCAGCATTCACCAGGCCGTGGCCACAAATTCCAAACAATGACGCCTGCCGTTGACTCGTCCTTTGGCTGAATTCGGTTTCAAATTGAAGACGACAGTTTGTGCAAAATGTTAACCGTCGAGTGGAGGGCCGTTTTCCTGAATTAATGACTTTTTAATAGAAGTTTGTAACAAGAGAGCTAAGTGTACTGATGCTTCAAGTGAATGATTAACTTTCATATTTTTTTCCAACAATTTTTCTCAATTTGATGGCATCCCCTCACCCCCGCGCCCTTGCGCTGCAGCTACAAACCACATCCGCTCTAATTTCACACCGCCTACCCCACTGCTTCCTCGCGTTCCACCCCACAACTATATCCAAGTGCTAAAGGCTATGCCCCAGCTATTTTGGTCAGTTTGGCGTGACGAAGACGAGACCAAAGAAGAAGAAGCAGAGAAGAGCAAGGAAAGAAAAAGGAAATCATCAAATAACTGACAGTCCAATCGATGCTTGGCTATGTTGTGGTCCCTTCTCCAGCTAAGAGTTTAGTTGCTTGGTGGGGTGTCAGTATTGTTTTGGTTGTAGCAGAAGGTTCCAAGCTTGCTGAATAGTGGATGGCATTGTTTGGTCTGGACAAATTTTCATAATGTACAGCTGACTTTGTTTGACAGGAGTTTTGGCATGATATGATGATGTGCAGCCAATCTAATAGGTCATCAATTGGATGTAGTGTGTATCTAGAGAATGGAATGGGTTTCTCCTCCTTCACGCAGATAGAAATGTGAACTTAAGCTGCTCATCAATATTACCTACAATTTATGAATGCATTACCTAAAATGCCATCATTAAGGTAATAGAAAACTGATCATATTTTGGGCAGGAAATATCACTTACTTATTATTTGTTAGGTAACAGAATGTAACCTTTGTAACAGGCAGTAAATGCGATTAAGTCTTCTCTCTGAATAACCCATTAAACTTATAAAAACATTTATATTTAACCTTCCCTCTTCAGGGATTTCCCAAAATAGGAACTTTTCGGCAAGGTATCACAAAATATAACTACGTTCATTGGATATTGAGTGTGCTTTTAATTTGAGAAGCAGATAATTAGAGCCATCTCATAACATCGAATCCATGCTGCTTGGTTTGAGGATTTCTTTCATCACTTCTTGACCATTCCTAAACCATTTACCCCTTGCCTTTTGCATTTGGCCAACATCATTGAAAATCGAAATGCTAAGGACAATAATGCCCGAATGCCAAATCAAAAGCAAACAAGACGTTGACTACCACAAAGCCAATCCCACTGCCCTCCCACACCTCCTCCTCACTCCAGCAGCGAATGTACCGCTCTGTCATTGTCTTTGTCCGCCCAGAAATCAGTCAAGTTTTATGATCAGCCACCAAGCAAAGTCTGAGGACAAAACCTCAAAAAATGTTGAAATAGCGACGGCAATGACGTTGAACAACGCTGACGTTGTCCTCGTCCTCGTCGTCACCATGCTCAAATAAACACGCACAGAGAGCAGCCCCAATCCCCAACCATCCACCCAAAAAAGGTAGTCAACGCTCTTGACCCTTTTTGCACCCAAACCCCACGAATAGCAGCGAAAACCTCGAACCTCAACGTAGCCTTTTTTCTCTTTTCATTCTTTTGAAAAACTTTTTACACCCATCCACCCACATGGCCAACTCCATCGCCCAATCCCCCCGCCGCAGCAGACAACCACGTTGTCCACTTTCGCACCCTGCCCGTCCACCCATGTACAAGTATCCCCTCCTCCGGCTGTCCCTGCCAACAGCAACAACGTAGCCGGCTCGTATATTTTTCTCATTTATTTTTCCCGACACCCCCCAAACCCCCCACCCACCGCCGCCCACAGTCAGCTTTATTTTTTGTGCGTTTTTCATATCCGAAACGCCGACAATGTCCCCCTGACCCCCAACTCCGATACAGCCGGCCTTTTTTTCGCCAAGCCGGCGACAACAACAACAAACCGTTCTCACCCCACCCCCGCACCCTGGCTCATTTACTCACTGAAAAAAAAGACCCCCTCTCCCCGCCCCAGCCACCTTCCCATTCACAAAACTCTCGGCACTCAGCTGTTTGTCAACTCATCTGCCTCTTCCACACACACGCCCCCGCCACCGCTGCTCCGGCTGCTTGGCCCATCGCCTGGTTCGTTGACGCCGAACCTCGCGTTATCGGCATTTCTCTGTTTTTGTACTCATATCCCTCTCCCAGGGAGAATCATCTGCCCACTACTGTCCGCTGGCGGAAAAAACATTGTGTTGCATACTTTTTGGCATTTTGCCTTACACACGCACGTTTCGCGCGCGGCCCACATTCCGAAAAAGCCGGACAGCGCCTGCGCTACCTCCTAACGCGCGCGCTCTCTCCAGCTCCTGCTCTCGCTCTCTCTCTATCAACCGCTGTCGACGTCGACGTTGTGTTGTGGGGACAAAACTCATTTGTCTGTCTCTGTTTTGGTCAGTCAGCAGTTGGCTTTCGTCGTGTTTGGTTCGCCTCTTGCTAGGAAGAGCTCTAAACCTTCAAAAAAAAAAGAAGCAAAGTAACAAAAAAAATCAAAGAAGTTGAAATTGGAATTTAGAAAACAAAACAAAATCCCAACCAGAATTTTCAGTGTGTGTAAAATAATCCCAATTTTGCGTCGCGCCTCACCACTTTTGGATACTCACAAAGCTTGCGAAGCGAAACAAAACAAATACAAAAACCCGCCAAAAATTTACCTCCTGGTGGAACAAAAGTTTCAAGTGTGTTTAGTGCTTTTCAAAGTTGCCTAAATTGCAACTTTTGATATCCATACATTTTGGCAACGTTTACGTTCATTCCAAACCTTGGTCTTTGGCCAAATACCTTACCCCGGGAAGGCACTACAAAAATTTGCCAAAATTCCGAAGAATCCGAGAAAAACACCAAAAACATCGATACGTACCGCATCGGCAACCGGTGGCGGTGGCGGCGGTGCTGGCGGAGGTGCCACCACCAGCACAAAGATGGCATCTAAAAGAAAAGCCTCGGTGTTGCTGCACAAGGTGAGTGGAGGGCATGAGAAGATGCTGGACAAAAACATAGTGTTAAATTGCTATTTGAGGAATCTCACAACCCTCCAAGTTTGTCAATAGACAGTAAAAAGATTTGAGAATTCCATTAGTTTGTGGTTTTACGCTGCAGGTATCAGTCGTGTTTCTAGTTTTACATTCGCAATAGCAAACATGAGAAAATAAACCATCCTAAAACTCTGCTCAATATTATTGCTATTTATTTCACAGTTAGTTCCTATAGCTGTGAAGGTGACCGGTTGTGTACAAGTTTCTAAAGAAACAACTTTTTATGTGATGGATCCGTCCACGGCTTTAATCACAGGTGACATAAACACTACACGCTGTACCACAACCGGTGAAAAATAGCACTTGCTCTTGTTTTTTTCCGATAGAGACGAGGAGTTCTTAGCCAAAAGATTCTAGGTGGTAGAATAATAAGCTCCATACATCATCGATTAGGGTTAAAATCAAACCAAAATTTCTTAGAATAAAAACAAAAAGCTTCATCAGCTTGTTTTCTCAGGTTAATCGATCAAAATCTTAGTTTAATCGATTAAATAATTCTTAATTAAATCGTTTATTTGTTCTTAGTTCAATTATTTAATAGTTCATCGTTCATTGAACTCTTTCGATTAAATATATAGTTTGTAGTATTTTTCTTTGATTCGTTTGTCCCCACCTTACGGCTTTTCTTGGGGCTTTCGCTTATCGTTTTTTTCCGTTTTAACATACATTTGGGTATCATATCCTTACATAACTGTTGATTTATGCATTTGACTAGCTAAGTGTCCCTATAGAGCCCATAAAGTTCATGATTTATTCTATGACGAAATTCAAAGCCACCTTTAAAAGGTCCATAAATACTTCGAAGCTAAAAATTTTGTAACAAACAATTTTTTTCTAGGATTTTTCTGACTTGCATTTGTCAAGGAAGCTGAGCTGACCAACTCAAATGAAAACTACTTCGGCCTTAAATTCTTTTTTTTCAATATAAAGGAAAGGTTCTCTTTACTCCACTCAAATAGGGCCCTATTAGGTACTTTTAAAAATTTTAGCATAGCTTTGTTGTAATCACAATTTATTTACTTTTCATTTCAATAATCACAATTATTGGAGATTATGAGTAAACAATTCATGATTATGGTTTACTTAGTAATCGTAATTGTAGTATGGAACTACAATTATGCAATATTTTAAAATGTAATTACTTTTACAAATACTTGAATAATTGTAACTGTAATGGGTGATTTATTTATTAAATGCGATTGAAGACTTTAATTATTCAAGCAATTGTAGATGAATATTATGATTGTTTACTGATTAAAAGTAACATAAATAGTTTGCTGACTATGGTAAAAAACGCCACATTTTTTCAAGACAATGGCTATTAAAACCAGGTATGTCAGAATGGGACTTGTTTATATTTAGTTGAATATTTATTCCAAAATCTTTTGAGGTTTCATCTATAAATAGTTCAACAGATTACTTATAATTGGTAAAATTTTTAAAAGTAATTACATTTTTGTTACAAATCCGATTATTTATCTAAAAAAATTGTAATGGTAATTGTGGTTTACAGCTGTGCTTTCATCCCCTTGCAAAGGGTATTATAAGTTTGCAAAGCATAGAAATATTAACTTGCTGGTTTTACATGCTTCCACCAAATTCTAGAAATTGTTGTTCAAATCGGATGACTTTATCATATAGTTCCATACGAACGAAGGGTCTGAAAATGGGTCGTTGTGGGAAAAAAGTACTTTTAAAAATATTTAAGCGAGCGCTTGCTAGGGTATAAACACTTCGGCACAGACGAAGTTAGCTAAGCTTTCTCGTTTTTTTCCATATATTTATTCTTATAAACTAAAAAAAAAGAGGCTAAAGCTAGATTGGATATCATATTTAAAGCTTTATAAAAGATAAAAAGTAGGACCTAAGTGCTGTCTTTAAGGATTTTGTACGGAATGTCCATTACGTGTACAAAGCTGTTAATTGACTCTTACTCTTTTTAGTCGAATGGCAGTTTATCGCCCGGAATTCCACACAATAAAGCTTAATTTCACAGTTTAAATTAGTCATATGTGTGGGTATATTACCATTGTATATGTGTAAATCCCCCTTAAATGGCAAAATTCTGGCGAAACAATGGATGTGCTAAATAGTTCCAAAATACCTTAACTAATTAAATTAGTGTTTAAGGTTATGAATAACGAATGTGTTAACAAGCCAAACTAAGAATGAAACCAGTGTTCCTTATCATTTAGTAGCCTTCAGTTAGTGGACTTGGTTTCCAACTTCAGTTAAATAACTCACTATACTTTGTCATCATTTTTATACTAATTTCTGAGATGTTCAACTTCGATCATCATTCTGCCATGAAATACTCTCACATAGCAGGAAGCCATACTTTAACCTTCTTTATGATTCTCAATATCTCTACCTTCAGCTTCCCTCACACAGCCCACCTCCATTTTGGCATCTAGACCAATATGAAATCAATTTGCCTCACACTCTTCCTTTGGGTCCTTCCAGGACCCAGACACATTCGCCCAGCCACAAAATAAACATTCAAAAAAATAAAGAGGAGTAGAAGAAGCCACGTAGACAGTCGCAAAAATATTACTAATACGCCGCGTAGGCAGGCAAGCAAAAAAAAAAAGAGAAGAAGGAAAAAAAAGGAAACCTGCTCATAATGCCTTTTTGGATGAAATGGCGCCTAGCTGGTTGGTTGGGTGGCTAAGGGAAACACACTCTAATGATATACGAGCCCCTCCCCCCGCTGTCTCTGTGCGCTCCTCAGTACATAGTGGCAGCGCGAGCTGAGTCGAAGTGTGCGTGTGTCTGTCAATGGTGGGGCGTGCAATGGCAACGGGTGCCAGATCCGAAAATGAAACGAAGCACACTCCACACTCCCACACCAACTCCATCTCCTGCCTCTCCTCCACCACCTCTTAAGGGCGCACATTTGCTCGGCACGGTAATTCATCAAATGACGAAGACGACGCAGACGAAGGCAATGGCAATATGGGCCCGACGGGGTGTGGGTAACTTGGGCGCCAGCATTTGCTGTGCCACAAAAGAAGTTGCTTCTTGGGTCGAACTTCTCATTCCAACACACACACACACACACATACATTTAGACAGTCGCACACACACACACACCCATAGAGACACAAAGTGTGCTCAGAGACTGACCAGTGAGTCCGGCGGGGAACTTTGTTTGTGCGTGTGTTTGTAAGGAACTTACCCTTACGCTTAAGGGTATGATAAGTTTGTGTGAGATTTAGATTTGTTCTATGAGAAGCATCACCATTTTTAGTAAAAAGTGGTGAAGATGACATAAAATTGAATGAAAAATAAGAAGAATATCAAATTTTAGTTCTAACAACAAATTTTTGACATGGTCTTCGCAATGGCTACAGCTTAAAGAGGAATTCTGTCCAAAGTCTTACCTCTTGACTACCAAAACACAAAAAAAAACCCTGGAATCGACGTGCGTTTGCTGCTGCTGCTGCTACTGCCAACATTTCTTTCTACTCTTCTGTAGAGCATTCCATTGTCGTCCTTAGTTCAATTCTTTCACTCCTAGTGTTTGATTATTGCAAATGGGTGTGCGAATGGTGGGTGCGGTGCGTCACCCGTCTCAAGTCCCAAGTCGAGCCCACCGAAACCTCCCATTTAAGCAACAAAAGCATTGACTTTTGTACATATGTAGTCAGCGTCATTTGTATATAAATAGTTGAATCTCTCGTTCCTATGTGTGTGTGTCAAAGGCACACTCCCCCCTCCCCTTAACTCTTTGCGGATTGTGAGTGGACTGGGGGTCAAGCTTTGAGCTTAAGCGCACATAAGCCGCCGCAGGACACTGTGTGTAACAGAAAGCCAGTCCCAGGTTTAATTTGTGCCTCAAAAACTTAAAGATTTGCCGAAAAGTTTCCAAAATGCCAGGCATAACTTGTTATGCTCCTCAGCTGTAATCAAACACGATTTGGTATCGACTCCCCCCCAGCTCACCTCACCTCATCAGCAGCAGGCAAACTTTATACTTGCTCCTGGTCCTGGGCTGCGTCACCGTTACACACATCTTGGCATTAGTGTCGCAGGCAGACAACGTGCCAAGCGAATCGAAGCAGACGAAGGAGGAATCTCAACCAGAGCCCGAACCAGTCAATGTCGTCAACAACATGTTGGAAAGGAGTAGGGAAACGTCTTTCGAATGTCTTGGCTGGATTCGCCTCCACCTCGGTTAGATGTTACGGAAAATTGCTTACGGTTTTTTGCAGACACACACACGCACACACACATTCACACACATGGGTAACACACATGAATAGAGCAGAGATTGGATGGGTGCAGAGCAGTGTAGGTAGCTAGCATCGTCGTCGCATCATACAAACAGACAAGTTAGACAGCCCAAGACCCTCATCTGCTCATCCATTCGCTCGAAAATAGAAATAGATGACAAGCACACCAAAACGAAGACATGGCCGTGGCTGTGGATAGGTGTGGGTAGGAGGGCTGGCGCAAGGAAATTGGGTAACGGGAATGGGTAGCAACTGCGACAACGACTTTGGCTAAGGGCAAGCGACAAGCTCGACGGGGTTAGCTTGGCTTCTGATATCAAGCACTGAGAGAAAATTGGAACGAATTGAGGCGGTTTTGGTGATGAAATTGATGTGCTGATGATGATAAATGCGCCGAAAAGTAGGCAAGCTTTATTTTCTTGATTAATTATGCACTTAAATCCATTCGAGGCCAATCTAAAGAGTTTTGAAAGTTTCACTGGATAATTGAAGATGCTAGCTTGGTTTTCAACGCGATCGATCGATTTGCATTACGCCGGAAATCGATTTGAAACAACGAAAATGTAAACCAAGTTTTAGTTCAAGTCGTGGCGCAGTAGGCGGTCATTAAGAGTGAGAGCTCTTCCTGTATTATTTCTGATTTGCTTTAATTTCCCAGCTGCTTTACTATCAATTTCACCTTCTCCGTTCGATTACTTTCAATATTTCGGCTATTTCAAGAGTAATTTATTGATAAGTGGGAACTTTATGTGCAATTTTTACATAGTCTTAGGGGTGTTATGCCGGTGACTGCACAAATTAATGTCTCAAGTGCTTTTTAAAGCGCTGTGGGATGGGAGAACACCCTGCTGCTAGTTTTCTTTGCAATCAAAACATATCACCTAGTTCAAATCAGCACTTTTCTCTCAGTGTCCTTTTCTTAGTAGCTTCTGGGCTTGCACCCCTCACACACACACACACACACACACACATGCTACAAAATAACAGCCATCAGCTCTAAGTCCTCACACTCTACCATCACCGCAAGGAAAAAAAAAAAGGAAGAAGGAAACCCCAACACCCCACATAAGGCCTTTTCTGTCAAGCGCAAAACAGACAAACCTACCAACCTTTCCACCCACTCACACCCGCACACACACACGCTGCCAACTCAACTCCATCTTGGCCAAAATGCTGGAGAAACAGAAGCAGAAGAAAATGAAGAAGGCTACAGCCACAATCAAAGTTGCTGAGGGCAGGCAGAGAGGCGGCTGCTTGCCTGCCAGACTTGGCTCATCCCATAGCCAAGCACTCGCAAACACACACTCGCACTCACACTCACACATATGCACACCACAAAAAGGATGCTACGACTGGCGACGCCGCCTCCGAGTCCCAGGCACAAAAACAATGCCAAAAGTTTCCACAGAAGGCGCCTCGACCTCACCTTCATGGAAAAGCCAAGTTCTCTACGGCTGCTTGCCAAGTCAAAGACTGCCTGCTCACATGTGTGTGTGAGTGTGTGTGTGTGTGTGTATGGGGGGAGTGTGAGTGTGAGCGTCTTGGCTTAGTATTTTTGGTTAATTTTCTTGCAGTTTTAGGTTACGTTTTTGGCTTTTACCACTGATGGCTGTCTCCCCTACTTTCCCATAACTGAGAGTGTGCTACCCCCGCAGGCCCTTTTAGCTAGAGAAAGACGTTTGCTTAAAAGCCAGCACACATATGTATATATGTGTGTATTTATGTATGTTTCCATGTATCAGGTTAGTTTGTGATGCTTTTTAGCCAGATGGGGGAATAGAGAACGAGCACTTGTACTTACCCCTAATGAAAATGAAGGCTCCTCTGCCACGATTGATGTCTTTCAGAGTAACAGAACTGGTTCACTTCGTCCACTGTAAAAAAAAAGAATAAAAACGATTCATCATCTGGTTCCAACTTTCCGCTTAGCTAAAACCACAACCATTCCCCTCTCCACGGAAAACTCTCTCCAGCTGACAGCAAAGTTTGCGAAAAAAAAAGCGGAATTATATATCCCAGGCTTAGCTCTAACTTAAAACTACTTGGCTTAATCATATCAGCTCGTCAGACAATTAAATTTTGTCCTGGTACACACACTCCAGTCACACCTTCTTGTGCGGGCCTACAACGAAATTAGCCATTGAGAGTGCCAGCTAACCAGCTGCCCATTCATTCCCTCCAATCCACCCACTTCATGGCCTCGCTATCACAACTGCTAATGAAATACGCCACGTACATAGCGTGCTCCAGGAAGTTCGTCACTCCCCCGCCCCACCCCCTGCTGCTATTGAATTACTCAAGCGGCGCTGGTGCTCATCCTCCTCCCCAGGCGAGTCGAGCCGGTCCGGGCAACTAGCTCAAGTCAGCAACATTTCTGCTGCACAGAACCTTGTCTTGCACCCTTTCAACGCTCTTGTAACGTTCCGCCTTCACAGGACTGGGGCCGTGGGTGGCAATCCGAAAAAAATATAGAGGGAAGTCTATCCTGCAGGAGCTTTTATGAGAACGTGCGCTTTATTTGCCACTATCAAGACGCTCGAAGACGAGGGGAACGCCAACTGGCACTGGCCGGGACAGTGGGATACAAACGGGCATTTTATGCCCATAAAAGGAGGGAAAAAAGAGCAAGCACTGAGAATGGGGGCGCAAAACTAGTGGGTTAAATACTTTTGGGATAAAGTCCCAATCTGGAACCGGTTTTGTACTGGCTGAATTATCAATTAATCTAAACAGAGCAAAAAAGGATATTAAAAAAAATATCTATTGGATGGTTTCCCGTCTTAGATATTCTTTTAATCATCCAACGGAGCTGAAAATCATTCAAAGGATATGATAAATGATCAAGTTTGGATAATCAAATGGACATTAAAAATATATCCAGATCTTTATTGGATCTAAAGTGGAATGGAGCCCTCGATCCAATCTTATGCATAAAGTTCCGAATTATTTCAAAACTTTGCCACTGTAAAAATTGCTAACGATTCCTCTACCATTTGCTGTGTCTTGTCTTTGATGCTTGATGCGGACGCCGCCTTCTTCTGCCTCAGCTCGTCCCACTGCTTTGACTTGCCCCCCTTACCACTTGTCCTATCCCATAGCTGCTATGCACACAGACACCAGCGAATTGGGATTACAGCCCAGACCCAGACCCAGTGCCTTGCCCATTCCCATACCAAACCTAACCCTTCTGTCTGCCAGCCCCCCTGCCAAGCCCAGCGCCTGGGTTACCCTCATCTGTCGTTTGCTTAGTTTGTGCCAGTGCAATTTTTATACAAAAATTTTCTTTCCTTTGCTCTGCCTCCCCGGGCCCGCCCCTGCCCAGCCTAGCTCACAGCAGGCCAGGCCAGCCCAACCCTAACCCTCCCTCCCTTTTATATTTATTTGCGGCGGGTGGGGGAGGAGGTGTGGAACCCTTAGTCAGCTCTTGGCTGCGAAGGAAGCCGAGACTAGCGGACTAGTTCACGCGGACGTCGGTCCGCCACGCTTTTATTGCTACCCCCAGAGCCACCCCTGCCACCAACTTCGTCATCGTCCTTGCTCATCAGGCAGTCCTCTGCCTGCTACTGCTTCGCCGGCTGCCTCTGCCTTTGCACGTTTGTCCATTTTAAGTTCGGGCTCTGCCCGTGGCACTCATCCAGCGTTTGTTGTTGCTGGAGTCCTTCAGCAGACCCAGACCGATGCCCGCCCATCCTCATTTATTTTGTACCCACGCTGGCAGCAAAGTTTGTCTTGCGTTTCGTTTGGGTTTTCCATTTTTTAGATTATTCCTTCTTGCTCCGGCTCCGGCTCCGGCTGCGGGGTTTTCTTTTTTCCTCTAGCCCCAGCTAACGAGCATGTTACTCCCGGTCCCCCTCATTCCTTTCGCTTTTATTATTATGCTTTGGCGCACATTCCAGCAAAATAATAAAAAAGAAACGAGGAGAGAAATGTAAAATGAAAGCTGTACCCCTTCGACAACATCGCGTTGCCCGGACTACGCTGGACACTGCTGGGAAAGTTGCATGTCCGAGTCCGAGTTGGGCCATATAAAATAATAACAACTAACTAAAAATCCATTCGCTTTAGCTGCAAAATCCTTTTGTTTTCCACGCTATCTGCTCCTCCGCCCACCAACAAAAAATACAAAAAAAAAAAAAAATAGAGAAATTGTTTGCTCCGCTCAAATTCAATGCAAAAGTTTTGGCCCGCCGTCTAGTAGCTGCCCACATAAATTTTCAGCTATTCTCCGCCCAGATTTCTACTTTTTTTTGTGTTTTCAGCTTGGGTTGAAAGTTTATCAACGCGACCCGACCCCCCCTTCAAAGCCCCCAAAACCCAACTCAACCGCTTGTTTGTCTTACTTTTGACCTCTATAAGCGAACCGGCCGCAATGGGAGGAAGCGGCCGATAATGATGAATGCAGCTCTGCATGAAATGAAAATTTGAGTGGCAGCTGAGAAGGTTGGAAGGTGAAATGGAGTAGATATATCAGCAAATTTAATATATAAATAAATCATATTGAATTTGACTTAAGATAATTGATCATTTGTTTGATTTAGTTGAGTGTTGGCCAAATGAAGACCAGCCAAGTTTGAAAGCGATCGGATGAACGCAAGAGGACTTATAAGCAAGAGTTAGCGCATCTACTCAATTCAAGCTTTTTATGCCTTCTAAACTTTTATCATTCTCAATGTATTGACTTAAGTCCATTTTGGAAATAACATGCATATTAATAAGAAAGCGAGTAAGGAACAGGTACTCTCTGGGATCAAATCGATATTAGAAATGCAGCTCAAAGTACAGAGCGGCAATATTTGAGGAGCATTTTTAGTGCTTATTACTTCAAAAGCTGGCGCTTATAGCTGGTAAAAGCGACCGGCTTTGTAAGTTTTAATTAAAAATCATTTCATTTGATATGATCACACACACTACCCGCTGCACCACACCTGACCATAGCTGCTACAGCGGCGGCAATATACATACTGAGCATACACTTTCGTTTATACAGTCTTCCTTTTTTGGCAATGAAAAAAGACCCTAACGGTTTTTCCAATTTATAAGAAACTGATATATTCATTAGAAATTTAGTTTGTTTTGCAATTTTCCACTCTGCATGAATTGAAATTCTATAGCTACTTGGTGGGTATTATTGGTATTATTTAGTTTAGTTTAGAATTGTTTATTTATAGCTATGTAGACCGGCTTTTCCAAAGAATAAAATTCCGTACTAATTATATACGTTTCTCTTCTTCTTTTGCAGGTAAGCAATCTCTGAAATTTCTTGCCATAATCGTAAGTACATTTGCCATGGCAATTCGACGGGTCTTAGCATTAATCTTTGTTTAAATTTTGATCAACCCACCGACCAAGATTTCTAGCCCGCAGCATCATCTTTCGCTGTTAACACAAATCTTGTTAGAGAAACCCATTAAAGTGCCGTTGGCAAATGCCAAGCAATGTGAAAAATCAAATTCAACTTCCACCGGCAGTCAGCCGTCATGATGTTGCTCAGTGCAATCGGAGGTGGATTAACCCACACCCCACTCACCCATCGCTTCACGTCACCAATCGAAACAAATCATAATCAAATCGAATTTCAGTTGATTTTCAACTGACGCAAAAGACAGTCACAACTGCACAGGAGTTTCAGTGGCCTGCTCCTGATAACTCCGGCACTCATTTTCCATAAAATGAAGCAGCAGCAGGAGAACTAACAGCAAAATGCAAACAGAAAAAAGGAAATTCGCACATAAAATTGATGATAAACCGTTCCAAATAATATTTTTTCCTTTGACGCCTGAGGAGGATGAGCGGGGGCATCTTAGGCTCAGGATTTTGGCAGAGGAAATGCTCTCTGAAGTCTAAAGGCAAAATGATGAATTATTTGCTGCCTCTTTCGTTAGGCGTCAAAGCTGCAGAAGAAGAAGGGGTGGAGACGAGAATTGGGCAGAAACATAAAAATGAACGCCAGTGCCCCAGCAAACGTTACGTTTTCTTTTTTCTTTCTCTTTTTTTGCCCCCTCGTCCACCTAACCCCAAGCTCCAAAAGCGTTTTTGACACAAATTGTGCCACTGTCTGAGTGTGGGTGCGGGCAGTGGAGGGTTGGGTTGGGGGTAGGCAGGATAAGCGAGTTGGATTGGGTTCGGTGGTGTCTGCTGCTTGAATGATTTTTAAACGAGGCAAGAAATCCCAAAAGATGCGGCAAACGTTTTGTTGGCATGAGTTCACGTGGGTTTCTCTGCCGTTTTTTTTTATTATTCTTCTTTTTTTGGGTGCGCTGCTTTTATGGGCAGTTCCCCATTGTGCCCGCCCACCCTCGGCCTTAGGCAACAGTCAGATAATACAACAACAAACATTTTAGCTACAGCCAGCAGAATAAAAAAAAATTCAAAAAAAAAGAGGTTTTCTTTTTTATATTTGGCTTATTTTCAAAGGGTTGGGCTAAGGTCGGCTGAGGGTGTGGAACAAAGTTTGCTATGCTAGATATACAGAAGAAAGAGGTTTCTACGGGACTTTCCAATTAATTAAATTTCATTTTATGCGTAAGAATGATCCAAAATTATGAAATTTTAAGTGGAGAAAGTTGGTTTCAAAGTAAAAAAGGAGTACAAAGTGTTTTACACACTGCTGAAACTAGAAGTAGTTTAAGAATATCTCAGAGCCACTTTTGGGAACCTTTGGTTTGGCGCTCAACGTGCGGCGTTATTTTCAATGAGTTTAAGTACTTTATGAATAACTTTATAAAAAAATATGTTACTATTGGTTCCCATTTTAAGGCGACCTAAGCAGCTTTCTAGTTGATCTGCTGTAGTCTATTTAGGGCGCTCAAATTTTTTAATCAGTAGAATACTATTCAAGGTTTAACATAATTTGGCGCCCAACGTGAGGAATAAAAGCTCAAACTCACATTAAGAACAACCTCCTATTCGATCTCTCTATTCTCTTTTCCACTCACCTCACAACACTCATAACTTAAGCCCTGAAAAACAGCTCGCACAACGCTCGTGTCTGAAAGCTGAGGTAAACCCAAAGTAAAATCCCGAATAAAAAACAAAAAAATATATAAAAAATCCCCCTCTCCAAGTCGATGGCCGGCGTCATCATAATCAACAACGCGCCGTTTTCCAACTCAGCCACAGGAAGGAAAGCTTCCTTCTCCACACTTCACCAACGTCCCCGAAGCGTACTTGAGTTTTGCGCGAGCGCCTGAAAGTTGCCAGCAGCGAAAATTTCCATCGTTGGCTTTGGCGGTTTTACAACCTTCGCGTGTCGCTCCCCCATTCCAGCCACTTGCTGGATGGTCCCTTTTCTGCTGTTTAGCACACCTAGAAGCACAGCTCGCGTCCTCGTCTAGCCGCGGCAACCTTCACAAATGGTAACAATTTCAATTTCTCTGCCGCCTTATCGCACCCTCGCACATATGTGGGACCCAAACCCGTTGCCCAAACCAAACTTTACAGCTCAAAGTTGCCGCTTGGCGATGGAAAGTATAAAAAAAAAAAGAAAGAAAAAAAAAGCGGGGCGAAATTATTACAAAAAGGCAGCCAAACGTGGGTGGGTCTGAGTGTGGCAAGGCAAAAATGCGTAGCAGATTAGCGATTTAGGGATGTGGAAAATTCGTACGTCTGCCTACCACCCCCACCTTCAACTCGGTTGGGTTAGGGGTGACGAGATGAAAAGGGTTCCTGAAGTTGGCGTCGGGAATTGTTTGGAGAGACTTGCAACATGAAACGTGGTTCGGTGCTGTGGGGGGGCTGACAAACAACGAAAAACGTTGAGCTGCTGCAATTTTCGCAAAAACGAAACATTTTCCGACGCATTTAAATGAGTTAAAAGTCGCCTACTCCAGGGAATGATGGAGTGTTATGGGTTGGAAAGTAGGGACCTGTGGTAAAGCCCAACTAAATATTACACTGAGTAGCAGGATGTGAGATATCTATAAGTAAAAATTATATAAGCCCGGAAAAAAAGGATTAGAAAAGGTTTGAAGTTGATAGAGTAAGTTAAATATAGTTCGACTTTGCCGTTGGATTTTAACAAATTATAAATGATTTCTTTCAATTTATTTTCCTCCGAATGAGTACACACCAAATTTAAAATATAGCGGTCTATAAGTAAACACAACATCGCCCCCCATTTCTTAATCTTGGTCAGCGATTTTACAAAATACCTAAATTCGTTTATTTCGCCTATAAAGCTAACAATCACAAGATAATGTTCTTTCACAAAATATTTAATTAATTTAGCTTTTAAGACTTTCAAACTGAGTATTCTACATACAAATTGTTTTATTTTTTTCTTAATGGCGGATTATTTAACATCGAAAGTCACTTCTCAATCAATCAATCAAAAAACAAATGTCTATAACAAACTTTTTATTCAAATTTTCTAAAATTTACTTAAGGGCAGAATTCAAAGATTATAAATAGGATCACCAAGGATGCAATCCCGTCTAGAAACGATACCCGCAGTTGGTTTGGGTTTTGGTTTTTGAACGCAAACTCTTTTTTTAAGACTGGTTGGAGCATACAGACCGAACCTTTTGCAGAGTTTTAAAGGCTTGCGCCTTGATGAGAATAGTTTTTCCGTACAACCGATTTCAGTTTTAAGATGCAACATATTACGCCTGATTGGTGTTTGTTTTCCAGTAAGTGAGTTCGATCCCTCTTAGGGACATCTAATAAAAAAGTTATTGCGACAGCTTTAAAAAAAAACTTCCAATGAAAAAGTTGCTCACACTTTGCCGTGCGCATTCTGCGTTAAACCCATAGATACGTTTCTCTTGTGCCGTGTGAAAACGGATTAGTATCCTACAAATTTTAAGTTTTTCTATTATAAAGTTATGTCTATGTTAGTACAAACAGCCTTGTTTGTGTTATTAATTTTGGACCACATTAGGTCTCTAATGGTGAAAGATGTGGTGAAAGACACTTATAAATGTTGTGCAGCGTAGTTTCCTCTAATCAAATCATGCACTAAAATTATTTTTCTGCAATTTAAATTCGAGTAGCTTAGTGTTGGCTTCTACTTTAGGGGGTTGAGGGTAGCCTCAACTAATGCTGCTTTGATTAAAAAAAACGCAGCATATTTTTTTTTTTAATTTGTGGCAGTCCACAGCCCGCGTCCCCTTGCACACACAACGATCCTTGGGCCGAGACAAAGGCAGTCAATGATTGAAGTGTACCATATCCTACTTTTCAATTGCACCCCGACTCAACTGTAGTGTGTGGAGTAGTGGGGGGCAGACTGACTGCTGCTTGTCTATCACTGTTTATGGGCACACCCCGCTTCTGCCATTATGCGACTATAATTTTTATGTTACCCATGCACTCGCCTACCAATTAAAACGTCTGCAATGGCAAAACGTTGGACCAGGCCACGTCGGATGTGCTTATGTCGCTAATAAACCGTATTATTAAGTGCGTGGTTAGTTTCGCTGGGCTCTAGGGTGTGTGGGTGTGGGTGTGGGTGCCGCCGCACCGCCACTTTCAACTTCCGCCGGCAAATGTATAATTCTATGCCACTGAACTGAAGTTTACTACAATTTTTTTTTTTCATTTGGCTCTCTTTCATTTCTTCCATGTGAATTAATTTTAAGCTGCTTAAGGTGATAGACGATTTTACTGTATTAAAATGTAAAGCAGAAACTTTGTTTGATGCGCATTAAATTAATGGTTTAAAAAGTGTTGCCTACATTTAGGGAGAGGATTTTTTTTTTTGAAAACTAGGATTTAATGTCGATATGGTCTCTGCTTTTGGCAGGCTTTGTGAAGAACTTACATTGATATTATTGTAAAGCACTAATTTTTAGCTTCAAAAGAAATATTCTCAATTTTTTTATGGGATTTTTTTACAATTTAGAAAATAGGTTTTCTTCGCTTAAAAAAAACGCTAAATTGTTTGGAGTAGCTCATTTTAAAGCTTAGATGTACAACCTTACAATTCAATTAAAGAGAATTTCAAAAAAGGGAAGGCTTCCCACGAAACGTGCATTTAGATGATCAAAATAGTCATTTTATGAAGCTTGAAATACTAAAAATCTAGCGTAGTGGACCATTTTCGCTGAACAGATTCTAGTTTAACTCTCGAAAGTCGTCTACCATCACCTCCAATCTCTTAATAAGCGGATAAAGTATAATGTTGTTGCCTTGTGCTATAAAATTTAAACATTTTCATACCGAACACACATTGTCTTTTTTTTTTGACTAAACACTAGAAAATGTTTTGTACTTAAATCGATTTTCATTTGGGTGTACTCCATTTTGATTTTTGTTTACGTTCTTGAATCTGTTTTGAGGCAATTTTTGTAGTTGACATATTGTTTTAGTTTTTTATGAAATACATTTATTTACGGGAATAAAACTGTCAGAGACAGCAATCCACATCAATCAGATCTCGCTAAATAAAAAATAGACCACATCGCACATATAAGAATATATTGTCATTGTCATATTTTTCGATTTTTATTTAATTTAGGATTTGTATTTTTGATCACTTTTTTTGGGTAGCAACAAATTTTTGTTTATTTAAAATTGCATGCCTTAAATATTTCATAAGCACATGAACCTATACACAAATGTTCTCTGTTACATAAGTCCAGGCTAAAAAACAAAAACAGTGGAAAAGGGGAGGGGAGCGAAATATAAAATGGCCAGTCAATACTATTTTTTTTTTTTTTTTTTGAGGCATTTGCATATTCAAATAATTTGTGTAAAAAATATTGCATAAAAAATGCAAGAGCAAACATCATAGCAAAATCAGCGCCTACAAAAGTATCCCTAAAAAACAAAAGATTACATTTTAATTTAAACAAAAGAATTTTTATTATAAATCATAGGGAGAAAATGCGGCTGTCTTTGTTTTGCTCCACGCACATTTCCTAAGTGCAGCTTCGTCTCCATTGACCCGCACACACGGCGTATGCGTGCTGTGTAACAGGCAACAGGCGTTGGTGGAGCCACAGCAGTGGCCATAGATTTCAGTTAACTGCAACGCAATGTTGACGTGTTGTCGTCAACAGCATCCTGCTCATCATCATCATCATCGTCATCCGCCTCTTCCTACCCCGCCCCGCCGTCTTCGTCAACTTCATGATGAGAATTCATATGCAAATCCAAAACGCAAATCAGCATTAGGGCGAGACTCCGGTTCCTGCCGCTGTGTGCGAAGAATGCCAAATGGTTGGCCAGATGAGGCGTGTGAAACCATTTGTGAGATGTGCGAGTTTGTATGTGAGCAGGTGAAAGTGCCGGAAAAGTAGCTCAGCAAACAATAAGCGGCAGTTAATGCACTTTACATAGACGAAATTTCAATGCAATTTGTGCAGATGTGTGCGAAAGCATTTTAAGACTACTTAGGCTGGCTAAATGAGTTGACTTTGGGTGAACGCAAATGTATTATAATTGCTTATAATTGAATTAGCTTTAACCCCCAAAATACCCTTACCCACTGTACTACTTCTGAAATGATTAGCACTCAAACTATTCAAACTTTAAAGTTTTTCTTCCACGTTGCGGCTGTTCTAAGGACACGTAAGATATGCAAAGCAGCAAGTTAAAGTACAAATTCCTTGCCCAAGCAGGAATTGAATATAATTGGATGTCTGACTAGATATGCGGCTTACTTAGTATCGTCAGGCTTATAAGACTTTATGACATCGAGATATCCCTTCGACAGTTTCTATTGGGTAGAAGTATTGTACGATACTTTAGCGAGTGATTGTCATTATACCTATAAGAGGGATATTTCTATTCCTAAAACATTAAATACATGAATATATGATCAAAATTGTACAATTCACATGTTACTAAACCAGGAGATAATGGAACATTTATCTTTTGGATTAACCCCACCCAACTTTCCTGCTCGTCGTGAGATTGTAGGAAAGAAAACCGGGTTTATACTTAAACTACTATAAAGTTAGTAACAGCGAGAGTGTATGCACAGTATGTTTTGGTTACAGAAGCTGCTGAAAGAAGGCACATGTTCCCAAAAACGGAACACTTCAACTAATAT
Organism: Lordiphosa andalusiaca; assembly: GCA_035044965.1. Classification (NCBI taxonomy): domain Eukaryota; kingdom Metazoa; phylum Arthropoda; class Insecta; order Diptera; family Drosophilidae; genus Lordiphosa; species Lordiphosa andalusiaca. The sequence goes on along the minus strand of JAWNNM010003326.1, from coordinate 2,627,039 downwards.
TAAGATTTTGTATTGTTTTTGGACCCTAACTTTCAAGAGCTCGAAGTTGTAAGTAGGGGAACACAATGGGGATTTTTTCAAATTATTTAATAATTTCGAGGAAACAAATTCAGCTCACAAAACTACAAAGACAAATGCCACCAATTCCTTAGCAAAAATTTGCCTAAATTTATAGACCTGAGCTATTTTTCAATCATAGAGCTTTATTTCTTGTAATGATTATCCCATTCTGTTAAGCTTATTTGCAAGTATATTTCCCGCCCCCCTCTCAGCGCCAACCCCTCTACTCGTCTTCACACACTTCATTCCTTCCATTACAAACACAAATTGAAACATAATATTGTCAGACACTGATGCCCATTTCCTTTGGCAACAACCGCAACAACTTTTGCCTCTCTGGCCACTTAACCGCATCCCCCCCAACCACCACCCACCCCACACCCATTAACCAACCATCATAGAGGTGCGTAAATAAAAAAAAAGTATATAAAAAGAAAGGAATGCCCCCTGCACATATGTTCGGGGATGTCCCCTTCCCCACGAGGCAGGGATTTTTATTTACAACAACAACTCTATGCTTATCAGCGATTTCAGGGATGCGTGAGAGTAAAAAAGAGAAAAAACATAGGCGGCAGCAGCATGCAGCAGGACACAAATGTGCAATTGGTGCGCACAATATTTTTAAAGGCGGAGCTTTTTTTGGTCCTTTTTCACGCACACGCAACTCTCACTGGACAGCACACAGATCCTGTGTGTGTGTGTTTAAAAAAAAAAAAAAAGGAAAACCGAGTGTCGACGAACGCGGCGGCCTACGATGCCGCAGCGGGGGGCATTATTATCAATGAGGCAAAAAATACAGAAAAAAGAACCGAACCAATTCTTCTTCTCATCATACCCCAAAGTAGGCGTACCAGCGACAGCAGCAACAGCAGCGGACTGCAGTCAGGGCTGCATACAAGGAAATCTACTTACTCAACGCCGACCAGGCCAGACATCACAATTAATGCCAACCCACACGCACACACACACACACACAAACACACACGCACAGCAGTTAATGCCACCCACCAGCCTGCAGTTGCCCACCCCCAACCGCCTTTCGCTTTAATTTCCACGCAGCAACAAAAATTGCATTTTATTTTTGGTTTTTGCGCCTCGCAACCAACGCATTTTCCAGTTTTTTTCTCCCACCTTCCCCTCATTTGCCAGCCATACGCATCGTGTGCAATGTTAGTCAATGCATTAGCCGTACATCCAGCCCAAACCAATCCTACCCAACCTGGAGGTGCGAGAGGCGATTGCGTGCGCCTGTGTGTGTGTGGGCGGCGTGTGGGCAAATAAATGGTCAGCAAATGTTGGGTAGTGGTTGCGAGGGATTGATGCCATCTAAATAATGTTGTAAACATGATGATTAGAATATTTGACAAAAGAAAAACAATGTGAAAAACGGCAATTCCTAGAAATAGCTATACAGATGACCTTGATGGAAAGCTCTTGGTAGTGAAAGGAACTTATCGAAAGAGGTTTAGTATGGGTCGCTTGTGTTTCTTAAACCTGATTTCTGTTGAAAGCTTTAATAAATGAACAAAAGTACTATAAATTATTTTAAAGTAGTAAGAAAGTCAGTCAACTCCGACTATAATATACTCTAAAACAACGAATGTTTATGCTCATCACAATTTTTGAGGCTGCAGTAGCAGCTGAAAGCAGCGGTGCTACTGAGCTGCTGCTGCGAACTTTGTTTTGCTCATAACTCATGCCTCGCGACTTCTTCGGTTATGCAAGACGGGGTTTTCACTGTGAAGCAAACATCTCGAAGTTATTTTTAAAAAGCTCTTGCTTGTAGCAAAAGAGGTTTAGTAGTGTCGCTTTCCCCTCTATACCTCTATCCTACAATCGAAAGCATTTCCAAGAACTGTGAACCGAACCTTGTTCCAAATCTCTTAAGAAAGATAAAGTATAAAACAAAATATGTAGAAAATCGTTTGGAACTTTTTATGAAGTCTCGATCCTTTAAAGCAGCTGCTTTTTAGGATTCTGGACGCCAATGGTATATATATTCAAAAAACAAGAGCTTTAGAGTACAAGGCTAATATTTTACGTATACTGGATGGATTTTAACACAAGGCAATAAAATTAATCAATTTGTTAGTATATTCAAGGATTGTTGATAATTTTAAATGATTTCTAGATTTATAGAAAGTTTTTCACATAATGTGATATTTAGATTCTTTTAAGACACTATTTGTTGAGCGCTTGGCCGAGTGTTTAAAATCTTTTTGGTTTCAGCTTAACTCCTTTTCACTATCACATAGAATTCAGCGAGTTTTTGCCTAGTTTCCCAACTCTACTTCCTCTGGCTCTTCATAATAGTTTCCATTTCCCCCTCCCTATTTCCAATCATTTGAATAACCACATACAATTTGATACTTTTTTTCTCCCAAAATTCCTACCCTCAAATTATGTTAAACTCTTAACTGCTTTCCTGCTAGACTAACCAAAAAAAAAACTCAAATTAGCTTAATTCTGCAGTATTAGCCCTCCCTGTCAACCCATGGACTTGGCCCAGCTCTAACCACATCATAAACTAATCAGACCAGACAAGGTGCGGTACCCCTTTGCGCTGGCCTAAGCTTTGGTCAACAAAATGTTGCATACTTTATGGCGATGTGCAAAATAATATTCGCGTGCCGCATAAAAATGGCGAATTTTTTATGCCACGCCTCGCTCTGCACTTCTGTTGTTATTGTGCGATTGAGTGGCATGTAGCGTTAGTTACACAGCGCCCCCAAAAGTAGGCAACACATGCAGCAAACGATCTGAAGTGCTGTGAGTAACTTTGACCCGTTTTGTGGCCAGTCACAAACAACGAGCGAAAAAAATTTGAAAAGCAAATGAAGAGTCCTCGCTTTTTATACTTTTGCTGTGTGTTTGTAAAATAATGTTGCCTCCGAAATGAAAAACCAAAACATCATCAATGATATCAAATACGAAAGGGGATGTGGGGCTAAGCTGTATACACACAGGCGCCCACACATACGCAGGCAGGCATACTCTTACTAAGCCTTGATACTATTTTATGTAGTGTTTGTTACCCTCACCAAGGGTATATCTACATCTGGTCAAAAGGAGGTCCGAAAATTTGCCAAAAAAAATGATGTTGTATACTGGTTTTGGTTTCTTTGATAATATATTACATTGGGCTTTGTAAGGGTATTAGCAGATCTATGTATGTACCTTTCAGTTTCAATTTTTCCTATTTCATTGCAGTTGGAATGCTTGGATTTTTTTTTGTGCTGCCAATTGTTGGCTGCACTTTGTTCATTTCTCGCGGCAAATGCAAAGCATAAAAATAAGTACAAATGCAGCTTTGCTCTTCTCTGTGTACATTGTGTGGGGTTTATATGCGTGTGTGTGTGTGTGTGTGTGTGCACCTGCAGCATTTCGCTTTTTAGTTGCAGCCAACAGCAAAGTTTCGACTGCCCCCGCCGCTACTCGGTGCTTTGTGAAAAAAAATAGAAATTTCAACGGAAACGCTAAAATTTTATAATGGTGCACACACAGTTGCCATGGCCAGCGGCTGCATGGTTGCTGATGGTGACAGGAGCTGACGTTTTTTTTCATTTTTTTGCCGTTTGTGACTTATTTGATACCGAAATCACCAAGAAAATGCCAAAAGCCACTCCAGAATAATATTATTAGCATACAAAAACTGTTAAGACCCAACACTTGATTACCCATTGGCACTCAACTGATTTGCTCTCTATATATATTCGTGTTTCCAAAAAAAAACACGACCACCCCTTTATGTACACATTTCATTTATGTATATCCCTTTCAAAATTTCATATATCATGTATACTGGGCATATTTTTTATGTGTCATTCCCTTGGCTAAAACCATGACTGGTAACTAATTTGAAACTGGCACCAACTCGTCATGTTTCCGCATTTTAATTTATTTTTTGTCAAATAGAAACAAGCGAACAGCATTCAGTGCCTGCGCCTAAAAGTATGCAGTTGCATTGCCATTTTTTGTTTATGTTTTTTAAATGCTTTGACCAATCGTTGATGTTTTTTTTAGGGCACACGAATCGCGTCTATATATATATTTTATAGTTGGACAAGAATTTAATGCAATTTCATTTCGGAAACAGTTTAAAGGTCGGCAAATGAATATCAAAATTTTCAGGAAATGCAAAAAGTAACGAAGAGTATGAAAAGCTAACGAAACTTTAAGTGGATGCCAATCAAACTATGAAATGTGGAATAATTCTTCCGCTTACAAATTACAGACTATGTTTATGTGTCATATTTCAAGGTATCAGTTGCTTTAACAATCGAGACTTTTCTGAATCCTAGATCTGATTAAAATAGACATAGGTGCGCTCGTTTACTGATCGTAAGTTATAGTTTTGTCAGGAGAAAATGTTACCCCATCAGCGACACTTAGTAAAGAGTTGTTTTTAACCCGTTGTTCTGATCAGTTTCGACTCATATTTCAGTCATTTTTGGAACTTTTTCAATTTTTTTTTCAATAAATCACATTTTGAGCATTAGCTTGAGTCCTTTTTGATTCTTCTTTTAATCGCACATGATAGTAATCATTTTTGAAACGAAATGTCTGCAAAGAAAGACCCGTTTGAACCTTCTAGGGTTAAATATAAATATTACTCATCCGTCACGTACACCAGATAAATGATTATATAAATAAAACAAAATTCTCTGAAATTCTTTCTACTCTATTTACCAACTATTTTAAAATTTAAAAATTTTATTGGGCATGAATGATATCCTTTAATTTCATATTACAAATAATTTTAGTCAGAATGTCTCGTATGTATGGAAGAACCTGCCGCTCAAAATATATGATTAGGCTGAGAAGCACTCAGAAACATCTTTCGGTTCCCCTTTCCATGGTATTCTAGGGTAACTGCAGTTTCGGTTACAGTTTCGGTTACTAGATACTTTGCAAGGAAATCCGCTCAACAAAATCCACTTGGCCGTGAACCGTCAATTTTAAATCGCTCAACTTGTATCGTCTAATCTAGTAACCGGGCAAATATCTGTGACTAATCACACAGTTTCAATACAACTCTCTACTTAACTTATGTAGTTCATTTTCACTTGACAATGTTCAACACTCGGCTCATGAATTTTGATGACATTTTGCACGTCTGTTTTTGTTGCAAAAATATTTTTAATTTTCTTGAATGTATTCTCCACTCAGAAAGTGAAACAAATATTTGATTTGTTGCTAGCACTAACCAGAAACAGCCCTGATTCCACACACTCGCACACTCGCACGCACACACACACACACATCAAGTGCAATTTCTTTTAATTTCTTCAGCACGATTGCGTTGTTGGGTTTCGAATTTGAATTCTCATTAGACTAAGTTGTCAGGCCACAGCTTCGAGACCGACTCGAGACTGACAGTTGCCTTGTCTCAAGCAGCAAGCTGCACCTCCCCCAAAAACCAATGTCGTAACCACAAAAACTTTGGAGCTACCCCCCCAGTCAACAATCCCTTTCACAGAGTTAGAGAGTGGGAGAGAGAGAGAGGTAAAAACTAATGCATATGTTTAGGCATTTTAATTTATATACGACAAGAGCCAGCCCCACCTACCCACCCCACACACACCCACACATACACACAAGCTCACACACACCGACGCACGTCTTCTAAGAAAGCTCAAGCATAGACTAACCCCAACTCCCTTGACTTCAATGTCGTCTCCGTTGATAAAAGCAACTTCCATTTCATTTAAACTACAATTTCCTTGACAGTGCACAGAGAGGCAACCCCTGGGCTAGGCAGGGGGACTTGGGGCTGGGGTGTGGGTTGGCAACCCTTTCACGCACTTATGAGTTAAACGCAAAATTTCTTAGCTGCCTTTTAGGCGCTGGGAAAAAGGAAGAGGGAGGTCTTCGTCTGGAGAAATATGTCATCGGCAGTTGACAGGGAGGAGCAAGGAAGAAGCACTTCGGCCTGCCTGACTACTGGGGTCGGTGGTAATTCATTATGCGTGTGCTTAGAAGGCTCTCGGCATTGTAGTGGTGTGTAGTGTCTGTGTGTGTGTGTGCAGTCTGCTTTTAGGCGCAGACAACAACAACAACACATGTTTACCCCCTGCCAGCCTGTTAGTTTTGCTTTCACATTGAACTCCAAGATGCCAGAAACCCGCATACTTCTCATTTGTATATGGCACACACTTTTAGGCCCATTGCCGAAAAAGGGGTCTGTGCGACGACTTCAAAAGCAACTTGAGGGAGACGATGGAAATAAATTCTAGGATTTATAATCTCCCCCCCATGCATCCCCCTTCCAGGTGAAGCTCACAACAAATTACTTGCCAATTTTGGCCGAGTCAAGGTTGGCAGACAAAAATTTCCAACATAATCCAAAGCCAAGTCATGAAGACTCCCGCCGGAGTTGTTCCATTGTCTCAGCTAGATATTCACAAAAATGTCCAACGACTTGGTCCAGTCCACCCACACAATCACACACATCATTTCCTACCCCTCCTCCTCTGCCGTTTTGCTTGTATCGTTTTAATTAAGGGTAAATTTGTACGTTTTCTTCTTCTTATTCGTGTGGTTGTTTCCTCAACAGTTAGAAGGCCATGCGCCTTAAGTAAAGGGTAAAAGAAACTCAAAGACGACGTTTGGACTCAACTCCGGCACTGACCTGACGCCACCCAAATGCCTTTCATCTGTCTAGCCAAAGTCTTGGGGAAAAATGTTAGAAAATTGCCATTTGGTTTTCTCTGCTTGATTAAAGAGCTACCGTGGGAGTTGTAGGTGGGCAGCAAAAAGAAAAGTACGACAAATCAAAGGGTTCTTAGATTAGAAAATAAAGTAAGAAAATGCGATATTTACACTAAGGATGCATTTTAAACCGAGAGAGACACATTTGGTGGCAAAGGACACAGGGTGGAGATGCCTTGAGGAAGTGTTTTGTTTGGCTAAGATGTAAACAGTCAGCAGGCTTTAATAAATATTTATGGAAAGTACAGAAATGATAGAATTTTAACATATTTTTAAACTAAATTTCCAAATTAAATCGGAAAATTATAAAATATAAAAAAAAAACAGTTATAGTCCCTAAAATAACGAATAAGAAGGTTGCTGGCCTGAACATTTGCAAATTAGCAAGGGGGCTGGGGCAAGTTCAAGTACAAAAATGGACGAAATTTGTATACCCTTGCAGCACGTATTTTAAACTAATTTTAAGGACCTTTTCACTGAAAACAAACAAGTTTTCTCACTAAGGCAACTTTTCTAACTCTACTTTTCTATGACAGCTTTACTATATAGATGTAGCAGACTACGAAATACAGAGTTTGGAGGTGTTTCCATTGAAATGGAAAAAAATTTGCTCATTAAAACTAGTTTTTCTACCGATCTTTTCCATGGATATCTGCTATAGTCATCCGATTCGGCCGGTTCCGATATATGTTCAGCGTATTTGTGCTACAATACTGCGGAGATCGCATAGAAACTTTAAGTACGAATCGTATAAGTTCAAATTTAATAAAAGCTCGATAGCTATGACATAATCCTGAAATCCAAAGCAAATCTTCTGCAATTCTTCTTGCTGACCTCCAATTACCAATGTCCCTTTACTTTTGTAATTATTCACCTATAGAACCCCAGAGATCATATAAATGAATGTTAATTAAGAGCCAAAGTTGCATCTACATTTCCCTGGACCTTTGCTACGTCCCCTTCCTCTATACCTCCCCCCAAGACGTTTGTGAATTTCTGAGAAGTGCGAAAAGTAAAAAAATGCGCCCTGCTTCGTGCTCCCTTGGCCATTCACATGGAACACAGCTTCATTTGGGTTCCAGCCACTGTCCTACAACCACAACCAGCCAAAAGAAGGGCGGGGAGGGGGAGGAGTAAAAATGCTCAAGACCAGACGCCCAGCGTCTTGGCTGAGCTAACGAAATGTTTCATTAGAGCCATGTTAGCCGCAAATGGCAGAATCCACCCCCAACCCAAATCTCGACAACTAATTTCGCAGGCACAAAGGAACAGAGAAAACAAGTCCAAAAGATGAAAGTCGAGAAAAGTTGGCTTTGGCGTAGGGTTAGCTCAGTTCTTTTTTGTGCATACTTTTGAATGGTCATTGGGATTTGGGCATATCGAACGCTGGTCCCACAAAACTTTGTGCGGTCTTGGTCTCACTCTCCATCTCCCTCTTTGCCTCTCTCACACAGGAAACCATACCAGCAACACCGGTCACCAACACCGACTCAACCAGCAGCGTGGTCGGTGTGGGCGTGGGCGCCGGCGTTGGAGCAGGCGGAGGAGGAGGTCTGGGCTCGGCCACCCTTGGTGATATTGTCAGCGGCTTGGGCGGAGGCGGCAGCGGCGGCGGCGGCAGCAGCAACAGTGAGTCCGAGGCTTATGCTGGCCTGATGAAGGATGCCGATAAGCTGAAGCTGATGCTGTTGGCCTGGAACTATCAGAACTCCACAGCGGTTCGCAATGGCACCGAAGGACCCGACCTCAGTGTGGTGGGTGGGCTCTGGGCTCAGTACCAGAACGCCTTGGCCCAAAATGCGGCAGCCGCCGCAGCGGCCAGTGTCAAGATGGAGAGTTCTTTGTCGCCGGTGCCCCGACAGGATGCCCATTCGCCCATGGAGACGCAGGATGAGACAAACTCTTCGGGCCAGAAGGAAGAAGACGAGGTTTCCGAAGACGACTCCGACGATAAGCTGGACGAAAAACTGGCCACCTCGCACGATCCCGAGCGCCTCAAGGCCTTCAATGTGAGTAAAGTGAGATGGGAGCAGCGAATGTAAAGCCAAGCGTTGCCAAAGGAAACCAACTAGCCCCGTGTCGAGAAGTTTACTCAAACCCACTTCTTCTTCCCTTGCAGATGTTCGTGCGCCTCTTTGTGGATGAGAATCTGGACCGCATTATACCCATCTCCAAGCAGCCAAAGGAAAAGATTCAGGCCATCATCGATTCGTGTGCCCGACAGTTCCCCGAGTTCAGTGACCGATCCCGCAAACGGATACGCACTTATCTCAAGTCCTGCCGACGCAACAAGAAGACACGCGATGGCTGGGAGAATACGGTAAGCAAGTGTCAACCCCTACTCGAATCCCTGCTAACCTTCATATCTTTTCTTCTCGGCAGACCCGACCCACACCAGCCCATCTCACCTCCGTGCAGGCGGAGCAAATCCTGGCCATTGCCTGCGAGAACGAATCGATGAACGCCAAACGGATGCGCATTGGCCTGGAGCCCATCACCCACGCCGTGCCAGCTCCGGGTAGTGCTGTGGCCGCTGCAGCTGCAGCTGCTGCCGCCGCCGCTGTGGCAGCCACCAGCACCAGCACCACAGCCGCCAGCAATGCCACCGTCACCTGCGGAACTGGCGATGCCTCCAGCCTGACCAGCGTGGCAGCCGCGGCCTTGCCCTTTGTCAGTGCCGTGGGCTTTGCCCGTTCCACACCCAACTCGGATCACGCTGAGGCGCTGCCCTTTGGAGCCGGCAGCAATGTGGTGGTTGGCAGTGCGAACGCGGGTGCGGGAACCGTTGGAGGTGGCGGTGTTGGTGGAGGCATGAGCTCGGCCAGAAGTTCACCGCTGGCTCTCAGTTCCAATGCAAGTGTCAGCGGTGGAGCAAGTGTGACTGGGCTGACCCTGGCCAATGGAGCTGGAGCCTCCAATGGAGCGGGCTTGCCGTCCAGTAGTCCATACACCACAGATTTCAGCTCACCATCGGCGGCCTCACCATTCGTGGCTGCAGCAGCGGCGGCGGCAGTGGCCGCCGGGCGTGCGCCCAGCTATCCGGGCTACTTTCCGGGAGTGGCTGGACTGGGTAATGGTGGGTAGCTGCCCAGGATTTTTGAAAAAGTGCTTACTAAATTTCGCTTTTTGTTTGCAGTAACGCCCACCGATCTCTCCATGAAACCGACCACCGGTATGTCCAGCAGCAACAGCAACAACTCCATAGCCGGCCAAATTAACTCCCAGCTGAGTGCCGCCAATCTGGCCACCCTCAGTCAGGCCAATAGCAACAATGCTTTGGTCACCGCCACCCAGCAACTGCAACAGCTCCAGCAACAACAGCAGCAGCAGCAACAGCAGCAACAACAACAGCAGCAACAGCAGCAGCAACAGCAACAACAACAGCAGCAACTACTCTCCAGCTCTGTGGCAGTTGGTTTAGATGCGCAATCCTCTCGAGCACCACCCATTCTACCGCACAAGCTGAGTCCCAATGAGGTAACAGCCGCACGGCAGGTAATTTCCGCCTATCGGGAAAGCGCCGCTTTTCTACTACGCACCGCCGACCAGGTGGAACAGTTGCTGGTGCAACAGCAGTAGGCTTAAAACAGAAATTCCAAAGGACCCAAGCGTGGCCAGGCTTGCTTGGGTTGTTCCTATTTTAATCTTAATTCAAAACCAAACAAACAAAAAATGAAATAGTCAAAGAAAACCTAACGAAACCACACATAAAAATAGTCAAAGAACGGAAAAAGAAAATCTAAGCAAAAAGTTCGTTTAAAACAAAACATTTTAAGTGTTTTTTCCTCCAAACTACGTACAGCATATTACAAAAACAAAACAACAACAAATAGCATTAAACGATAAACTAAAAACCAAAACAAAAAGCATATTCCAAAATATCACAAAGCAGTAAGAAAAAAAAAACAAAGCGAGAAGAGTAGCGACAGCCGCATGAATTTACCCAAATAATCCTCCCAACTAAGTGTCAGATGCCCTTTAAATGTGGCAAGTTTTTACAAATGAAATAACAATTTTAATTTCGGTCAACTAAGCGGGTTGAAGCCTACTTATGGAATCCAAGTGGCATAGAAACGTATCCTAGGTGACCTAGTCTAGAGTAACCGCAGGTTTGATTGTCGCTTCGCATATAAAATAAAATCATTTCAGTTCGAGCGAGAGAGCATAAATACAAATAGATACCCTATAAACTAAAAGTCAGTAGGATTAAATCATAAGGCGATACGCAAGCCGGCTTTCTATGTCGTTCCGCGTGACAAGGCAAGCAAGTAGACGTATGTTTGCTTCCATATCGCTTTCTGCTTTTATATTGTACTGTTCCCGTGTTGATTTGCTATCTTTGGTGGCAAAAAATACGAATTTTCACTTCATTATCCAGTTTACCCACCATTCAAAACATTCTATATCTATATTTCTATGCTACCTCTTTATTTGTACCGTCTTTTATTACTCTTCTAAGTGTCTGAATTTCCAACTTAGTCCATTAAATATGTTCTCAAAAAGTTTGCTAAGTTTATAAAATAACTTAATTATTTCAAATGTCTGCAAACTTTCACAACCACTTATAAGTTTTATTGCCCGCAGCTTCTACTAAATTCCACATAAACTTAAAATAAATCTATAAATGATCAGTCACCAAGTTTAATAAGAAATTCATCTGAGTACACTTAGGAATATGACTTTCAAGAACAAGTGTGACCTATACCAAAGTCCTGATGAATATTCATTTGAAAAGGCTAAGGTGTAGCCTCAGTTCTTACAACAGCAAAAAATTCATATACAGGAGCCATTTTCATAAAGCTGCCGCAACTCTTCTAGCAAAAATCAAGCAACAGTTCAACGTACTACAGTGTCTACTAACAGTAAAACTACAATAGCCACACCTAAACACACACACACTCTTTAAGCATTACCTTAAGTTTTGAACATGATTTTCTAGTTTCCTCTCTCACGATTTGTTTTTGGAGAGAAAGAAAAAAAAACCCGCTTTCGACCGTGCGCGAATTTGTTAACAAAAAAACTAAAAAAAATTATATGAGTTAAAGTATTGTTGTAAATTTTAAGCTAAAAAATGAGACAAAAATTAAACACAATTTTAAGGCAACAAACACAAAATGAAAAACGAAAAAAAAAAACTATGAGAAAACACAGGGTGATACTTTGAAAAATTATTACAAAGCATAAGCTAAAAAATAAAAACAAACAAAATATACAAAAAAAAAGGTGTAAAAATCGTATGTGACAAGGCATAGAAGTTGGTAAATGTGTATTTAAAGCTTAGCAATTTAAAACAAAACATAAAGTGTATTTCGTTTCAAATATACATATATACAAAAATATATGTTTGTTTTCCTACCACTCACTGTATATATTTTGTAACTTTTTATATGATTCAAACAACTAACATTATTGCTGTTCCTTTCTTCAACCACAATTCGATTATTGACATATATAAATATGTATACAGAATAAAACAAATATTTCCAATACAACACAAAAAAAATAGCCATTAATGTTTTTTGCCAACTATAAATGTGCATGTAAAAATAACAGACAACAGTTAAATATGGGTGTGGAATGTCGCTATGCAAAGCAAAACCAAATTATAGAATTTATAATAATATAAAATAATAATAATATTAACTACTATTTAATCAACAAATATGAAAATATTACCAATAAATTCGGAAAAGGGACAATTTATAATAAAATGAGAAAATATCTAAAAAAAAAAAAACAACAACAAAATTATCAAATAATGAAATGGCATTTGCATAGAAGAATAAAACAATTGAAGAGAATGTCGAGATGAAGAAGGAAATACCAAAAGAAAACCAAAAACACATTTTAAAAATCGATTTAATAAAGAATTTATGAGAATTATATGTACATTAACAAAATGAAACGTTTTTATATATGGGGGAAAATGTGATAGCACCTTAAGATTTGCTGACCGGTGTGTGGTGGCCGGCGGTAAGTACAATTCTTAAAAACAAAGTAAAGAGCTAATAAAATAGGTGGGTGATCTAGTATAAAGTTTTAACATTCTTCAGGTCAAGAAGTGATGCATGTTCACTCCTTTAACACACATACATCACAATGGAGACAGTTATAACTCAGCTGTTTCAATAACTTCTTGATTCTCTCATCAGTATTCTTTACCCTTCGACTGCAACTTAGCACCTGCCTCCTCATGACAGCATGGCTTTACCCAATTGGAAACCCAATTTGCAAAAACCGACATAAAAATAACAACATCTAGTTGACAGAAGAGATAGTTCTTGCTTAGACCAACTACTTCCCTTTACGTTGAAGTCTTAAGTGTCCCCAGATTAAAAACGCCAAACTTTTATGATTTGTGAATTTTGGAGCACCAACTGCTGAGCTGATTTAGAAGCAAACTCGCACTAATTTTGAAAAAGGAATAATTTTGGAAAAAATCCGGGATTGACCGATTTCTGACAACGTTTGGGATTGATTTAATCCCGGATATTTCGAATTTTTTTTCCTTTATGCTGAAGTTTATGGTTTAGTATTATAGGGTTTAACAGAGAATATATAATAGTAGGGAGAGTGTCTTGTCTGCATACAAAGGGGACGGGAAAAGTAAGCTGTGAGTCGAACTGCTGCAAAACGAGTTACATTTTTATATAAATTTGTTTGGAAAGAAAGATTTATTGAAGAGCTACACCCACATTGTAAGATATGGTGATAATGTTGACTGATAACTGGATATAAGGGACTAAAAGTGAATTTGGTTTTACTGTTTAATTTCATATTTGATTTTTTAAAGAAACACGCCAAATATTAATTACATGTAAAGAGTGACAGTATTCTGATATCTACATTTGAATGAATAACCTTTCTTTAAAACTTTACACAAGAAGTAGTTAATTTCGCTATTGTTAGCCGGGACACAAACCTAGAGCAGTGACACTAAAACTGTAAAATTGTGGTTGCAGTTCAAATGAAATCAGTTCAAATGAAATCAATGAAGATTTTTGAATATTAGGGAATAAGATCAGGTGTGGGCACCAACAACTACAACAACAACAACTTTTTTTTCGTCTTCTGCTTTGACTTTTGATGCGCTGTTGTTGTAAACTGCCGAGATACGCAACGAATAGCTAAGGGACAAGCAGGCTGAACGATGCCCTTCCCTGAATTAGATAAAACTTGTTTACTAATTTAGCTCAGCTTTAATGTCCTACAATATGTACAATTTTACGATTATTTTAAGATTTATTTAATATATACCACCGCAGTTTGGACCTTTGTGTAAACATCTAGCATCTTTTACATTACCCTCAAATGAAAATCAAATGCCCTTAAATATAATATTTATATATACAATTTCCCCAAATTAACCCCAGGGGTCCAAAAAAAATCAAATACAAAATTGCATTAGGCGAACAACAATAAAATACACTTACCCAACGAAACAGAAGTTGAAGCGGGAGCAGCAGAGAGCAAGCGCAGCACAACAAAAACAAAAATACACAAGCGCCGGCGCGACGTCAGGCACCGCAAGCGGGGCGGGGGGCTTAGCGAACGCCACAACAAAAAACCTTTGCGAAAACGGTAAACACTTTAAAAAAAATGAAGGGAGAGGGAGAGCAAGCTCTAAAGAACAAAAACAAATACACAAGTGCAGGCGCAACACGTCGCGACGTCAAGCCCTGTAAGCGGTGGCGAGGGGCTTAGCGAAACGGAGGGAGAGTGGGCACAATACATATGCACACACTTTTTACACACATTGCTTATTTTCTTTTTAATTTTATTAACCTTTAATTAAAATGGAAAGCTAATTTATTTTTGCAGCCATAGCAACTAGGCCTTCTGCTGATTAACACACATTTATCAATTGAATTAAAGCACTGCAAGAACACAATAAAAAAAACAACAAAAACGAAGGCCGCGGCCGCGAGATCCAGACTGACACAGAGAGAGAGAGAGAGACACAGCCCGTGAGCGAAGAACATAACATAACGGGATAACTCGCAGGGCAAACAAATATTAAAATATTGCGTTAAATTATTACTGAAATGCCGCAAATAGTTTAAATTGAACACACGGACACGCTGCGATATAAGCGAAATCATTTTGTTAGTTTGAAATATGCTAAAAACCACAGGATTTAATTAAACTTGAGAGCGCGTGGAGCGGCCGGCGTCCGTCTTCAACGATAGAAAATATGCAACTAGCCAGCTATCGATATTTCTGCTCGATGCGCTAGTACGATACGTTTCTTTTCGATGCGATAGTCCCAAAAGGACAGTTGATCGACTTTAAATTTGAATTTGAGTGAAATTTAAATAATATCTTGTTTTGAATTTGATTAAATTGTAACAAAATTATTTGAAAAGAGAGAAAATAAAATATATTGGCATTTTAACTAGATTTTAAAGTTCATACAGAAACTTTTATTAAATTAATTGTGCTTTTAAATCATCAACAGAGGGGCTCCTGTTTTGAGGGTTCTTTGATGACCGCTTACATTCAAAAACACTTCTGTAGAATCAAACAGAGCCTTAAATTTTGTATAACCTTAATAAATCTGCCATTTATTATCCGATCTTTATAAAAATTTCAGAGATATTGCGCAAATACACAAAACTGCAAAATATGAACTTGATGTTTTTATTTTATCTGTAGGAGTTATTCAACATTTTCCATTGCCGGGGCGGGTGGAGGCGTGGCCATTTCCTCCGATATGATATGTTCACTGTGAATTGCGGAGAATTCGTTTACCATTTAGAGTTAACTATCGATTCCCAGTTGCTGGTTGTGTTGCAACAGGTATTACACCCACAAGTAATCATAAGATGATTCATCTATTAAAGCCTTTAAACTTTTTCCGTATTAAACAAAAACATCCAAAAACTATACTAAAATATAATTTGTATTTATTTTACCACAATTTTTTTTTTTTTGTAAATTATTTCGCATTGGATACTAATGCCGGAATAAATTATATAATAAGAAAACTTAAAACCTATAATTCCCATTTTGTTTCCATTTCTCTCCAACTGTTCATTAATTTTTACACATTTGTCGGTTTTCTTGTCTTAAATTGAACTATATTTGTAATGACTGTTTTTTGTTATGAAGGCGAAAATGAAAGATAAACTATAGAAAAGTTACTGGAAGCACCAATGGGTAATTGCACCGATTCCATACGATTTCTTGGCAAGATTTCACTAACAATTTTGCGTGTGATTGATGAAGACTCCTCCTGCTCCTCCTTTGTGCTTAAACTAAGTCCTAAGAACTAAACTCGGAAAACTTTCATAACAAGTCCCAGCTGATTACTTCACGCCAGAACGCCGTCCAAAGCATGAATTACACCATTTGTGGCGGGTATATTTGAGGTGACCATTTGGGCATCGTTCACCTTGATCTTGCCGGCCGAGGTCTTTTGCAGTATGACCGTTTTGCCGGTATAAAGCGAATCCTTGACCTGATAGAAACGCATGCCAGCGGAGAACAGAGCTCCGGGTACAATGTGCTTCAT
The DNA here is from genome assembly GCA_035044965.1 of Lordiphosa andalusiaca. Lineage (NCBI taxonomy): Eukaryota > Metazoa > Arthropoda > Insecta > Diptera > Drosophilidae > Lordiphosa > Lordiphosa andalusiaca. Next base: position 2,610,754 of record JAWNNM010003326.1, on the reverse strand, counting down.
GGCAAACTGTTCGGCGGCCTCTTTGTCATTGTACAGCTTCTCCAGTGTGTCGGAGTCCAGTTCGCTGAAACTTTTGTCAACGGGAGCAAAGACAGTGTAGGTCTTGACGCCTGCGAATGGAGAGTAGTGAGACTCTGACTACCTTAAAACAGGATGTCATTGTGTTGCTTACCCTTGCTTTGAAGTTTCTCCGACAGGCCAGAGGTGTAGAGGATTTTAAGGAAATTACTGAAACGTCCCTCACGATCAGACTGCAGGGTCTGAAGCAGATCACCCACGGGCAGGGGGAACATTACACGATCCACAGCATGTGCCACACCCTGAGGTATTTTAATATCCTTCTTGTTCAGCACCACCATGGCTCCGTTAATGGTGGTTAGCTAAGGAAGAGTTAAGGCCAAGGATTACATTTAGTTCAAGTTAAACTTAGACTCAACTTACGGTCACATCATTCCATTCCTGATCATGCATATTATACTGATTGACACGCAGTTGGGTGCCCGCCAAGGACACGCCCGTCATCTCATCCTGCAAAGTGGCAATCTCAAAGGCTCCCGGGATGACATGATGCAGTAGCAACTGAAATACATGGCAATAATGAGTACCTCAGCTCTACCAGCTGCAACTTCTCCAACTTACCCCACTCAACAGTCTGGGATTCGATTGGAACTTCTCCTCAGCCCTCTCGGGTCCTCCCAGCTGTACCAGCAGATTCTTGAAAGCCTTGTCCGTGGGCACAAATATGGTATACGGTCCCGTCTCATTGAGAATGCTATCCAAGCCAGATTGGCGTAGATACTTGGCCATGGCGAACAGGCCGTTGGTCTTAAGGATTTGCAGTAGATCTTCGCTGGGATTGGACAGCACAGAGGGGGCAGCCTTCTCATTGTTTTCAGTCTCCTGTACCTGAGCATCTGCATATTGTGGCACTGGCGGCAACAGATCAGTGGTCTGCGTCAGATCCGACAGGCGTTCGGTAACCACCGGCAGATGGGTGGAAGGTCCATTTAGATAAGTGGAACTGGTCACCGGCATGGGATTGTAGATGGGAGCGGAAGTGGTGCGTACAAGACTAGCTGATGCAATGCTGGGTGTACTGCTCTCATAGATGTGGTAGCGTGGTGTGTATGGAGCAGGGGTGGTGCTGGTGGTGCTGCTGGTGGTTGAAGTTCTAGAGGGATGATACTGCCGGTGATTGCTGGGCGTGCCACGTGAAATGTAGGGAGTGGGTGTGGTAGTTGACGGCGTGGTCGAGGTGCTGCTGCTTGGAACCGGAGTTGTAGTCTGTATAATCTTGCCACTCTTAATCTCCACCAGCTCATCATTGGGTAGGGTCAAACGCGACACGGAGGGTGGCAGTTTGATCTCTCCACTACGAATTCTCTCCAAAATGCTCTCCACCTCTGCACCCGTTTGTTTGGTCTCCTTCTCACCGTTGGCCTTGACACCCTGTATCTTAAAACTGCCATCGGCCTGCTCCTCCAGATAGACATAGGTGGCCTTCTTTTTGACCGGCAGTGTGGGTGTGGCAGGTGTGGCCTTTGGTTTCGAACTCAAGCCCTCAATCTCATAGCCATCGGGTATGAGACCACGCTTGGCCAACTCCTCCAGGCTGGGTGGCTCATCTGAATCTGAGGTAATTACGGCCGAGCTGGCTATGCTGTTGGCTCCACTGCTGATACCCTGTATATCACCTGCTCCACCGCCATACAGTGCAGCCAGGCTGGACAAGTCCACACCAGCGGGTAAGGAATCCGACTCCTGCGGATCGGGCGAACGCAGTATTTGCACTTTTCCTCCACCCGGTAGCTCCAGATCCTTGCTCTTACTGGGTGTCACATCACCCAGACTTAGCTTGGCCTCACCACCACCCAAAGCCTGTTGAGCCAGTAGAGTCTGCAGCTGTTCCTGTGAATAAGCCTTTTGTCCTTGCACCAGATTTGGATCTGTGGTACGTATCACCTGCACTCGCTGTCCATTGGGCAACACCAAATCCATTTCATCGTAGGTCTTGTTGCCGGTCAAAGGTTGCTGCGGAGCTTCGGACAGAGCGGCCTTCAATTGCTTAAGCAGATCCTCGCGTGCAAAGGTCTTGACGGGTTTCTTCTGGCCAGTCTTGGGACTGGGATATTTGTTAAGCTCGGACTTGACCTGAGCATAGATATTTTTCTTGGGTGTGGTGGTAGCTTCTGTGGTGGTGGTCGTGGTGGTGGTGGTGGTGGTGGTAGTCGGATGTTCTTTGTAGTATTGCTGGAGGGCACTGTTGAACTGATTGTACTCGGTGGGATGAGCCACGGGACGTCCTCGCTGGGGGCCATTTAGGTAGGGAGAGGTCTGATAGTTGTTGCCATTGTGTTGGGTGAAGATGGTGGGCAGGATGTGCGTCTTTATCTGTTGCTGCTTGACCAAAAAGTCTTCATGTTGCTGACGCACTTTATGCTGAGATTTCTCATACTGCTTGGCCACGAATTGTTCATGCTTTTGGATGAGCTTTTGTTTGTACTCCTGATCGGCTGGCTGAGTCTGGGCAGGGGGATTGACGAATTGTTGCTGAAATTGGGGTGGCTGTTGCTGTTGTTGTTGCTGTTGTGGGGATTGCTGATAGGTTTCTCTGGAGGGTTGAGCAGGGAAAGCGGTAGACTGCAGATTTGGAAAGATTTGGGGCACAGGCAGACCCAGTTGAGGGGTGAGTTGATATTGCTGCTGTGGCTGTTGTTGATAAGTGAATTGGGGCTGGTGTTGGTGCTGGCGGTGCTGCTGTTGCTGCTGCTGCTGTGGGCTTAGGGTCTGAAAAGTGGGCACAGGCGACTGACTGGGCAACTTCTGTGTAGTTTGGGGTAAAATGGGTGAACCAAATTGCTGTGGCTGCTGGAAACCAAACTGCGATTGTTGCTGCTGCTGCTGCTGCTGCTGTTGCTGCAATTGTTGCTGATAGCTTTCCCTAGAGGGTGGGGATGGAAAGGCTGTAGATTGCAGACGAGAATCTGTGGAAAATACAAAGGTTAAGGGTTCAGTAGCCACAGAAGTTGGTTTCAGTTACCATAAGGCTTTGGGCGCTGCTGCTGCGGCTGCTGTTGCTGTTGCTGCTGGGAACCCGCAAAGTTACGCAAGTCCAAGAAGTTTTGATGATGCAAGTCCAAATTGCTGGCGGGCGGCTGCTGCTGCTGTTGCTGTTGCTGATGTGGCTGCGGATACTGAGGAGCCGTTTGCAGTTGATTTTGTGTGGAACGCTGGAACTGCTGATTGCTGTGCGGTGGTCCAAAGCGATGTTGCTGCGGCTGCTGTTGCTGATGAGCGTGCTGAGGATGCTGATGATGATGTGGTATGGGCAACTCGACTCCAGCCTGTACAAAGTTCTGTTGATTATATTGCTGCAGATTCAATTGACGTCGATGAGAGTTGTGAAACGGCGGCTGCAAAAAAAAGTAGATTACAACTTTCCATTCAAAAAAATATAGAGTACCACAAATACATCATAACTGCCATAGATTGCATCATGGCCATAAACCAGATTCATCAGCTGGCGAAAAAAAACAACTGAAAATGAAAACTGTTTTGCCATTGACTAAGCGGATAAACAATCTCCTACAAACTCCTAAAATAGATGTGAACCAGTTTCATGTTGTGGTCTACTCCATTTCAGTGGGCAAAACAAGTCTCCGCAAGTCCTGCCTTTAGGCGGGTTAGTTGGTCAAGTTGAAGTTAATGTTAATCAAGTAGGTGAACTTGAATGGAAACCAAAAAATTACCCAATCATCGTTTCCTCACCCAATTCCAGCTGGGAATCTATGCATAATTTTTTTTTGCTTCAATTGTAGCCTACAATTTCTATTGTCATCCCATGGATCGCGCTCTCACACGGTGTGACCTGCTTATACAATCCGCTCAGCCCCGCACAGTTATCCAACAAAACAGACATATTCAAAAAAGCATCTTCGGACAGGCTTAATTTTTTGTTGTGTGTAGTTTGTGTGTTTTGTTTGGTTTGGATGACTAAACTGCTGTATGTATAATTTAATTGCCATGTCCATAAATCTCTTCGATGGCAGATTGACGTTGAGATTCCCTAACCTCCTCAACTCTTTCTTTTCGCATGGTAATTATGTTGCTGCCGCTAATGACGCGGCTCATCATGATGATGCTGCTGCTGCTGTTGCTGCTGCTGTCAAAGATGAGGCTTATGATGATGCCGTCAAAGCTGTCAGTGGGGCGTATGATTATGCAACTTTATGATGAAGAAAATTTGTTCATTTGGTTGAGGTGTAAGGCGGAAGCAGGTGCTTGTGCTGAACTCTCTGTGGAGTCTACTTGGTAAACAGGAAAGTTTTGGTTGAATGTATTCTGGTTTCAGAACTATTGTAATATCTGATTTGTGTTAGGGCACTTTTGAAGTTGAAAATAGACAGCGAGCAAAAAAATACCTAACAGCGCTTTAATGCTTATATTATATTGCACAATTACCTAACATGAGTTATTTTGGTGGAAGTGGAATTGAGAACAAGGTTGACAGTGGCTAGTTTAGACCCGGCATCATTAATATTAACTACCATGTTCCGAATTTGTAGTGGATTTTCTTGTAAACGCTTTTATATCGAACTGAAACCTGTAGTTGATAGATCTTGTGGGAATGTTCTCTCAAATTGAATTCACTTGGCATTGAGCAATCGGTTTCAGTTACTTACGAATTTCGTAGGCATATCTATTCCATCTTATTTACGTTATTCATTTTAATGGTTTATTAGAGGGCAAACTTCTCATCTTCTTAAAGAACTTGCAATTCTCTGTGTTATAAGCCAGTTTATGAGACAATTAGCTCTATGTAGAAAGTAAAAACAAACTCCTCTTATATTTATTACCAAGCAAGCCTGGAATACCGCTGCACCGGAAACTATATACATTACATTTTCTGAGAAAAGAGTTCTGAATACTGTTAAGCCTGCCAAACATTCTGGAAGGTCAAGTTTAAAGGAATAATGAAATTCTTAAGATAATTCCAAAGACATACAGAATAGCATCGGTTCATTGCATCACTGAGCAAGCTCCTTCACTGTCGAAACATCTCTAAAGAAAATGCAGACCAAAAAGGTTAGGCAAACGTTAGATATGTGTGGCCAAATCTCTTAAACATCTTACTCGGATATCATAAGTACAAGCAAACCGATTAAAAAATATGAATAGATAACTTCGGCTCCGCCGTCTTTTCTATACCCTTGCAGCACGTTTTTCCAACTAAGTTTGAAGGATATTTTAACTGAAAACTTACAAGTTTTTCTCACTAAGAGCCGATTTCTCATCTCCGTAATAGCTGCTATGTGTTAGATAAACTAAGATTTTGCTCAGTTATTTGTAGGTTTATGTGACAGTTAGCTCTATGTAGTAGATTAGAAAACAACCCTTAGACTACTTTTCTGACTCCACCTTTCTATGACAGTCTTACTATATAGATGTCCGATTTCGACCAAGCTTAGTGGAATCACAAGAAAGCATCGAAAACTAAGAAATACAAAGTTTGGAGGCAGTTTCTATGAAAACAAAAAAGTTTTTCTCACTGGAACTAGTTTTTCGACCGACCTTTCCTATGGCAGCTATAACCTATAGTCATCCGATTTTGACAAAAATTTAAAGAATTGTGGGAAAGCTTATAAAATAAATATATGCCAGTTTTAAAGAGGTTTACATTGAAAACAAAAAAGTTTTTCTCACTAAGACTATTTTTCTAACCTTACTTTCCTATGACAGCTATGCTATATAGATGGGCGATTTCGACCAAACTTGACAGAATCATGAAGAAGCGTCAAAAACTAGTAAATGCGGAGTTTGGAGACATTTGCATTAAATCTGCTCCTATGGCAGCTATATGTTAAAGTCATCTGATCCGGCCAGTTCCGACAAATGTGCAGTGTATTGGTACCAGAAGACTATGTGCAAATTTTGGTAGCGATAGCTTTCAAACTGACGGAGCAGATAGCATAGAAACAGACGGACAAGTCTAAATCAACTCAGCTCGTCATGCTGATCAAGAATATATACACTTTATGTGGTCGGAAATGCTTCCTTCCATGCGTTACAAACATCTGGACAATTTCAATATACCCTCTGCAAGGGTATAAAAATTAAACGAAAAAGGCAGCGAACAGCTGAAACCTTGTTGATTAAATTTAAGGGTTGTGTAGTAGTTTAAGCAATTCGACTGATTTTTAAACCAATCTGCCACTGTCCTACCTAGCAAAGGCAACCAACTATAGGCGACGAGAGTAAAAGGAAGACATACAACAGTATTTATCTCTTTCGTCATTAATTAAGCTTAAAATAAGCCACAATCTTCAATTATAACAAAGACTTCGAACAAATCTTGCGCCAATTTGGTACACAAAAGCCATGTCTTCCCGTATCTCTCAATCATTCGGCCTGTTTGCCAACAAAATAACTCAATTTTAACCTCAACGCACACTTTTTCAAATTATCACTAAACAAAATAATACTAAAATCCACTCACACATCCCAAATTGCGTGCCAACAAAACATCAACCAACAAAAAATTACATTAAATTGTATGAAATAAATTTAAATATACAATGCAATTTTTACTTTCCAATTCAATAAATTTGCGGCACGCAGCTCCGCAACGGATTGCGTGTGGCGGTATCTTGGCATCTGGGCATCTGGGCATCGGTTTGCCTTGGAGTTGTTGAAGCTGCGCCCACATCTCTCAAAGCTGCGAGATTTATTTGCTTAACTTTGAGCTTGTTGATGGACAGTAGCCTCCAGAGCGAGTACTGAAGAGTGCGGTAAAGGCAAACAATTAGGATTTGCATTTGGCCAACGAACGATTGCATAACGAAATTTCCCCATTGACGCCCTTTTCATCATGCTTTTCATCAAAAATGTTTGCCAACCTTTTGTTTTTAAGCTTCTTTCGCTTGGTTTTGCCAAAAACTATTTCAGTCTTTGTTCAATCAACACTCGTATTTACTTTTAGTGACTTCAAAGCCATTGAATTTGGATTGTTTGTCTACTTATTTTCAGGGGCTGTCACTTCAACTGAAGCCTCCTCAAAGTGCAATTGATGCGAAGTCGCTTTTGCCGCTTTTGAAGTGTGTGGATGGGAGGGGAGGGGGGCAAAATGGGTCATACCATTGGCTTTTTTTTTAGTTAACCTTGGTCAGTGGTTGAATTTGGCTAATTTTTTAGAAATATGTGAGATACATTAAAGCTAAAATATGAAAACCTTTTAAGAAGATTGGAAGGGAAAACGAGAATTAATCACTTTAATAGTTAGTAAGCTAAGTCTAAGTAAACTTTTACCTTTGCAGTTTCCCTTTTACTCGGTTCGTTATTTTTGCCAAATTCTAAATTTTAAGCCATTCACCATCTTTCCCTCTCTCTCGCCCCCTTTCTGTCTACAAATCTAATTACCTTGAACATCCGTAAAGCATAACAGCAAAGCTCAACTCTATAAAAAGCAAATCTCTTGCAATTAGCCATATGAATATGTTAATTACTTTACCAAAAACCAAAAAAAAAGTAGTAGAGAAATACCAAAAAAAGCATCCACTGACCCATAAACCTTAATTTTCACATGCAACTTGTAAGAGGCGGCCACTAAAACGTGGCTCTATTCAAATTACAATTGTTTTGTTTTTTTTTGTTTTAAGTATCTTACAGATACCAAGAGATGCTAATGATAGCATAAATCTTGAGAGTGTTAAAAGTGTTGGCCGAAATGAGTTGTCGCCAAGTTGCCGCCAAAAAGCATGCGCAACTTTTGCCATTGGCAGTTGAAACAAATTTGTAAAGGCAATTGAAATTAATTGCGATTTCAAAGTGTGATTGCATTAACAATTTATTATTATTATTTTTGTTTTTTTGTATCTCAGCCAGTGGTTTATGCAATGCTGCAGTTGGTAGATAAGTCATTTACGGTTCTTAATTGTGCGGTCATAAACCATCAAAATGGGTCTCACCCATAACAAAGTTTAAACTAGCCAATTTTTTGTTATGGTGCTAATTTATAACTGAACAAGTTTCTTTTTGGGTCGGTCTGTTAAATAACATTTGTATATTCATTGTTGCTCACAGTGGCTGATGTTACTGAGATTGCAGTTGTATTTTTCACTTGCTGCCGGCTTCTTTTCCCCTATTCCCCTTTTCCTTCAATTGTTGCTGGCGTAGGCGTTTTGTTGTTTAAGCCCCGCTTGAGGCAATTTCTTATTTATTTCAGTTAATTACACAATTTTATGTAAATTTCTCTTTTTTGTTTGGGGCATTCTTTTTGTGGGGAATTAATTACTTATTTGCTTAGCCAGCAAACAATTTGGTGGGCAATTAAAATGCTTCTCCGCTTGGTGTTGCTGCTGCAACCATTTGTCCATCGACAAGCCAAGTGAAAGGGAATTGCCAAACGCTTTGAAGATTGACCAACAACAACAACAACAACAGCAACACAAAAAAACAGGCCAAAACTAAAGCCATCAAATGCTTATTATGCACAATTTTTTAAGCCATGTGCAAAACTGTCAAGACGCCAGCTAACCAGTTCTGGCTGTGATTTTTACATGGCCTAGCCAGTTCTCAATTGAATTCATTTGAAGCATTCCGAGTTAGATCCAATCGATGAGATGTTGTAAGAGTATGGGGCACGATTTTTGAAGATTTACCAAAGACGATGCTAATAAGATTGCCAACAGTTCAAGGCAAAAATTTAAGGTAGGACTTACGGTTGATGCCAGGGGGCAAAATCAATTAAAAACTGTTTGATATTTTAAGAGAGATTCTTGCACAAGTGGACCAGATTATAAGTTGAACAAGCAGATGTTTTCATTAGAAGCATAACATGATTAGAACTCACTTTTAATACTCTGCACTCTACTCTACTCTACTCTTTGTAATTGAAGTTTGTGCAAAAGTATGTAACAGCCAGAAGGAAGCATCTTCAAACCCATAAAGTATATATATTCTTGAACAGCATCAACAGCGGAGTCGAAATAGCCATGTCCGTCTGAACGCACTGATCTCAGAGATGGTAATAGATAGAGGATTGACCTGTATGGCACAAAAACTTCTTCTATCTGCAGGCAGATTAGGTTTATTTTCAATTTTGGCCACGCTCGCAGCGACCGACTTTCTTTCTTGTTTTCGACAGCGGAATTGAGGTAAGCTTCAAATACAATGTAAAACGGCAAATATCAAACGACCACCCTAATTTTTTAGCTAAGTATTTTGGGTTGTGTTGTAAATATGTTGGCATATTTGTATGATTATGGAAGCGACCATTACCTTGCTAAATCTGAACTATACAAACTATATATACGCCTCCTTTAGCTTAATACCTCACCCAAGTTGCTGTGGAATGTGTGCAACTTAATATGCAATCGCGAATCGAAAAAGCTTAAGGTGCCTTTGGGATTCTGTCTGCTATTTGGCGTTGCCAATTGTCTAGAATGGATATTTCGCTCGCTTCATTGACACTGGCCATAAAATGTACGTAATTTGGGAAAACATAAGTACCACAGAGCACGAACTTTGAAGATAAAACTCATTGATTTGGAAGCACTGTTCGTTAGCTAGTCTATTCAGTGTGAAATGGCAAACCTTACCGAGCAATTTTACAAAAACTAGGACTATAAGGTGTCAAAAAATGTTTATTAAGAAAACCAATTAACATAAAACTCACACTTTTAATATTTTTTATATCGATTGCTGATTTCTGTGTTCAGATGCTGCTGGTGTTTTATTGAGGCGCGCATCCTAATAATCTAATCTTGCTGCAAACTGCTGCATACTACTAAAAACGAGGGGTTGTTCTCAGGTGTATAGACTTAAGTGTATAAAAAAAAGAAAAAATGGTCCGAAAAAGATACATTTGGAATGGATATGTCTTAAATATGCATTTGATCATCCATTGGAGCTGCAAAATCATCCAAATGATCATCAGTTTTCATGTTCGTTGGATGATTTTTGGCTCCGTTGGATGATTAAAATGATATGTAAGACATATCCCGTCCAAATGAATACCGGAAATCCTCCAATGGATATTCTTTTATATTCTTTTTTTCCGCTGTGTACCGGCTTAGATATTGAAATAGGTTCTATAGCAGAATTCTTTGTTTATTTCGGAAGAAGGTGTAAAAAGCCCATCTTATATATGAATTAAGGCGGTACTATGTTTTGTGTTTCAATAAATAATAGAACAACTTGAAGTACAACAACATTCAATAACTAAAAAGCGGTATTGCTGAAGAATCTTTACAAATCGGAATATGTGCTTTATGGAGATACAATGTAGATATTTGAATCTATAGATACAGCGAAAGTGCGAGCATGGCTGGATGTCAAATTGTCTGTCTTTAGAACCCATGAGCAGCGGTGGGAATATGCGAACTTCCCGAAGCAGTTAATGGCTATCAGAATCAATTTGGCCGATGTGACTGTATAAATTAAGGTACAAGTATGTTCAAACATTCCATTTTACATATGCAAAATAAAATACTTAAATTTACTTCATTTACCTCCATTCAAAACTAAACCAAAATCATTTGCAAGACTCTAAAAAAATGCAATAAATCTGCAAAATAAATTGACCTAGATGTTTGCACTTGCCAAATGATTTATATGGTTTTCAATTCCCAGAGCATCATTAGTTGACCGCCGAAAATGAACACACATCTCCTTCTACAGGCAAAACACACAAATTGCGTACACACAAAAAAACAAATCAAAAAAAAAAAGGAAACCAAGACACAGAAAAAATCTTCCACAACAACCTTGAGACGTCAAAAAAAACAAAAAAATCACATGGAAAATACACGAAAATAACAACACTACAGCAATTGCAAACCACAAATCTATCGTTAGGCAGGAAACCCCAAAAAAGGGGGCCAATTCGGTTGCCATTGGCCATTGACATGACCGAAAAACAACTGCCAGCTCAACTCTGAGGCAATTGCGCAAGACTTTGAAGAATTTATGGCTTGAGTACTTGGGGCAACTCTTAATTAACCGAGTGCAAAGATCCGTTGATATGAACTACAATAATATTTAATTCTAATTAACATAAACCGCATAAATGTTTAACCAAACTGTCGGACAAATCACTTTCACTGCGAAGCGAAATGAAACCAAGACCCGAAAAGAAATTTCCAAAAAAAAAAAAAAAAAACAAATTCGCTTTCATTTGGAGGAGGGAGCTAATCTGAGAGGAGCACCTGGCGGGGATGTGTGATGATGTGAAATCAATTATGAGTTATTAACAAATTAGCTAGCAATTTTTTTTTTATAGATAGATACAACTCAAACGAAACGCCCCAATCGAACTGAGATATGTAAAATGTTTGATTTGAAGTAGTTCCCAATATCTCACGGCCGATCTACACTAATTAGCATAATGCTTCGAGTTGATTTGACAGAGTTGTTGTAATAAAATACAATTTAAAAAGCGGAAACTTTCATTGTATCATTGGAGATACAGAAGAAAGATTTGAGAGTCGGAAAATGAATGATATAATTTGTATAAGAAAAGGAAAATGTGGCATAATATGTAAATAATTATTTAAACAAGCTACAACAAAAGTTCGATTATTTGGGGGGGAAAATAAATTTTGAAACACTGTGCAACTCGACCTTAACTTTATGAGTTTTCCCAAATGACAAGCAGCTTCATGTTAAGTTTTTCTTTTCTCTTAGGTGGTTTTTCACAGCTTTTTTTTGCCTGGTGAAAACATCAATCAATCATCAATCAACATTCACATCCCAATCTCAGTCCCCAAAAGCCACTGAACCCTGGCCTGGCTAGGGTCTGGTCATATATTGTTATTTTTGTTGTTGTTGCTCGTCCGACTCTCTGTACCCAATATGTTAATTTAGCGTTTATTCATTCAAACATTTTCATGCAAAACGCTTTCGTTTTTTTTTTTTTCGTTTCGTTTCTTTCTTTTGTTGAAGTCAATGAGCAAACTAATGTGCTGCGCGCATGCGCACCTGGATGACAGGGCAGGTGATCTTGCGGTTGTCATTAAATGCCGGCACGACCCACATTGGTGGCTGTGGCTGAATGTGTCAATTGATTGACAATTGGAGTGTTGGCGTCGCCGCAATTGAGTGACAGATGTAAGCAAGAAAGTCGATTAGTCATAATTGTTTGAATTATTTGTGAACAACTGGGAATTTCTTGAGGTCGAATTGTGATGGAAATTACCTTGTGGAATGTTTTTCAGACAGAGAAAACTATGCAAAGTTCAAAAACCAGTTTCAATCAATTTGAAATCACGTAAGGGTAGGACCCGCGCCCTAGAAAGGCCAACTCATTTGCAAAACATTGTGTAAGGCAACTTCATACCAAAACTCTAACTCAAGGATCCTCACATAACACCTAACACTTGGCCCTGTTATTTACTCAACTCTGATGCAATATTTTCCATACATTTTCCTACACTTTTTTTCATGGCTACGCATAAGTCAAAGCACCCGACTTTTTAGTACCTGTCAGGCCGCCCCCAAAAAACATCCACCATCCCACCATCCACTTCACACTACACTGCGGCGTCTCGCCGCTTCATGCCACATTATCAGCCTCAGTCGTCGGTGTGGCCACTTTCAATTTTCTGTAACACAAGAGAAGAAAAATGAAAAACACTTTTCGCAAGCTCCGTTGATTTTCTGCAACGCAGAAGTTTACCAAAGTGTTTCGTTTTGTTGCAAATAATAAATTTTAATTTGTTTTGTGGGCTTTTTGTGCATCTGAGTGCATCAGTTGAGCATGCGAAGGAAAGAAAAATGCATTTTCTGGCTTTCGATTTCTGTGAAAAGAAAATGTGTGTACATATGAGCGAAAAGAGTCGAGCCGAATTATTAATCAAGGGACTGTTGACAGAATATGTGGTTCAAACCCACCTGTAAGGTTACTAACCGCTGCACAATGGTCAAATGGTTAGCCACCTGGGGGTCTACGACTTTTCGTCCGGGTAATTGCTAAAAATTGTCACGAACTGCACTCTGGGCAAGCTTTTTGGCGGCAAATGCGAAACGTTTGTCGGTCGGCGAGAGACCCAATGTACATAATTTGCATGAAGCTCCGTTTCTTGGTAAACTTTGCGTGACCAGAAACGAGCACGAGACTCGAAAGCCAAGCTATGTGAGCAGTGGCAGTTCAGCAGTTGGCGTATAATCCCGGACCCACTGCGATTTAATCTCAAAATGACTTAATTGCTGGACAGGGGACGGAGGTTTGCACGGGTGCCGGGCATATGACAAACGTAAATGTAATTAAAATTAAAAGAACTTCACTTTCGACTAGGGCTTGTGGCGCACTGCTAACCCATAAATTATGCATGCCGCATAACAAACAAACAAGTTTTTCCTTTTCCAATCCACAAACAATGGCAGCCGATTCCCTCCCTCTTGACAAATGATACCACTCGCAGTTAGAGTGAGTGGCGAAGCGAAGATGGAGCTGGTTTGGAAATGCAATTGCATGTCTGCGTGCCTTCAACCCAAAACTATGCAAGAGCAATGCTAATAAACTTATGTTTAAATAATGCATTAGACTGGCATCGAAATAAAAAGTGGAAGAGTCTTGCGAAAAGTCAATGGAACAAAGATGGTGGTAGATTTGTTAACTTTTGGGTGGATTTTCGACTGAATCAAAAGAATTTTAGAACTGGAAAAAGCAGCTATTGGCAAGTGTTGCCAACCCCAAAAAACAGTTGATAGCACCGACAATCTGCAATCGGTTTAATACTTTTTCATTTAGTTTCGTTGGCTTAAAAAGACGCCCAAAGCCAAACCCATAGATTCTCTTTACAGTAACTTACCGAGCTCATTTGCATATAAATATATTATATTAATAATTTTCATCACTTTGTTTTAAGACAAAAAAGGGCTCAAAATATAAATATGCAAAATTACAGAGGTGTTCCTCCTCTCTTGGGCTCCGCTGCCTTAGATCAACGTTTAACAAATCCAAGCACTTTCATAGTTCGCACTCTCATAGTTCGCAAAGAGGATTCTAAGCTCGTCAAACATACGATTTTACCATATCACGTCGATTAACAAATATTTCAAAATTTTCAGAGAATTTCGATTGGTGAATCAGTCAAAAATCTTGACTTTATTATACTCTGTTTGATGCAAAAGCAATCATTCGACGCACAATAACAAATGTTGCATATAAAAACAGAAGAAAGTTAGCTCCGACACTGCCGAAGTTTGTATACATTTCCAGCACGATTTTCTAACTTATTTGAACCACATTTCCACTGAAAACAAACAAGTTTTTCTTGCTAAGACTACTTTTCTGACTTTACTTTGCTATGACAGCCATACTCCGATTTCGATCAAACTAAGTGGAATCATGGAAAAGCTTAGCAAACTAAGAAATACAAAGTTTGGAGGCATTTGCTTTAAAAACAAAAAAGTTTTTCTGACTAAAACTAGATTCTCGACCGATCATTCCTATGGCAGCCATAACCTATAGTCATCCGATTTTGACAAAACTTTAAAGAATTGTGTGGAAGCTTATAAAATAAATATATGCCACTTTTAAAGAGGTTTACATTGAAAACAAAAAAGTTTTTCTCACCAAGACTATTTTTCTAACCTAACGTTTCTATGACAGCTATGCTATACAGATGTCCGATTTCGACCAATGTTAGTGGAATAATGGGGAAGCTTAAAAAACTAGAAAATGTGGAGTTTGGAGACGTTTGCATTATAAACAAAAAAGTTTTTCTCACTAGAACCAGTTTTTCGACCGATTGTTCCTATGGCAGTCATCCGATGTGGCCTGTTTCGACAAATGTGCAGCGTATTTGTATAAGAAGACTTCGCGCAAAGTTTGGTAGCGTTAGCTTTACAACTGACGGAAGAGATCGCTTAGAAACAGACGGACGGACTGCTGATCAGAAATATGTATAATTTATGTGGTCGGAGATGTTTTCTTCTATGCATTACAAACATCTGAACAATTTTAATACACCCTCTGCAAGGTTAAAAAAATAGATGACAATTTGAAAGAGAAAGATAAGAGAGGAGTCATACAAAGATGTTGTTGGAGGGGCTATGCGTAAAGCAACAACAAATGCGGCTGATGCGTATAGCATGCGGACACCTCTCATCAAAGCAGCTTAGTAATCGTACATATCATTCATTTATAGTCAAGATTCAACGAACAAACTACTTGAAATAAATTGAACATTTCTTATATGAAAATTCATGACCAACAAATTACAAAGAATATAATCAGGACTAACAATATATGGGTCCACACAACATACCGATCTTTCAGAATCCCGCAATACAAATAAAAGCCAATTAAGTCTTTCTCTGAGTTTCTCAATCAAATTGATAATATTTATATAATACTTTCCTTTCATTTTTATGATTGCCAAGCCAGCCAATTCATTGGCTCAATTATATAGCCTAAAGTATCATGAAGTATTGTAATACGCTTATCGCTTGCGATTAAAACTAAAGTCTCCACGAAAGTGATTTATCTCACAGCCATTCAACGAAACTGGTTGGCAATAATTTTTTTGTATCTTTTGACAGACAAACGCGCCCAGCCCTACAACCTGTTCATTGTGGTCTCGCGTTTCATTGTAATTTCTTTTCATTTTTTTGCGACTCGCTTGGAGGTTCTGCCTCGATTTCGTTGTTGTTATGGAAAGTGGGTCAATCGAAAGAGATCTTTATAAATATTTTCGTACGGTTGCATATTCATCTGAAAGATATTTATATTGGAGAGTGTTGAGGTGACAAACTGTTAATGTGTTGAAAAATGAAAGTTGAGCTTCAGCTATGGGAATAATGGGGGCTCTGAAGGGCTAATCATGGCACTTCCACAATTGGCCCATTAAGTGGGCTGGCGCCATGGCAAGACAACGGACTAAATCTAATTGTGATCGGCTTTCAGTTGCTGCTTATAAACCAACCGCACAAACAAATAAAATAATTGACGGCTAATCACCTACCTTTCGTTCAACGCTTCGATGCGATTTAATTTGATTTGATTTGATTGGCTTGTTGGGGCTTCCAACTGGTTGAGAATTGAATCAATTTTGTTTTCGGGGAACGGGAACGAGCGGGAAGAAAATTGAGCAGATTCGCTTGATTGAGCAGGCGAAGGAAAAAGCCAAGCGAGAGTAAAAGTGTTGACCAATTGGATGAGGAAATAGTGTGTGAAGTAAGAGATGATGTAAAGGGAAGAACCAGTACAAAGCGCAGGTTGTCTGTATAGCTATTTCAGAGACGAGCGAGAAACTAATGCAAAAACAACCCAAAGAGGCGATACGACAGGTTAACTGTATGACAATTTCGAGTAGAAAGATCAGTTTGTCTCTGTAGTTGTTTTGACTTTGATCTAACCCCATACAATCTCTTTAAAACTAATCCAAAATAGGTCACTAAAAAGTAACTAAACATCTCTGCCGGCTCAAACAAAGTGAAGGTAAAATTTCTTCAGTTTTTTGTTTTGCAATTACTTTTGATGGACTGAAAAATGATGTTGGAATGTTTTCATATTTTCTGTTTGCAAATTTTTTAGAACCATTAAGTCATGCTGAGTCTCTGAGTCTCTGTCTAGGGGGCTCCATTTCATCTTCCGCTGGCACTGCCCACTCCACCCGACTCAATTATTAAATCATTAACTTAAAGTCAGATTTGTTTTCCGATCGTCTGAAAATTTCACAATTTTTTTCCCCCCCTCTCTTCCGAGCGAAAAGAAAGTAAAAGGGCTTTGGGACATAACTCATCTTGCTGGTTATTGACAGTCAGCAGTCAGAGAGTTAGGAGTCATTAAAACTCGCTTGGATGACAAAACTCTCATTTTGTCATAATTTCAGTGGTCTGTTTGTGTGAGTTTTTTCCTCCTAATTGCAAATGACGATTGCCTGATGAATGTTGCAATTAAACCGTTTCTGTTTTGTTGGTAAATATCTCAAGGCAAAATGGCAATTTTCACCCACCCGTACCCAGGCACCAAAACACAAGTGTCAACTTCCGCATTACTCATACGCGGCGTAAAACGGGTTTTGGTTCAGCTTTTACAGCTGCATCTTCTTCACACAAATATGGCCAAAAAGTCAAACGATCCTCGTCGAAGCATCCACGTAATGCAATAGCCAAGCCCACACCACACCAGACCAGACCAGACCAGACCAGGCCAGCCCGGTGGAGAGTTCACCAGAAAAATAAAAACTGGGCAACTTACTAACCAGTTGGCTTGGGCTGTTGCACTTTCGTTTTTGTTGCAGTTGCTGTTGTTGCAGTCTGGGTGAAAAGTTTATTGCGCGAAAATGAAGAAGCGTTTGTTGCCAAAACAAGATTTTTCAACAAGTCTGCGAGCTGCAGTTTGGGATGTTGCAAGCTAAGCGGCGAGTTGCCAGTTGCATAATTTGTTTTTCTTCGCCTGCCGCTGGGGTGCTGCTGCTGGCGAGGTGGGAGTCAAAGTATTTTTTTTGTTACTTATCCATTGATTATTGCACTTTAATTTTGTTTGAAAGAAAAAACACCAAAAGACGATTTACTGACATTTTTGTGGTTTTTGGGAATGGAGTTGGGGTAAAAGAAATTGTTTAAATTTTCGTAAACTAAGATTGGACTACTGTGAGTGAGAGTGTTATGGGATATTTCAATTGGAATGTTTGCCATTTTGGAATGCAAACCTTTACCACCATGTGTGGTAGTTTTATGATTTTTACCATTTGGTTGGAAAATACCCTTCAAAACAAGTTAAACACCTTGAGCTAGGGAGAACCTTGAGTACTGGTTTTAAGGTGCAGCTGTTAATGTTTCGAAGAGAATAAAATTTGAAGTTCAAATATGTTAGAAAACTCCATTTAAGCACAAGTGATTCGAATACATTCGGCTACTCAAATGCATATAAGCCGATTGCTTTCCAAAGTCATAACTCTGTGTCCACGCATCACAGAAAGCAGATCGATGTCGGTTCTTGTATATTCGCAGGAAATATCGATTAATACATTTACAATTGATACAATATAATATTTTTAAAATATATTACATAAGAGGGTTCTCTCGTAAGGTGTCACTGCGAAATTCTAAGCTATAATATAAGTATAACTATGACCTTGTAGATTTAAGAATAGTAAGCAAAACAAAGACAACGAAGAAGCATTAGCAGCGATTTTCGGTTGCCACCGTCTGCTGAGACTTTTAATTGATTGGAATTAGGTGAGAAGAAGAATACAAAGAGCTGATATAAGAAAAGTTTCATAACATATTTTTACTAATATATTTCAAAATTTATTTTAAGAACGTCCTTGCCCGACACGATCCATTCCGAGTCCTGTGTGATAACTATAATGACCTATACCACATACAAAAAGTATCAAACTAAATGTAAATAGTAACAAAGAAGAATCCTCAATCATTCTAAAAGTGTAATTTTGTGATATTTGTAAATGTGTCAGGAAGTTTGTTTGTTTAGTCTAGTTTGTGGTGAACTTGAAAAAGAAAAATACGGATGAGTGTCATGAGAAGTCAAAGAGAGTTGCCTTGACATAGGAGAAGGCGAGCAATCGATGGCAGCAACTTGTATTACACATTGCTTTCCAGCGTGCTTTCGGAATAAACACGCTTGTGTGAGGCGTGTTGAACAAGTTAAGCTACAGAGTAGCTGGAAATTTCCTATCACATGGACTGCCGGAAAGCTGCTGAGACAGCAAAGGAATCACAAATTCTAGGAAAAAGGTCATGATACCAAAAACTGTACATAAACTTTAAGGCTGTCTAGAAGTTTTAGCATAATTGGTGTACCTAAACCAATGGCTTACCGAGAATCAGTTGAGCTGTTTTGTGTAGTGAGTTTTAAAACTGAAATTGATTTCTAAATGATAATTAATTTTAGTTTTTTAGGCTTTATTTCCTTACTCTTATTGAAATTTTTTATCTTTTTAAAACATAAATGGAATATTTCAATCATTAGGATTAATTGCTGCCATAAATGTCTTATTCTAAGGTAGTTTTTTTCACATTTAAACAATTGCCACTTCTTAAAATATAAAAGCATCAGAGTGATTCACAAAGTCTGCTGATGATGGCATTTGGAGTCCTTCAAACTGCCACACAGACAACAAGTATTCTATTTGTTAAGCTTAAAGTTTTATCAGCTGTGAATAGCAATCGCATTTTATAACATTTAAAATAGCAATGCCGGGACTTACACGATGAAGCAAGCTTTATGAAGTTATCTTACAATTCTACCAGACCTGTAAAACGAAAGGTATGGAATCAACCTTGTTTCTCTTGCCCACTAATTAAACTTTGTGTAGTATCAACTAATAAATGTTTAAGTGTGATTGAAGCCTTCCTGACTTAAATGCAATCATAGTCAGATGAACAAGTAGCTCGCTAAAGTAACTCTTAAGTAAGAAATCTTTTCCCCATGTGGACTCAATGACAATTTTTGAATATACTCACATTTCTCGACTAAATTTCTTTTCACAATATCAACAAGTCCATCTCTCCCTCTCTATGGATTGTCCTTAACCTTTCGATCTGCAGCTGTCTGCAGCTTTTGTTGGAATTTCCTTTTACGAAACTTGCACAATTTCTCGTGTCTTCGAACCAGATTGTTATGCTTGCCTCATCTGTCCTCTATTGATATAACTTGGCGCTGTGGCCATGGCCAGTGATTACAGCAACAGCAACAACAACAAACAACAAAAACTAACAAACAAAATAAATCCAAATCATCATCTTCCTTTTGTTTGAACAGGAACTGGTTGCAATTTCTTTTATAGTTTTGCTATTTCTTAACTTTAAGTTGTATTACCTTTTTTTTTTTTATAAAAAGCACAAATATACGTGTGTTGTGCAGTTGGCTTTTTGTGTCGTGTAAACATGAAATTGCCGCCAGTCAAGTAACATCTGTTGCCTGCCTGCCCAGCGTTCCAGCCACAGTTGAATGCGCAACCGAAAACTGAATTCGCATCCCGACAGTAACAAACAATTTGCTGTCATCGAGCATGTTCACTGGGCACAGCCTGATTTTTTTGGGGGTTTTTTGTTTACAATTTAAAGATTTTTGGCTTTCACTTTGGCTAGGAACGGGCAAAGATTGTGTAAGATGGAGGGAAACAAGAATATGTCAATAATTTAACTAATTATTATCATTAAGTTTTGCCTTAAGCTCCCAGCGGTTATGTAATCTATTGCAACTGTGGCAAAATTCTCAACCAATCTCAAATGACTTGCGGATTTGATTTTTCTCATTGTCTTTGCGCTTGTCTCTTGTCTCTCTCTCTCTCTCGTCTGATTTCTTGACCACTCCAAAACGAACAGGTTTATAATGGTTTAAACGTTGTCTCAACGCTTTATGGCTTTTACTCTCACGGCTTCCTTGGCATCTTCATTTAATCGGAAGAAATATTTATGTAAAAAGGGAAAGTTCATTGAGGCGACGGCGTTGAAAATTGGTTACATATTTTCTAAATACAATTAGTATGAAAATATTTTGAATAATTGAATTTTTAAATAAGGGCGCTTCAGATTTTTGAGTTGAAAGAAAGTCTTATGCAAGATTTTCGGAACAGCAGCTGAGCTGAACTGAACAACTGGCAAACTTTCTTTGAGTTCCATTTTGGCGCAAAACTGTGTCAAGCAATAACAAATTCACCAACTCGATACAAACATAAATATTTGCATAACAATCAATGGAAATGTAAATTGTGTGATAAATATTGCTTTGGCACATATTTGGTTTTATATTGTTGATGTCGATTTTCTATGACTTGGTTTGCATTTGATGAATGGTGGCTGCATTCAAGGGATGTCCCTGGCATCTCTAGAGAATATCAATGAATTGAAATTGTTTGCTAGTTAAGTGGCAGCTAAATCAAAAAGAATTGGATTGACATGGCTGCGGTCTTTAGAATTAGAAATATTCCGAATTTTATGGCCTAGTTGTATAAATCGATGAGTGGGGCTTTAAACTTATTTTAATGATTTTTTAGACTAATTTTTATAGACAGACAAATATGTAGAGCTGATCATTTGACATGGTTTAATGTGCCTTAAGTCGGGGGAGTTCGAAAACTGTCCGCTTTGTTATTCAAGACCAAGAAACAAAAAGTATAGTGTAGTCTGTTAATATGATGCAAGAAACCCCAGTCTCCTAGACTTCAGTAGTATTTGTCATACACTTTTTAACTAACAAGTTGTGCATCCTATTTTCTTTGTTTCTTGTCAATATATAATTTAAAAGATTTCAAGATAATATATACATTGGTTTAGATATTGTTAAAAATTTGTTGAAGGGATTCAAAAGTTCTTGTAAATTGGTTCATGGGAATTTGGAATTTGTCTGTGTCAAAACCTTTTCCTTACAACGAATTTCTCATGTCTCTGTAGCCTAACTCATTAACTGTCAGTCATATGTTTGACCCCTGGAGCTGTCAAACTATTTCCCTCGATTTATTATCCTTTCTGTGCAGGAAGAGCATTTGGTCTTGGGCTGTTTTTACATAAAAGAATTTTAACAATTCAAAAGATGAAGCCAATTGATAACAACTCAATCCAAAGCGGTGACTGGACTGGTGTAATTTAGGTACAGAATTTTATCTCAGTTTTAGTCTTGACCGACTAAAACTAGTTCCTATAATCGAACTCAACATTGAACGACTTAAAAAAGTACAATCCAAACAAAGGGGAGACTCAACCGACCATTGGAGACCCACATCGTTCAGAATCAGTTCGGTGTATAGAGGGATACTTTTTGGAGGGTCCATCGACGAATTTAAGGTTAAGCGTAATTAAAATGAAACTCATTTAGGGAATCAATGAGAAATCCTAAAATTATAAGTATCATTGTCTGAAGGTAAGCGTCTTACGACCTAAATATCTTCAGTCAGCTGAACCGCACCGAACCGCTTTAGTGGTGGTTTTTGGTTCAGTTCTGGCTTTCAAAACACAACACCGGCTCGGTTTGTGCTTCGTTTTATCATCGATATTAGCAGATCGGTTATGGTTTGGTTCGATACGGCTAAGAACCGGTTTACATCCTTGAAATATAGTGAATAATGTTGGCAGAAGCACTTGCACTTATCACTCAGCAACAACTCCTAAAGTCCAGTGAGAGATTGTTCTATGAGAATGTGGAGATCAAGGATGGTTGAAGACTATTTTTCATTAATTTAGGTGTATATTTTTAAAATTTTAATGGTCCTAGAATATATTTACTTTTGTTATTGAACACAAATTTAAAAGCTTTTTCATTTGCTGTCAGTTTGTAGCTGCCATTCGGTTGCAGTCCTTTTCAGATTTACACAGTATTAGTCGTGGCTTCAAATGTAATCAGACTGACAGGATCTTATCATACTTTTTGCACTTAAAAAAAGCTGGGCATTATAAATGTTCCTTTGACCCCCGGCTATGGCATAAAGAACCTAGCTAAATTTTTAAATTCTATTATCAAACTTCCAAGTATTTTAATAGTTGAATAGTTTTGCTACTCTCCCATGCCTTTCATTCATTAATTATTTCAAAAAACTTTAGATAAAAATACAAATATTTTCCCAATTCGTTGCCTATTTTAGAGCACTTCTTTCTATGCCTATTTCCTTATTCTGGTTAAAAACTCACCGCATTATGTAGCCCCGCATTCGGTGGTGGTATAAATCCTTGAGCATTTGCCGTCACCATCCACAGGCACAGAGTGCCCCAAATAGCCCATAGCAAGCGCATGATGATTCACTGTACAAAAATTTATTTTCTTTTTGCAAATCGCACACAACTTTTTCTCTTAGTTAATATTCAAATCCACAAATTCCAATCTAAATTCAATATTGTTGCACTTTACTTTGATTTCGTTTTATATTTTATATTTTTCGAAAAACGAACACTTTACAAAAGGGGCGCGTCAGAAATGTCACACAATCTACTTCAGGTGTTTGGGCTTTTCTATTTGCTTTATGCAAATGTTGGAGTTTCTTATGACAATTTTTTATTTGGTATTATAAAAAATTCCGTTAACGTTTTGTGGGGCTAGCCGCAGACACGACTTGTCTGGTAAAAGTTCGATGCTTAACTGAAGATCATTAAACGTTTGGTAACAATTTAAGCCAAGCTTTGCAACGAAGATGCCAAAAACGCCAGCCAACGGCAACGACGATGAGCCAAACGAACGCGCAGGGCCAGCAACATGTGGCCAGACACAAATGTTGCCAGCGCTCAATGAATCGCACGAAGAGAAATGCATGTAAGAGTAAGAGAGAAAGTGTAGTGTAAGTGAGAAGAGTTTCTGCGAACGGCTTATCGAATCCAGAAATGATTTTTGAATGCCAAATGCCACCAACATACGATGCCAACAATTGCAATTCCGATTTCAGGGATTTTCATTTAAAATCACGTAATTACCCAAAGCTGGCGTACTCGGAAGTATCAGATAAGAACACGATGGACAGTTGGGCCGGCGTTGTTCGTGTGTGAAGAATGCCCGGTCAAAACAATACACTGGAATTCCATGCGAAAATGTTTCAGTTTCTCTTGTGTTAATGTCATGATTAATGTTACGAATGTTGGTTGAGCAATTCCCGCTGCGATCATCTCCATCTCTAGGGGCGATCTACTGAACACCATTTTACTCACACTTACATCATAAATGGATCATCAAATTACAATGGTAAAAGGTAGCTTGATTTGATCGCTTAATGAGAGGATCACAGCATGATTTTGATTTAATGATCTTAAGATTTGTTGAAACAAAAATGAATTATGGCAGAGTGATTATTTATGGAGCCAAAGGAACTAATTTGTGTGTAATTAGCTGTTGATTTTAGAGCTCGGGGCAAGTTGTGAGTTTTGTGAGGAAAAGTTAGAGAAATATCGCTTTCTGCACCAGGGAAATCTACTAAAAGTTTAAGTGAGCCACAAATCTTATTTGCCCCTCAAAAAGTAACAAAAGTTCTGCACAGGTTAGGAGATAACAGGAAACTTGGATGAACATTTCAGGCTTAACCCAATAACATCAAGCCTGCCTAAAACAGCAGAAAATAACAAAAAATTCAAGGCAATATGACAAACATTAACGCCAAAAAAAACATCTTATCCTAAGTTTTAATGTTGATAATGACATTAAGTCTTCAACTCATTTTGGTTTGACGCAAAAATCTGTCAAAATTTGACTAATTTTTCAAACAAACTTGAGTTGAACCACAAAGCGAAGTAATAAAATTACCACAATTTAAGCCTAACTTTAGTGGTGTGGCTCTTCTTTTTTAAAAGCATAAAGTAAACAATATTTTTTTATGAAGCTTACCTTACTTGGACTCAAACTAGACTCCTCTGGTGATTGAATTCTATTGACATGTCATCTTGATGTCGGCCGCCACAAATCACCTTAAAGAACCCAACATTTTGTTAAGCTTACAGCTTCCAAATATATTATATTTAAGTGAGCTTGCAACGTATAGAAATATTAATTTCTGACCCTATAAATTATATATATTCTTGATCAAAGTGACGAGCCGAGTCGATTGAGCCAAGTGACCGTCTCTCTGTCTGTTTCTACGCGAACAAGTCTCTCAGTTTTAAAGCTATCGAGCTGAATTTTTGCACAGAGTCTTATTTTTGCTGCGCACTACTTATATGTCGGACTGGATCGGATCGGTTGACTATATCGCATAGCTTTCATAGGAATAATCGGTCGGAAAACTAGTTTTGGTATGAAAAACTTTTTTCTTTTCAATGGAAACGTCTCCAAACTTTGTAATTAAAGTTTAATTATGCTTTTATATAATTCTGCCAAGTTTAATGAAAATCGAAGTACTAGATGGTATAGCTGCCAAACAAAAGATAGGTCTAAGAAACAGTTTTAGTTAGAAAAAGTTTTTTATTTTTAATGGTGGCTTACCGAAATTATGTATTTGTGTGTTTCACATGCTTTCACCTTATTCTACAAATTTTTGTCGAAATCGGATGACTATATCATATAGCTCCCATACGAACGATCAGTCGGAAAATGGGTCAAAAAGATTTTTTGTAAATATTTAAGCTAGCAAATTGCAAGTGTATACAAACTTTGGTAGAGGCAAAGTTAGCTCAGTTTTTTCGATATTTCTCCAATCGTCCAGAGGTTAAATTTCTATTTTAAAGGGTATGATTCGTTCCAGCTTAGCTTCGCCCCTACTAATATTTATTTTGAATTTAAGCCAACAAGAACTAAGAGTTCATATTGATACATTTCAAAAATAGAATAGCATGATCCAGTGGCATTTTGAAAAATGTTTCTTAAGTCGCTTAAAGCCTAGAATTAAGCATATTTTACGCAGACTTATTAAAATAATTTGAAAAAAAAAACGTTACAAAATCAACTCTATTATCCCAGGAGGTACATGAATGATAAAATCCGTTGATACACTGCAATTTTGCTCAGCTTGAGTCCTTTGTTTTGATTATAATAAGTTTGATGCATATTTTAAAATTGCTCAATTGTAAATTCTGGATTTAAATGCGTCTGCAACCATCTACACTCACCTCTGCCTCTTCAAACCCTGATCACTTTAATAGGAAAATTGATTTCCTCTTGTGCAACACCTGACTCTAGCCTCTAGCCAAGTCATGCTCAATCTCAAACTCCAGTCTCAGTTGCCGAGGCCCTTACCAAAAAACAAAACAAAAAACCAACCGAACCTAGGCCAATCAACAAATTATTAAATTTTCTGCTTTCCACACAATTATCACAGCAATTTTCTTTCATCTAATCAATAAATTCATCAACCCAATCAGACAGACACTTTCAATTTAAGAAACTTGAAACTTGAATTCTAGGCTGGCCCTTTTGATAAACTCCAGATTTCGGGTCTTTTCAACAACTTTTGTATCTTTTGTGTGGTTGAAAATTGATTTGAAGCGTTTCTTTGTTGGACGAGAAATACCGTTGAATAAAAATAAACATTTTTAGCCAATTGTTTATTGAATGAAGTTTGTATTTTTTTTTGGTATAAAATAAAGAGGTTTGTTGTCAAATTAATATCTAATTACCACACCAAAAATGGTGATTAATTGCCAGTCTGGCAGACCATTAAATTGTACATACAAAGTCAGGTTGAAAAGATCAGGCAAAGTGCTTACAAATTGATCCGGACCTACGATCAATTATAATTGAGAGAAAGCACAAGTATTTTTATGCAAAGTTGCATGTAAAGGATAAAGGATGGAATGGATAAAGGACCAATTCTTAGCAAAAACCAAAGCAACATCTAAACTTAAGTTTCAATTCAGTTCCCACAACCTTCCACACCTGGTTTATGCATCTATTAAATAATCCAGATAATTATCAAAAACCTTCCCCATGTTAAAACATAAAAAAGCCTTGCATTTATCTTAAGTTTAAACTGTTCAGTTGACCTCTGTATAAAAGCCACTTATGGCCGGATCCAGCTCATTTTTATGGCCTAATATAAAAAAAAGGGAGGTATGCGTCTGTTCATCTACCGCACCTCAAAAAAAAAAAAAAGGTAATTGCATGATTCATGTGGGGGAAGTAAAATAAAGTTGTGTGTAAAAATATGCAAAAAAGGAAAATAAACTATAAACATAATATCAATGGTCGGTCGGTCAGTCAAACTATATTAAGTATCTGCCAGAGATTAACCAATAAACAAACGAAACCAAACAAAAACAACCGAAAAATAAAACCCCGAAAAGACTAAACGCTGTACAAATAACCGGCAACAACAAAATGCTTGAGGGAGAAAGACTTTCACCTGGCGACGAGCGACGATCAGTGCAAGAAAAAGAAGACAGACAGATAGATAGACAGACAAAAACACAAAAATGAAGCGGCCTTCGAGTGATGCCATGGACCTGAAACGAACCGAATAAACCAAACCGTACCCCAACCTGGCCTGGCCGGGCCTGGCCTGGCCTCCACCTGGCAACAAGTGGGCATACAGAAGAAGCCACTGCCAATGGTGGGGTACGTCAACAAACCTTTGGCTCAATGGGGCTTACGAGCACCAGTGCTTATCACTCTCATTGGGAATCTTCGTTTTATATTTTGTGTTTTTTTTTTTTATGTATCATTGGGCTGAGCTGTGATGATCGTGAGGTAGCAACTTTTACTTTTCATTCAAGAATGAGACAGCAAGCGTGGTTTTCATCAACACAATCCCATTTTTCGCGGGGGGATTAAGTCATATGTTTTTTTTGTTTTTTGTTGAGTTGTACTTAGAATTCTGCTTTCCCCCCGCGCCCACGCAAAAAACAAAAACACTTAACATCTCAATTGATTGAAAAGTGAAATCAAGACGTGTACACGTGTGGTACAGTTGTGCCTGCCCCTTCAAATTTTGCTGGGCTAAACAAATATTGAAATTATCACTAATTGAGTTACTGTTATTACTAAATACGAAGATTGATGAAACAACCGAAATTGGCAACATGGGAAATTGCATAACATCGAAAGAAATAGAAAAATTAACAAACTGACGAGCAGCCAACCCTCTGGGCATCACAATTGGTGTCACATGGAATCATCATAGACGACATCGGCATCGAACGAAATAGCAGCAGATGGAGAGAAAAGTAGACCGCAGCAAAAAACGTTTTTGATAACTAATGAGTATAACCGTTTCCGTTTGCAATTATTGGCTTAAGCGAAAAAAAAACACGTAATATACTTTTTTTTAGTTGAACTTATCGCATTTGTGATGATTGGAATTAGATTTATGAAGAGGAAGCCAAGCCGATTGGTATTTCAATTCCGGTTGTGGTTTAACTACGGACTTGCAAGTGGAGTATAAGTCAAGAGCAAGAAGAACTCTTAATACTTAATATATTATCTTTCACACTGTATTTCCCAGTGTATTTCTGTAGATCTTCAAAATTTAGAAACAGAAAGCAATAAAATGCTTTAGTTCGAAACTCTTCCAAATTAATGAATCTGCTCCTACTTATTTAAATGCTTGCTTCTTAAAATAAACCGTAGTCTGACTGTCTTTCAAGCTGTTATTGTTTACTCGTCTGCTAGTTTTGAGCCGAAATCAACTCGTTTACCATCGTACGCTAATAGAATTCTCTCCTTAATTACAAGTAGAGCTATGTCTCTTATAATATCAGTTCGCAATTATCTTTTAAAGTATTTGACCCGAAACATGCATTTTTTACGATTAAGATGCATACAACATTTAACAGTTGTAGATAAGGAGGGTGAGGTACTTAAAATGAGAGAGGGTAAGCTTTTAAGAAAAGACTCTCATCCGTAGATATTATATATTATATATAGTACAGATTTCTTGGTTACTCGAAAAATTGTTTTGATTTTAAAACAATTTCCTAGATTTTAAATAGAAATAAGAATTATAAAATAATATTAAAAAAAGGAAACTGTTTTTTATATTGTCCATATAAACATTCTTTAAAAGAAAAACTATACATTGGTGGGCCCCGTTGGAAAACTATGTGTAAGAATGGACTCGTGCGGGTCTTTAAATTTTTTAAGAAATTCGGCCATTCCCGTCTATAATACTGTACCACTCTGTACCAACGAAAGTGTATACTCAGCCTGACTTTTGATGTTGCAGTAGCAATCAACAATATAACTTCTTCTCGACAGTAATTGAGTTCTTTTAGAATATGATTTTGTCATTATTCTCTATACCTATTACCTACCTACCTATTTATTTGCCTTGAAACTTTATAGTAAGCTGTCGCAAGTAAGTTTAAGTTTTATGTATGCGAAGATTTCCCATTTTCAATTCATTTGGCCGAAATTACAAAACTGTCAACTGCCCTTCAAAATACTAAAATAAAAAGTCTTATACAACAAAGTGTTATATTTTTTTGAGGACTTCAACATTTTTGTCCTTTAAAGCGATTTGTGAAAAGCGTCAAATCTACCACACGTTATGTTGATAGATAGTTCGTATCTTTTACTCATATTAAGGAATCATCATTATTTATGGATCCGCCAAAGAATTGCTGAAAATCGGATGAACAATGGACGAATAATAGGGAAAACAAACAATTATGTTAGGCAGCAGTGGTCGCAATGGTGATGGACAGCACTGTAGACCAGGGCAAAACTACAAAATTAATATACAAAAAATTCAATTTCTTAGGATCGATATTTCCTAATTCCAAGTCGATGAACTGTAATATTCCAAAGCATTAAAAAAAAAACGGAAAAGTTATTAAAGAACGCCTAAACCATAGCACTTCGGTAGCTAAATTTGATCTAATCTGATGATGGCTTGTTAAGCTAATAGATGTTGCTATATTAAAGTCGGCCCGGCCAGACATCGTTTGTTACTAAGTGGAATTTATGTTTAATAGCATTCCATATGTTGAATAACAGAGCATGCTTAAAACTCATTTCATAAAGTTTTAACTGACTATTAAGTATTCGTGGTTTTTTTGAATTTAAAATATCAATTTTTCTATGGGAATTCATAGTTTTTTATGTGTTGGTTACCACTAGTTCGATTGCAGTTGCAATTCGCTCAGAACTTCGAGGCACTTGTAAGTATCGAAATGCAATTTCATCCGTATTAAATCTCTAATCGTTCTTTTTGAAAGAACGCAAGGTTTAGTTTATGAGCACGCATTGAACCGGTTTTCATAGCTGTATACCTTAACCGTATAGTATTTCAGGACTTCCTTACCAAGTTCTCACCAAGTTGAGCGCAAATATGGCACATTTTTCAACATCTTCTTCGCAAGCATATTTTGGAATTATCTTGGGTGTGGATGTTGTTAAATCAGTAGAAAAAAGGGCCACGATTCTGTTGATGTGCTATTCCAGTTAGTTAGCAGGTAGTCTCAGATAAGCTCATATTTGTGCCTTACTTATTCAAAATATACATTTTTTATGAGTTTCTTCATAAATTTCAAGTGTCGGTAACCATTAGTTTGATGGCAGATGCAATTTGTTCAAAATGTGCTGAACTGCCAGGCGTTTTAAAATATCAATGGGCAATTTCAGATAACTTGGGGCATTCACCCATATTTATCTCCTGTCTTTCCTTTCAGTTCTCGAAGCCGAAACGTTTTCGTTTTAGTTTTTTGGTTCGGTTTCAGTTTATGAGCACTATCAGTTCGCTATCGGTATTTCAGGACTCTTTGCCAGCTCTGACCAAACTGAAGCTGCAATTGGCAAAATGATTGCCATTGAAAAGTCGAAAGCCAGATCCCCCGTCCCGCCTAAAACTATGCCACACCAATTGTCATTGCGAAGTGTTAACCCTTAGGCTGCCAAACACAAAAAATAAACACAGTTGTCCATTTTGAGTACATAATTTTTGTTCATTTATTTTGTTGTTGTTGTAATTATTGTAATTGATTACATGTTGTTGTAGCTGTTGTTTGCTTGCTCTATACAATTAATATGGTTCATTAATTTAAAATTGATATATACTTGTTGTTGTTGTTGCTGTTGTTTTTTATTGTATAGAATTAAAAGTACATTTTTAAATCATGTTTTTGTCATTTTTAATTTAATACTAAACTTTAAATTCGAACACACTTTGTAAATCAAGTTTATGATTTGTTTTTTTTTTTTTGTTTGTTTTTGTTTATGCAAAAAAAAGTTAGTTAAACATTTGTTATACATATATGTATATGTATATTAGGGAAAATAGTCAGGAGTGGCAGACAAAACTTAAAACGAAACAAGCAATGAGAAAACACTTTGCATTTTGTGTACAGTGGGGTGTCTAAATAAAAAACTAAGATTTAATTTGAATAAAATTGCATTTTTTTTTATCGTTTGCATACATAGTTACATAGTTTATAGTTCTGGGTGATATATTGGCCATAATTGTTGTTTTATTTTTGCACAAAAATTTATATCTTCTATTTATAAATTGTATATACGTATATATAATATATAAAGGTTTATTGAATATGTATTTTTCGTTTGCATTGTGTGTTTTATTTTTTTGGGGGGGGATTAAAGTTGATGACCATGCAAATTACAAACTTACTTTTGTATGTTGGTAGACTAAAAAGTTGATGGGTTTCCGGTTGTGTTTTGTTGGTTCAGGGAAGCAGATAAAACATGCTCAAACTACAAATCTTAACTTACATCATGATATAGATACATTTGTTAATTGTTATTGGTTTTTGTTTTGTTTTTGCATATGTAACTAATAACAGCCTTGATACTGTTGCAAAAAGACATGGAAGCTGCATGAAATTGTTACAGGGGTTTTTTTCACTTTCGTTTTATATATATATATATATATATATATATTGCGTATATGATAAATACTTACTATAAATATATGTATCTGTGTGATGTGGGTGTGTGGGATGAGTTGTGGTTGGTTGGCTTAGAACTAGTATATGTTTTTATGTTTTGTTTTAGTATTTCATATCTACTAAGAGACTATAACTAGGTTATGTTGTTCCTTTTTTGAGCTGGCTTTTACTGTGTAGATTTGTTCGTTAAACATTTTTGTGTTTTTAAATTTAGGTTAGAAATACACATGTATGAAAACTGGGGAGGGGGATATGGTGACGCAAGAACTCTATGAAAAAGTGACATTAATGCCGAAAAGTTTGGAAAGTAAATTGCATTGTTTGTTTTTGGTTTTATTTTTTAGATTTCCATTCAAGAAATGAATGTTTTATTAGGGTGCAAAAAAGTTGGTTTCGATTTATTGGTTTTAGCCAACATATTTAAGCTCCAGAGTTTTCTTTTTTTTTTTTGGTTTTCCCACATTTCTAGGTATTTCTGAGTCTTAGCTTAAATCAAATGAGATTTTTTAAACATTTTCTATATTTTTAGTGCAGAACAGCTTTCACTTAGCAAATTAAATAGTGAAGTTCTGAAGCTCTCCAATTTTGCCATTTTTTTTATATTTTTGATAAGAAATAGTGGGAATTTTGAGAGTTTGGTAACGAGAATCATCATCGGTTCGTTTATTTGTTTTAATATTTTGAATTGAAGAAATTTAGGGTCGGCAATGGGAGCAGAGAAGTTGCCAGCTGCATACAGCTATAGCAGACACGGCAACATAAGCCAGTGTTAGTGGGAAAGAGAGATAACAGCCGATACTTTTCGCTCTGATAATCAGAGAAGGGGCAGAGTCTTCAGAAAAGTCTTTCTTCTTTGCTTTAGTATTTCAAAGGGTTTATCACGAAAGAGCGAGGGTAAACATTGAGAGTGTATTGGGGTCTGAAAAGAAGTCTACGTAAAGCAGGCAACGATCGCTGCTCTCTGACACCAGCAGATCGGCTCGTGTGCGTGTGAATAGCGAAATTTGTTCGGCTTCTGCGGGCCAGGCGTGAACTGAGCTGATTTATAGCAACGAAGCTCTCTGGTTAAGTATACTCAAAGCATAGAAAGCTTTTTTCTGCTGAGTCTCTTACCGTTTAATCATTTAAAGAACGACAATTGATATGCATCTTTATTGTGGCAAAATTTTCCCATAGCTACTTTAAAACTTAGAAATTTTGTAGGAATTTTTCAATAATGTGGTATATTTTGGAGCTGGTGATATTCTTTTACCATATCCAGGCTCTTAGGTGATATTTGTGGATTTCTGTAATATTTCTAAGACTTTTGAAAAGTAAGTTCTTTTGGAATTTTCGGTGTATTCTCTTATATCACGAGTTATTTGCGTCACTTTCGTATCTCCAGCAAAAGACATAAACTTGCCACTTCTTCATAAGAGCGGCACATTACCTTAAATGGAGGGATAGGGAATACTTTTAGGATCAGAAGAATACAGTTATGGCAGTAGTGAAAAACATTATACAGGAATAAAATACTGCAAGAGGAGGCTGCAGGAAGGTTAAAAGGAAGTTGCGTACGTGTAGGGGGGTAGGAGGACTAACAGAGTATAGCCGCTCTCATGCAAATACAATTAACACACGCACACACACACACATTTCTAACGTACATATACATACATAGCTTATATAACAGTACTTTTAACTCTACAAAACTATTCAAGGGGTTCCTCCCCCTCCTCTAGATCAGCGCATCGTTGCTGCTGCTGCTGCTGTGGACGCCACTTCTAGCTCCAAAAGTCCATCATATTGACCAGCTTGCATTTTTTGAGCTCCAACTTGGTGGGCCGGGCCCGAAGTCAAGCACGTCCAAAAATGGCTCTGTCGGAGACATCACCTGTGGACTGAGAATGTGACATGGCCGCATTGGAGACACCCGTGGCTGGTTGACCCACTCCATTACTGCCCCCATGGTGCTGATGGTGATGATGATGATTGGTGGTGGCTGTGGAAGCATTGTGATGTGTCACATTGTGATGATTGTGCGCCAAAGTGGAACTGCCATATTTATTGGATGAACTGTTGCCGTTCAAATGTTTCCGGGTGGCCGCCGAGGAGACATGATGGGTGCTGCCACCGCCCACTCCACCATAGATGCGATGCAACGAATACTGCTGCACTGACTCCAAGTCCGAGACGCTCGAGGTGATCTTGGAGCGTACGGCCACCTTTTGCATGCTGTTGTACTTATCGCTGGCGCTCAGCTTAATGTCGGGCAGGTGACCATTCGACTGGGCATGCTGATGACTCTGTGCCGGTCTCGACGACTTGGTGGTGGTGATCGCGGCATTGCTCACCGCCGTGGTGCTGGTAATGGAGGCCACCACTGGGCCACCACTGCCTGGTGAGATTTCGGCGAAATTGTAGCAGGACGACTTTTGGGACACACTATTCAAACCAGAGCTGGAAGAGCTGTTGGACATGCGGCAACTGCGATGACGACTGGAGGTGGAGGGTTGCAGGAATTCATGATGAGCGGCCTCATCGGGTGTCATACGCTCCGCTGGATCCCATTCCAGGCAACGCTGCAGGAAATCAATGAAATACCGATCCTGACAATGCAGAATCTGTGCCAAAGACTTGCTACCAGGCACCCGTTTGCGTCCCTTCGTATTGGTTATGCAGCGGGGGGCATCGCGCGAATCGAAGAACAGACGACGTCGTCGTGCCACCGAGATGAGCACCTTGGGTGGCAAACCCAATACCTCCATGATGCAGGCCAGTTGTTCCACCTCATTCTCGCCGGGGAAGAGTGGAAATCCGGTGTACAATTCGGCCAGAATGCAGCCTGGCAGGGGGAGAGGAAGAGACAGAGAAAAAGAGAGAAGGGAAAAGGTTGACATGTAATTAGTATTGATTTTCGTTTGCAAATTTTTCACTGCAGTCATTTGGTTGGTGGTCAGACAAGCGCATTGACCTTGACTTGTAATGGACACAGATAAATTATATTTTATTTTGGATGCCAGCGACTGACTCAGAGAACTAACCCCTTCCTTGCCTTTTACTTCAAAACATCTTTTCGCTACATTTTCCACAAAACTTGGCCAGCCTTGGCAGAGGTTAAGTTTCGTGCAATTTGACATTTCTATGATAAAGTTAGGCATTTTCTAGCAAAACTTTCCGAGAAGTATTTGGCGTACGGTGACTTTTTCTATAAATATCGTGCAATTTGCATTTCTATGATAAAGTTAGGCCTTTTTTTAGCCCAAGCTTCTGAGAAGTGTTTGTTATACGGTCACTTTTGCTATAAGTTTCTATAAGAAGGGTTTGTAATACGGTCACTTTTGCGATAATTTTCGCGCCATTTTTGCCATTTTTTACGAGAAACCCAATTTTTAGCCCAACCATATTAGAAAATTGAAATAAACGGTTGCCCTATCTATAATTTCCGTGCAATTTGGCACTTTTTTGATAAAGTTAGGACTTTTTTAGCCAAATCTTCTGAGAAGTGTTTGTTATACGGTTACTTTTTCTATAAGTTTCGCTCAATTAGCCATTTTTATACAAGAGACCAAATTTTTGGCACAATCTTTTTAGAAATTTGAAATAAACGGTCACTCTAACCATGCGGTCAGTGCAATTTTGACATTTTTGTGATAAAGTTAGTTAAGTAATTGTTATACGGTCACTTTTTCTATAAGTTTCGTGCAATTTGACAAACTTATAATTATCCTAGTCATGTTTTAGCCAAACCTTACTTAGAACTATTTTTTAAACGGGCACTCTAACTATATGTTCCGTTCGACTAGCCCAATTTCAGTTAAAGCATATTGTTATCCGGTCACTATACATCACAGTTCAGAGTTTTCGAACACTCAAAGCATTAAATACTCTCTATCTCTTCCCTAAGAAATCAACGAATTAGTTATAAGAATTATAAGAACTGATCTGAAAAGCGTTCCCATCTGTATTGAGAGCATACTTTTGTAAAAAGCATGTTGCCATTTCAAAAAATTAACTCTTCCACCTGCTTGGTATATAAAATGCAGCAACCCACACTGACAGTTCATTCAATTTGCTAAAAGCTCACATTATTCCACATATTACCCGTAACCCATTTTCAATTCTCGACTCAGTTGTGCACTTAGCCGCCCAAGACAGCAGCTAAAAATAAACTCTCCGGCTAGTATTTTTATTGGTCTCTTCACCTCTGTGTCCATGTTTGCTTTTAATGAGTCTTTTGTTGAAGCCACTGGCGATATTTTTGTGCCGCTGACCAGACGTGGCGACCGTGCTGGGCCTGGCGGAAATGGCTGTTAAAAGGATGTGCGACTCGACGTGGGGAGGCGGGGAACAGAATGAAAATTATTGTATACATAAACTTCAAGTGGGGCACTTGTTGAGTCGCAACCTTCGATGAAATCAGTGTGTGTGTGTGTGTGTGTGAGTGTGTGCGCTTTGTTCGAGCCACTTCAAGAAATGAAGGTAGGTGGGTAGTAGGTAGGTCATTTCCTTCCTGCTGACTGCCTGTTGCTGCTAATTGGCCTACTGCGTGTTTTTACACTTAGTTGAGCTAAGTTTAGATAGCAGTTCCGGGGTTGTAAAAAGGACAGCAGGCTAAGGACTTTGATAAATTAAACTTGCTTTATTGCTGGCTTAAATCAAGTGCTTGACCTGTTTACCAGCAAATGTGGAGTTTCAATATTTAATTCTGTGGCCATAAATTTGCCTGCCATCTGCACTTGGCAAGCGTGTGAAAAATGCATTGCCTTGGCCAACTATTTTCAATTACTTTTGCATCCTACTTACCCAAGCTCCACATATCAATTGCTGTGCCATATTGCAGTCCAAGTATCACCTCCGGTGAGCGATAGAAACGTGATTGTATATATGTATAGATTTTGCGATCCACATAGCATGAGCTACCAAAATCAATCACTTTGATGGAGCTGCTGCCACGTTGTTTGAGCAAGATGTTTTCCTGGAACAAAAGGGAAGCATATTATTATCATTTATTATGTCCCACCATGTCCTTCTGCTCAACTTACCGGCTTGAGATCACAGTGTATTATATTCTCCTTGTAGAGCAAACGCAGGCATTTCACAATAGAATTACAGAATCGTCGTATCAAACTCATGCTAAAGCCATTGTAGTTATTCTTCTTGATCAATTCATACAAATTGAGACTGCAAAGAGACAGAGGGGTGGAAAAGGAGTCAGTAAAATTCATTCAGGCGTAACAAACAACAACATTTGGCTTGGCTTGGCAAACGGAGAGTCCAAATGCCGGCCGCTTAAAGTTGCTTCAGACAAAAACAATACACCATAAACATGCATTGAATTAATTTGGCTTGCATGTCGACAAGAAATTTTGGGCCATAGAACGATAACATCCAAATGTTGACAATGTCAGAGCAGTCAACGGAAAATAAAACAAAATATGCAGTGCCAGACAAAAAGGCAGAAAAAAAGAGCTGCGAGGTACAGTGGTAAGAAATATGGATTGATAATTAAGTAGAATCTGGCAACATTTTAATGCGAAGAAACTAGAATGGAAAATATTCAAAAATTCAAAAGAAGGTTATAAACTAAAATAATTTGGTACCATATGAACAAATTGAAAAAAAAACCTCATTTAAGCATTCTTTGTTGCCCCAAAGAAAGGAATTCCAACGAATTCAACGTGCTTTATTTAAGCACAATCACAATTTCTAAATATCTGCGTCGGGGTCACCATGTGAGGATGAGAACTTAAACCTAAGAGCTGACCTCAGAGTCACCACTTAAACTATTACTTTTTATTCACTTTACAGTGTTTGTCTGAAGAAAACTGAGCTGATAATTCAGGTTGTGTAAAGAGACTTACGACTTTTAGTTAAACGTCGGGGTCACCATTTTAATTATTTTATTTAATCAATTTATTAAATGTTTTTTATTCGTATGAAACTAAACAGAAATAGTTTTATTTGTGATAATAAAAATCACACGTTTGATTGCAATTATGCAGTTTGGTAACCGGTTTTAGCAGCGGGGAGTAAATCTCTCTCTTAATAATACAGAAAGGATAATTGAGGCTTTCTTGGAATTCCCCCGCATGGCGAGACGGCTGGTGGGCTGGACAGTTGGAGGGCAGAGACAGCTGTATGATCTACCAGCCTTGCGTTGTGTGTCCCTGTTTAAAGTTATGCAAAACCATGCGGCTAATACAGCAAGTTTCTACATTTTTAGTACAATATTTTTCTAATTTTTACCACAGTCAACTCCTTCCACTTCTTCTATTCCCTGTTTACGTCAACCCTTTTTGGTTGTACATTTTTTGTTTTTGCACTCGCATTCGCAGTTATTTTGCGATTAATTTACTGATAACCAAAAAGAGTTTTATTTACCCTTCAATGTCGTTGCGAAAAAGTACGATTCTTGTTTTTTTTTCGGTTTTATCATTTGCAAAAAGATACCAACAAAAGTTTGGTCAATTGTGGCTGTCATTGGTGGGGTCTTTTGATTGATGATGAGTTGTTGTTGTTGATTTTCCCCTCCCTACTTATAGATTACTCCTCTCTATTGAACTGTGTTCTATAAAGCTTGAATCCATGATATACCAATAACTTGCACACATGATGGATGCTTTTGACCCACATGCGAGAGCAAAAGTAATAAATGAGGGTTGATGGATGTGAAAGCAATTTAATAGGTTGCATATCAAGTATAAATAGAGGAAAAAGTCAGTTTTTTGTAACGCTCTAACAATTATGAGCCACACGGTGCCTGCTTTCAGGCTGCAGCAAAGCGTCATGTTCTACAACTTGTTCGTGGGAGTAATCCAATTAAAAATGATGTTCCACCCACCCCCACTTCACAAGCTGTTGCTAACGATGCCTAAAAGCGCGCTAAGCTCTATTGGGTTAAACATGGCTGAAGGCCATCAAATGGATGACTGTCAAAACGCTGAGTGGAGAAACACGGGCAGACCGCAAAGGTCACATGGCTTTTAATTTGAAAACTTTTCTCATCGGCAACGATTTAAAGTTTTTGCTTTAAAGAAGGCTGGCAATTTTGTATTGATTTTGCTCTGTCCCTCTCTCTCCCTCTCTCTGAGGAAGGAATCCAAAAATAGACGGCCATAACAAACCAATAAGAAAATCATCAAAATGTCATAATTTCAATCGGTGATTTGGCAGAATCTTGTACATATATATATATGCATACAGTCAACTATGTGTGTGTGTGAGTGTGTGTTTGAGTGTGTAACTGCATTATGACATGCCAATGCCAAAAAGTCCATGAACTTGAAAAATTGTTTATGCCTTTTTTCGTGCTGAAATTCCTTTGGTAATTTGATTGATTTACTTCTGGGACATGCAATTGTAACAAGTCACTAATGCAGGCATTTAGCACACAGTATCACAGGCTAAGCAACACCAAAACAACAGCATAAAGTTAGTTGTTCAAGGTTTTTTTTTGTAGCATAGAACGAGGGTTTCTATAGCATACTTTGGGGCTGTCAATTGACTCATATAAAATGAACACATTTCCAGCTTAGAATTGTGTCACCTTTGATGGGCGCACAACCAACTTTCAGACAATAGTTCAGCAGAGCAGTTTGTGTGGCAAGCAGAGGAATGAAATTGCTTCTTTTTTTCCGTGTTCTTGTTTGAGAAAGTGAAAAGTTTGTCCTGGAAATTGATTGACTGGCGGAGGTGTCTTAAACCAAAGAGAGAGAGAGAGAATGGGAGACTTGAAAAGGATTTGCATAGAAAATTTATTGCTGGTTCGAAAAAGCGGTTTTATGCAGGGGGCGGAATTCATTTGGGAGGCCTCAAAAAGTAAGCAATTTAAGTTTATATTTTGAAAATAATTTTGCAAATATTATTTATTAATTTTCTCAACCTCTTCCGCTGCTTCGAGTCCAAATCCCATTTCAATTTCCTTTTAAATACCCATAAATATTCATGGCCAAGCCGCCTTAAATGCATAACTACAACAGAGAGAACCCTTTAATTAGTAAGGCTGTCCCCAAAAGGGAATCTCGCATGGCCTTGATTTTGGTCTCGGCTCAAGGATCTTAATCTTGCTATTTGTGTTGGGTGGCTTTTTAATTAGGCGAATGCCGCAAATAGCCTAGTTGATGGCACTTTGGTGAGTGTCAAGGAAAACAAAAATGGTAAACCAGAACGAGGAACGTA
The DNA here is from genome assembly GCA_035044965.1 of Lordiphosa andalusiaca. NCBI lineage: Eukaryota > Metazoa > Arthropoda > Insecta > Diptera > Drosophilidae > Lordiphosa > Lordiphosa andalusiaca. The sequence goes on along the minus strand of JAWNNM010003326.1, from coordinate 2,571,379 downwards.
CATTTTTTCATCATTTACTTATGCATCCATAATATTATATATTTTTACTCTCGTTTATCCAGCAGCTGTCATTTCATCTGTCCGACTGCCAGGCAAATGTCAATTAGCAGTAATTACTTTGCCCTGGCAGCTACCCAACCTATTCCTTGGCTGGTTTATTCTCTTGGTAACTCTATCCGCCGGCTAGCGTCCTTGTCGTTTTGCTCTAATTGCAATTTACACGCGTTAAGTGCAAAAATTAATTAAAAAAATAAAAAAAAAGGAAAACAAATACACAACCCAATTTGCATTTGCATGACCGCCACAAACTCGGCCACGCCCACATGTCCTCACACCGCATGTTGCATTTTAATTAAAAATCATTTCATGCTGACATGTGGTGTCACTGCCAGAAATGGATGATGATGGTGATGGGTCCATGTCAGAATCCTGTTTGAGTATGTCAGAAATAGTCAATTACATGGGCGAACGATGAGTGGATGGACAGGTATATTGATTAAAGTTTAAATGGTAAAAGATGTTGAAATGGAATAGATAAGTGAAAGTCATTCCAATATCCTCTATTAGCTCACTCTTTTTCAATGGCAATCATTGGTGGTAAGGTAGAACGAATAAGAAAGTATTCACTGATCCGAAAACCATAAATAACAACATTTCGGGTTGGTTTACTAACAAGAACCATTAGTGCTTATCTTTAGACGAAGATACTTTTTAACTGGGGATATTTAAACGATTGTATAAGTAAATTCTCATGTTCAAAGGCTGCATAATTAACTATGAAAATTTGGGACATTTTTATAAGGATTTTACAGCAGTTCGAAATAATTTTGTAAGTTTCATTCCGAAAAAGTGCGAAAAACTATGACATATATTCGGAAACTCGAGAACAGAAACAGATTTTTATAATATAACTTAACAAATAAGCAAGCGCTCTAAGAAGGCTTATAGAGCGCTCTTGAGGAGCAGAAAAATTGCTCCAAATAGCTCTAAAAGAGAGCTAAAAAATAACTCTAGCAAAGAGCTCTTACAAAGAGCTTAGGAAAAGAGCTTTAGAAAAGAGCTCTAGAAAAGAGCTCCAGAAAAAAAGTCCTGAAAGGAGTCCTAGATTGGAGCTCTACAAAGGAACTCTAGAAAAGAAGTCAACAAATGCTTCAGAAAAGAGTTCTAGCGAGGAACTTTAGGAAAGAGCTCCAGAAAAGAGCTCTATAAAGGAACTCTAGAAAAGAGCTCCAGAAAAAAGCCACTGAAAAGAGCGCTCGAGAGGTGAAAGAGCTCCAGAAAAGAGTTCTAGAAGCGAACTCTAGAAAAGAGCTCCAGAAAAAAGCCCCAGAAAAGAAGCCACAGAAAAGAGCTCTAGAAAAGAGCTCTAGAGAGGAAATCTAGAAAAGAGCTCCAGAAAAAGCCACAAAAAAAAGCTCTAGAAAAGAGCTCTAGAGAGGAACTCTAGAAAAGAGCTCCAGAAAAGAGCTCTAGAAAAGAGCTCTGAAAAGAGCTCTGGAATAATGCTCTAGAAGGGAGCTCTAGAAAAGACCTCCACAGAAGCTTGATTTCTTTCGTTGATAGGAGGACTGTTGTGGTGAAGAAAATGCTTTGGTATGGCAATATTTGAAAGAAGAGTTAAGGTCTTAAATAAGACACAGCGAAGCGACTCTGACTTTTCCTTACTTGTGCAAGTGTGTTACTCTTTACTTGATACTCCTAAGCTCGATAATCAGCTCTCTGCACTAAATACTTGATATTCAAGTTTTCTCAGATGCTAAGTACTCTAAACTCAGTAGTCGATTTTATGACTTCGAGATCGAGGACCTCAGATTTTGAGATATACGGATTTTAACCAATCCCAAATTATGTCAGTGGCAAGGATATTCTCAAGCCCAATCGATTTGATTATGGATTGTTTAGAAGTATGGCTTGTCCCATTTCTAAGTATTTCCCTACTTTATACATAAATATTTGCACTTTTTTCAGCATTTTGTGCTCAATTTATGTTCAATAAAGTACAAGTCGCTCTTTAAACATCATTTTGAGATTTTAAGCTTTCCGTTTCAACCAAGACCTTATAATTTCACAATGTCTGGCCAAAGAACTGATATTGTCTTATCCCATTAGCCCCTGACAGCAATCCTGAATCTAACTTTCATCCCTCAGCTTAACCTCAAGGGGGTAGAAACTGTTCTGTCAAATCATTGTGGTCACTAACGTCATTCCGACCCAACCATTGCACACATCAAGGTCTGTTAAGTTCTTCTTTTTCTACACGTACGTACATATAGAAATATGTATCCATGTATGTTTACACACAAGGAAACCTAATCTATGGTCCTAATGTGACACACTTACAGCTTGTCAAGTCAAGAACTTAATTTGCTAAAAATGCGGTGGATGCCACACAGACAGACACAGAAGGAAGAACTAAATTGACGCCAAGTGACACATTTTCACAACGCACACTCTTTGACCCTGGCACCTGCCATGTCCATGCTTATGTTTATGACCATGTCCCTGAGCGTAAGGATGGATATGAGCCACGTAATTTACAGCGACAGCCTTAGAATGAGAGCTGCCAAACTGCCACAAACAGCCAAGATGGGTGGGAGAGCCGCCAGAAGTCGAGGGAGGAGGCGGCGCGTATATTATGGTCGCATAACCATGCAGAACCATATTGTGCAGATGACAGGGCTCTTTTTTTTGGCCAAGATGATGATGATGCTGCTGTGCTTTTGGTGGTGGTCATAAATTTTGGCTTAATGTTGTGTGGGCAGGCAAAAAGGAAGAGCCTGGGCCAAGGCAATATGTCAGGAGATTTCAGCTGCCAACAAAATTTCAATTTCAATTTTTACAAATCCCAGCAGCAGCAGATTCTGGAGAACGGGACATGATTGGTGCCCTCTGCTCTTTTCATTCCATTTGCCTAGAGTTTTCCATTTGTGTGCCTCTTCTCTATTTATAGCCCACCAACTGACAAGCACTTTGAATATAAATATTTAATCGATTGTCACTCACTGCTCCATTGAACATTCCAAAACTGCACGACCTCAACCATTTACTAATCCAATCAGCCCCAAATTTAATCTGTAATCTCCACTCAGTGGGCCTCCTACCCCCCTCCCTCCGCCTTCTTTTCCTTCTATCAAGCAAATTAAATTGCGTGCACGTAAATTTAATTACGTAAAACTTGCCGTACAATTTGTTTACTCGTTCAAAACAAACTTTAAAACTTTTGTCCGTAGGGTTGTCAATGCGGTTGCTCCCCTACCCCCTCTCTCTTTCTCGCCGTCGCCGTGGACCAAGGTCCAAAACTTTGGAGCTGTGAAATAAAAAGACTACACAGAAGTGCACACTCGAAAGCAACAACGATTTTGCAACTAATTAGCCGTAAAGTAAATAATTAATTAACTTTCAGTGGAGTAAACAACAATTTAATCATTGATTTCTCTGGGCTAGCGTGCCTTTAACCCATTCGAAAAAGTCTGTGCTTAAAAATGTCAAAGCGAAATTGTCGGGTTCTGCTGGTTGGGTTTGCAATTAAGACAAATTAGTCACCGCCTGACGGAAATGTCAGGATGGTAGGAAGCGGGTGCAAAGCCTAAACTCACGACCTTCGGAACACTTTGGGTTAAGCAAAATCGCGTGCTACCATATTTGTGTTGCCTGCTGTCTAAACTTTGACATATGCAGTCAAGGGGTAGGATCCTGCCAATCAATTAGACCTGAGTTGTATTCAAAACATATATCAAATCGCAAGCCAACAGGTAAATATAGACGCACACATGTGTGTGTGGAAGGGGCTTAGGGGGGGGCGTGGCAAGTAGACCACACAACATTCAACATTTTAAATTGAAATTGATAGCCCAACAACAGCGACGCCTGCGGCCTGCCACACTGCCTGCTGACTGCGTCTGTTTGCACTTTTGTGGCATGAAAATTACTGAGAGTGCAGGAAATTTAAATAGAAATTTTGTTTTGTACTTGGCCCAAAAAGAAGGGGAAATCACTTTCAATTGAAGTTTAGGATATACAACAACAGATAAGAAGGCAAAATCAATTTAAATAATATACAGAATTCCTTTCTCATCCATTGGGAATGCTTAGGCAAATTGTTTGCGCAAATATATTTGTTCATTGTGATTTCCTCTAATAGAAACTCCAAGCAGTTTGCACTCAAACATCCAAGTAAACATTTTATAAAATTTTAGATTAAATTCGAATATCTTTCTGTTTTTTGGTCTACTTAAAATAGTCATAAATATGCCCGCTTTCTGATTAGAAATTATACCTTTGTGGGAAGTAAATGGTATCCCAGCAGTGGCTCTTCTTAAAACGTGTTTTTAACCCATCTGTTCAGTTTCGACTCATTTTCAAGTCTCTTTCTAGTCGTATTTCAACTCACAAACAATCACAGCATATCCTTTTCAATGCTTTTTTTAGTCGCACATAATAGTTCTCTCCTTTCAATCATTAAATAGGTTTAAAAAAGACTTACAAAGTAATGTTTGATAAAATGATCTTTCAAATGTAAGCTGCAAGTTTGTATGCGTGCCTGAGTGCTTCCATGGAAGCCTGTAGATGCATTCTATGAATTTTCTGATCATATTCAAGTGTTTTCGAGTCTTATCAGTGATTAATTCGGGTGAAATTTGTACCCCAGTTCTTGATAATCTGTTTGTAAGTTGCAAAATAAATTAAATTTCCCTGGACCAACGGGGGTCAATAGGATAAGTTCACACCCCAAATCAACTTCAGAGCTCCAGTAAGCCCTGCAGACTCAAAATTATTGCTGGAAAACGGGAATCTCACATTTACAAGGTCCTTCCAGCCGTATGAGGTTAATCAAGATGGCGATTAAAACATCCAAAGACATTCCCTAACCTTAGTGGATCGTTAGAAAGCTGTTCCCTTGAATTTGCGCACAATATTGGACTGGAATTTCTCAAAAGTTTATGTAAAACGTTGACATTTTAGTGTAAGGATTGAATAATGGTCCAAAAGTTCGTCGAATAGTCTATGATAATACATGCTGATCGATGACACAGAGATCGAAGGTCCTTCGCAACTATTACGAAACATCAGTGGATACGGCTTTCGCATCCAATGAAATATTTCTAAATATTAGGTTCAATGTTGATGAAACAAGGCAAAGAGACAGTTGAAGCGATGGACTTTGCCAAGAAAATTTCATCCAAAGAAGGTTTTATGGGCCGGGAATGGTCCAGAAAACAAAAGCCAAAGGAATTCTATATACTTATTGATTCAATCTCAAAATGCTTAGTTTTTATAGTTAACAGTTTAAAAAAACAATAATGTGAATAATTTAAGATCAATAAGTGGTAGTTTTTATGACTTTTTAATATCAAATGAATCACAGCAATTCAGAATTCAGAATTCAGCATCAAAAACCCTTCCCTCTTCTCTGATCCAATCAATAAAGCAATTAAAAACAATCATAAAAGAATCATGATAGCCACTTAACTATTCTATGGCCGTAAAACCGAAAGGAAGATTTATTAGCTTATGACAAAACCAAAACCGAAAACATATGAGACAAGAATCAAACTTGCCAAACAAATTGTTGACAATTTCCCACGCCGAAAAGTAGGCAATAATACGCACATATACATATGCGTGCTAGGCACTTGGCGAACCAGCAAATTAATATTCCTAATCTAATTCCCATTCATATTATGACTTACAAACACGCAACGCCTTTTGCGTATCAAACAAACCAAATTGGTGGCAAGTTAATAGAAATGCGAGTTTAATTGACAGCCGACTTACCTCATCAACTCGAAGGTAATGCACAAATGTTTACGAAAATATGTATAGTCCAGCATGTGTATTACATTATGAGATCCATCCGCATCCTTCTCCCGCAGCTCATCCAAGATGTTTAGCTCAACCACAGCCTGATTCAGAAAACGCTTCTTATTCCTAATGATTTTAATGGCCACATGCGTATTGGTTTTATGATCCAGAGCACGTATGACCTGACCAAAGCTGCCCTTGCCAATTACCTCCAGAATCTCATACCTGAAGGCTATGTGATCGTGCTCGATCTGGAAAGGACGAAGCATCCAATGTGAGTTACAGTTTTTTTGAAAGATTATTGTTTGTCAAGTGCTTACGATCTTGTAGTTGCCATTATCATCATCATAGCCCAAATTTGTGGTATTGGCTGTTGGGGCGGGCTTGTTGTAATTCTTGCTGGCATGTTGACCAAAATACCACACCTCCTTGTACACCTTCAGCTCCTCGAATTCCAGATCCGTGAGATAGTTGCGATATTTCTTAACCAACTCTTTAAGTGGTGGTTGAAAAATAGTTGGATATAAATGAAAATATATATTAATAAAATCATTTTGAAAAAGGGAAATAGAGCAAAGTATATATGTGTGTGTGTGTGAGTGTGCCAGGTTTAGAGTATTTATGTATAATTATCTTGTCACCATCATGAGGCCTTATGTTGAAACCAGCTGTATCTTAAAGCAGATCCCATACATTTTTAAAAGAAAGGTTGTGTGCCTTAAGGAAGCTCCGAAAAGTATGCAACGTTTTTATTTAGCCCAAATATAGGACAGAAAATGATCTTATAGCTCCTCCATTAATTATTCAATCTTAATTAAAATTTGAGATTGATTTTTTCAAAATTGAGGAGTTTTACAACAAATTTTACGAAGTCGAGAGGAAGCTTTAATTAATTGTGTAATTATCTTCTTTATTCCTGAGCTGCTTCGTTTTGCCTCTTTGCACGACTTTGGTATACGCTTTTTACTCTACTAGTAATGGGTATACAAATTACAACAGAAGAGGAGCCTTCTTTTCATCTCGAAGGAACTTCCTTCTACATAAATCTCAGAACAAATTACAGAGTCCCAAAGTTGAAAACATTTCAAGGCAGTCTGCGGTAGTAAAATTCCTTTCGATGGGCAACCAACAGTGTCTTAAAATGTCCGGAAAAGTCAGTTTTTTACTACCCAGGACCGAACCCCCTAAATTCACAACTGTATAAACCACGGAAACTTGTGGAATAACAACTTCTTTTTTTTAAATTCTAACTATAAAGTTAATCTTAAAAATGCTTTATTCCAGCTAACTAACAAAACTTTAATGCTTTCATTTAATTTCGATAGAGAAAGGAAACCAAGCTTCCAAATTAAACAGAAATTAATATATTTTTTCAGGTTTAAAACATCAACAAAAACTTTGAAGTGAATAAAATTTCCTAGTGGCCAACAAACCAATGGTACTCTAAAATTTTTGTTAACCCTGACCTTCATGTGTGCCATTTGAGAGAGGTTTTTCTGTATATAAAATTAATTAGTAAGCTAACACTCACACACACTCATACACACTGTAGGGTGTGCTTCACACACACACACACTAATTGGCATTTGGGGGTCACTGATGCAAACGCATACCGTTGACAGCATCCACTTACCTGATGGTGTCATGGGTGTATTGCATTTTAGCTCAGCGGCACTTCCTGTGCTGCTGGCCGAATTTCCAGAGCTGCCACTGCCGCTGCTGCTATTGGATTTGGTGGAAGAGCCGCGTTCATTGCCGCCCAAGCCATTGCTGCTGCTATTTGTGGTCGATGAGGAGACAGGTGAGCCAATGTTGTTGTTGTTGTTGTTATTATTGATGTTTAACGCCATGGTTGAGGACTCATTCACTGATGTCACATGATTGTTATGAGCATCCAGACGTCGCGTGCCATTGCATAGTTGTGGTAAATCTAAACGGGAGCCGGATAGACGCACATCGCGTCGCAGCTTCTCATTGTCCAATTGTATCTGAAAGTTGAAGTGAACGAGAGGGATGATAAGTGAAAATTACTCAAATGTGTGGCCTACTTTTGGGCTGCTGTTTGAATCAGCAGGGTGTAATGTAAATCCACAGACTTTGAAACGCCAACATTTGCATATTTTTTGGCAGCATTTTCGTTTTGTTGAAAGTTTTTTAAGTGTTTTCATGTTATATGTTACTTTTTTTTACAAATGAGAGCAAACTCAAATCTATATTTATAATGTTTTGCAATGTGTGCATGCGTTTCAAAACGGGTTGGTCATATCAGCATCAAAAACAAAGACATATCCAGGCAAAACACTTCTACGTTTATGCTGGCAAAAAAAACATGATTTCTTGAGCCTGCAAGTATGCCAGCTTTATCGAATTGAATGAGATAATTGATGGGCAGTGTCAAACCTAGACCACACTCTACATTCACACAGATTGCTTGACTAGTTGTAGGTGTAGTTAATAAATAAGGTTTAAGGAGTATATGAAATTAATAGTTTCCTTAATAAAAAGAACAGCATACTTTGAGGGGCAAATATCATGGTTCTCAAAGCATAGAAGTAGTATGAAGTGCTACAAAGCCCAGCCAAAAGACGAAATGTCCTAAAGCTGGCCCCAACTGATGAGACAGACACAATAAACCTAATTTATTGTAAAATTCAAAATGTTCATCAAATGAATGAAGAACCTAAGGCAGCTTTTCAGCGATTCAAATTTCATGATAATAGCCTATCAAACCGGAAATGGTCCATTACTTCCTGTAAATTTGAGATGAAAATTGCTAGAAATTTGTTTTGACACCTTACAAAAGCGTTTTGTGGGGCACCTTTGCTTTTTCTTGATTTAATTGTTAGTTTCTATTCTTCAGAGTAAATTTTTCTATACAATTTTCCGATTTTTTAAGCCGGTATATCTTTAATCTAAATATATGAGCGCAAAATGACAGAATTTTCTACCACCCAAAGGTATGCTATGCAAAAACATTACAGCGGGCTAGTTGTTTGTATACTTATGGGCAGTTAAACATTATTTAGTTGCGAATCCAAGCATTCAAAATTGTATATTTTCGCATAAAGAATCGTAGTGCGGTTTGATATAGTTTACTTCAAAGAAAATAGATAGTTTCCCAATTATATGTGTAAAAATGATCCAAATAGACATTTTAATCAACTTTAAGCTCAAATTACTTTTTCCGGCTAGACAATAACAAATTAAGAAAATTCTGAGAATATTTGTTAGGCAGTTTGGAACAGAATTCCTGGAATTCAGTAGAATTTCAACTAAAAAGAGACTTTAAAACTCTTTTACAACTCCTTGCAAAAAACAAACTCTAAAGCTCGTCAGTAAAATTTATAAAGTTCTTAGCTAATTCCCATATTTAACTTACCGGCATTTCACATCGATCCAACATTGTGTTGATTTGTTACAAAAACTTATCCAACGAAATATCAAAGCACCCAGAGTGCTCCTTCCTATTTCCAGTTGGTGGTTAAAGTTTCTCCTTCTATCTCTAGTTATTATTATTATTATTGTTGATAATTTTTCGGGTAATATGTCTTCGGTGAACACATTTGCATTTGTTTTGTTGTGCAGCAACTGTAAAAATAAGAAAAGTAACCAAAATTATTATTGTTATTAATATTTAAACCCTTGACTTTAACCCTTTTGCCGTAACTAAGTAAGTAAGGTAAGCAAGTGCACAATCATAAATAAACAGTTTGGGGGGCAGGAAGGAAACGCCTTACTGAAAAAAAGTATCAACAACATGTCAAAGACATAACCATAACTAACTCTGAATTTTTGGGAAACCAGAAACTCATCGAATGTCAGTCACCGGTAGTTAGCAGTTTTCATTGTCAAGCCGGGGGGCGGCGGCGGCGGCGGCGTCATCAAAAGGCCAAGTAAGAAAAAAAATATAAAACTTTATTCATATTTTTTGTACGAGGGTCGTAAAGTCAGAACCCAACGGCCTGTCAGCATAAAAAAAATAAGAAACTTGGGAAACCAAAGTCATGGCCAATTACTAGCTATTTGTGTGTTAGCTTCTGGGCTGTGCATTTTGAGGGAAGTAACCAGGTGGAGGTGATAGTGTGTCCCTTGCACTCAATATGCATAATAATCCTAACCCTTTTTGACGAACGGGAACATTTGATAGCCAACCCTCTAAAGCAGGGTGGAAGCATTGAAAAGTTTCCTCATTCTGTACACTCAGAAAAAATTAATTCCTTGTTTGATGGAAATGCTTTAATTAGCTTAACTCAATTTTGTTTAGATAGATTCCAAAATCGAACTTGATTTGAGGATTTCATTCTCGCGTTTGGTTCCTGCTTTCTTTCAAGTGTACTACTTGTCATATAGATTTCCCAATGATTTCCTTTTAACCTTTTTGCTCTTTCTCTCTGTCTGTTTCTGTGTTGGCATTTTCACTCCGACCCAGGTTAAAATTTATTGGCTTTTTAAAACTTTTCTGTCATAAATTCATAATTTACAGCATTCGTTTTCCTCATCAAACTGACAGTTGGCTGTTATGTTTGTGGTGGGAGTTGTAGGGTTTTCTTGAGTTTGTCTGCTGCCTTGTAAAGAGACGTCGTTAGCTAAGCATTTCTGTTGCCCTTCTTTTTTTTCGGTGGCTGAAGCTTACATTTGACTTTTAACTCTAGTCTGGGTTTTGCAATTTTCTGTAGAAAGCAACGCCGAATGAGGCAAGAGTCAAGCGTCTGGTAATTTGATAAGCGAAAGTTTTTTGAACCCCAGACGCAGCAAGGCTCTTTCATGAAGTTTAAATATAGCTACGGGGTCGGCTTCATTTTTAAAATGACAAATCAATTGTACTCAATTGCAATTCATTTGAACAATTACACGCCTCGGAAATCGATTTTTTGTTTCTTTTTTTTTGCTTGCATTGATTTCTATTTTGTCAAATCATTTGTCATTGCTTTGACACCCACCCAATATCAAAAATGTTTTCAAATTGATATCCACCACTATTTCTATTAATGACATTGAAAACTCAAATGTCAGACTCAAGTTTGCGAGAAGATGTCTTGTGTTTGGGTTGTTGTGGCAATGAACAAACATATTTTGCATTGAAATAATTGTCTGGTGGAGCATGTATTTATAAGGCAAGCCTCTTAAGAAAAAAAAAAACCTCCAAATGACAAGCTTACAATTAGATTAAATCTTAATTCAAATATTTGGCCAATCGAATCAATTGATCACCGATTCGGATGCATAAGCATATGAGTGGCATAAGCATATTGAGCATGTCGTGGACAACAAGATTTAGGAATTCAATATTGGTGAGAAACTTGAATGATAATTCAAGACTCGGGGTTTTTTCCAAACTTTCTCAAAAATACCCTAAAAATCATAAAAATATTAAAAAGGCAACGCCCCTGAAACGGTCTTCTCTCCTACACTTGTGAATTCCCTGATTTCATGCCTGAAGTTACACAAGTCCGTTTCCCGGACAAGGTTAAGTTATCAGAATTAAATTATTACTAATTTTTATGTATTTTTCTTAGAGATAACTTTAATGAACAAACAAATTTATGTAAGAAAAGGCAAATGATACACGATTTAAGAGTATTTCCAAATGGCTTCTACATTTTCCATAAAGCAATCTGAACACCACACGAAAATTTTGTTTTTATTAAACTGAAAGCTATGTTTATCGTTTAGAAAATTGCTCTTCAGTAAAGGATTTCAAACGAAACGCTTTGTTGATTTAATTTGATAATCGTCGACGGCCGCTTCCATTTATTACTGTGATTTGCGAATGCTTGATAGTCCTATGGGTTGAGATGCCGGTATGTGTGTTTAAATTGGAGAGACATAGTAAGTCTATGGACTATAATTTAAGTTGTGGGCTTTTCAGAAGCAAGTCTTTCCCCTTCCGAGACCCTTCCCCACTTTCTTCTCCACACAGTTCCCTGTGTAAATATAGGCAGTAGAAAAGTTATATAAACGTAAATAATTTGTGTCAAAATAAATATTTTCTTTTCTCTGTGTAAAATCTAGTTGGAATCTTTTTTTCCTATATTTATTTAACTTCAAAAAGCATTTTCTGATTTTTAGAAAAACATTTCATGAGTTATGAAAGAAGTTATTTCATTTTCCCAGGTCCCAGTCTAATTTTAAGATATTTTTTAAAAAAATGAATACCAAAGTTCTTATTTTAAGAACTTTTCAGTGTGCCTCAAGAAGTTTAAACTAATGTCTTTCGCTCAAGAAGGTGGTCTGAAATGGTCTAATGGTGCCACGTTGAGTTATTCCAGTTAATAATCAATGCTAACATTTCTTTAAAATCTTTTAACATCTTAGAAAATTTTTCTTGTCCATTAATCTCCACCCCGGAATCCCCCAACTCAAGCATTTTGAATTAAAAATTATCTATTCATTTTATTTTCCCCCATTGCATAATTCTCTAAATTTCTTCTCCTTCCTCCTCCACTTCACCAAGCTTGACCCAAACCATTAAAAGCTAAATATTAAGCCATTAATTTGACAAAAATATCTACTTCAAGTGTCGGCGAAAAGAAGAAAATTGGCCACTCAAACTAATTGAGTCAACGCAGCGAAATTAAATAAACGTAAAAAGGAGATGGGCAATAAAAATGTCCAACAATTTTGATGTGAATAATTTGTCAATTTATTAACGAAATTTGTATTTTGACAAGCGGGAGAAAATCAAAATCATTTCCAAGTGCATTTCGGGTCGTTTTTACGTACGTTTTTGTTTTGTTTAATAAATGTCAATTGCTCGCATTGAGAAATGAAGAAAAAACGAAAAAAAAAAACAAAAAAAACAAAACAACAAAACGTGACATTTTGCGGTTGACTCTTGACACTTGCCATCAGAGTTTTGTGTGGAGGCAGAAGAAGATTTATAGTTTTTATGCAGTTGACTAGGCAAATCTTTTATGTAAATACTCTTTTTCAACCTTCGGTTGCAGCAGCGGCAGCACCCAACAGCTGCAATGAAATGTCAAAAACTTTGTATTTATTTTGGGGGAGGTGGGAGTGTTGCCATTTGTAACCCCCAAATGTCGTACGAGCTTTTTTTCTATAAAGCTGACTCTGCCCTCAACATGTCAATAAGGCGTCTGTCTGTCTGTCTGTGTTTAACTCTGCCTATTGTACGAATTGATTTATTGAAATGTTTTCTTCTTTGATCGAAGCACTTGAGTGTCAAAAGACTTGGGGAAAGAATGAATTGAATATTTTTTGATAGATCCATAATGTGTCTTACGGACGTGATGTCTGAGGTTGCGTATTGAAATCTTTTGTTTGAGGAATTTTATGGATTTGTTGGGTTTTTGTGGCCCAAAAATGTCAAATAATTATTGACACTCTCAAGATGGCAAAGCGAGGGTATAAAACACATTATGATGCTTTGATCTTTTGATTTTGAAACATAAATTTGATCGATATTGTAGATTGGACTATCTTAAAATCCAAATTTGTTGAATATTCTGAACTTCAACTCATAACAAAGAAGTAGGCCAAACCAATCCCCATTTGGCAAATCTTACACAGTCATTTCCAACTATTTTCCTTGCCTCACAATCCACTTTTATAGCCCCACACACTCAATATACCTCTGCTTAACTCAGCCCAAGCATAACAAATTTCATAATAATTTCATAAAAGCTTCAATTTACCACCACCAACAACTCATTTGCATGCTTTCTATAACCTAATCATAATTTTATAATAATTTTGATGGCAACTACAATCCAAATGTGTGCATGTTAGGATTAAATTTCTCAAGCAAATCGATTCGATAAGCAAGAAGTTGTTTTTTTTTTGGCACACGTGGCCCAGTTAAAGGCACAGCGCAGGCACAGCCTATAACTGACCTAACCCTCCTCCGTCATTTAATTATAGCATCATTTGTCACAAATTTCGGTTAAGTATTACCTCGCGTGGCCCAGAAAGAGAGAGAAAGACCGAGAGGCACCTAAAATAGCAAACAAAACCAGGCGACATGCTATAAACATTTCTCGCTTACATTTAATTTTGTTCAGACATGAAATAGCATAAGTGAAATTTCATTTAGTTTTCATTTATTATGATGAAAAGCAGGCCAGGCCAACTGTAATTTGGTGCCGAATGGATATTCGAAGCGGGACATTAAACAGCTTAACTAGCCTAAACCATTGACCCACTAACCCTCCACAAATAATGACCTCTAGAACAGGGCACAGGCACCGGCACCGGCACAACAGTGGAATGTCAACCAAATCGCATATGTATGAGTATATAGATTTCAACTGGTAGTTGGGGTGTGGGGTGTAAAGCAAGGTTTGGGAAGCGGAAGTGGGACAAGTTTTGCATGGCAGATTTAGGTAATGGCCAAAGAATGGTAAAGAGCGGCAGCATATGGGCAGCAAAGTGTTAAGCTGCGTGTTACACTAAAATATTATGGTGCTGGTAGTTAAGTCAACGTTTTTTTATGGACTACTATAAAAATTTTAAGTGCAAAAACTGTTTTTTAAAGGATGTGGAGGAATAAAGTTGTCAAGTTGAATTGCTTATTCAGCTATTCTTAACAAATAAAAATACTGCTTGGGGAATTTTGAATGTAGAATTTAAAAAATAAATATTGGGATTAAATTTTTTAAAAATTATTGCGTCTTACACATTTTAATTGTTAAACAAGTAAATCAACTATAAGAAAACCTCTACCGATTTCATAGCAATTGAGTGGCAGCTATGGCAACCAATAAAACTGATTCTATAATCGATTAATCGATTACTTTCAATTTTGGGAAAAATCGATATCAATTTATCTGAATTATCTTATCGAGAACGTGAAGCGTGATGATATGGTTAAATTTTATTTCAACTTAAATCTTCTGTACCCAAATTTCACATCATAAAAATAGGGGAAAGTTGTCTTCGGCTCTGCTGAACTTTGTATATCCTTGCAGCACATTTTTCTAACTTATTTGAAGGACATTTTCACTAAAACCAAACAAGTTTTTCCCACTAAGACTACTTTTGTGACTTATGTGTCCGATTTCGACCAAAATTAGTAGAATAATGAAAAAGCATAGCAAACTGAGAAATACAAAGTTTGGAGGCTTTTTGTTTAGAAACAAAAAAGTTTTTCTCATTAAAACTATTTTCTCGACCGATCATTCCTATGGCAGCTATAACCTATAGTCATCCGATTTTAACAAAACTTTAAAGAATTATGTAAAAGCTTATAAAATAAATATATGACAATTTTAATAAGGTTTACATTGAAAAGAAAAAAGTTGTTCCTACTAAGACTATTTTTCTAACCTTACTTTTCTATGGCAGCTATTCTACAGAGATGTCCGATTTTTACCAAACTTTGCAGAATTGTGAAGAAGCATTGAAAACTAGTAAAAACATAGTTTGGAAACGTTGGCGCTATAAACAAAAAAGTTTTTCTCTCTAGAACTTGTTTTTCGACCGATCGTTGCTACGGCAGCTATATGTTACAGCCATCCGATCCGCTCGGTTCCGACAGTTGTGCAGCGTATTTGTACCTAAAGACTTCGTGCAAAGTTTGGTCGCGATAGCTTTAAAACGGACGGAGGGGATAGCATAGAAACAGACGTACAGATGGGCAAGGCTAAATTAACTTAGCTCGTCATGCTTACCAAGAATATATATGGACAGTTTCAATATACCCTCTGCAAGGGTTTAAAAAAATCTACGAAATCAGCGTAGCGTTTTGACCACCTCTAATATGCGTTGTACCTGAAAACTAATCAGTCAGTTTATACTCTCCCACAGCAAACTAACTTAGAAAAGTTAACAACTTTTCATGCACACTGCTAGCCACAGTTGTCACTGTTTTTTTTTTTATCACTCGCGCTTTTGACATATAAACCTTAATACCCCAAATCACCACCCACCCACACACACTTTGTGTCCGCTTTCATGCTGACCTAAGCACCACAGTGCGTATGTGTAATGGTGGTCAATGCTCTGTTTGAAACCCCCTAACCGTAACCCCATGATTCCCCATTCGGAGCATTAGAAAAAACGAAAAACGAAGAACAAAACAACAAACAATTTTAATAACTTCCGTTCTAAAAACACTCACTCGGGCTTGTATAAATTTCACAAAGACAATGGCAGATAGGATTGGGACTGCCGGTAGGGGGCTCGGCTTAAAAAAAAAAAGAAATAAGTGCAGCAGGTTAACGGCATGGCTTTTCATTGTATTGTGTTGTTGTTGTTGTTGCTGTTAGAGGGGGAAATTATGCTTTATTGAACTTAACTGGGAAAATTGCACACTGCTTTGAGTGAAGTTGCTGTTATTGTTGTTGTCGGAAAATGACAATTAGCTTGTTTTGCTTTATTTGACAGTTGACTGCATTTCTTTCTCACTCACTCAAATAGGAAGTCTTTATATGTAATTCCCAGATTGAGTAATGAAACAAAAACAACAAAGATAAAAAAAAAAACAGCTGCAAGCTCATTGCAAATTTTCGGTTAATAGGTCTGTCGACGTTTTTGTAGTCAGCAAATGGAAAATGCAGGAAACAAAACGAAACTGTTACAAAGTGCACCAAAGGGGGGGGGAATGTTTGTTAGCTTTTGATTGGAGTGGAGGCAAACAAAGAAGAGTTTGAGTTGGATTGAAATGTGAGTTGTCAGATCGATTGGCTTGGCTTACAAATAACAAATAAAATGTAAGAATAGTTAACTCTTCACCCACTTAGTTGGGTCTTCACTTTCAACAACCTTAACCTTACATATCACAAATTCTAGATTCATAATTTCCACTTATTCAATTCACCGCCTCTATTTAGACTCCATCTGCATAACCTTGATGTTCATTAACCCACCAACCAACAGATGCGTCAAGTTCAATCACAAGCCCAAAATATACATACAACAACAACAAAAAGTATCAACTAATCAAAATGTCACACTTTCCATACCGACGGGAGAAAAACAGCAAAATCTGCTGACAGCTGACAAAACCAAAGCCAAGCAAAACCAAAAAGCCAACACAACAAGTGAGGGGGGTGGGGGGGTTGAGGGAGGCAAACTGTTACACTGAGCCATGGAATACCCAAGCAATTGCTGGCGTACGTCAAGCGGCGGGAGGGACATAAAGAAAGAAAAACCGTGCTCTCAGATTACAACAGACACACGAGGCGGCATAGAGTGACGACGACGCCGTTGACAACGACTTGCGACAATTGCCTCAACTTTTGGCGTTAATGAACCATGAGCACACTTTTGCGGAGACGATGTGTGATGGAAGCTGGGCCTGGGCCGAACAAAAAGCATTTTAACACATAATAATATGAAAATAATTGAAGCAATTATTAAAAGCAGTCGCACAAGTGCCCGAACCGAGGCACGATCAACGCAATTAACGTTATTAAAGAGACCCCGTCGCCTCGACATCTATGTGACAATTGTTATATAAAGAAAAGTAAAAGATGAAAAAAAAGAGAGATTAATTTTGGTGGAACCGGTTTGAAATGTCACCTAATTAAAATGTTGCACATATGCATTAAGAGTTGATGAATACGTGAACCAAAATGAGTATCTGAATGAATTTAAGTCGCCTATTTCATCAATTGCTCACAGCTTTGTATAATATTTTATTCTTTTAGTTCATTCAGCATTGAACAACTGAACAAAAAAGTGAATTTTATTGAGTAAGTGAGTGAACAACTGAATTAAAAGAGGATCTTAACGACAATGCACACTTCATTAGAAGTCAACAACAACAAATCTACTCTAAAGACATATTTGTTAATGAGTTCAATTTTCCATTAAAAAAGAGCAAGAGCAGAGAGCAAAGCACTGGAAGTTGCTGTAGCAATTGTGCTTTGGGTGAGTTTCTATGCGCGCGGTAAAGTCATTGCGTAAATCGTTAGCTAATGCCGCACTAGCGCATAGGCTGTGGTCACCCCTTATTTATGTAAGTTTAAAAAAATTGACATCATAATATAATCGTTTATAAGGCTGACGATTATGTTTGACCAAGCCTCCGAAACACAATGTATTTTTAAATCAAGGCCATAGCAAATCCCATTCACTTCAATTGCAAAATAAAAAAAAATCCATCATCAAACGTTTTGCCAATCGTCATGAAAATTAACTTAAAACTTTGCGAAGCGCAAAGCAATTAGACATGCAATTCTTGAAAGTCTGATGGGATGTAAGTAATGTCAAAATTTTCATTAAATTTAATGAAAACGAGAGCGTAAGTTAAGGTCGACCCTGTCCGACTTCGATTTATCCGATACTCAGGAAAACAAATGTTTAATGGCGTCAATCGATATGACAGTTTTATAGGTTAAAGGAGGGTTAATGAAGGAGTTAATGAACAATTGTGGGAGGAGACCAAAATTGGAATCAAACTTGATACATTTGGACCAAGAACAATCGTTCATTATGAAAATTGGCATAATTACGCAAAATGCGAACGCTTTAGTAAAAATGTTTAGCTGACTGTAAGCACAAAAGGTTCATGATTCAAGAACATTTGTTCTTAATTTTACGATAAAAACAGTTAAATTTCCGGTTTTAGAATGTCTTGTACTTAATTTAAGTACACATACATTACATTTTAAATACAAAATGTCCTAAGTTCTAATCTGATCGATCTAGAGCTCAGCCATTTGATTTTTCTGATGGTACAAGTGTGTTTTACATTGAACCTTGATATCTGCAAGACTGTAGGTGTTGTTCAATACAGTTAAAGAATCAAACATCAATATTTTTAGGTCAAAATCGTGCTTTTGTTTATTTTCAAGTAGTTTTTTTTTCCATACTTTAACTTTTACCCAATTCCATACACGTTTTGTATTTGTTTTGTGGTCGCTTAGTTACACTCAGCTCATCTTACATGCCTACCGGCGTACACTTGTTTCTTTTTCTTTCTTTTTTACTTGAAGAGACATAGCAAAATCAAAACCACAAGCATCACAACACAATTGACATTTGATTGACTGACAGTTGTTTGTCAGTTTTTTGACAATTAGGCGGTAAAGTGAAATTGCTTTCGATTTCATTCCAGAAGACAAAAAAGAATTGATTGTGGAAAATGAAAAATGATGATGTGTCTGGAAAAAAAGATATATATTTATACATATGCATGTATATATTTAGAGCCGTCAAAAGAAAGCTTGAGAAACTGGGTCACCAGTGGAATGATATGGCAAAAAAAAAAAGCAGAAATCAAACTAATTAGAAATGTTGAAATAATCAAGTCATAGATCAGTTCTCTTTGATGTGAGTTGTGGTGCTCCAATTTGGGGTTTGATAAAGAAGCAGATGAACAGCTAAACAATTGCTAATGTGTGGATGTGCATATTTGGGTTTCTTAATGGCTAATTTTCACAGTTGGTTTTTTGGGAGTTAACATGGACATGACACATAACTTAATTTATGTGCGTTGTTTTTGTTGTTGTTGTTCATGCTGGCGGTGTTTTGTTTTTAAAGCCAAATATGGGAGGTTCAGTGAACTTGGTTTTACTCTAGCTAAACCAATTTGTTTTGCCTGCGTCAAAGAGTCATCAAACTGTAATATTTGATATTTTCCTTCTCCTTTTTACCGCAAAACTTAGTTAAATAATCCGTCTCTCGGCTAATTAGCCAATTCATTTCAAAAACGAGAAAAAAAACGTTAACAAGTGAAAGTCCTGCACACAATTTTCCATCAAGTCATAAACGCAAATTTTTTAAGCCAAACAAAAAACTATGCGCCAGGTGGATAGGCGGCATCGTATGCGTAATAATATTTGTCAAGATAAATTGCATTTTGAGCTTGTTAAAGTGAAAACAGCTATACAAAATCTGTCAGAGCCTAACGGATAATTATATATTACACGCATTTATTGGTGCATAAAATGCAAAATTGAGACAAGATCATATCGGGAGCCAACCACATATAGCAAGAGGTGGTGGTGTGGTTAAACCAAACCAAGTTTGGTCAGCAAAGAAGCGACAACGAACTCAAGTGCATTAACCTTAACAATCAGAGGCACTTAAGTGCAGCACCAACAACAACGAGGCATGCGTTTGGCGACAACAACAACAACAACAACTACAACAACAGCAGCAAACATTGGCAAATGCAACTTGTTGGCTTGGACCATGATCTTCAAAAAAGTAAAAAAAAAAAAAAAAACCACTCGCCAGTCCAAGCAAACAGAAAAAAATCTCACAAATAAAAGCCAGTTTAGCAAGTTTCACACTGAAGACCAGACACAAGAGTCTTTGGGTCCCTGAACGACAAGGAACTTGTTAGGTCTTTAAAAAAAAAGCCCATTTAAAGGTGTTCAATTAGTTCAATTGGTATTAGCTTAATAGCTTTTAAAGTTGATATAATTAAAGAAAACTTACAAAACATCTTAAAAGCCTAGCCTAAGGCCCATGTTGCTTAATTTGTAATTGTAATAATCACAAAATTTTACTAGTTTACCTATCAATAAGGCAGGTTGCGGACTTTAAAATGGTGTTACACATTTGTTTTTGGAAGACATTCACAAAGAGTTAAGATTCAATGCTGCAAACCGATACGGTAGGGGTTTTCCGGTTCCTTTGGAAGCTTCTTAACTTATCACTTCCCGAACCTCTACCCGAACCGGACCTCATCTGTTTTAAAAACAGTTCGGTTCAAAAAACTACTTTAGCCATGTTATTAACAATTTTCAGTATTATCAGCTCACGATTGAGACAAGATGCGTGCTAAAAATGCATATCTAAACTTTGTATATAATTGTTTTAAAATGGAAAAACATGTAAAAGTCTTGTTTAGAATCTTTCGGTTTCAAGGAAGTAAATTGATGAATAAAATAGCTGGGTACATTGGAAGCCCCCTCGCTAATATAAATAAAATCGAACATTTTTAACAATTTAAGTTCGAAACATAAGATGTTGTGAACCAAAACCTTAGGTTCGACAAGCAAAGGAACCCAATGACCGGAGCCTCAGCAGACTTAAAGAGGTTTGCGACATACTTCCATCTTTTTAAACTCTTCAACTACTTGTTTGCCCATACCAAAATCCAAAGGATCAACAATTTTGTACCCAAAACTATTGAACTACACTGGTTTTAAGGGATTTTTTTCTGGAATTCCTTACCAAAATGCTAGATTTTCTGGAAATCCTTTCGAATAGGCTGGATTTAGTACCCTATTGTATGTATCCAAGATCGTTTCAATTTCGTTTCTTATAAGAACCAATAAAATATCGTCTTAATAGTGCGTAGTTGTTGTTGATGGAAAAAGTTAATAACTTTTATGTAGAATCTAAAAAAAAGTAATTTTAAACTGTTGTAAGTCAAAACAAAGAATACTAATAAGATAACCGGAAGAAATCTAAAATTGCTGTACAGGTTATCTGCAATGTGTGAGTAAATTTTGCATAGCCGTCTCTTAATGAGCTTCAAATCCTATTCCCTGCGCTACAGAAGGTTTGCTCAGGGATAATTGTATCTACCGCTTTTTCCCCAATTTCACCATCTTGTCATTCAAATGTCAAGGATAATTTATTGATTTTTCTCTACGATTTTTTTTCCAATTAAAATTTTTTCAATTAAACTTTTACAGCATTGAAATATGTCTTTGTTAATTTATTTATATGATTTTAAAGTGCTGACGACAGATCTTGACAGATTATGTCTTTCAACTATTTGGCTCATAAATTTTTCAAAATTTTTTTATCTCCTCGTTTATTTGGCAGCCACATTTTTAGTTGGTTTTTGGGGAAAGGCTTTCCATATGGAAATTTTTGTTTTGCTGTTTTGTCGTTGTTTGGTTGAAGAAGAGGCGCAAAGACAGATTAAGATGATAAATGGTAGGAGGCAGTCGGTTTATGTGGTTAACTTTGCATAAAAAGTGCAGATAAATGTCAAAGTAAAGCCGCTTGAATAAATGCATTTTGCTTATATTATTATCTAGTCTTTTGACTTGCTTTTTAAATATAATCGATTCATTTATTCATGCAAATAGCATTTTAATGTTTGTATAATATTTTATTTATTTAAAAATGGGTCAGTGTGGTCAGCCTTAGCTGATTTGGGTCAAATGTGTGCCACGAATATAAAAACAAAAATAATGATAATGCCAATCATCATTATTCTTGTCCATTTGCCAGACAGTAAATAAAAACAACAACAACAAAACCCAAGAAATGGCCAAGAGGAAGTGGTTAATTAATACTGAAGCCAAGAGAGCTGGAAAAACTTCTTCCTCTGTTTGTATTTTTAATTAAAAAAGAAACTGGTAGCTCTTGGTTCTATGCATTTTATGTGACCACAGCTCTTCTTATTTTTTTATGCACGAGTAATTTGGTTACATTTGAGTTGGTTCTGGGAGTGTTACAAAGGGAACTGATGATGCCAGGCGGTTAAAAAAAATTAATGATGCATTTTGAAGGTGGAAAGCAAACTCACTTGATGTTAAGTTGTTATTTAAGCTTACCTGAAATTAAAAGAAATTGAAAATAAATTGTTAATAGAAGTTCAAACACATAGAATAAGTCTATTAAATATTTGATTATTGTTTCCAAACGTTCTTAGACTCCTTAAACTCACTAAAGAGGTCGTTAAAATGCCATAACAAATGTACCAAATGAGCAAGGCAACGAAGCTAAGTGATCAATTCTACGTGGAAAGAGTCTTGGGCTAAAGTCGATGGCAAAGTCTACTAAATTTTATGTTAAAACTGTTTAAACGCCCTCAGCTCTCTTAAATGAAGAGCTAGAAGACTAAAAGTAGAAGTCAGAATCAAAATGTTGCCTGCTGTGAGAATGTTTTCAAAATTACTCTACAAAATAATAAGAAAAACCATATATTTTTCATTTTTTTAAACCTCCAAAATCCGTAAGAAAAACCAAATTAATTGAACATAAAGTGTTTAAAAATCGATATTATAAAATACAAAAATTCTGCAAAACGATGTATATTTTTTTGTGTTTCGATAATTTTAATATATTAATTTTGTGGTTTATCGAGTATGTTTAAATATCGATTTTTCATTGTATATTGAAAATAAAATGAATACATTAATTTGTATATGTAAATCCACTGAAATGTTATTATCTTCTTGTAGTATCCATTGGTAGTGCCCGATGTTAATGATCTTGATAGAATCTAAATAATACTGATTTATGTCTAGCTACTTTTTCGAATAGATCGTCGTATTTGACAGACTTATAGGATGTTACGATTCGATGAAAACAGGCAATATATCGATTATCGATTACATCACCACGTTATAAAATCGGAAAATCGATATTTTTTATTGCAAATGTCCTAAATTTTTGTAATTAAGTGGCCCATAAAAATATGCTTTCCTTGGATCTCTTCAATTGATTACCCCTCTTCCTGTTGGTCGTTCCGAACTTCCGTCTGCTTTCCTGTTTGGTGACAGTATTTTTCTCTGCCACTCCCCGCCTGGCCGCATAACTTGCCACCAAGCCACAGTAAAGCAAATCCGTGGCCAGAGCGTATTGCCGGCATTTTAAGGGCAACCAGGGTCGTCTTGGCTATTTATAAGAACTTTGTTTAGTTTTTGGCATGCAATAAATTTGTGTTTTCTGGTCACCAATTGCAGCAAAATAAAACGACTTGCGTTGACAGCTGTCACAGTGTGTGTGTGTGTCTCTCTCAGACTGAAAGTATCTCAAAGATTTTTCGCAATCCACTTCAACTTGATATTGAGCGATTTCCCTGTTTATTTTCCCGATTTCATTTCCATTGAAAGCGACAAATGTTTTCACTTTTCAAATGCATTTAACAACCACGCCCGTTTCCTTTACACAATCCAAGCCAACGCCAATGCGATTGATTGATGGGGAGACGGAGACAGACTTAATCAATTATTAAAGCTGCCATTGTCAATCAGTCAAACTTACATCATCATCATCATCATCATCAGCCACATCAACTTCATCTCGGACAGACAGAGTCAATATCAAGAGAGTTGCATTTAATTACACACAGTCAATCGGTTGCATCAATCTAAGTCAACGAACTCAACCCAATTTCCTATCAATTGGCTTTTTCAATTTTGTACATTGTCATAATAAAGTAAAAGAAACTCAAGATTTAACAACTGCCTGCGAGCCAATCAAGTTTTCTGTTATTTTTTTTTTGTTTTTTGACCATTGACCAGCACCTCGACGTGGAGTTCGACTTTGTTTCGCCTGCTTAAACATAGTGGAGCAGCAGCAGGCAGCGAACAAGGAGCTCACTTCATTTTGCCATCAGCAATTTCCACCAATCCAAAAAGTCTCTGACCTACGATAAGTTTCGCTCTGCGCTTGATTATACAGCGAATAGACTTTCGTATCTTCATGGAGAAGGCAGAGATAATTGTGAGTGAGTTTTGTATGACTTTTTTGTATATTTTTTTTTTTGTTATAGGTTATCTTGGGGTTGACTTTGAATGGTAATTTTGTTTGAAGATATAAAGCGAAGAAAATTTGTGATATGCTAATTAGTAGCATTTTCATTATTTTAATATTTTCTAAAAAGAAAAAGTTGACAGCGGTGGGCACCAAAATCAGAAGAAGTGGCAAAGATTTTCACTAAATTTTTTGGAAAGACGGGTTAATATTTGCTGTTTTTGTTGTTGCAGCAAGCAAACACAAAATTCGCTGCCCACCGCTGCTTTAGAGAGTTGAAATACTCTAGAGAGCAGTCCTGCCTCTACTTTTTCTGATTCGCAGATGGCCCAGCTTTCCCATTGTAGTCGTGCATTTCCTTAATTAATACCAAGAGTGGGATTTACAGGCAGGATCCCCACATCTTATCTTTCCTCCAGCGGCGCAGAGTAGCTAGAAACAAGGTTCCGACGCCCATGAAAAGATCTAGACGATCAGAGCCAGTCCCGGAAACCCACAAGAGTCCGACGGCGATTCTCAATATTTTCGCTTGCTTGAGATTAAAACACTTTATATTCTTTGTCAACGGTTTTCCATCGAAAACCTCTGTAAATTCCCACAATCAAACTGTTCGTTACGCTTTATCGGACAAACTCTTTTCCAAATTCAGGTCTCTCCCATAACATTTAATGCTCTTGCTTTATTTTCCAACCCTTTGACAAGAGTTTTACTGTTTTGTTTTGGTTTTTTGGTTTATGCACTCCTATGCTCCATTTGTTCTGGTTTATTCAATTTTATTTGTTTTTCATTTTTGGAATCGGAAGTTGTTTTGTTAATTTATGAGTTGGTCGTCGGTCTCCCCCTTTGTGCATTGACAGGAAATGCAATTAGTTTTTTCTTTTCCAGTATTTTGGGGGGGCCACATTCCACATTTTCCACTCTTTTTTTTGTTGTATTTTGTGGAGTGTCATAAATTGGCGTCAATTTTTGTTTATGTGCGTGTGGGCCTCCCCCATACAAATTTGTTGACCCACATGTTTTTTATGACTTGGCCATTTAAGTTCGTCTTTATTTTGAAGATGTAAAGCTTTTATGGCAATTTTGACAAATTTGTTGAAAATTTACAGCTGATAGATGGAACCGTTTTGGGGGGAAACTGGCAACAGATGTGAAATAGCTTCATTTAGAATGCATTTGATTAAAAATAAACGCAAAAACTTGTTACTTACGTGTCGATGCGGGGAATTGGCGCGTGAAAATTGTTTCGTTTGTTTTGCGAAAAATTCAATTGGAAAGCAGCGTTAATTAGCGAATAGAGCACAAAATAAATATGAGCAATTCATCAACACTCACACAAACAATTTCTCTCAAAACAAAGCAAATTATTATATCGATTTCACTGAAAACTCGTTCGCGCAGGCGCTTTTCATTTTCAATGTGCGCAATGACAATTTGGTCCCATTTGCAGAGGGGTTCTATTTTTTTTTTTTTAGCAACTACAAAACGAAATTCTCACAAATTCCTTTCTCTCTCTCTCTTTCTCTGTCTAAGTCTCTGTCTGTCGGTGCAGACTAAACATAACTTGGTCACTGGGTCGTCGTCTCGTCTGATCTTTGGGGTCCACACGATCTGATCTGATCTGATCTGCAGTGTTCTGCTCCCTGCTGTTCTTGTTTGTGGCTTTGATTTGTATTTATTTACTTATGCATTAGTTGCCTCGACCCACCACTCCCCTCTTTTCCAATTGATTGTTTACCAATTTTTGTGGCGGGAAATTGCAGTGTAAATATATTTTTTTTTTAGTTCTTAGTCAATGCGGATTTTTGGGGAAATTCATTGTGTGATTTAATTGGGTTAATTGTGGATGTTGCTGATGGCTTTACAGGTGTATTAAGTAAGATATGCAGTTGTGAGGGGGTGTAGATTTTTTGTTGCATAAGTAAAAGCATATTCCAAATGCTCAGAACAATTAATGACAAGGCAAACAAACAAACAAAAAAGAGGAATATGCTTGCAGCATGTTATTCTAACTAATTTAAACGACATTTCTACTGAAAACAAACAAGTTTTTCGCACGTAGACTACTTTTCTGAATCTACTTTTGTATGACAGCTATACTATATAGATGTCCGATTTCGACCAAACTTAGTGGAATCATGGAAAAGTATAGCAAACTAAGAAAAACAAAGTTTGCAGGCGTTTTCTTTCAAAACCAAAAAGTTTTTCTCACTAACACTAGTTTCTCGACCGATCATTTCTATGGCAGCTATAACCTATAGTCATCCGATTTTGACAAAACTTTCAAGAATTGTGTGTAAGCTTATAAAAAAAATATTTGCCGGTTTTCAAGAAGTTAACATTCAAAACAAAAAAGTTTTTCTTACTAAGACTACTCTTTCATCCTTACTTTTCTATGACAGCTATACTATATAGATGTCCGATTTTTACCAAACTTAGTGGAATCATGGAAAAGTATAGCAAACTAAGAAAAACAAAGTTTGGAGGCGTTTTCTTTAAAAACCAAAAAGTTTTTCTCACTAAAACTAGTTTTTCGACCGATCGTTCCTATGGCAGCTATAATCTATAGTCATCCGATTTAGACAAAACTTTCAAGAATTGTGTGAAAGATTAGAAAAAAGATATATGCGAATTTTAAAGAGGTTTACATTGAAAACAAAAAAGTTTTTCTTACCAAGACTATTTCTCTAACCTTACTTTGGTTTGGCAGCTATACTAAATAGATGTCTGATTTCGACCAAATTTGGCAGATTCATGGAAAAGCATTGAAAACTAGTAAATACAGAGTTTGGAGACGTTTGCATTTTAAACAAAAAAGTTTTTCCCACTAGAACTAGTTTTCGACCTATCGTTTCCATGGCGGCTATATGTTATAGTTCTCCGATGCGGCTGGTTCCCGCAAATGTGCAGCGTATTTGTACCAGAAGACTTTGTGCAAAGTTTCATAATGATAGCTTTAAAACTGACGGAGGAAATAGAATATAAACAGACGTTGAGACGGACAAGGCTGATCGAGAATATATATATATACTTTAAGTGGTTAGAAATGCTTCCTTCTATGCGTTACAAACATCTGGACAATTTCAATATACCCTCTGCAAAAGTATAAAAACACTCCACAAAATTTACTACAGACAAACATCTTCAATCCAGGGATCCAGTTTTACTTTCATAACCATTAACTCTTAAATGTTTATCAATATGTATAAATCAAGCAAGCAATGATTTGACAATATTTGAAATTTGTTATGCAGATTTGCTTAACATTTCATGAATTCAAATGCAAACTTCGTGACTTACTTATCACTTTCCCATCTCTGTTTAGCAAAACACACCATCCAATTGTGTGGCTGACCGACTGCCTGAGTGCCATATACTTTACAGTACCCCAGACTCCAACTTTAAACTCCCCCATGGCAGTGGAAGAATGTTAATTAGTTCTGGCTGTTGCTGGTGTTGTTGCTGCTGCTGCTGCTGCTGCTGTTGTTGGGGCTTATTTATGTGGTTGTCTGCTAGTTTATGCTGCTTAATTTTTATGCTCTGCGTAATTAAATTCCTGGATTTGGGCAGCAGCTGACTGCAGCATAACTTTGGCAGCCACAAAATGTTTTTACGACCAATCAACGACATCCATTTTTTTCAAATGCATTTCCAGTTAAAAATGCATAAAATTTAGGAGAAACAAAACCAGCAACACCAACAACAACAACAAGTCATAAAAAGTAGCTGAAGCGTGTAGAAAATTAGAACTTGCATAAATTACCAGACGATGTGGCCAGAGAGTGAGAGAGATATGCTAAGATCTGGCTGAGTGAGCCCCCTACTCAGCCGGGAAGGAAAAAGAGTTTGACATTTCCACCTCCAAGAATTTGGCATAGATTTCACTTGAGATAACAAACTATATATATTTTTAGATTGGCACACTTAAACAAAATACTAAAGCAATTCCCTTACGATTACGAAACTTTTATCTACAATCTCACTTGGTCGTCTCTCGTCTGGGCACTTGAGATTGTTGTAACTTTTTTGGCTAACTAAAAATAAATAAATTTAGATATATGCATAGTCGTAATCATTTGCCATGTGTTAGCTAATAGCTGCAATAACGAATAAAATGACGTTGCAATTGCTTGCGAAGGGGTAAGCAGCATCTGGTCAAGGTTGGCAAATTCTTTCAGATGAGAAAAACACAGTAAATAGTACTCAAAAATCCATTCATTGAATCAAAACATTTGATTACATTTGCTATGGCTTATGAATAAGTATATTATTTGTATATTAAACAGGAAACTGCCAATTTTGCATTTCGAAAACGCAATCGCATAGGTAACGCTTCGTGTACTTTCAAAACAAATGTGTGTTTTTTGTAAATAAAACGTGCAAAATTATTAAGTGAAGAAATAATTGAAGATGAGGTAATGCAATTCATTTCCCTTACAACTAAGAGCCAGAGCTGTAAACTTGGAGTGAAGAGTCCTTATTTATTTGGCAGGAAAACTGTTAAGATCTTGGGAAGCTAACTTGAGTTTGGGAGCAAGCCAACAGACAATTACAGCCGCTATTAGCCAAGCTAATGCTCAGTTATTTAAATTAAGCGAAAACTCTTAACACCAAATCGAAGTGCAATGCTAATGGCTATACAAACCTTTAAAAACCTGCATTAGGTTCGGTCATCATAAAGTCTAGTCTAAAGTGAAGCTTGTAGACTTTAAGGTTTGTAAATAATGTTATTTTTGATGAGTCCAAACTATTTAGTAATTGTTATCATTTTTATACCCTTGCAGAGGGTGTATTGAAATTGTCCAGATGTTTGAAACGCATAGAAGGAAGCATTTACGAACACATAAAGTATATATAATCTATTCTTGATCAGCATGACGAGCTGAGTTATTTTAGCCTTGTCCGTCCGTCCGTCTGTTTCTATGCTATCCCCTCCGTCAGTATTAAAGCTAACTAAATCGGACATCTATATAGTATAGTTGCCATAGAAAGTAAGGTTAGAAAAATAGCCTTGGTAAGAAAAACTTTTTTGTTTTCAATGTAAGCCTCTTTAAAATTGGCACATATTTATAATATAATTTTTAACACAACTCTTTAAAGTTTTGTCAAAATCGGTTGACTATAGGTTATAGCTGCCATAGAAATGATCGATCGAGAAACCAGTTTTAGTGAGAAAAACTTTTTTGTTTTCAATGGAAACGCCTCCAAACTTTGTATTTCGTAGCGTGCCATGCTTTCCCATGATTCCAATAAGTTTGGTAGAAATCGGACATCTATATAGTATAGCTGTCATACAAAAGTCGAGTCCGAAAAGTAGTCTTAGTTAGAAAAACGTGCTGCCAAAGCCGAAGTTAACTTAACTATTTGATACTTGAATTTAAAGACGTACTGGCGTTCAGGCATTAGATTCGGGTTTGGGTTTAGGTTTGGGAAGTCATTAGCTAGAAAGGTTCGGATAATGGTCGGGATAAAAGGTTCTCGCAATTTTGATTCAGTAGCAGCTTCTAGACAAGACCCAATACAAGAAGAAAACCATTTGTCAAACAACAACAACCACCAATTGGAGATAAATATTAACGAAACACGTAATCGTGCGGCCTTCCATTTTTCCAAATGTAGTTTCAAATGCTACCACTTATAGCACATATGTATGTTAGTCAGTATTTACCATGTGCTATCTTTAGCTTAATTGTTGCTACGTGTATTTTAAGAAGAAAAAAAAATGTTTCTTGCAGGTAATTGTTGCCCATCTAAGCGAAAAGCCATAGCGCTTGGGCTGTGTGTTGTATAATGTCAATTACTTGTGATTTACGACAGTTTAATGATAGACAACGACTCTGACTGCGTGTGAGTGTATATATGTGAGTGTATATTTACGTACGTAAATAATGCAAGTTGCGAAGTTTTAGCATGTAATGGATGTGATATTTTCAGTCAATGTACAATATGTTCTTCTGCCCAGTGTTGCATGAAATTGGTCTTCTAATAAAAAGGCCATACGATGGAGGTCCAAAGAACTGCTGCTGGAGCCAAATGTCAATAACTTTCGCGACTATAAAATGAAAACAAAACGCGACCATGTGTAGCAGCGAAATGTTTTCGGCATTTTGGTTTTTGGTTATTCATGAGAAAATTTCAAAACAAACAGGTGTTGGCGACTCTTGCCGTCGCACTAAATAACAATTAACCCTATATGGTGAAATGGCTTTGGTAAACTGAGCTTAGCTGAGCTGTGGCTATAAGCTAAGCATCGGGGATAACGTGTTTTGGTTTGAAAGACAATGCAAAACAAAATTTCACTCATAAAAATGGTAAAATTATGACGATAAAATTTTAAATCGTTCTTGATTTTAGTATTACGACAGGTATTAAGTAAGGGCTTGTAATATAATGAATAATTTCAGCTAATCTTTTGTAAATAAAGATTTATATCTGAGCCCAGGTTCAGCGACCTGCTGAACTCGCTTGGTGACTGGCATAGACGTAGACAAAAATGATTAGTCGAGGGCTCAAAAACTGTATTACAGCACTTTCTCGACTTTTTAGATCGTTCTACCCGTCTACTGTTGTAATCTTCATCAAATATTTCAAAGTTTTACCTAGATCTTCCGAGTTTTTACCCGATAATCAAAGTTATTTTTTGCAAATTTCTCGAATTTTTGTATAGTTTGATATTTGACTATTTAAGCGCGGAAATACCATTCCAGTGACAGAATGTATAAGAGCTTCTACTTTCTCAGCAGCCCAGTGGAGTTTGAGATAAATTGCTGTCGTCGATTGCTGGCCTGCTCCGGCGTTTCTGTAAGTCTTAACTTGGCCTGCTGTTTAGTTGCTTATCGCACAGCGAATGAAATTAATGTGTACTCTCAGCAGCTGTCTGGGATGGGATGTGTTTGCTCTGAATTTTTAGATACTTGATTTCAAAGTTTATTGAATGATTGAAAGCACAGACAACCAACGCTTTCTTGGTTTAAATTTAATAATAACAAACAAAGATCTTAAAACTGTCAAAATCTAAACACTTTCAGGAATATCACAAAAATCAGTACGAGAATCTTAAAAAATATTTCGAGTTATCGGAATTATACAAGTGATCTACCTTATTCACTTCATTTTCTGTGTTTATCTGTTTGTTCTACTAACCTATTGCGACTCAACGATTGATGGCTACTTAAAATTCTACTCATTAACTGTTAGAAACCGGCACCACCTCCACAGCAATCGTAAATTCTTCCATGATATTCCCCGTCAGCCCTTTCACTAGATATTGTAAATAAGTTTAAACTATTTCAACACACAAATGCATAATGCAACTGAAACTTATCAATACAAGTCGAGTCTTTAGATATTACCGACGACGTCGACGACGACTACTTTGTGACCCAGTTTCTCCACAATGTGACTCTCTAATCAGCCATAAACTTTGTGGCTTGATAAATCATAAGTACAAAAAAAAAAAAACCAATGCAATGCAAATGATTCGAGAATGTTAAAGAATCAACTATCTGCTATGGCACAGCGTCACACTAGAGTGTAATAACCTCTCCACTTCAGTGCTGGAAGCTTCCTGTCTATATGATAAACAATAGAGGGGGGAATAGCTCTCCAATATGTGTCAACTTATTGTCTGTTAAACTTTACAGAAAAAGAAACAAAACAAACTCCCTTACAGTTTTCTATGGCTGCCGTGTCATTGAGCCGGAGTATTGTTGGGTCTTCCCCTTGCCGCGGCACTACAAAATCCTCCCAGCTTTAAAAGTTTTTCGCCTAGCTTTTTTTTTTATCAAATTAAAACTTTATCTTGGTAAGCGAATTTTCTCGCTTTGAAAGCTTTCGCACCGCATGTGTTCCCTTAAACATTTTCCATCTCGCTCTCTTTCTCTAGCCATATTTTATGTATTTCTTTTGTTATTCTACACAATTCGCGCGCGTAACCTGTCAAGAATTTCAATGAGTTCGTTTCCCTTTCGGTAGTCGGTGGTAAATCGCAGTGGTCGTTGGTTTTAGAATCACAAAAAAAAAATTAAAGCAGAACCTGTTGGCTTACTCATACATAACCAGATACAACAAGAGCTGCTGTGCTCCAAAAATATAAAAAAAAAACAGAAAAAAGAATTTTTACTATGGTATGAAATGCGAAATAACTGCTATAAAATATAATAGAAAACCATGCGAATTTGGGACTAAAAAGTGTATTTCTTTTCTAAGGAATCTTCGAAACCGTTTTTAAGACTCGCCAGATTGGAAAACTCTAACAATGCAAAGCTGAAAAGCTAGAAAAACTGCTTAGAGCACAAGGATCGTGTTATTTGGCAGATCTTAATGGGTTTTGTTGGATGTAAGATCTAAGTAAATCGTGCATTTGTTGTACTGGATAAATCCGACACATCTTTAGTTTCTGGGATTTTTGTCTACAGTTTATGGAATTTTTTTTTGGTATTTTTTGGGTATTTTGTTTTTATTTTTTAACAATTTTATAAGTTTTCTTTAATTATGTTAAAAATTATAACTCAATCGTTACAAGGTTTCTGTACTGACTTCTGCTGAATATTTTAACAGTTTCCAGTCCCAGCCAAGACCATTGAACTTTAACCCTAGCCCCTGACTATTGGTTGACTCTTTTTGCATAAACGAGAACCTCTTAGCCATTCGATACGCCCCTTAACACATACAATTAATTATATTTTCCAACTGTTTTTCCATGTGGTTGTTGCTTAAGTAACATGAAACTCACCTTTTACAAACAGAAATGTTGATTCTTTCGCAATTCCTTTAAGACGTCTGCGAATTAAAATTACAAAAAATACAAGACAAATGTTAACTGAATGCCAGACAATAATATTATTAATTATTACTCTACTACAAGGCTATTAAAATTAATCAATGTCTGAGCCATTACAACTCATTATCATGTAGGAGACAAGTAGACAACAACAAAAAAGTCATATAATAAATTGTGGTACTTATTCTACCAAGAACTACACCCACCACCACCACTACCAAAGTAAAAACCTGTCAACTGTAACGCAAGACAATCAACGACAAAAATGCATAAATTAATAAAGAAAGAAACACAAAAAACATAATACCATGAAATGATATTGACGACAGTCATTGAGTTAGTCAAGGGTGTGCACATGGTTGGTACGTAGAGTTTTGCCTACAGCAGTTAATTTCATGCTCAGTTGCACGATATCTTTTGTAATTGATTCAGAGAGAGAGAGAGAGAGAGGGAGGGAGTCTAACTAGCTAACTAAATAAATTTCAAGGGGAGGACGTTTAATTGACAAAGGACACAGCAATTAGGGGGTAAAAGTTCAAAAGCAGTTTTACATATAGAAATTAGTTTGTACAAATAGTTAGAGTTTACTGCGTACGAAAACATTTCATTGTAAAGGTCATTAATTAAATGAATAAAAAGTTTAAGGTGGTGTAGAGGGTAGTGTGTGTGCATGTTGAGGAAAATTTTATAATGCTTTAAAGCTTTTATCTCTTGTGATTTAATATATCGAAAAAATCGAATATATCGTTTATTTTACGATAAAATATCGATATGGAATTCTTTTGTAAAATTTAAAGTAAAATCGATATATATATTTTAAAAAATCAGCAACCCTTATAACAAAATCGAAGGGACGGAAACAGTTCTTCGATTTACTAGACGAAAAGGTATTTATCTGTAGTTTAGTCTTATGAAAAGTTTCCACCTTTGTCCTCAACTACTTATCATTCATAACAATTTAATGCTCAACAAAGCACTAAGCTCTCCATTTACCCCCCCCACTTCTTCTTCGCCCTATTTGTGTGGACAATAGCTAATGTTGTAAAGTACAGCTAGTATAACCTCAAGTTCGTTAGCACCCATAAGAGATAATCCCCTTCCGTTGACTACTACAACAAATTGCCAATCAACATACAACCATTGTCGTTCTCCTTGTCGTTCATTGACCCCTCCACCTCAACCTCTGTCTGTGTCGGCGGTGTCCCTCTTGTAACACAGCTGATGACACGCACTTTGCGTGTTTATTTAATAAATAAAAATTTGCATAAATTTGCCCATGTACAAGCCGAAAGGCTGTTGACAATTTGCTTTCTTCCCTCTCTGTAAAAGCTTATATAAATGTAAATAATTGTTTGCCAAATCAAAGGATTCAATATTCACTTCTGTCTAATAACTATGGAAAAGCAAGGTCAGGGTGGGTCAAAGGGCGGAATAACAATTGTGATAATTACAAACAAATTTATCGGTTTCATTTTCATAACAAACCAAATACCATCGAACCCCACAAAGAACATTGAAACGATACATTCACAAGGCGATAAGATATTAATGTTTATGTGTGTGTGTTTGGATGAGTAGACGAAAACAACCTTGTTGCGCACTCGCATTGCGAATTGAAATCGATTACAAAACTGTAAAAGGAAACAAATAAAATTCACTTGAGACCTCACATGGCGTTTTCATGCGTGAAAGTCAACCTCAGCCTTGTGTTGGAGGAAGTGAAATAAATCAGAGTGAAATGTAAACACAATAAAATCACAAACACACAATATTCAATGAGGCACTTTTCATGCTTGCCGCGAATTGCCAACCAGCAACAAATTTAAGCTTATCTAAGATGAGCGCTTTTTTTTTGTGTATTTTATGGATATTAAAGTCCGCCATATCGAGATGTTGATGAGCCAAAAAACAACGCAAAAGAATAATTAAATTTGGGAGTTATGTCAACCAACTCTGGCAATTAAGAGTTCGTTTTACAACTAGATATCAATTTCCGCTAATTTACACCAGTTTAATATTATCTACCAGCCCCATAAATCATTTCACTTTTTACCAACCACCTGTCTGTCATAAGCAATTTGCATTTCGCTTTGTTGAGCATTTTCCTTTCTGGAAAATGTTAATTGAAGGCTAGACAAGACAAGAGCAACAAAAGCGGTTTTCATTAGCTGACTTGGCTAATGTTCATAGTGAACATCGAATAATTAACAACTCTAATGGCTCTCAATATGGCTGTAAGGCTTTTCAGTATGCCAGGGACAAGATGTGGTGCGGAAATTCAGGCAAATGAGCGCTGCTGGCGAAATGTGTTTTGTGTAAATGATAATATCGCTGAATACGGGTTTCGGATGGAAATTGATAGGAATATATTTGAAAGGTTTCCAAACTAATGATATGTTGATTGAAAGGATTTCAGGGCGAAGTGGTATTTTTCCTTAAAGTGAGGCTTTACTACAATTTTTTTTTAAACTACACAGAGAAAACAAGTAATGACGCCAAAAATACCCTACAAAATACCCTTTTCATTTGTTTTCATTTATTTGTTTTTCAATTTTTGAATTTTGAATGTAACCTATTAAAGGGTCATCCTGAAAGTAGGCAGCATTATTTTTCCAAATCTGATACAAACTTGATCTGCTTATGGTGCACCTTCATACAAAAATTTGTGGCTCTACCTCTTAAAGTGTCTGAGATCGACGCGTATATTCAGGCAGACTGACATGGCCATATCAACTTGGCTGTTCATGCTAATCAAGAATATATATACTTCATGGGGTCGCCATTGTTTTCTTCTCACAGTTACATATGTACATTCGCCCTTTTTCTACCCCTTTTTTCCATTTTTAAGAGGATATAAAAAGCTTATTAAAAAATATGCTTTTCAAGATTTCGGTATCCATTTAGAATGAATATTTTGTAAAATACATTTTTGGATAGTAAAATTTCCATTTAATGTTATTTATATCTTTATTTAGCTGAAAAACATCCAAAGGATATGAAAAATGGATATTTATTAACAGATACTAAAAACTATCCTTTCCAATAATAACTTTATGTATCTTTTTGGTACAAATATTTCATTTTATATGAGGAGCATTGAGCTAAAACTCAATTCCAATCGTTGTTCGTTAGATGTAAAATCTCTTGATTTCGATTCGAAGACATGTCCTACCAAAATGTTTCTTTGATTTGAAACGAACAAGTGTTATTACATCTAAATCAAGGGTATATATTCAATAATGTCAACTGAAAGTTATCTTGAGATGTTCATGAGTAAGTAAACATGAATGAGTAGCTTAATAAAATAATGAAGTGAACATGTTTTCAATTACTATTTTTTTAGTTTAAACACATGTTCTTTGTCTTTGCTTAGTAACTTTGATCAGCTGTTCTTTGCTTCTCGTTTCTGTTTGTTCTGAATGTAAGCTTATTCATATTATTTTGACACAATCAACTATAACTCTTACCAATAAAATCTGGCACTGATATTTATCAAAACTGCTTAAAAATGTGTAAATAAAGTGTTCAGCTTAGAAACGCAATTTCAAGGCCAAATTGTTTCTGAGAAAGCAGAATTATACACTTCTTCCGCAAGCATGACAATCTCTTTAGAACCACTTAAAAACTTCCAAGCTTACAAACTAGTTAGAGAATTATAAATTTATGTCAAAATCTCCCCAAAAGAATCTAAAGCAATTTCGTTTATCATGTGCAGCTTTTATTAGTCAACACTCGGTGTATAATAGGTAGTATATGGATGCATTGTTATCTGTCTATTGTCAGCTGAAGAATGCAAACAATGCCCTCCATCTCTAGCTTGCTCAACTCAACTCAACTCAACCCAAACCGCCAGTCCCCCGCCACTCACCGCACAGACACCAGATACACCAAAATTTGTGCAACAATGTGAAAACAAAACAAGAAAAACACGGCTACTGTGCAGCAGCTGTTTGTTGTGTGTTCTAGTTGATAATTTATTTGAATATTTGGCATAATTATATACCCCACAAAAGAATGGATATTTCGCAATGTAAATTACATGTACAACAGAACTGGTCAATAGAGACTTCAAGTTTCACAAGCTGACATTGAGCAAAAAAATATGAAAATGATTGTTACTAATTGGGGGGAGACCAGAACGGCCGATCCGCTGGTTCTTTGTTCTAGCTAAGATAAATGATAGGCGTTACATTGAATCGACTGGCCACTTAAAGTCGTTCGTTCTTATAATTCCGCTGAAGAGGCCTCGTCTTTGGAGTAGTCAAACGGTAGCGGCACATGCATTAATCAAAAGGTTTGGAGTTCTGCGTTGGTATTATGAAAATACAAAACCACTTTTTGTGTAGGCTCCATACAAAATTAGTTACACGGGTTGGGGGGGCGACGCTCTCAGTGATTGAAGTTGATGATGTAAAGCAGTCAAGTTGATGATGGTAATACGTTGAAGGGAGGGGCTTAAGTACTCAAAAGAACTGGGTAGGGTCAAGGTAGGAGCATATGAATATAGATAAATTGGTTGGCTGGGTGAGGAGTTATCGTTAAGCTGGGATTCAACACTTAGGCTAAGATTGATTTTTAAGTGGAAAGAAACTTTATGTTGAGTTTGTGGGAATTAGTTAACACTGGAAGAAATGGGGTAAAGCAAAAGGTTTTTTGACCATTCCATTCCAGAAACACATTCTCTCTTGAGTTTAAGTCTAATCCAAAACCAGCCAACAGTTGGCAGACTCAATTACATGGAAATAAATATGCGAGAACGA
This sequence comes from Lordiphosa andalusiaca, assembly GCA_035044965.1. NCBI lineage: Eukaryota > Metazoa > Arthropoda > Insecta > Diptera > Drosophilidae > Lordiphosa > Lordiphosa andalusiaca. The sequence goes on along the minus strand of JAWNNM010003326.1, from coordinate 2,533,681 downwards.
TATCGTTCGTCTACAAATATATTTATTGCGACTTAATTGCAAATCATGGAAATGCTTTGTTTAATTACAATAAACATAAATTGCAATTAATACCCAAATCAGTGGACTCATATTGCGACTTTGGAAAATATGATGTGTCATAGATAAATTCCCTAGTTGTGCCACAATTTGTACAGCTGTTTGCATTATTTATTATATTATCGCGCATTTTTTGCGCCTTAAATGCAGTTTTTAATGTGTTTGTTGTGTTGAGGAATTTGCATAGCAAATATGCAACTTACCTTCCAACTGCTGATTGTTGGGTCTTCAGTTTCTCACTGTATGCTTTGCTTGAGCATAGGGATTTCTGTAAAAAATTATAAGAAAAAAATGTGGAACGCATAAGTATTAAATAATCAATCAACGGCAAATCCTTTCGGAAACCCTTTTTGACCTCAATGAGCAGAATGTTGACCCATTTCCCACATATTAAAATAACACTTCTTATCGGTATATTTACCCTAAGTAAACAGTTTACACAATTTACTACCAACTAAATAGTAAACAAAAGTGTGAAAGATCTATGTCTACCCCTTTTTTTTTGGCCTTATCTCTAAACGAGATTTTGTAACGATGGTTTGGTGTGTCTCTGATAAGCACAAAGCATGGTAAAAATAAAATCTAAATCCATAGAAATTATTGTATTCTATTATTATTTTTTGTTGTTTTTTTTTTTTGTGTTTTCGGGCATTAAGTGAATCACTTGTCAGGCGGACTGATAACACATGTGAATCCTAAGTGATATGGGAGTTTCTCATAGATAAGCGGCAAAAATATTGTTTTATTTCGCAATATTATCAAAAAAGTTTAGTTTATTATTTTATGACAACTGTTTTACTTTGTTGCACAAAAACCATATTATTGATTAGGTTTTACAAGTTTTTATTTGTCATGTGACTTAAGCGAATTAAAGCAGAAAATGTTCTTAATAGGCGATTGCAGCTACAGTCGAGATCTGAAATAGCTATACAGACAACCAACTCTTTCTTTGTCGAAGATAAACTTAAGCTAAGTTCACACCAGCAAATTATTAAAGTCAAACAATTATAGAGAAGTTTGTCGGATTTGTGCTTTTATTTGTTATGGTGTTAGCAAATGCGCCACAATAATTTGCAAATAAGTTTGCCTGCAAATAAATTTGCCTGCGATGTCATAACTGTTTGAGAATTCCAATGCAGCATGCACACAAATCATCTACAGATAGCGTAGAACATATATTAAATATTAATAAACTATTTGCCTTAGATATGCCAGTAGCCAAGAGTAACTAAATTGTGCAATTTTGCAGTTATGGTGTCTCAAACTAATTCTAGGGTTTTCCATGCATTTGTCAGATAATATTTAAATTTTCTCTTTCATTTGCCAGTTTATGTTTATTTCAAGATAAGAAATCGGTCTTTAATGTATAAATGATAAACTCATCATACCTTTCCGCATATCATAACATTAAAATTACTCAGACAAACATCACAAATTTGACATAATTTGTTTCTACAAGAAAAAAGTCGACAAATGCGTTGGCAGTCTGTTCACATTGTGTTTAGACCTAGTTTGGTAGAAAGCTTTACCTGGCCAACCGTTAGACACAAACGTTTGGTGGCAAATTAATTTGGCTTTTACACACAACTGCAAACAACTTAAAAATATTTGGGCCATTTTCGGCAAATAAATTTGTCTGTGTGAACTGAGGTTTTGTCTATGAAGTTTCGAAGTCATGTTCTCTGAACTGAAAGCTGGCTTTTAACGAAACCCGAGGTACCTTTCCATTCAAAGTCCAAAAGATATATGAAATAAGTGTTGGAAATTGTTTACAGAAAAGAAACCATTTATTAAGATGCAGGATAAGCCAGAGACAAATTTTTCAGCTTAATCTGAAGTTCCCCTTCGAAATCATGTTCATTTTCATATTTACAAGACGGAGAGAGGTAGCTGTATAAGAGAGAGAGAGATAGAGCCCGATCAGCTTAAGCTGTTAGCGGACTGGACTACTGTTCAGCAGCTTAAATTGAGGTGTGTTTGTGTATGTTTTGCCTGCTGAGCTTTGGCTAACTGTTTTCCAGTATTTTACGTTAATTTACGCCAACTTTGCTGAATGGCTTTTTGTTGTCTGTTTTGTTGGCTGCGGCTGCTGCTGCTGCTGCTTTCGGTTTCATTATGAGTTGGAAAAAGGAAAACCAGAAAAAAAATCATGCAACGGTTAGGTTTTTGGGGTCTGGTCTGACAGTTGCACACTTTTGTGTAGGATTGCAACAGTCAAGTTACTCTGCGGTTAATCATTTATTTGTTGCCGTTTCTTATTGTTCAATTAGCAGCTATGGCCAAATCTTCTTCAAATCTCTCATTTCCTCCTTCCTCTTCTTCCTTTTTCAACTTTTTGGTGTCTTTTCTGTGGTTTTCTGTGCCTCGCTGAACTTTATGCGATTTTCCTAATTGGATTTTCCTGCTGGCTACCATTTCCAATGTTTGCTTTGGTTTGCTCTGGTTTTAGTTTGAGGTTTCAATTGGATTTTGAGTCTGTTTCGTAAGAGATAGCGCAAAGTCATATTATTCATTTAATCGTCTTACGTATTTTGATTTCTGTTTATGTGGAGAGCCTCTTAAAAAAATGTATTTTATTTTTATTGCTGCCCCAAACATTTCGTTGAATTAATAAAATGGATTGAAAAACAGCCATTGCTGACCATCTGTGCAATATTTATTTTTATTCGTATTTTATTTTCACGCTTTCTCTTTTTGACTTTGATAGAAAAGTTAAGTAAGTTTAGTTAAACAATTCCTGACTCATAAAAAAATTTTAAGAGAAGAGGCTTGGTCTTGGTCCCAAAATCAACAAGGAAGCCATTAATATACAAAATGAAATATTGCTTAAGCATGCAAATGATTTAAACAAAATATTGAGTCGAGCGGCATGATTTGTGAGCCTGGCAAATAAAAAATAAAAATGTTGTCGACACTTTCGTTTAAATCTTCTTCTTTTCCTGCTGATTTTCAAGAGGAGCGGCATACCAATTTTTGTTTCAGGTTTGTGAATTGGGTTTGTAAGCTGTTAATGTATTGCCACATCGTTAAGTTTATGGCTTGATTTGTTATATGGAGATACATATAATTTAAGTGCCTGGCAAAGCCTGATAAATAAGTGTTAGAGTTGTTAAGTAACCACCCAAACAAACGTACAGGTGATGTACCAGAAGCACCTCAGTCTAAATTTGGGGTCCCCATACGTTAAGTAATAGTGTTCTACAGAACCTGGGCAAGGTATCCGTTCGATGGATACCCCGATTGCTCAACTGTACATAAGTCTTTTTATTGAAGCAAAATATTGCGTTTTTAAGGGGCTATTGAAGCGGACGTGGTGCAGCGGGTAGTGTGTGTGCCTGCTGTGCAAGAGTCTTTGGTTAATTCCAGGGATGCAAACCACTCGAAAATAAGGACTGGTTCGGTTCAGTGGTTCATACAGTTTCTGAACCGCCGGTTCGGTTCATTACATGGTTTTTCGAGCTAGCTGAACCGCGGTTTCGGTTCGGTTCAGTGGTTCACAAAGGCACATTATGAGATATTATGATTGTTGGTAGTAATGTGACTTGTCGAACACTTTTGAAATTTAATTCTTATAATCCATTTAAATATTTTAAAAATCCTTAGAAGAATGTCCAATGCTTATTATGTCGGATTTCCAGGAGCCGTCTATAAGTTCCTAGATGAATAATCTCGAAAATTGAGAATGTTTGCTAGAAAAGAATACGTACTATGCATCGTAATTATTATATTTATCAAATCCCTTAAGTTAGGCTCAGAACTGAATCATAGCTGAATCAGCTCAAAAATGAAAGGGCTGGTCCTGAATTCATGACATCATTTTTTGAGAATTTGGGCCATGGATTTTACTCTGACATGTCCTACTACGTCATGACCTTAGTTGATTTTAGGCATTTCAGTCAGAGAACTGAACCGAACCGAACCGTTTTTATTTGTGGTTTTCGGTTCGGTTCTGCAATTCTGAAAGGAAGCCGGTTCGGTTTGCGGTTCGGTTCACCGGCTGCAATAAGCGGTTCGGTTCGGTTCAAAACCGGTTCGGTTCAGAACCGGTTTGCATCCCTGGTTAATTCCCACCTAGGGATATGCAATAAACAAGTTTTTTCTTTAAAATCCTTGCTGTGAATCAACTAACCATGAAAATGCTTCTGTACGATAGGTTGAGGGCCCTGACGGAGGTTTCTCCTCGCTGAACTATTAATCTTTGTTTCAAGCAGATACGTCCTAGTTATTTTTTTTTGGAAAAGAAGGTGCGTCTATGCCTTCTTCTCTTCTTCACACCTTCAGTTTCTACAAAAGTCGTTGTGAACGAAGCCTAGGAGTGCTGCATACCACCAATGACGCAGTGACCCGAAACGCCCCGACTAAAAGCCAGATGTTTTCTGTATTTTGGCATAGAATAATGCTGGCATGTTTCTAAGTGAGCATGGACTTAGGCAACCCTAGCATCACTTGAAGTCATACATTTCAACTTGAATTAGCTCCGCTTTAACCTTCACTCGGCTAGAAACAAGCACTTTAATTAAATATTTATTAAAACAAAAGAGATTTCTTTTTGGCTAGCAACATTTTCTATAAATAGTTGCTGTACTCTTCGACCAAAACCAAGGTCCCTTCTTCCAACCTGCTCATTCTGAGTAAGCTACCATAATAAGACTTCCAAACTGGTTAAACTTTTTGCACAAGACTCAATTGTGTTGGCATTGCGCCTGGCATTTGGTGCACATTTCTGCCGGTTTCTCTTTATGGTCAGGACAAGTTCTTGCAAAACTAGAAATTTTATTTGAATTGCCACAACTATATTGTGCGAAAGATTATACATTCAATCAAAATGGTTGCACTTCAACGAAGCGTGCCACAAACGAGAAAGAAACAGAAAATAAAAACAAAACACACCTAAACATGCAACACAATATGGAGTTAAAAGTAATTTAAAGTCGAATCGTAGTCATTATTTGGATTGCCCACATAATAAATGATGTAAAAAGTAGGCGGTCTGGCACAACGAGCAGGAGAAAACAATAATGTTTCACATATTCACGTATTTCTCACTTTAATGGGCTTGAATAGAGTGTCGAAATGTTTGAAATGCAAAAGGCAATAATCCTTAAATTGAAGTAATAACTTTACCCAATCAATGCTTTTAACTAGTCAACTCATCAATGACAAACTATCAGACAGAAAATGTTAATTACACTGACAAAGAATCTTATGACAAAAGTGTAAGTGATAATTAAGGAGATAGAGAGAGAGAGAAGAAGACTCGGAGAAACAGGTATTAATGCTGCTGCTGTTAATTAAAACTTAATTACCAGTTTTGAAAAATATTTTGCGATTTCACTTCTATTTTTTTACTTGACCCACTTTGTATGTTTACTTTGTAGAAGGAACAATTATAATAAATTGAAGAAAAAACTATTTGACGCCCTCATGCGTGTATCGCTGCTCTGCTCTGCTATGATGATGATGACGAACGAACGACAACAAATGACCAAGACCCAAATTGTGAGCTTCTACTGAAACATAGAAGACAAAAGGAAAACATTTCATTTTGCCACTAAACTTGGACCCGGGTATTGAGTGTCTTTTTTTTTTTGCTTTCGGTCTCAATTACCAAAGCGACAATTATAATATGGCCTCAGACATGCAAAAATCGACTAGATTTTAGTTCACCCACGATAAATAAATTTAACAATTTTTCAAGTTGGAAAGTTTTTGAAGGTTAATAACAAAGGAAAACCTCTAACTGTAGCTGCTGTCATGTTAAAAAAAATCTGTTTTGTTAATTAAATAATTTTAGTTTTGCTTGTTGTTGTTGTTGTTGTTGTTATGTGCGTGGTTGATGGCGTTTTCCATCATCAATTTCAATTGAAGGTGTCAAGCCTTGTGTGAGGCCTAGGCCTACTCTATGCAGAGGTTACCATCTACTAAAATGGAAACTGACGTAGGCGAGCCATTTGAATTGCTTGACAAGAACTGGGAAGGTCAATTTTAATAAGCGAGAAGATGAATATGAATTGAAGTCGCCTTACATTTTGCAAATATAAAATTTATAGAAGTTAGAGAAAAATTTGTCGATTTTGCAGTGAATTACATTAATGTTAATACTCTGTTTATTTACATAAGGGAAGGCTGTTAAACTCTAATTCGTCTGAGCAAATGGTAAATCGCCAGCTTTTCACCTTAAGTGGCAGCAGCTCACTTCATGTTGAGAAACCAGACCATGCCAAATGATGAGGACAGAAATATTTGGTTGTATTGGTGAGCACCTAAGGACAGCGGTCGACTTACTTGCATTTCTGTGCTTCTCTCTAAAAATTACAATGGTTCGGCTAGCGTCTGTGTGAAAAGCACGAGTGACTCTTCGGTGCAATGGGCAACTTCCATTCTCTCTCGCGCTATTCACAGTGTGACCAGCTCGCTTTAAGTCAAAATGCTACCTTGACTCGATGAGGCTTCACCTTCACTGCGTGTCGCACATGTTTAATAGCCTAATTCCTTCAAAAAAGTGAAGGAAATTAAATCGTTTCTGCAATTAATTCCATTTAATTTTGCCTTTCATTTCTTGACATTTTTTGATTATTCGCCGAGTGGTTTTGGTCTGATGATTTGATTTTAAAAATTTTGACAATTTTGTTTAGTTTATAAATATGTGAACAAATTTTGAGGATTAAGCATTTTACTTCTCAAGTCGATGACAATGTGTTTTGTCAGCGAATTTTTCTACAGATATTTCTTTATATTTTTTGGATAAATTCCAAAAACCCCTTGATTGTTTGAAATAAGCGCCTCTTAGCTAAAATAAACCATTCAGCTGTTTTTGTCAACGTGGCATTGGATATGTCAACAAAATGATGTTTTTTTAATGAAAACTGCAAAAATGTCAAGAAACATAGATTTGAAAGGGGCTATAGGACTATCTAGCGCTGACTTTAACAAGAAAACTCGAAAAGTAAACATTTTCAGTTGGGATTTTCGAGTTAATCATGGGCGATATGTATCTTCATCTTCTGTATATAATAGATCAACCTGATTGTTAGACTGGTTCATAATTCATGATCCTTCTCTATCTATATCTAGTTGAGTTTAGTGAATTTGCATTGCCCATCCATTAACCTGAGAAAGAATCGAACTTAGGATATTTAAAGCTTCTGTAGAAGAAAATTGTGGAAAATCGCAGAAAACCAGGGTTGCAAACCGGGGGTAAACCTAGTATTATAACTAGGTATGTAATATAATTGTAACAAAAACGATTAGTCTACTTTTTTCACTTAATTATCAAAGGCAAGATCTAAGCTTTAGCTCCATTAACGTGGTGTCCCATATAGATAGTGGTTTATACAATGCAAAAAGCATTTAATGTGAACAACAAAAAACTAAAATATTTGTGTAAAATATTTTAAGAAATTACAATAAATAATTTGATTATAGTAATTTATGTTGCTTTTTAAATATATACAATTAACCATATAAGACCTCAAAATATTTAGCTCTATTAAATCATCATTAGACATTGTTTATTTTTCAGCCCACAGTTTTTACACTGCCTTTTTTTTTGTTTTCTGCCATTGTCAATTGCTTTTTTAACAAATTGGCATTAGCAACGGCAAAAGTGCAGTGTCAGGCGCCCAAGTACGTTCAAAGATTACACAACTAGACTCAGATTTCCAGGGGGCGGATCAGTCAGTGGCTGCCCACCAACAAATGCCAGAGGAGACGCCTAATTAAAGTTGGTTTCTGTCGCCAGACAGTAACCTGTTGTGAATATTGAAGAATTGAATCCAATTGCATGTTAAAGAATATTGAAAAAAAAAACATTTGGGGGCCAATTTATATACATGACTCAGCAGGGAGTATGCGGGGGCTTCATTATGCACAAATTGAACAATTAAATGAAAACTTTCTTGATTTTTGGAAATGATGATGAGCGAAGGGGATGAAAAGAAGGTTAAAAGTGAAATTGCTGGAAATTAAATTTAATTAAAATTGACAGAGATAAAAGTTTTGGTCATTTATCAAGCAAGTAAACTACATTAAATCAGAATAAACCGTTAGTCAGTTCCAACTGACCACAACAATCAACTCATTTCATCACCCACAAGAACCGCTTTTGAAGATCCGCTGAAATCTGACTAAGCCCCCTCTTCACCAAAACAGAATTGCATATCATTTACCGTTTAAACAACAGGCAATCAAAATGTGGAAATCACGACTGCAATATACCCTGCAACTGTTTAACTTTAGGTATTAAATTTAAATGTTTCTAATGCTTAAAGGATCAAAAAATAATACTGTTTAAAATGTTAACATTTCATCTTTAGAATCATAATAGACTTGAAGTATTTCACCAATTGTGTGGAAAATATAGCTAAGAAACTCTGAGATCAGTTTCATAAATACCCACAAACCCATCAACCTCTGCTAACTTAACTACAGGGTATTAAAAAAAAGGAAAGAAATTTCATCATTTTTCAGACGACGCCAAAATGTTTTAGGTCAAACCGCACCCGCTGCTGTCCCGCTTCTGCTGCTGCTCCTGTCTGCATCCTGCGTTAAGCATATTAAATTTCGGATTCTTCTGACCAGACCAGAAACAGCTGTGGGGGAAACACCAAAAACCAGTTCTATACGCGGCAGCTGTAAACAATCAGTGGAGCGGCAGGCACTCAGCCATGAAAAATGAATGATGATAATGATGGGGAGACTTGTTTCAGTCAAACACACTTGGAGCCAAGTTCCTTCTGGCTCCTGAACAAGAAGAGTTTACCTGAAAACTTGATTCTGTTGTGTTGTGTCTCTACCCCAAAAGTGCAAGTCTTGCGTCTGCCCTTTTCGACTCGACTCGGCACAGCTCGACTTAACGTGGAACTGAACTGGAGGCTTGTTTGGTTTATGGCCACTCAAGTTTTCGCTATTTTGTGTGTAAGTCTATAATACTTGTACTTGTTGTCTTGTTGTTGTGTGTTGGAGGCTAAAAACCGGTTGCCAGGTTCATAGGCGATGCCTTTGTTTGAAAGTCGCGCGTCTCGCAGCTCAGGTAAAGCTTTTTATTCTTTTGTAGCATGAATGTGTGCGTTGCACTTTTTTTTTTAGTTTGTGTCGAGCTATTCTAGTTTTCAGTTATCAGTTGGGTCTTTGCCTGGTTAGAACAACCATCAGTCATATTACATTAAACTTGTTTTGACTGCTTCTTGAGGTTTTCATTTTGATTATGGTAAATGAAGCTGATGATGAGGATGATGATCATGATGACCAAGGGTTTATTGACTTGTGTAGAATTAATTGGTGAAGTATGGTAAAGGAAAAGTGTGGGAGAAAGAGAAGTAATCTTTTCAAGAAAATCTTTATCTAGAACCATTAATTTAAGATCATTAAAATTTTAGGTTAACGGCGAATTTCTCATATGTTAATCAGGACATCTAAGTTTAGCTAACACATGAATGCTATCTCGAAGATGAAAAATGGGCCATAATATTCTTTTTGATGAAATCTTTGAATCTGTACAATATTTCTATAATTTTAAAAGTTCCTGGCCAAATGCAAACAGAATTTTACTAAACAATTTTCCAGTCTATAAGCAAAAGAAGGTCGCGAAACTCACAAAAAACTGTAGGTTTTACTTAAAACACTTTCAGTTCTGTTTTTTTATTTTTTATTTGTTTTGCTTCATTTGGTTCTGTCTTTGATGCTAGCTGTCTTTGATTAAATCAAGTTTTAACGGTTGATTTCCTTAAAACTTTGTAAATATTGTGTTATTAGGTCTTTTTACAACAGTTTACCATAAAACTTTTGTCGTTCTCATAAAATTTTAGCATTCTACTTGCTATTTAGGTAATGAGGTATCATAGTTAAATTGCCTAAAATTCCTAACACAGTGCTAGTAGTTTTCAAAGTATTACTCAAAATATATAATTTCCATATTTTTGCTTATAAAACTTCAATGGAAATAGTTCTAGCAACTTTCTAAATTGAATTCCTCATTCAGATTATGCATAACTTAAACTTGTTACCACATTTTCTGTATATAAAGAAAGGCACTTGAATATTTGCTGAATCACAAACCTTTTTCCCCAGAGAAGTAACATCGTTTAATTTGACTCACCGAAACTGCAAATAGAAAAGGAAAATAAATCATTATAATTGCTGATACTTAAGTAAACTTTAAGTATAAAGGGAAATGCCTTAGTTTATAGTAATCGATTGCTTAACTCAAGAAGCAGTTTATAGGTTCGTTATCAGATCCAAATGTTTAATCACCAAAACATTAATCAGATCTGAACATGTGCAGAGCTATTTTATGTTAATTAAACGTTCATTTCTAATTAAATTAGCATATCCCGTTTCTTGGATTTAGCAAATTTCTTATAAAACAACACATGCTAAGGCAAATGAACAATGATTTCTATCTAATTGATAATTTATAAAGATTAAACTAAAACTGATATTGCATTTCCTGTATGTAAAAATCAATCAGCTGATAGCTTAGGCTAGATCAAGAAACCTTAGAAATAAGCACACGAACACATTTCATTTGTTTACTATACCCGCAATTAGAATTATCAGACGACTGTGACGCACTTGAATGACACTAAAAGTTATTCCTCCAAACACAAAGCTAATTTTAACAAACAGAGAAAAAATAGCAGCAGCATTCGGAGATCATAAATTTTAGCTTGACAACTGATTATTATTATAATTTGCATGCCGGAGAGACACCTGTCCGCTCTCTTTTATTGCGGGGGGGAATTTCTCAATTCATATCACAGAGATTCATTCACCGCTTCATGGGAATCATAAAATTTGTCATCAATTTTTAAGCGGAAGCTTGAAACATTTCCGAACTCGTATCATTAGTGACGTAGGTTATCAGCAATCACTTATCAGCTCTCAGAATTTGTTTGGTTTTAGTTTATTGGTTTTTTTTTTTGGGATTTTTCAGATAAGGCACCAACATTTGTATACGTAAGTGGATCGCTTTTTCTAGTCTATCATAATTGCTGTACATATAAGTTTTATATTTGTTTGTGTTCTTGTGTTTTTATTAGCAGAACTTTGGCACTGAATTGTTCCAGTGGTTGATAATATTTTTTTTTTTTTATTCAATTGAGGGGCGCGGTTTAGTCATTGAATTATGGTTAATAATGAGCATTGTTGAAATTTTAAGAGGGAAATACTTGAAATTCAAGTGGGTTTTATTTAACTTTTGGCTAAATCTTCTTAGAGTTTTGTCATGATTTCAAGTGTTGAATATTTAGAGAAAAAATATTCGGAGTCGCGGAAAAAAATTATCATGAAAAATCAAAATTATCTGAATGAATCGTTTTTATTTGGGTGTTTCCGTGTTCTTTTAAGCATACATTAAAATCTCTACCATATTGAACATATAAGAATACAAATTCTTGTAGGCAGAAAATTGTCTTCGAAATACAAAGTATGTGAAAAATACTTGAACGTTGTTCTCAAATAAGAACAGTAACTAACTCCAATTCCACTTGATCGAGTTCGGAAACGGGAGAGGCCTGAATATGGAAAATTATTTTACTGCCGTTGAGGCTGTGCGTTGATTATGTATATAAAATCAGTAAATCCGACTGTGTCAAATTGTTTGCTAATGATTTCTTCTCAAGTCCTAGGTGTATTCTGCCATATTAAGTATTAAATACAAATTTAAGGAAGAGTTTAAAAATTCAATATTTAACGCATATTGTCGTACGTTTTAGGAATTCTATTTGAATTTTCAAAATTGCAGACAAGGCAGTAAGCCGAATAGCACAGAAAACCGTCGAACCGTGATTTGGTATACCTTTCTGAATTATTCTAATGCTACCGGGGTGAAACCTGGACTCTTTTTCTCAACAGACATAAGCCTTGTATATTACTAAAAGAATGATTTTAAAACACATGAACCAAACTTTCAACTAAAATCAATATTTCAATTTAAAAGAGAATCAGTCCGAGATGTAAGCCTAAGATTTTCGATCAGGTTCGAACTACGTACCGAATCTTCCACAGAATTTCAGAGGCTTGCAACCTCAATAACAACTGTTGATAGCTTTAGGTTCTGGAACATGAATCAGTATCGTAGATTGGATCAATGAGGGGGGTGAAGTCTTACAATGTTAGGTTTGGATTCTCATTCATTTAATAATGTCTTTTAGAGAAGAGAAATGTATCTTTATTTCTTGCTCCATTTATTAACGTCTTCATCCCTCGGAACTCCGGGTTTTAAGGCCTTCTTATCTACTTATCCCCTAACAACTTTTACTCTGAATTTGTCAAATCGTGTCTTAAAACAAGCGAAATTCCTTTTAGAAAATTACTGCGGGCTCGAAGGAAGCAGGCCGAAAAAAAGAAGACTGAAAAGACACCAACCTAGGGATCTTAATAATAGGATAATTTAAATAGTTTAAAAAACAAGAAAATATAAAAGAGACCTTCAAGCAACTTAATATAACCGTGTAAAATTGGGTAAACTACTTAAGGTTCCAAAAAAACTAAAAAAAATAACTCGCATTTTATTGCTTTTTGCGTCTAACGGTGGCCTATGTGGGCGCACAACCTCGACCCACCAGCTTGCATATTTTTTTACCAAACCATTTTCTTTTTATCTAAATTATCTTCTAGTTTCTTCGTGTTCCCTTCTCCTGGCTATATTCTTTCGGCTTCATTGCCACATCTCATGCAAAATATGAAAAAATCACTAAAACAAAAAAATTTCGGTCCCCTGGAGATTTAGCCTGGGGTCATCTAACGGCTTTTGCTGTTTATTTATTCAGTCAAATTATAAAAACTATATAAGAAAAAAACTTACTCCACTTCTTCCTAAACCGAGGCCAACAACTTTTGGCGCACTTCATAAAAACGCCAAACAACACTGACGAAAAACTACAAAATAAATACTTAAGTATAATAATGGCCAACAGTTTTAAGTCCGTTAGGAGAGCTCAAGTTGTAGTTCGAGAGGGGCCAATGTGGGTTAAGCAATGGCAGACTCATATGCAAATTCAAACACATCTCGCCTAAGGGCATCATCTCCAACAAATTGTGTCACTGTGAGTACAGTGCGGGCGGTGAATTAGAATTTCAGAGCAGCAAATGAATATTTTTATAAAAACTATTTGCATAAAATAATGCAAGTTATGTAAGTTGCAGATCAATTTTGTGGCAGCAGCTGTCTTGCAAATTGAATCAACAACATTTGCATTTGTTCTAAAGTCTTGAATTTCTTTCCTATTTGCTTTTATTTTTAAACAGCCACAGTTGTTGATATTCTAAACTTCATAAGCTTCAACACATATTTTAATCAATTTCAGCTGCTTTTGTTTGTACAGTTTGCCAAGTCTGGGGTACAATGACTCTATATGTATTTAATTATTTTTTAATTACAAGTATTATACCACAATTTGTTTGCAATGATTGTAAACGCTCTCCTGTTTTATATTGTTTATAAACAAACAGCTGTGATTAGAGAAAACACAGAGAGAGTGAGAGAGAGATTAGGTTGAACAGGTAAAGATTATACAAATTATGATTCTTGAGCTCTTTGATCTTGGCATGTGTGTATGTATGGAAGCCATTAAAATCCCTCGACTACCACAACAACAAAATCAATTTTCCTTGAACAATACATATGCTTAATTGATTTTGTATTCTCGTTTTTTGCTTTACTCAAAGTCAACATATTTAAAGAACAATCATGCAAAGAAGAGGGTGAAACTTTTGTTGGGTTAAGCCAACCAATTTATAATCGCTTCGATAGCCAAATTGGCTAATGAGTTTGCGAAATTTACCAAATGTAGATTTCAATCTACTGATGCAGTGAAATTTTACACCAAAGCTGATGTATCTTACAGATACTTTTATTTTTGTTTTTCTTTTGGTATATACCCCTAGGGTGGGCTAATCAACGCTTAGTTTGTCTTGTCCAAAATCTAAAACCTTTTAGTCACTGTTATTAATCTTTTTGAATGCAGGCAATTTGCCACACGTTTTGTTTTCGTGGATTAGCTTTCCATTTCAATTCGAATTTTTAGCTGGAGTTCTTCTTTGCTAAGCTGCGAGGTTAGCACAAGAAGTAGCTGAGTTCACAGAGACAATGCCCTTTCGACGACTTCTGTTAATGATAAGAAAGTTAGGAATGGAAGGAGATTGAATTTTCAAGTTAAGTTTGAAACCCAATCTCTTATACGTAAATCTATACAGATTTAAGGACACCCTCTTTGCAGTTTTGATTTTAAAACTTGTGCTTTATCAAATAAGGGAACTCCCGTCGGTACCCAGTTGTAGGTACTTCCTACTTTCTATGTTTACGAAGAGGTACAAAACTGGATGCAAATATTATGTATCTTTGATCTTAACTTTCGTAATATAGAGTCCAAAATTACACAATTTTGTTTAAAATGTTTAATAATTGTGAAACCTAATCATTTATTATTTAGATTTGGTCGAATTTGGACTGATTAGCATTCAGAATTGCGTCAAGTGACTAGTTTTTAAAAGTCTGTGGACGAGGAGTCTATTTTGTACGGTTTTAACGTAATGAGGCATTATTAAAGCCAAATTTAGCCTCAAAAATCTGTAATAAAGTGAATAGAGTATAATGGGTTCAGATCCAGTTTGGTACAGTCACTGATCTAGTTCGAGCTCTTACCATAAAAACCATAGTTTTAGAAACTTGGCATATTTGAAAATATACTAAACACTCGATTTGCACATAATCACACTTTGTTTTGGTTTCATTGTGAGTAAATGCGGCACCCAACTGGCGCAGAAGCTTTTTCAGTACTTCATTTTAAGTTTTGATGTGTCTAACTGTACTTTAACAGTCTAATTTCGAATTCTAAACATTTTCTGCAGTAGCTCTATGCTGTTGGTCCACCCACATAGGGAATATGCTAGTTTTTGGTTGGTTTCCTTTGAAACAAATCTTCTTATCATATGGCACTCTAAAACATTTGGCATTTTCCCCAAAACTTTTTCTGTGGACAAAAAACAGCCGCTCACAACTTCAGTTGAGAAGGACAAGATTATGGAAAGTCCTGCACGCGCACACAGTCATACAAGGAAGCTGCACAACTCTCTCACATACACAACTCTTTCGCTCTCTCACTCTCACTGTTGCTTTTTTTTTTATTTGTCGCTTTCTGCATCGTTGTGTGTGACAAAAAAAACTTCGTTTTGGGAGTCTGTGTGTGCACATAGAAATCTCTCAGACCGCATTGTTGTTGCTTTTATGCATGCTGTCGTTGAGGGGGTGGGCGGGGGGTAAATAAAAAACACACACTGACTGACAACCATAACGTGTGTATACCTTTTTTATGACAAACCCAGACTCATATGTACCTTTTATTGCTGATTGGAGTATTGCACAATGGAATCACCTTTCTTTTTTATTAGTATTACTATTTTAATTAAAAATTTTAGTAAATTATTTATTACTGTTAAACACTTGAATTGCTTTTAATTTCTTTTGAATTATAATTTGTATTTTTGATTCATTCAAAAAAATTTGTTGCGCGTCTTCGCGGTTTGTGTTTGTTTTACCGTTTGACAAAATTTCACTTTCAATTTTTTCCGCATTAGCCGTAAGCCGAATTTGAATTTAAATTTTTTAATAGAACCCAACACACAGCGTCTGTAGTTGGTTCAGCAACAAAATATCAACACAATAACTTTTGTGTGTATTTTTTTTCTTTTATTTTTTGTGGGGACAATTTGAAAGGAAACCAAACCGAAGGGAACGAAACTTCGTCGTCCGCTCCACACAACCGCACAGCGCGAGAATATTTTATGAACTGAACAGCAGCAGCTGCAAGCCAAATGAAAACCAGAAAGTAAACGCACGCTGCGTAGCAAACACACAAAGACAAAAGAGGGAGAGAGAGAGAGAGATTGAAAAGGCCAAAGCAAAGACAGTGCAAGAGAGCTGCTCCACGAATGAAATGAATTGAGAGGGAGCGAGCTGTGTGAGTTTGTGGGTGTGCGTGAGCGCCAAGCGCCGCTTGTTGTTGTTTTGGCACTGACTGCGGGGGGAGCAGTAAATGTTGTTGCATGCCAAAGTTAAAATCAAACACAGGGGCGGATTGTTTCCAAATTTACAAGAGGGCTTCAGTATTCCCTTCATCTGTTGAAGTTCCCATAGAACCAATGCTTTTAAACTAGCCACTCGACCATAAGGCACACTTCATGCCACCCTTAATACATAAATGGATTTCTTTTACTCAAACCACAAACCACATGAAAAGCCCACATTAAATATACATTACCCCAAAATGCGCTACAACAGATCGATCATATTGCATGCGGCACAACAAACAACCCTCATGGGCTTCACACCTAATGACAGCTCATTAAATTACCTCATTGAAATGATGAGAAGCCCGCATTCGACCAGAGGCCAGGGAAAATTGCCAATTTGAATGGAAAATTCCCCCTCAAGGATATTGCCACTCCATGATCAATGCTTCAATCAATGCAGTCTGGCAACGCTTTAAGCGCCACTGGGCAAAGTCAAGAAATAAAAGCAAATATCAACACAATTTTCTTTGCAATAGCACACGTGCGCTGTGCGCGCTCTCTCTGACTCTCTCTCGCTCCCTCTCTCTCTCTCTCTATGTCTTGTGTTAGCCCAGAGAGCTAAACAAACACACTCCCTCTCCCTCACTTTTTTTACACTCACCAGGAACTCAAAGCTTTGATTCGAATATTTTGAAATTCAAATACTAATTTCTCATTCTAGCGACAAGTTGACAACTTTTGTTGATAACACCGTATTGCGGATCTGTGGCAATACGCTGCAGAGTCTTATTCTTATCAGCGACACCAAATTTGTTTAAACCGATTACAACAGGCAAAACAGCTGGGACCAACCCAAAGAAGAAAAACAAGCGACAAAAAAGAGGCCAAACCCAGACAGACGACTATCAAAGTGATCGGCATGGAAATGAAATTGAGGGGAGCATGGGGGGAGGTGTGTGCGTGTGTGTTTGGAATATTTATCATATGCAATTGATGCTAAAACACTCGATGAAGGCATATGGTTTGGGATCCGATGAAATGGTGTCGACATGTTCACAACGCCCCAAGGCAGTTGAGATTCCTGAAGCTGAACGTATGAGAACGAGCAATGAACGGAAGAAGAAAGTCCAAATTTAAATGCAACTTTGAAATGCAACATCCATCTAACAATTTGCCACGGAATTTGCAAATATGTTAATTGGAGTTCCTAGAAAAGTTCTTTAGAGGATTCGGTTTTTTGAAAAGTCTTTGGTTTTATACTTAAAGAGTGATAAAGTATGATATTTGGTATGCAGATCTTAAAGATGATGGGACTAATAGAACATATAGCAAAACACATCTAGATTTATTGTTTTTATACCCTTGCAAATGGTATTATAAATTTTCCCAGAAGTTTGCAACGCATAGTTATATTCATTTCCGACCCCATAAACTATATATATTCTTGATCAGGGTAACGAGCTGAGTCGATTGAGCTTTGGCCGTCCGTCCGTCTGTCTGTCTGTTTCTACGCGAACTAGTCTCTTAGTTTTAAAGCTATCGAGCTGAAATTTTGCACAGAGTCTTCTATTTGCTGCACACTATTGATAAGTCGGAACTGACCGGATCGAATGACTATATCTCATAGCTCCCATAGGAACAGAAGGTCGGAAAACTAGGTTCTTTTTAATGGAAACGTCTCCAAACTTTGAAATCGTAAATTTCCTATGTTTTTTTTTATGATTCTACCAAGTTTTATTAAAATCGGACAACTATGTGGTATAGCTGCCATACAACAGATAGGTCTGAAAATCCGTCTTAGTTAGAAAAATTTTTTTGTTTTTAATGGTAGCATCCTTCATTTTTGTATTTCTTTTTTTCACGTAATTCCACATAATTTTAAAAATTTTTGGCCAAATCGGATGACTATATCATATAGCTCCCATACGAACGATTGGTCGGAAAATGGGAAAAAGAGTATTTTTGGAAAATATTGGCAGCTTTCTGGTTTAAGATGCCGTACCTTCAAAAGTTCGGAAAAATATTCCTTTCCGAGCAAATTTTTCATTATAAATACCATCAAATTAGTCTGATTACTGGACCGAACCGACAACGCGGTTCAGTTGGCAGCAAAAACTATGTAATTACAGAGTAAAAACTGTGTGAACCGAAGCAGTACTTAAGTTCGATTGGTTTGCATTAAGATAACTTGGTCCTAAAAATTATTTCCTTCTAAAAAAAAATTAAGATGGGTTGGAAATAGCTTTCCTCTTCCTCTTCTAAAATAAGTAAAATATAGAACGTAATGTTTCCAACCTAAGCCAGGAATTTCAAGTTAATTTCTGATATGATGTTATGGATTAGGAGGATCTAATACGCTTGAATTGGAGTTTGAAACGGAAACGAATAAAAACAAGAAAGAAAGTCGGTCAAGCCCGACTATAACATACTCTGTACTCTGTACATTTTCTTTTGATCATAACTCGAAAACCGTTCATCCGATCTTCTTCAATCCTTTGGCGGATCGATAAGTTATCCTAATAACTAAATATGTCCAGAAGGAATAAGCCATCTATCTTCAAAACTGTGGGAGATATGACGTTTTTCTAAATTGCGGGGGCGGGAGGGGGCGTGGCCAAAATTGAAAATAAACTTGATCTGCCTGCAGACATAAGAAGCATATGTCCCATACATGTCAAACCTCTATCTCTTACCATCTCTGAGATCTGTGCGTTCATACGGACAGACAGACGGACAGACGGACAGACGGACATGACGGACATGACTCGGCTGTTGATGCTGATCAAGAATATATATACTTTATGGGGTCGGAGATGCTTCCTTCTGGATGTTACATACTTTTGCACAAACTTATAATACTCTATGTACCTACGGTACAGAGTATAAAAACGTTTGTGATATAAAACCGAACCATTTTTGACCCAGTTGAAGCTTTTTCGGAACCGGACAATAAAGATTTTGGCTCCGTATAATCAACACAAATACCAAATGTTCAGTTCATGGTATTAAGAATATCAGAGATCCGCCCTTAAACCTATATTTAACCGATTGTGATTCTTTGTAACTGATTCATAGACTTGGGTCGTAGCCTATCAATAGTTCCTGAACGGCTTGAACATTTAAAACTAAGTTCAGGTTATTCGGATAACTGATTTAATGGAATACGGTTTCTATATATATTCTCATATAAGACTAAATTTGGAAATTAGCATCAAAAGCCACTTTGTTACTTGTTACTTGTTCTGGTTTTAGTATAAGGCTGTCAATATACAAGCCAGCCACTTAATTTGCTCATCATTTCACATTTCTTTCTTGCAAAAGCTACCAATCACAAAGTCATCTGATCAATTAGCGGAACACCCACACACACACACACCCATCCAGCCAGGTCAGATTCAATTAAATGCTCATTTTAACTCTACAAAACGGTGGGTGGTAGCTGCAGCCAAGAAAAAAAATATAATGTTTCACAAATCATATGGCAACTCATCAACCCAACGCAGACCAAAAAAAAGAAATAAGAAATATCATAATTTCTTTCCCAGAAATCAGCATAGGTCGATTGGTGCACAGAGCCAGACAACAACGAGTTGATTGCCCAGTAGACGGAGGAGTCTTCCATTTGTTCGATTGAATCAAGACCCCTTGGCACGACCCCAGACAGGCAGCCGGCTATATATATATATACACACACATACGAACATCGTAATCAAAAGAAAAACGCAGGCAGGAAAACAAAAACAAACAGAAAAACTTGCGTAGGATCTGCCAGATGAAGTTGGTACTCCCCTTCCTTTTTCTGTGTTTTTTTTTTGTTTTTTTTTTTTTGATAAATGCTGCTCATCATGTAATTTTAAACGCGCCGCGCATGTTAAAACAAACAATTTCCCGTGACAGTGTAAAATGGTTAAGCGTCAGGTGAGCGGGGGGCGATGCAGGGGGGGAGAAGGGACTAATGCTTAAGGGCCGCCCGGAGCAGACATTACCACATGACTCTGCAAAGAAAGCGAGTGTTAAATGCAACTTTTATTCCATCAGTTTTTTTTTTTTTTCTTTCTCTGTATTCTCTCTGTGCTGGAAAGTAGCCCAAAGGCAGACAATGTTGGGGCCAAAAGAATCGTGTTGATGGATTTCTTCCTGTCGTAAATGTTGCCGCTTAAAGATATGTCCAACATTTTCATGATGTGCATGTTGTGGGGGCCCAACAGCTTTAAAGCTATCATAGAAAATGGTGCAGAAGGTGAAGTTAAGCGGGATGAAGATGTTTAACGAAGGAAATGGGCATATATCGCTTCACTTACTTTAACACTGTCATAACTCAAAAGATTACATTTTGTTAAAAACGAGCTTGAGTTCTTAGTAAAAGACGCGGTTTCAGTTCGGTTCAGGGGTTCACTCCTCCTATTATCAAGTCTTTTCAAATTTCCAAGCATCTGACCTCTGCAAATGATCTATGATTTCATTCCGCCCATTTTCAATCGATTTGAATTGAAATCCTAGACATCGTTAAGATAACTTTAAACTCCTTGTATAAGTGTCCCAAATATTCGAAGGCCATCATTTAAAAGAGTTTTACTTCAAAATCAGAGCACTAGTCGATTGGATTGTCTTGGATCGGTAAAGATGTAGGATTTCTCAATCTAACGAAAAGAAATGTGATAGCCACACAAATCAATTAGCAACTTCCAAGAAAGAAATGCAGTCTGATGATTGACATGAAATAGATTCAAGAAGTTTCAATGTCAGAAGTTCAATAAGAATGAAAATTCTTGTTCCAAGAATGAAATTCATGATCCTAGAATGAATGAAATTCTTGATCCGGGTATGCATTTTTGATCCCGTTTTTCTTGATCCAAGAGTGAAGCACTACTTGATCCAAATACGAATCATTTTCATATCCAACAGAATAGTTGTTGAATCAAGTCTTAAGCATACTCAAATTCAAAGGTTGGTTATTCTTGAATCAAGAGCGTTCTTTCTAGTATCAAGAGCTCACCAGACTCAATAGTAAGATCGTTTACTCTTTAATCAAGAGCTTCACCTTTATTGTTGCATCATGGTTCTCTCCGTGCCAGCAAAGCCATAACTGGTTAAGAATTCCATAAAAAACCAAACTCAGGGAGCGAGTTCAAAGCTTTTTACTCCCAAATGTGCTTGCTCTTCTATCTGTTTCTTTTGCTCTCTGCCTAAAAACACTAATACTGAGAACTCCCCTTGCCTAAAAACACTAATACTGAGAACGAATTTAGCTTGACTTTAAGAGCGAAATTCTTCAAAATTCAAAGAACAAATACATTTTTTTTAAGAGCGTTCGTTCTTAAGATATTCGTTCTACTTTTTTCTGGGTGTTTACTTTACTAGTTGAACCCACTGCTAACTCGTCCGCGTGCAAGTTGTTATGCCTGGGAGGGAATCTGGGAGGGGCCCAAAATTTAATATATTCCTGCATTCTAAGAAAAATTGTATTACTGCTAATAAGCATATTGAAATAGTAATCCTGCGTTGGTTTTTAGCTAAAAAATTAACTTAATTTTTAACAAATTTAAAAAACAACCCTCGTACATGTCTCCAAATGAAATGTTTAATCCTTTTTTGTAAATATTTCTTTTGGCTTCACAAATTCCTCTCACTTTTGCCTCAACGCCATTAATTTTCCTTAGTTTTCTGATTCGCTTTCGCTTGGATAAAAGTTTTTTAAGAACCATCTGGCCCAGCGGGTCGGAAAGTTGTTGTTTTGCATGTGCAGCGCCGCCCGCCGCCTGCATTTTATAGTTTTTCCAAGTTGTTGAGTGTGAGAATATTTTATGATACCGTTCTATATATTTTTGTTTGTTGTTCTGTTTATGGCAGAGTTGCAAAATGCCCTAAAATTGAATTCACACTTTAAGCATTTAGTGTGTGCAGAAAGCGACCTGCAAAACAGATTTCCATTATCTCGTCGACCTTTTTTTTACATTTGAACCATTACACGTGAATGACGAAAAAATTAAGTAATTTGGCAAACATTTGTGGGTTGGGGGCGGTCGGTAAGGTCGGTGGGTTTGCTTGGTTGATCTCTTGATTGTGTAAGGTGGTCGCTCTCGTTCTCCTCCCTCTCTCTCTGTCTGTCTCTCTGGGGCGAGCACTCTTGTTTGTGCCTTCTGGACTGTAAACTAAATGCGGGCAATGTGTGTGGAGGCCTCCAAAATTGTATTTTTTTTTTTTGCTATTTCGAAGGTTTTAATTGTGGCACTTGCATGGGAGTGTAGGTCAAGTGAAGGAAACCATAAAATGTAAAACTATTTTCAGTAGTCAAGATCAGGAATGATTTGAAGGTCTGCAAGTTGATGTGGCTAATGCAATAAGTGAACATTTTCTAGAGAATTTTTCTTATCCGTTTTCTTGCCTTTTTTTTATGTAAATTTTGATATTTGATAAGTACCATCCTATTACTGTGGCCGACATCACTCGAGCGCTTGGATTATGAATAGAAGTTGATTCAATATCATTTGCTTTATCCTCATCTACTTCATCCTATCTCATTATCAACTCCATCAAGCCAATTACCCTATGGTTCCTTCTCCTTCTTCCCACACACACACACACACACACGCAAGAAGTCAAGCCAACCAACTCATAAGAAATTTCTTATTTCGCTTAATTTGCAAATTGCAGCGAGACGTAAAAAATCGTATCAAGATGGAGACGACTAGCCTGGCACACCCAAATAAGTAGTTCAACTTCAACTTGGTGTGTGGCAAGTCAGATATTGAATTACTTGAAAAATTCAGTAGCTTTTCAAGCTTCCTTTCAAGTGGCGTCTGACTTTTTGACGCAGCACAAATTTCGATTTTTTTCTCACAACATAAATACTTTTGGAAGAATCGACTCTAATCTCAAACAATTTCATCATTTGTTTATACACATACTCCCATTTCAGTGCCCTTCTTTGATTTGAGTCACTTTTTCCGTATTTTTTTTTTTTGTTCTTTATAATTAAAAGTCTTGTCTGAGTTTGTATTCGATCATTCCCTTGTTGCTGCCTGTAAGTTCTGTTTTGTGAAATAATTAATTTATGCGCACATTAACCGTTACTTGATAATCATTCCAATGGGGGGAAAACTGGTAGTCCTCCTTATCTGTCGCTCTGTAAGGCGATTAAGTGCCAGCCTGTCTTGGCTACATTTCAAGTGCGAACCACTGCTTGGGCTGTACCATAAGTCAGTACGCACATATGTACATATATAAATACTATATTCTTGCGTACATACATACTTTCTTTGTGATTAATTGTCAACATTGTGGTCTGCGGTCTTCTTAAGCCACTATTCACATAGTCTGAGGGCGGCACAAATGTGCTTAAATGAAGATTTACGGTCAGCTGGAAGAAGGAAAATAAGGAAACAGCAATGACTCACTCTCATACTTGATTTGTAATTATATGCCTTAAGTCCTATAATATTATTTAAGAAAATTAGAGGATCACAAATAAACCCGTAGATGTTTGAATACTGAGCAATAGAGCAATTATTCCAAGAGCTTTTTGTAACTATATCTTGTCTGGAAATCAGATTAGAGATCTCTGAAAATTTTCAACACAAACGGTATCTTAGCGCATTCGATTGTCAAGCACTCGCGTGAAAGCGAAAATCGCAGTCAAATGTAAAGCACTCAACCAGGCGAATTTTAGATTCCGGCTTAAGAATTACAAGCGGGCTGTAATTTTCTCTTCTCTCTTGGGCTGGCTTTCGGAATACATTTTTCCAAGTTTTAGTACTGAGTTCTACAAAATTTTTCTAAATTTGAGAAACATGCTTTTTCTTCAACAAGTGCGTTTAACTTACATTCACAGCTGCTGTTTTGTTATCGAATTTATTCATGGGGCAGCTGGACCAAACAAAGCTAAAAGCTGGTATAAAATAGTAAACAATTGTTCATAAATTGCCAGCAAGATACTGACCGCTTGAGTTTTAGTACAATTCAGCTGCTTTTGTGTATCAATTGCAGTAGCAAATGGAAAATTACGCTTAAAGGAATTTTTAAAGAAGAACATTTAACTCTAGATGTCTAAAAATAGATTTTCGATAGTTTTCGTTTTTTCACCTTGAACTCTGAGAATTTACACCATCTTTTAATGAAGCACATTAATTTTAATGCCAAGTCATTTGTAGGCAAGCCCCAAGGGAGCGTGGGTTCAGTTCTATAGTGTAAAGAAAACGAGGCACTCAGAGGATGAACATGTAAATATGCGAGAATGTCTTTCACGTATGTGTGCAAATGTCAGACACTCAATCGCAGGGCAAATGAACTGAGGATGAGAAATGTGGTACAAGTTTGAATAGGATTAAATATAAATGAAGCAAAGTTCGCGATAGATGAACAAGTAAGGTTTTAGTTAATTGAGGGGAAAATGGAATTGTGGTATACATTTTATATTCTATAAGTCACAAAGTAAGCTTCTTTTTCTGTTAAATGTCACTTGTGGCATGCATTTTTCTTTCAACGTATTCGGAGCCTACTCAAATTGCTATAAATTTCCTTTATTTTTGCTGCTTTAAACTTCTTATACCATATATAGTCTAAGAAAGATTTCTCAGATATGGTATCATAATGGACTTTATGTATAAAAATATTTATAAGATCTGTAATTACTTATATTATCCATAAAGTAAATATTCCAAGATAAATGCCCTTAAAAGTATGCTAACTTTATTTCCCCAAAGATGGTCCGTTAAGGCAACGTCTGAAAGGATGATGTACTCAGATTGTTTGTGCAGTTTAAGATATATAAAAAAAATTGGTTGTTAAGCAAACAAAAACAGTCTTTAAAGGGCATTTTTCAGGACCATTTCGTAGGTATATAATGGGTATTTCACTTCTCAATTAAAACACATTTAGTAACTTAGTCAGCTAAAGGTGAGCGGCTATTAAGCTAAATGTATTTTCAGTCCTTGGGGGACAGTTTTCCGAAATTAGAAACCAAAATTAGCTTACAAACCGATTTCACAAGAAAGATTTTTGTGGAAAATTCAACATCTCAGGCACATTTCTAGCTAATCTAGCAAAATCATCACTTTCTTTTATATTCTTTTAATAGCTAAATTGATTTATAATTCTCAAATGAATATGCAAGTTCACTTTCACAGGAAAACCACCTCATGTGTCTTAAGATGAAATAAGTAAGTACTTTTTCAGCGAATTCATTAATTGGTTTACTTTTTGGCTTGACATCGTATATTTTACACCTGACAAGTTGGGAGCAACAAATTAAAAAAATACTCAGAATATATTGTGGAATATATGAAATGGTCAGTGATTTGTTTCCTTTTGTTTTTGTTCACATATGCTTCACGGAAGCAGATGATGATGAAGAAAAACGTTTCGTGTGAAAATAGCCAACAGAGAAGAGAATTTTTGGCAAGTAAATTTCATATTTCACTTGAGGCATTAATTGAAATTACAACAAAGCACCAGGAAGCCTGACGAAAAACAGGGTGAGCAACCTGAAAATGTGGGCGTAAGGCAGTTTGGCTATTAATCAACAACAAGTGGCAGAGCTGACAGGTCCAGACAGGCGTGGCTCGCTAACAAATGTGACTAATATATATCGCGCACTATCTGATAATGTACAAATAATTTTAGATTAACGATTTCTCAACAAGTCACGCAAAAGTCATTGAACGTCGACGGAAATTGGAAAAATCCAAACGGAAGTTTCACCACCAAAGGATAGTGCATTGAGTAAAGGTATTTAACAGATATAGATTGCATGCCAAAGACACAAACATCATGACAGCCTTGCGTGTTAAATTTCACTGCCAAATTAAATTATTAAAGAGGCTGCGAGAAGATAAGTTAGAAAGGAGAGAAATTGAGCTTACTACGAAATACCCTTTAGTTTTTATGATTTGAACTTCTTTGGGGTTGAAAGTATGACCTTGAAATAGAATTAAATCTTGAAAAAAAGGTAATGGAAATTTTTAAAATAATTTTGATTAATAGTAAAAAATATTTCTATAACTTTTAAAATCCCCCAAAATATTTAATAGTCAAACAATTGCCAGCGAACGTTTATAAAAGTTATTAGAGTGCGTCAACGGGCACCAACGATTCCCCCAACATCATGATGAAGTTCAGTTGGCGTTGGCGTCGAACTGATCATTGACCGTCACGCCTGACGCCGAAAAAAAGCTTTCCAAATTCGTGTGCCTCCGTTTGAGTGGGCGGCTAACACAAAAAAAACCAACAAAATTATAAAAACAAAACTAAAATAAACTACGAGTACATGAGATTTGCCAAACAAGATTTGCATTTCAATTGGAACCGAATAGCTTTGTATTACAAAAATCTCTGCAATGGAAAATTAAATTATCAAATGTGAATAAACTTTGAGGAGGGGGAGAAGAGGAAACACCAGCCCATGGGGCGTATGTGTGACGCGAACTGTGCCTGAGAGTGTTGATGATTTGTGTTTAGATTCAAATTAATTGATAGAGGCATTTTGTTTGGGCAAAAAGCATGCCGAATTGTTAGCTGGTTGGTTGCTATGTGTGCGAATTTATAGCCATGTTAATAGCTGAGATATAATTTATAAATTCGATTTGATAGCCAGAGGGAGCGAAGTGTAACAAATAATGATGAATGACAATGACTCGGTGTGGGAATTCGTTTTTAAGAATGAGTAAGCGTATGAAAGTATAAAGTATAAAGTATAAAGTATAAAGTATAAAGTATAAAGTATAAAGTATAAAGTATAAAGTATAAAGTATAAAGTATAAAGTATAAAGTATAAAGTATAAAGTATAAAGTATAAAGTATAAAGTATAAAGTATAAAGTATAAAGTATAAAGTATAAAGTATAAAGTATAAAGTATAAAGTATAAAGTATAAAGTATAAAGTATAAAGTATAAAGTATAAAGTATAAAGTATAAAGTATAAAGTATAAAGTATAAAGTATAAAGTATAAAGTATAAAGTATAAAGTATAAAGTATAAAGTATAAAGTATAAAGTATAAAGTATAAAGTATAAAGTATAAAGTATAAAGTATAAAGTATAAAGTATAAAGTATAAAGTATAAAGTATAAAGTATAAAGTATAAAGTATAAAGTATAAAGTATAAAGTATAAAGTATAAAGTATAAAGTATAAAGTATAAAGTATAAAGTATAAAGTATAAAGTATAAGTAAAAAACATTAAACTAACCCTCCGAGCAACGGTGTAAATTCGTTCGATTAATCATACTCTACCAGCCTTTCCAATTTTCCTTCCAAAATAGCTTCCACAAAGTGCTGTAGCTATAACTGTCTTGTTGAGATTGCCCACAAGCATCAGAAAAACTAACCAAAAACCCATTTCCCTCCAAGCCCAAACAGCAATCAACAGCTTGTCTGGACAAATGGTGAAGTATATAAAGCTTAACTTTATGTATCAGTTTCGCCTGGCGGCTCTTTCTCTCATGCTTGCCGATGCCACATAATAGAAAAAAAGGACGAAAATGAAACAGCACAGACAAAGTATCCTGGATGACTCATCGTCAGGCCATTTCCGTCATCCATTTTGTTCATCCTTAATGTTTAGTTCAGCATTTTAGCCTAATTAAGCGTAAACTTGGCTACACTTTCAGTTTTACTCGCTGTAAAAACCCAGACATTTGGAGATGTTTCCATTTGGCCTCCGTCTGATGGGTTTTAGATGCAGCTCTCTCTCTCTCTTTCTGTCTTTCTCACTCTTTTTGCCTTTTAATTTTATCGATTTGTATGTGCTTGGAGTACTCGGAGATGTTAAGGATGCTGTTGGCTGTGTCTGTATAAAAAAAAAATTGTTTTCGTGGCCAAAATGGGAGAGATGAGCAAATGGAAGAGAGTCTGATGATTGCTGGACCGTACAATGCGTTTTTTATTGGTCATGGGCAGTTAGTGTGAGACAAAACATAGCCTTGAGTTGAAGGAGAAGGGGACGCAAAGTTGTTTGGGGAAGTGGACAAATATTCACGTGGGTAAACATTATGTTAGGAAAGGTCTACATTGCTATAGAACAAATCCAAAGAAAATTGAACATATTTACATATCAATTGAGACAATTTTAGCAAAAATGCTGATTGTGAGCACCCCAAAAGAAGGTAACGGAACTTTTGTTTTCTCGCTCTTGCAATTCTCAACCGGTTTTAATACTTTCTTTTATGAAAGGTTTTTTTTCACATGTTTTTTAAGTGTCTTAAAAATACAATAAAATTTGTTATGTTAAGAATAAATAGGTTAACCGTTTCTAAGTGGAACCGTATCTTATTTTAGATCAAATCAACTTATCCAAATATTCTATTCATTTCAAAAAATTGCTCAAAAGAAGGGGATTTTACAGTACTCCACAATAACTATAAAACTAATTTGAAAATTAATATTTTGAAAAATTTCTCTAAATGAAATAAAAATAAAATAAAACTTCAATATAAATCGTTGAAATAATTGAAAATGCCACGTGTATATATTTGTGTCTTACAGCTCTCAGAATATTTAAACAAATGCCGAAAACAGCTCTGCAGACTTGGTCCACAACTGTTGCCTACCTAACAGGGAGAGCAAAAGCGGAAGATGGGACAAAAATAATAAAAAACATACCCAAATTTTATTATGCACACGTCGAGTGTGTCGACAGTTCCCATACCCAAGATATTATATACATAAGTACATATATATATCTATTTCCATGGCCTCGACAAATGTTGAGTTCAAGGAGACGTCACTGATGAAGTCGTCCCAACTGCCAAGCTTCCACAGCTGTTGAGAAGGCCATTTACGCTCACTGAGCATGCCCTTTACTCTGATTCGTTGTCCTGCTCCAACGCTCAACAGTTATGCAATGTTAGTCAACATTTGTATTTCCTTTTCTGCTCTGTTATGCTATATGGACCAAATGACCAAAGATATGACGACAAATGACTGCAGGCAAAACTCCCAAATGACTGCACAATATCTCTCGCGGGCTCTCTGGTGTATTACACAAGAAGTTGAGTTGAGTTAAGTTCCTGTTGCTGTTGACATTTAACTCAACACAATGACGTCAAAGGGGCTGAGTAGGGGAGATGCCTTTGGACAAATTTTACTACAAAGTTCTTAGACAATGTTTATGGCAGCTTTTAGTGGGATATTAAGATTATTTGTTGGTTAGATTGAATTAAATTGATTTTTAATAAAGCTTTCATAAAGACGAAGATGATTAGGACATCAAAACACATAATTACTATACATCCAAGTGAAGTGAAGGAATAGGGGTAAGCTTACTTTATTGATTGAATCAAAAGATTGGGCAAAGCAATGTACCTGAGGCTACGTCCCCACTGCGATAATAGTTTCAGTTTCGTCTGTATCAGTCTCTGTAATGTCTTTGAATTTATTCTTAAAGTCAAGCAGACTGCCTTGATTTTTAATAGATTCCATCACACACATTATATACACTGCCATTTCAACGTCTAACTTTCCTGTTAGATCGCTAAAATTCTTAATTTTGACATTAAGCTTGGACTCCCAAATCCATTCTTCCGTTTTTAGCTAAAGTTTTGGAAAACCTTATAACAAAAATGGTATTCTCGTCAGCGTTATTATAAAACAAAATAGAGGAAAGTTTGAAGTACATTTCCACTCAAAATAATAAAAATTTTCTCACTAAGACTACTTTTCTGACTGTACTTTTCAATGAGAGCTTTACCATATAGATGTCCGATTTCAACCAAACTTATTGGAATCAAGGGAAAGCATAGCAAACTAATAAATACAAAGTTTGAAGGCGTTTTCTTTGAAAACAAAAAAGTTCTTCTCACTAAAACTAGTTTTTCGACCTATGGTTCCTAAGGCAGCTATGGCCTATTGTCATCCGATTTTGACAAAACTTTGAAGAATGGTGTGAAAGCTTATGAAAGAAACATATGCCTATTTTTGAAGAGGTTTTCAATGAAAACTAAAAAGTTTTTCTTACCAAGACTATTTTCTAACCCTACTTTTCTATGGCAGCCATACTATATAGATGTCCGATTTCGACCAAACTTGGCAGAATCATGGAGAAGCATAGAAAACTAGTAAATACGTAGTTTGGAGACGTTTGCATTGAAATCAAAAAAAGCTTTTCTCACTAGAACTTGTTTTTCGACAGATTGTTCCTAAGGCAGCTATATGTTAAAGTCATCCGATCCGGCGGGTTCCGACAAATGTGCAGCGTATTTGTATTGGAAGACTTTGTGCAAAGTTTGGTCACGATAGCTTTAAAACTGATGGAGAAGATAGCATCCAACAGATAGACAGACGGAGCACGTCATGCTGATCAAGAATCTATATGCATTATGTGGTCGGAAATGCTTTCTTCCATGTGTTACAAACATCTGGACAATTTCAATGTACCCTCTGCAAGGGTATACAAATAGTTGAAATGATTAGGCTTCTCTACAATGA
This sequence comes from Lordiphosa andalusiaca, assembly GCA_035044965.1. NCBI lineage: Eukaryota > Metazoa > Arthropoda > Insecta > Diptera > Drosophilidae > Lordiphosa > Lordiphosa andalusiaca. The sequence continues at coordinate 2,503,173 of JAWNNM010003326.1, read as the reverse complement.
TGAGTCATCAAAACCATATTCTATCTTGCATAACATCTAATGAGGGCATTACTCGAATTTAATCAGGCACAGAAATGTAAACATAAATTAAATCCAAAAATTCCATAATCACATCCCATACAAACTATTAATTTACATTGGATGCATTTAGGTTCAACAAAAGATCGCCCACAAATTCCATGAATATTTATGCTAAAGCTGCTGAACCTTGGGCAACTGAACAGCCATTTCAACTTCGCTATTCCCATGTGTTGGCTGCTCCATGGGGGTTTATTTATGTTTACATTAAGAAGACTAGAAATAAAACCCATATAAACGGCGCTTATGCACAATAAAATACAATGCAGCACCCCAACTCATGGGAGGAGTATGAGAGTGAAAGTGCCAAAAAAATATATAAAAAATAACAACAACAACAAAATACAAAATGTAAAGAAGGAGAGAAACAACTACTACAACAAATAAACAACAACAAAAACGCACTGCAACAGCCGGTTCCATTCCCTCCACATCAAAATGATTACCGCACTCGATAGCAGCAGCAGCAGCTCCCGTTTCCTTCCACTTCCCCCCGCCCGCGCGCGGACTGCACTTTTTCAAGCGTGCAAGTGAAATTTTCCATATGAGGCAATCGCCAGTGAAATTTTTCGTCTCGACTTCTCGTTTCTTGGCGCGTGCGTTTTTGTTTACAGTTGTACAGTTGTAGGCCTTTTGTTATTGTTATTGTCAGTCAATGACTGCACTCATTGTTGTTGTTGTTTCTATTGTTGCCATATCTCGACAAGTTGATCGGGGTTTAACTCAATAACTAATTTTAGTTTGTGGCTTGTTCAATCAATTTCCTGGGAATACAGACTATTCTGTAAATTAATCTGTCCCAATTGATATTTTACGGAAATAATCAAAGCTCTTTCCTATAATATTTTACTGATTTTAATTCGAGTTGTCATTGCTTTGTGAAGAGCAGCTAATTTTTATATTATTATAAACAAAAGAAAAATGGTTGTGGTTGACCAACTAAGGCAAACAATGTATTTCCTGTTGGAAATCATACGTCGGGGTCACCAATATTTGAAATTTGAGTTTAAGTTGAGCTATTTGGTTCTTCTTTAGTAACTATTTGTTTTGTATTTTGAGATTTGCCTACTCAACTGAAATAAATAAGTTTAAGATAAACTTATTTTAGTAAATACGCGTCGGGGTCACCAAACTTCAATATTTGGATTTCTGTTAAAAAATTGGCATTAAAGTTTACAGTTTTATTTCAAGCTATTTTTAACTTTTCCTCTGAAATAAACAAGTCTATTAACACCTCACATATCATTTGACTACACTAAACTCAATCATCATTGCAGTTCAGGCCCCCTGCCATGTTGCTCACTTAAATCTCAGCCAATATTCCATTATGTTTATTGCACTTTAGTTAAGCAATAATAAATATCAATCCTGCATACGCCAACTTCCCCATTGAACATCTGTGCACCACATGGACACTACCTTGTGCCGGCGGCAATGGCATCCTCCATTGAACTGTCTGCTGCCACAGCATTTAAAGGTTTCCCACTGTTGAATAACTGATATCCTTTCTCTGTGGCCCATAAACATATCTGGCAATGCTATTGAAGGCTACATTTAGTTTCGGTTCGCTAACAGCATTACATTTACCCAACATTTATATTGCTTTCAAAATGATTGCACACCCAACTTTAGAAAATCTCGTTGATTTCTTTTAGTTATAGATAAGCTTTTACAGTATAAATGAGTTTGTTTATAATTTGGATGGATTCATATGCGTTTATGCTTAATATTCTTTCATTCCAATTTATTTACATTTTGTGGCTAAGCCTCCCCCTTGTTAATAGCTTTCAATTCTCCAACATTTGTCAATTCATTTCCTAAAAAAAAATTGAAAAATTAAGCACAATTTTTCACACATTTCAGTTTTTGAGTGCACTTTCAAGTTGCAACGCACCACTAAAATATTTATAAACATTTCAGTTTCTTCTAAATATAAATCAATAATTTGGTTTTATTTTTCTCTCTTTTTTTTGTGTGTGTTCCTAAAACATTTCGACGCGGCAATTTGTTAACAATTTTCACACGCTTCTGCTTGACAGCGACCACGCCCAGTTGGACGCCCTCACATAAATCCTATGCGTAGATCATTTATCAGGTTTGTGTTTTTGACAGAAACACTTTTGGGAAAGCTCCTAAGAGATGCATTTGCATTGGGAAATGGCAAAGTTAATCAACAGAGGGAAACCTTTCAATGCTGTTGCTGCGGACAGTTCAATGGGGGATGCCATTGCCGCCGGAACAAGGTAGTGTCCATGTGGTGCACAGATGTGCGATGGGGAAGCTGGTGTATGCTTACTTGCAGTAATTCAGGGTTGATATTTATTATTGTTTAACTAAAGTGCAATAAACATAATGGAATATGGAAAATGGATATATGTGAGTTACCTGGCATGGGGTTTGACCTGCAATGATGTTCAAATTTAGAGAAGTCGAATGACTTGTGAGGTGTTAGTGTGTGAATATGCATGAGTTAGGAAAAGATAATGGATAAGAATAGTATATTACAGAATAATGAACACTTTGGTGACCCCGACGCATTCTTATAGCTTCTATACCCTTGCAGAGGGTATATTCAAAGTGTTCAAAAGTTTTTAAAACATAGAAGAAAGCATCCCCGACCACATAAAGTATATATATTCTTGATCAGCACGAATAGCTGAGTCGTTATATCCATGTCCGACTGTTTCTATGCGATTTCCTCCGTCAGTTGGAGAGCATTCTTTACCAAGCTTTGCACGAAGTCTTGTAGCACAAATACGCTGCACATTTATCGGAACCGCGCAGATCGAATGACTATAGCATATAGCTGTCATAGGAAAGATCGGTTGAAAAACTAGTTTTAGTGAGAAAACTTTTTTGTTTTTAATGCAAACGCCTTCAAACTCCGTATTTACAGGTTCTCTATGCTTCTTCATGGTTCTGCCAAGTTTGGTCGAAATCGTACATCTATATAGTATAGCTGCCATAGAAAAGTAAGGTTAGAAAAATGGTCTTAGTAAGAAAAAATGTTGTGTTTTCAATGTAAACCACTTTAAAATTATCATTTATTTATTTTATAAGCTTTCACACAATTCTTTAAAGTTTTGCGAAGATCGGATGACCATAGAATATAGCTGCCATAGAAACGATCGGTCGAAAAACTAGTCTTAGTAAGAAAAGCTTTTTTGTTTTCATTGGAATCGCCTGCAAACTTTATATTCTTAGTTCTTAACTCCACCAAGTTTGGTTGAAATCGGACATCTATTTAGTATAGCTGTCATACAAATGTAGAGTCTGAAAAGTAATCTTAGTGAGAAAAACATTTTTGTTTTTAATGGAAATGTCCTTAAAATTAGCATATATTTATTTGATATGCTTTTACACAATTTAACAAAGTTTTGCCAAAATCGGATGACTATAGCATATAGCTGTAGTACGTATGATCGGTCGAAAAAGTAGTTCTATTGAGAAAAACTTTTTTGTTTTAAGTGGAATCGACTCGAAATTTCTTTCATACTCGTTTGTTAGGCTTTTGCATAATTCCACTAAGTTTGGTCGAAATCGGAAATCTATATAGAATAACTCTCATAGAAAAGTAAGGTCCCAAAAGTAGTTTTACTTAGAAAAACGAGCCGAAGTACCACTTTCCTCTATTTTTTTCTGTTTATTCTGGAAATCGACCCTTTAGATTCTTACACTCATAAAACATTCGTCCTGAAAATGGGAAATTTTGCTATGAAATCCGTTCCAAGGCATTTCACCTTAAAATTAAGAAAAATATTTTCTCATTTATGGCATATTTTTCTGAAACTTAGAAATATATGCCATAATATTCAAGTCGATTTTTTTTATGAGTATACTACTAAGAAGTTTAATTCTTGATTTGAAGCAGACTTAATAAACAACTAAGAAATTCCATCTCAAAAATAAATAATTGATATCCGTAATTTCGGCTTGAATATCAGAATATTCCACCTTAGAGTTCTTTGGACTTCAATAATGCTGGATATGCTGAATTGGTAAATATATAAATTTTCGAAAACTTCCATTACAGACAATACCTATTCTTTTGAACCTTAAACAAACGCTTCTTCAGGATCGTTTTCTACAAAAAAAAACACAGTGGTAAGAGCAAAGACCTAAAACACTAGAAGGTCTATCCAAATGAGTGGCGAGATATGAGTATGTGATGTACTTGTTAGAATTCTTTCGAACAAACTATTGCACACAAACAGCACACATATGTTAAATCGAAGGTCGACATGAAACATTTTTCTTCGAATTACCAGTAGGCACTGATACAGACTTTATTGCTTTTTGTTATATAAGAACAAGGAAGATTTATTATGCTCATAAACTCAGAATATGTGCCAAATGACAACAAATCTGGTCTCATTGACACAACCAAAGATTGGCAGATAAAATACATGACTTAATTGCAATTCAGGGCACTAAATTGATAACAATTCACACCTGAGCAATTACTTATAGGCCAGTAAAGTACTCTACATTCGGCGATAATTAACCCACTTGTTATTTTGGGTTGGCTGCCCCTGCCTTCAGGTTTTTTTTTCTTTTGTACTCAATCCATGTTTGTTTGTCTGAAGTAATTTGCAAAAATTACAGCTCATCAAGACGAGACATTTTATGATCATTATAACATTTTGTACAACATTAAAAGACTTTCGCTTTGCTCTGCTTTTAATTTTGCACAATTTATGGTTATTTTTTGCATTTCGGCATTCTACGCACACGCACTTTCTTTAACAATCAAAGCATTAAAAAACAAACTTGACTTGAATTCAAGTACAGCTCATTATGGCCCGAGCTGGTGCTGTAATTTCGCAAGATTTTGTAATTTGTGCGCGCATGCGTCAAGGGGGCTGGTTTTTTGTATTTTGTATTTTGTATTTTGTTGATGTACCGTTAGCCGGCTGCTAAATTCAAAAATAAATAACTTTTCCCGCTTCACGCAAATTCAATGAGTCAATGGCCACAAATGTGATTCATATTGTGGGGCATCGGTTGGGGGCCACCGCTTGTCAAATTTGACAGCCTGGTCCATTGTCTCTTTGATGGTGTTGCTTTTATGGAGCAAGGACGCACAAAACACGGGTTTTTGCCGTTTTGTGGGCAGACCTTGTATTTCCTGCTTTCACCCTGTTTTTTTTTTTTTTTTTTGGAGATCCGCCCACACGTTTGCGATGCGAGATGCGTGGCGAGCCAACCAAATACGGACACCTGTTGGTGCGCCAAAGAAAGCGTCATTAAAATAAATCAACGTGTTATTTTGTATGCGATTAAATTCACTTTGTAAAGTAGATTTTGAATTTCCCACTGTTAATATAGGGCGTGATCTGGCTTAAGGTGAGTGGTCAAAGGGGTTGTTTACTTGGAAGTACCTAAGTAAGTAATGCCGTCTTCTGTATAAAACTTGGCTTGAAAAAAAAATATACAAAAATTCCAAAAATGTCAATAATTAAATACAGCATCTAAAACCGACACAGACAAACAGAATTCAGCAGCAATTCAACGCTCAGGCGTATTCATCTCAATCCCACCAGCCAACATAAAGCAATTCTCTTAACCGCAACGCAAAACTTGAAATAGTAATATATAAATTTTGAATTATTTTTGACCTTTGTGTGTGCTTTGTGCCCCATTATTCTATGTCAAGCACTTGATTGCATTTTCCTCTCAACATAAATAATTGTACAATATTATTCATTCGCCTCGTTGTCTATTGAGTTGTCCATTATTGTTGCTGCTGCTGCTGTTGCTGCCGCTGCTGCTGCTGTTGCAGCCGTTTGACGTTTGGCGCGTGAGTTAAAACGTCAAACTGTCAGCTTCAACAATTGTCAGCGCAATTTGGTGTTGTCTTTTGGTGCGTGTCTCAGTCGCTGGTTTGCCTCGATGCGCATTTCTCGCTGCAATCCATTTCCTGATTTCTGTTTGTTTGTTTGTTTGCTTGATTTGGTCTTTTTTTTGTTTGTAAATTTTCCTTAACACTTTTCTGTTGTCTTTCCGCTGTGACGCATCACCATCCCAAGCTTTTGTGACGTTTTGCACGTTTTCTTTTTGTCTATTTTCCGCACGTTTCCCCCGTCGAATGTCACGAGCGAGGCATGTTCAAGTGGTTGGGTGGGTGTGGGGTCTGGGTCTGGCGGCTTGATTAGCCGCCGGACATTAACGTCTTAGCTGGGTTTAAAAATAGTTAACCGTTTCGTTAAACCCTGTTTTTGTGCAGCACATATGTATGTATTGTCTAGCACCTGCCTTTTGTCACGTGTCGAGTTTATGGCTTACCTATCTTTTGTTTTGAAAATCAATATATCCATACGAGACCCACACAAGGTTCTACGCCTCAATTGCAGGCGACATTCAGATTGTCGTCGTCTGGCTTGGTCTGGAAATTGAGGCTTTTAAGCGGATTAGTTTGATTTCGCAAAATGAGTCGCCGTCCTCTGGGGGTTTGTCTATGGACACAGCTGTTTGAGAAAATCAATAGGCTATTGTTGTCTCAAAAAGGTTTCATATCTAATTGCTAGAAAGGTGAGAATTGGAATTACATTGAAAATTAACTTGCAATGAAGCCAATTAAGTTTCACAAATAATGCAATGAACTTGCTAGAGAAGCTATCTAAGCCTTTTCGTTTAACTACTGAAGTTGCAATCATGAAGAAGAAAGAATTTCATACTTAGATCAAGAATGTTTGAGGTCAAAAGTTTGATAAGAATGAAAAATCTTGATTCTAGAGCGAAATTGTTAATCCAAGTATGAATATTTGACCACATTTTTCTTGATCCAAGAGCTTAAATACTTGATTCAAGTACGAATTATTCTCAAATCAAGCAGAAAAGTTCTTGAATCAAGTACAAAATATACACAAAATCAAGATTGCTCTTTCTTGAATCAAGAGCATATATCTTATCGTAAACAGAGAATGGTCGTCCTATTATAAAGAGCTTCATCTGATTGATTTACTCTTATATCAAGAGCAGATACCAATCATACAACAATTTTAAAATTTTTCCATTTTTTTTTTCATTTAGTTTATGGAAAATTAATTCTCTAACCATGTGGGAAGTTATAGCCGGCTAGAGGAACATATAGCACTTTAAAGCAGCAACTGGCAGTCGCACAGCCGTCGCTCCAAGCCAGCAATGTCCCATAACCGGTTGGGAATTCCAAAGCAACAAAAATCGATTGCGCTCTCCGCTCGATAGCTTCCCCACCACACCCCTCTCCAAAACATAGAGAGCGAGTTCAACGCTGTGTTCTCTTTAATGTGCTTCCTCTCCTCTCTGCTTCTTTACCTCAGCCCTCTTGCATAAATACACTATACTGAGAACGATCTTAGCTCAATTTTAAGATCGAAATTCTTGAAAATTCAAGAACAAATAAAAAATTTTTTTAAGAGCGTTCGCTTGTTTTTTATTCGTTCTACTTTTTTCTCGGAGTAGTTACAATATTTTACGATTTTTTAGCAGCTTTCGGATGTGATTTGTAAAAAATACATTAAATTCTATTTCTATATCTACATGAAATCTCTATTTGAGTCGATAAAGCGATCCATCTAATTGATATATTGATATGTAAAAGTAGATAGCGGCTGCGCCTTAAATGTTTCATCCCCAGGGTTCAATTTTGGCATACTCTCTCCAACATATCGGCCGGTATGTTACGAATAAATTCTTCAATATTGTCGCTATAGACATGAGCCTTAACATTACCCCACATGAAATATTCTAAGGAACACATATCCATTTAGTTACATATCCATTCAACCAGAAATGAGTTTCGGCGCTGAACGCAATTTTCCGATAAAAAAGTGGATTTTCTTCCATTAATTTTGATAATAAAATTCATTAAACTGCAATTGTAAGTCGATTCATGGTTAAATTATAGACCAAACTGAACATGTTTGACAGTAACATGTGACGACAAATGAAGTGGGGTGCAGTATTCATAACATTTTTAAAATTATGAACAAATCATATCCCTATACTTTATCTGCTTTAATCATGAGATAACCAGAGGGATTTCTAAAAGTGATTTATCTTTGAGGAGTTAATAAAAGCTTACCAGCCTAATGATTGACCATGTTGATAACATTGTAAAATTTCTAAAAAAAAAAACATATGAGGAGATCGTTTCAGCCTTCACAAGTGGGGAATGTCTTTTGCTACTTTGCAACCCAATCACACTTTATGTTTTTAGCCCAGCAAATTAAAATTGGCAGGTCATTGTGGTGAAAGATTTTAAAAAGCTGTTTTTAGCGGTACTCAATATTTCGTTTTAAAAATGACTAAAATTTGTGGCTAAGTTTATGGTCAAAAATGTACACTATAAACTGGGGTTTTCCCCAAACACTTAAGGGTGAGTGTAGCCACAATGTTGAAGTACTTTAATAAATATTCCCGCAAATTATTCTCTCTCAACATACTTATGAACCCATTAAGCGATCTTACTTAACAGTTGGACCAAGTGCTAGACATTTCTTCCTGGTCACACACACACACACACACACACTTAGAGCTTTCATTGTTCGACTTTCTTTCTTTACTCTTTCAAAGCGCATGCCTTTCTATCCCATGTCATTTTCTCTATTTATGTACAATTTGTGAGCAACCCACACAAAGATGGATACGTATATTGCATCTTTTTTTCTTTCTTCTGGTCAATTTACAGTTGTTGTACACTTTGCAACAATTGTTATTAATTTGTGAGTGTCGGGTTATATGTGATATAGGAAAAATAAATGTGCAAAAAATCACACGCAATGCTTGCCAATGGCCTAAGATGGGCACATTCCCCCGGTCTATGCTAGGGCCAACGGGTCAACTAACTCAAGAATGTGGCAGAGGTGTTCTGGAATGGCAAATTAGACTAAATACTAACTGGAAGAGTGTGTCGACGGTGTGATGGAATGGCAAATTAGACAAAATACTTGTAATTAGTTAAGTTAAATCCATATCAAAGTTGGATGGAGATAATTATCTTTAACCTTATCAAATAAACTTTTCTCATGTCACCAACTTTTCTGACTCACTTCGATTTGGTTTGACGACAGCAGCGCGGCCGTGAACAAATTCTTATATAATGGACTAAGCGTGTAAGTTATTATGTACTCAAGAATCCATAGATAGCATTTGCACACACATATCCAGGCAGGCGGCAGTCGGCAGTCGGCAGTCGCCTTCTGGTTCCCTGCCTTTGCGAGGCCAAGTGCTGCATACTTTTAGGCAGCGTTTCACATTTGCATTTTGTGCGTGCGTCAACAAAATTTAATATGATTTACTTTGCGTCAAGCAAATCAACAAAAAAAAAAAAAAGTTGGCTTAACTTTGCCTTAAAAGTTTGTCCTTGTTGTATTTATTTATATTTATTGCGAAACCTGAGTGAAAGGAATTGCTGACTGTTGACAGTGGTACCTATAGAACAGTCAATTATGCTTCTGACGTCAAATTGTAGCTAATAAGTTGTTTTTGCTACTCATAAAGTTATTTAAAATAATCAAATTTAAGCAGTGAAGTTAACAATCATTTAATTATAGCTCAGAGTTGTAGAGCTCATTCAAAAATGGTTACATACTTTGAGGCTGCTGTAGAAAACAAGTAAATGCAGTGACTCTCAAACTGTTCACATTTAGCTAATACCACGGGGAAGTATAAAAAGTATAAACGTACTTACACTTAGACAATTTTTTTATAAAATTTTCTAATAACCAGAAATAGTTTTCAGAAAGTAAGAAAAATAAAAAGTATTTTTCTAAATTTATGGGTGAATCGTTCAAGCTAATTCCATTTCAAAAGCACTTATCTCTTCCTTTTTACTTTTGAGAGTCGTATTGCAGTCTGAGAACGCCAACCAATGCTACCATAACCTCTTCTGGGGTTCTTAAATAATATTCAACTATCAATGATCAACACTTTGTATAAATTGTTCATTACATCTTGTTGCAAAAGCCAAACGAACGAAATCGTCAAAGCAATATTTAATATTTCCTAAACTGTCATATGACCGCCTACTGCGCCGTGTGATACTGTATTTGAATTAAACTAAAAAACAAACGAAATGTGTGCCTGGTAGAGTTTGGAAATGCTCTTCGCTTTCTGCAGCTCTCGAGAGCTATGGCTCACAGCTCAGAGCCGTTAGCTGTGACTCACGAGCCCAGAGCCGGTTGATGGCTCACGGCTCCCGAGCTGTGGCTCTCAACTCAGAGCCGAGTGCTGTGATTCACTAGCCAAGAGCCAGTTGATGACTCACGGCTCTCAAGCTCTGGCTCTCAGCTTTGAGCCAGTTGCTGTGGCTCTTTGCTCTGAGCGAGAGCCGAAAAGAAGCAGAGCGCGAGTCTTGCTCGTGAGCAATTCCGAACCCTGCCTCCCACAGCACCAACTGCTAAGATTTTTCAGGCCTTTCTTTTATCCTTAACCGTTGCAATTATAAATAAAACCCACAGAAGGTAGTATCGTATTTGGCTCAGTCGTTTTCAAGTTTCAAATTATATTGTCAGGATTAGTTTGTTTATACAAACTTGAAATTTTCTAGTTTATTGAAAGATTTTTAATTGCTTATATTATAAAAGTCTTAAGTTAAGACTTCGTAATACATCAATCTTTTATGCGGCTAATATCGGGCCCCTCTCACATCGCGCTGTAAACCTATTTCTGAAATATCATAGCTTGACAGCGGATTTTGCATACTTTCAAACAGATTTTCATCCAAGAAAACCAAATGAAAATGTATACAACAATATATGATGTGCTGATTCTATAGATTAATAAAATTCCAAAAATTCTTCAGTCAATTCCAAGATGACTTGTTAAATAAACCTTTTTCCGACTCTACTGAGATTAAAATCGGTAAAAAAAAATATGCAAAATCAGCTGTCTAATCATAACATTCTAAATATTAAGTAGTAAATATTATTTCAAGTTTTTGCAGCAAAGTTATTGATTGATTGAATAAATATTAACCCTCGTTATTTCTTCAAACACAGACCAAAAATTTTGTGTGGTCTGCTTTATGTTTTTTTGTGGCAAAAATATTTGCCCCATAATTATTCTAATCACTGAAATTAGCACACCTTTCATACGCAACCCAGTAATTCCCAAACAAAAAATATAGCGTTCTCTTCAACAGACACTTTCCTTCCAATACTTCACTAACGAAAGGGAAATGCCAGATCACGATCCAGAACTGTTCAATGTTGCGTGAAGCAAGCGGCAAGTAGGTCACCCCGAAACAGATAGAGAGGGAGAGAGAGACAGAAACTGGGATTGAGTGCGTGAGCGGCGGGGGAGGAGTAGGTGGAGGGGGAGCCAAGTCCAATCAATGCAGCTCACATAAAAGGCATTATCAATTTCGTATATAAAGATGCCGACACCGCCGACATTCATGGCCTGGGGCATGTCGCCCAGGCGCAATTACAAAGCCATTCCCCCTTCCCCCTCCCCATTTGGCTGCAATGATTAAGCTTATTCGTTAAGTTGCATATTGTTTAATGCAATATTATGAAATAAGCAGCAAAACGAGACGCTGGCTGGAGAGAGACCCCCATTGGATAAATCATTATTTATGAGTTGGAGTCGCGCCGGCTCATCCTTTTCCCTCAGCTATTTATAGACCCTCAACTTGTTTACATGAGGCAAAAAGTATGCCTGCAGGCAAAACTATTTTAAATATTTTGATTAACCGAAGGATAGCCTCCTCTCTCTCTCTGTGTGTGTGTGTGTGTGTAGGAGGCTACCGAAAGATCAAGTAATTAATTGGATACAAATTATTATTGCATTTCAATGGGTTGTCTTTTCGTGACCTAACCCAAAAAAAGACTACATGACTATGCATCAGCTGCGCAGACGCAACCTGCCCCAAAAATGAAAGAAACAAATTTCTTGGAAATTTTTTTGGAAGATTATGCAAACAGAATTTTTAATCAAGTCAAGGGTTAACCACTTGAAGAGACCCCAAAAGCGACCACCCCGTGTGTCTTAAATGTGTTTACTAATTTTACACTGACTTTTGAAACAAGTTGAGGGGAAAAAGGGTTCATGCACAGTTTATGACCTTTTAAGTGTCTTGTCGGGCATTTTGGTATTGACACTTGATTTTCTTTTATGACCCCCAGCCGAGAGTAAAGCGGCTACTTGAATGACTCTACTAATTAGAGAATTTTATGGGAAATTAATTTGATTACGCCTCTAAAAGATAAATGAGCTGAAATTAAGACATAATTGTTGTGGGTAAGGATGGTTTAGTATGGGACCGTGACAAACCGTTTTTCCCCTTTTCTTAATCTGCAGCGGCCGAGCAAACAAAAGTTACAGCAAAAGCTTTAAAGCTCGCATTGCTGATCTTCATTCTATCAAAATCCTTTTAGGAGCGATGCCTAAATGCCACATGAACCGTATTCTTAACCCATTAATGACCCCAATTGCTTGATTGGTGTGTCTAACAAAGCAATTAATGTTCATGCAAACACCAGAACACAATTGCTGCTCCCCACAACCACCGCAGAAATCCCAAACAGACAAGTTTATTAGCTTAATTAAAAAGAAGAATAAAACAGGCACAACTCTTGTAAAGGTTCATCAAAAGCCCACAGGGAATAGAGCTCATAGAACTCAAACTTCAGTTCATTTCGATGTGCTAGTGTTTGCTTCGTTCTGCACAACAAAAACACACACACACACACACACACAACCAAATGCGTTGAATGTCGGCAATTTAGCAAGTTTACAGCTCTCCCACCTCACTCACCCCGGCCCAATAATGGCAAAGGCTCCCAGTTGAATGACGTTTTACTTGATTGCAGTTAATTTTCCAGTCTCCTTCAGTCCGAATGCAAATTCCTTCCATTTTTCCCATCTGGCCACAAACTTTTTGATTGTTTTGTTGGTTGTCCCACAAATAAAAAATGGAATTAAGTTGTAAAATGTGTGTGTTGAAAGAAATTCAAGGGACTTGGCTAATAAAGTGGTTGAGTATGACTTGGTTTATATATGAGCAGGTGGTTAAGGTCTATTAAAGTTTTATGGAAATACAGTTCAGTTTTTAGGTAACTTCATAAATTATGGTGATTACTTATTAAAGAGTAGATTAACTAGCAAATGTCTTTGGGATTGAAGAGAGCAAACGGCTCCTTTGACTTCCTTAATGAAGTATTTCGTAAACTTTGAAGTTTTGTGAACAGTGAAGTTCAAGCTTAGTTTAAATCCGACTACTTCTCTATTTCATTCTTACTTTTGGAGAGCAGCGATCTTAAGCCAAGAGAGCAAATAGCACGCTGTTTGCTTTCAGTTCCAGGCCAACGCTTGATTGGGTCAGGTCAGAGCTAGTTTGGACATTTCGCTATTCTCACAGACGCAAGCCGAGCTTATGCCGAGGCTTGTTCCAAGAGAATAAAAAGCGAGCTGTTTACCTTCAGTCACAGGTCAGCTCTTGGTGATGACAGGTCAGAGCTAGTTTGCTTCGAGCTAGTTGGTCACACCAAGACACTCTCACTTCTTAGCTTTCCACTTCTTGCTTAGTCCATCGCTTTGCAGTGGCTGTTGTTTGAGAACGAATTTTCTTTATATGTTTGGGTGTTTGCACCGCCATAAGCAGGCTGCGGGCATTCCTTTTTTAGAATCTCTTTGCTATAAAAATCTGTTGAAGTCTGTGTGGCTTTCTTTTAGCAGGTCCTCTTCACTGTTTCACTCTTTTCCCTGGAGTGCTAGTAATAATAGTAATAAAACCAACAGCTGGTCTATACTTTTATTAAGCATTTCAGATCGAACAAAGAGGTCACAGCCTAGTTGTAGAATGCATCAAATAACCCCATTCCTCGCTTACTCCTTGATTCACCCTCGCCCAACTCAAGTGGTTCCATTTCATTTGCAGCATCTTCCTTTACACAAATTCCAGTGAAAGTTCCCTTTGTTTTCCTTATTTAAACGTCACACCTTTGGGACAATTTACTTTTGCTCCAAGATCGAAATCAAGTTCAAAATGTAAATTGAACAATGAAAATCGCTTAATTTGCCGAACTCTGAAACTGATGGGCGGTTGTTGTTTTTTTTTTACTTTTTTACAGTTACGCCCAAAGAAAGCGAAATACAAGTCTGAGCAACTGTGATCGATGAGTTCGCTGGCTTCTGACTTTATCATCGGGCGATGATCATGATCATGTTGATGATGATAATGATGATTGTGATCTTCAGAAATGGTCAAGCCAACTGATGAGATTTTGTTACCATTTTTGGATGTCCCTTTTTACCCTGGCACTAATGAACACCGTAAATGGCTTGCCCAACAACAACAATGTTGGAATGTGGATTTATCAAGGAGAAAGGCTTTAGGAGGCTACGTACACGCATTTTGTCACATTTTGACATATTTTTGCTTTACGAAAATTCCCCGAAGCTGAGTCTAGGCCATATTTGGTGCCAATTAGGGTAGAGACCCTTTTACTTTCCCCCCACTCACTCACTCACTCACTCACTCGCTCACTCATTACCACTTTACCACCATAGGACCACTTAAGGAGGCGCAAAGTCTTCCCAGGAAGTCACGTCGAAGATAAATTGTTGACAGTTTCGTTTAATTGTGCAGTCATTGGCACAAAAATGTTGTTCTCCATAAATGGTCAGACCGTTTGGATTGGCCAAATCTATCAAATGACACTTCTGTCCGAGTGTGTGTGTGTGCGAGTGTGCGTGGGTTTTTTATGACTCTATTAGATAAGCATTGACATGTTCCTCTATTAAATATTAATTTGACCAAATTGTGTAATTGAGAGAACAAGTTTTCCCCCCCATGGAACGGGTTTTCCACTTCCACAAGAAAGTTGCGTGGTAGTTGTTGTTGTTGTCGTGGTTGTTGTTTTCCATCTAATTGGCATATTCAAGTTGAAATCTCTGTTCATATTTCCATTGAGTTGACCTTTGCATCTTGTAATTGGCGAAATGTTTCAATTCAAAGTCATGCCTGGGAGGGCAAATCAAATACAAGAGTCATCATCATCAACATTAACATCATTATCATCCGCATTGAAGACTTCATCGTGGCAAAGGCAACTGTATTCAGGTCAATAGTTCAACTAGCGAAGCATTGGTAAAAATAAAGTCATGAAAATGCCATTTTTTTGGTATTGCCCTACAACAAAGTTTATCTGGAAGCTGATGAAGACTTAAAAAGTAACCACAGAGGAAATTTGGTAAGGCAGTAAATAGAGTTAAGTAACTTGGTGGATGAGTGTTATCAAGGTGGGAACAGAGTTTGTTCAATAACCCGCTTTCCTGTGTCAAAAAGTCTATAAAGAATCAGATCCAAACACTGCACACTGGGACAAATTGCAAAACTGACCGGCAGAGACTAACACCATCGTTATCTTCGACTTTAGATGTGACAAAGTCTGTACCCCCAGGGTTATTTGGGTATTCTGATTTCAATCTATCGATCGAGAAGAATATAAAAACAAATTAAATGGGATATCGTTTAAAGGGTTTTCGGGAGCTCCGATTTCATTTTTTTCCATCGTTAGGGAGGGGCTGACCTATGGAGGCGAGAAGGGGGTAAAAGGTAAAAAAATAGGGTGCTTCAATTTCATTTCTGGCAGAATTTAACTCACCAGAAGATCCCAAAGAACCGCAAGGAAGATAATTGTGGGGATTTAGTACAGTTTCCCACAAAAAAGATAAAGATTTTGGGGTAAAAATATTGATAACATCGATGTTTCCGATTGTTTTCTTTAGGATAAATGTATCATTTAGGTAATTTAGATGTCATTTGAAACGTTTCACAAACTGCGCTCCAACTGATCTCAAAATCTAGGGATCGAAGCTCCATTACAATACAATATACCAAGTCGGCAAACCTTTGAAATTCACGAGAAGATTCGGTCCGGGGTTTCGAACCCGTTGGAAGGACTAAGGTTCAATTCTCAGACCAGTTCTTTTACTTATCACACCTTAGGTTTTGGTTCAAAGCTTGGTTCAGGAAATCTTACATAATAATTAGACATATATTTGACGAGAATGAACTACTAACACTATTCAGACAATACCCAATACCTGGATGGTACTGCAGCGCTTATAACTTGACAACCGTTCATCCGATCTTTACCCGTTCTTTGGCGAATCGATAAATAATCCTGATTACTAAATATGTCTAGAAGGTAAAAACCATCTATTTTTAAAACTGTGGGAGATATGAGGTTTTTTCGAAATATCGGCGGCGGGAGGGGGCTTGGTCAAAATTGAAAATTAACTTCAACTGCCTGCAGACATAAGAAGCATTTGTCCCATACATGTCAAACCTCTATCTCTTACCAACTCTGAGATCTGTGCTTTCATAAGGAAGGACAGTCGGACATAACTCGGCTGTTGATGCTGATCAGGAATATATATACTTTATGGGGTCGGAGATGCTTGCTTTTCGCTGTTACATACTTGTGCACAAACTTATTATACTCTAAATATATCCCGTACAGAGTATAAAAATATCCATGCAAAATAGATACCGAAAACTTGGATGTTAGCCCGTATCCCTTTTTGACTGGATATGTCTTAAATATACTTTAAATCAGCCAACGGGGCTGAAAATAATCCAAATGATGGTCATTTATCTTATCATATCATATATCCAGTCCAAATGGATCTTTTTTGTATCTATTTTGTCTTCCGTATTCCAGGCCCCATCTGTAGGTGTGAACGCATAATGATTCATACATCTTAAAGCTTGACTCAAACAAATATTTACACACAATTCACGTTTGCCTACCGTACAAAATATTACACCTCAGGCGCCAACCAATTACAAAATCGTAAAAAAAAAACACGTTAACTTAATATTTTTTCACGAATATTTACGATTCGGTCGCGTGGGCGCGTTTTAGCGCAAAGGTAAACTGTAAATTATCGCAAAAACACATTAGCGCCTATTAAGCGGACAATTTGCATGCACTGAATGGGAATGGGGTAAACAGAAGCAGGGACAGTACGAGAAGTTCAAGGCAACCCGAGACGAGACACTACCGTGGCGAACTCTAGAGCTAGCCAAATGTAATTGCTTCGATTAACCGCGTTTGATAACAACATTCCAGTCTTCTTCTCCTCCTACAGCCGTTTTGCTCCTTGTGTTTTTTTTTATTTTCTTTACTTTGCTGATTAAACGCAGTAGATTGTATCGTATATCGGTTATGGAGAGCGAAATAGTGGAGTGGAGTATGGGTATTGGATGGCCAATATTTGGGGCGTAATTAAAGGTATTAAAGTGTGGCCGCTTGGTGCTTGGTAAAGTGTTGGCCGAAAGCGTTTAATTTCTTTTGGCTGGTGTGAATAAAAGGAGGAGAAAGCGGTGAGGTATTGAGTTGTTAGAGTGTGGTTTATTAAATGAAAATCCACTCACCTCTTCAATTTTACTTCCCCTCACCATTTCAATATGAAATTCCTCTCAAGTCTGAGCTTCCAATCAATCATGCTCCCAAAACACAAACAATGACACCTTCGCATGCGGCCAAAAAAAAGGCTTCCGCATTTTCAGAAACCAAAACCCGATCAGAATAAGAGACCCACATGCACACGCACACACAGCAACTCCAACTCAATTCATGTACCTGAAACTCATCCAGAAGCGTGGTAAACATGTCAAACAGCTGCCAAGCATCCACAAAACTTAGAGCAGTTACCCAAAAACAGGCCAACATGATCCCACCACAATGAAGATGATGATGATGATGATGATGATCAGGTTACCCCCCCCCCAAATAAAAAACAGAGCACACAGCGTGAACTTGATATTTATATGCAAAGTGTCCAGAGTGCGGGGATAACAGGGCCCAGAGACTCTGGCCAATTTGGCTCAGTTGTTGTTGTCACCTCGATAAGCATCTTTTGGAACATGGCAAAAAAAAAAAAAAAAACCAAACAAAATATATGGACTTCTGGTTGCTGGTAGGGAAACTGAAGTAAGCTCAAAACAAATTACATGCAAATTAGGTGTGGAACTTGCCACATAAAGTGTGGAGACATAACCGTTATGGGGAAAGTATGATTGCTTAAGGATAAGTTCGTTTGTTAAGCAAAGCAAAGCTTCTGGAAGTAAATAATAGGATCGGCTTATAGCCGGAGCTGCAAACCAAACAAAATATTCGGATCTTCGGTACACTGGCTCGAACCCAAATTAACGAATGGTTCAGGTTCGGAAATTTAAGGTTCGAGGTTTTTGGGAGAAGGTTTTGGTTCGAACCACATTTCAGTCCAGTCCAGTTTAGTCTTCTGTGTTTTAAAAACAGCATTCGACCTAAAAACTCCCCAAATTGTATGGGAACCGAGTTGTATTTGGGTCGGAATTGGTTAGTAGAAATCATGGAAATATTTAACATAAAATTAACATAGAAAATTATTACCAAAATAATGTTAGACTCTTGCTTTTGAGAATTGTTCAAGAAGCTTTATGGGTAGGGATTTTATAAGGAAATCTGATCGAATTGCCAGATTTTTTTTTCACTCCACCAAACAGCAGTTGAAGTCGGTAGACAGAAGGTCAAATTTTTTGTGTCAGTTTTGTTGAGCCGAACCGAAATTTCTGGTTCGGAACAGGTTCGGGTTCAGCTTTAATTTCTAAAGAGGTTCGGTTCGAGGTTCAGTTCATAGTAAAATAAAAGTCGGAATTCCGGGTTCGAACCGGTTCGGTTCAAAACCGGTTTGCAACCCTGCTTATAACTTCTTTCAAATTTGATAACTTTTCATTCAACATTGCGGAAGCTGTTCTGAACCAAAACTCCATAAATGTCCAAGTAGGTTCCTGAACCGGTTCAACAGTTTCCAAAAACTTGCCATGAATAAAATTTCTAAATAACTAATTGCCCACAACTCTGCTTATAGATTCTTTATCAATACCTTTAGCCAATCCTTTCACTTCCCCCATGACCTACTCAGTGCCTCACGACAATCCATGCCATCGTTCGGGCCAAAACAATTCTTAAATCATTGGAAATAAAAAAACGCAAAACCCATAAAATTGTATTCAATTTTCTAATAGACGCCTCCTAATCAAAACTAAGGCATCAAGTAGCTTGGTGCCCAGGCTCTAGGCGCAAAACCAATTAAGCAGCTCCAGCTCCCAACAAATAAGGAAGTTTTCCATGCGGATCGTTGTCTGCGATCGCCTGGCGGTAGCCAAATAGTAAAATAGACAAAACAAAAAACAAAAACAAATAAAATCAAATAAAATTTACCGACAACAACCAACTTGGGAAGCGCCAAAACGTTAAATACAATTCATGGCGCTCACGAGCGGAATTTAAATTATGCCCAATTAGAGTTAGGCGAAGACCTGAGACTGGTCCTGGGTACCGCAATTCCTGTGGGGCATTGCTGGCCGGACAGATAGACAGACAGACAGACAGACTGGTGGTGGTTGTGGGCGTGTCATGTGTGAGGCAGCACGTTCGTGTGGTAAAGCGCCAAATTGATTTCGATAGCCCAAGGGGTCCCCCCTCCCCCTGTTTGTTTCTACTACTTGTTGGTTTGTATGTACAATTGCACAGTTGTCTCTTTTTGGGATTTTTGATGGATTATGCGTTGACAGGCTCTGGGTTTTGTAGAGCGCCACTGATTGTCTTTCGTTGTATGTGGCTTGGTTTTGGGGTTTTGTTGTTGCTTGACTGCTGCAGCTGCTGCCTTGGGAACTGGTCTTGTTATGTAAATTGCCGACAAGTTTCTTCTCGTGGGTGAAGTGTAGTCCAAGTGCTAACAAGCAGAGGCAAGCCTGAGAGTGATCAGTGCAGACCATAAGGTAGCCTTCTAGGATGTTCTCTGTTTCGTTTTTGTTTTTTTTTTTTGTTTTTTGGTTAAGATTAATGCTGGGAAATATGTTGTCTTGTGGTGTGGAAACGGTTGCAAGTGGAATGCCACACAAGGTTTCTGTTTTACAGGAATTGAACTACAATCCTTCGATTGTTAACACTCATTTCAAATGATTTACAAGAGTTTTTTTAGGTAATTTTGTAGATCATTTGGCATTTGCTGAATATTGGAAATATAATATATAAATAACTTTTAAAGAAATCGTTAGATTTAATAAGGATTATTAATTAACAAACCACTTAAACACTTTTTTGGGAATTCCACAAGAGTTTAAGTCGAAAGAACCACTAAAACCTCAAGAATATTTTAAGACTTTTTTGATCCGAGCATCAATATGCCTAAAACATTATCATTATCAAACTCAGAGTCAACAAAAACACTCTGTTACCACGAATTTCCATGATTTTCGCAGAAGTCCCATTGGCATTCGCAGTGACAATCAATAAGCTGCGAAGAATGAGTTGGAAAACGAGAAAGCTAAGCTAACTTCGTCTGTGCCGAAGTTTTTAAGCCCTTGCAAGTGCTTGCTTAAATATTTAAAAAAAAAAAAACTTTTTTTCCCATTTTCCGACCGATCGTTCGTATGGGAGTTATATGATTTAGTCATCCGATTTGGCCAAAAATTTGTAAAATTATGTGAAAGCATGTGAAACTAACAAATACAAAAGTGCAGGATGCTACCATTAAAAACAAAAAAGTTTTTCAAACTAAGACTGTTTTTCAGACCTACCTTTTGTATGGCAGCTATACCATATAATTGTCCGATTTTAATAAAACTTGGTAGAATTATAGAAAAACATAAAACCCTGACGATTACAAAGATTGGAGACGTTTCCATTGAAATGAAAAAAGATTTTCATACTAAAACTAGTTTTCCGACCGATTGTTCCTATGGGAGCTATGAGATATAGTCATCCGATCCGGTCGGTTCCGACATATTAGTAGTGTGCAGCAAAAAGAAGACTCTGTGCAAAATTTCAGCTTGATAGCTTCAAAACTGAGATACTAGTTCGCTTAGAAACAGTAGTATAGTTGAATGAGAAGTGGTGACAATTTAAATTGGAAGTATAAGAAAGACAGAGGAAGGGTTCGCAAGAGACATTGGTTCAAATACGATGAATCGTAGAATAGATTAACAAAAGATGGCAGATCAATAAGTAGCCATCGTTGCTCATTGCTTCTCAGTTTTGGCCATGTATAAAAGAAACTGTTTTTAAATAGACTCAAGCCGGTCCATATATTTCCGGTACAAAGAAGACCAACTACATGATTCATATACTAACCAATGAGAAGATGTTTTGTGAAATGTAAATCATCAAATTCTTTTGATCATCTGTTAATGAAAGTAAGTAAGATTCTACTTGTCAAAGCATCAATTTGCTCAAACCGTATACCAAGATCATACTCCACATATATTCGAGGAGGGTACCATCGATACTGAACTCAAAATATAATTTTTGATACGAAAAATAGAGTATTATAAGATTGTGCAAAACTATGTTAAAGCCAGAAGGAAGCATCTGCGACCCTATAAAGTATATATATTCTTGATCAGCATCAACAGCCGAGTCGATATAGCCATGTACGTCTGTCCGTATGAACGCAGGCTGCAGGAGAAGAAGGTTCTCGCCTAGGGAAATTTAAAGAAACCTATTATTCTTAGAAACATACGCACTCAGTCACCTTCTTTAGCTATTGGCGCCAGCTTTAAGGTGACTAGCCTTGAAAAAACTAATTAAATATTGCCGTTCATAAGTAGGTCCGTAGGTCCCTTTCTCTCGTGCATAAATTGGAGGCACACAAGCCAATAACTTGGCCTTTTGGGCTGTGTAGTAAAATGTATTTGAAAGTGACAAATTTTCTTTATTTTCAAATAATACATCTTCCTGCATTGCCTAGTTTCTAGCCACTCACAACTCAAATCAATGGCACTGCAGGAAACTGCCAACTTCCAACATCCTTATGCGCATTCCTCGACGTTCCCAGAAATCCCCTTTGCTGGCATTCCAAGGTCTTTTTTTTCAACCTCTCACACTCTCTCTCTCTCTCTCTCTGCACTTGCCCTCAACAATTTGTAAGCCATCGTTTCAATTAAGACGCATAAATCACGCCAAAATCAGCAGCCTCATCATGATCATCCTCTACGTACACATCGTTATCCTCAAGTACGTTTCAAGCACTTAAAAATTCTCTGGGATTGGGCATGCGCGCTCACAACCTACGCAACCTGAAAGAGCAGGAACCCGATCGTTTCATTTGATGCCGCCTTCTTCTGGATTTGGTTAAACGAACCAATTTAAACTGAACAGGGCTGAGGGCTTAACTCAATCCTTCTGGTCCGGCAATTGTAGCTCGTGAAACTGCTGTTTCACGCTTCGACAAATGCCCTTTGTGGCGGAGGCAACAAATTGGCAAAAAGAAATCTCGAACTTATTAGGAACAACGAGGTATTTATGTAAGTGCCACACGATTGAGCTGCAAATAGCCGGCGGGTCACATGAAACGTGCGCCACCGTACAAAACAGAACAGAAGAAGGAATATGCTCGAATCTGGCGTTAAGTGCCGCAATTCGATGCGGAGCCCTTCACCTGCTGCTCGGCGTCTGTGTGATACAACAAAAGCACCGCAAGGATCATCGGGAATGACCATGGGATGCAAAGGCACGAAACTGTCAAAACTGTAGGGCAGAGAGACCAACAATAAAGTGTAAAACATGTGACGAAGGGCGCAGAAGAAAAGGAAAACAATGACCCAAGGCTTTGAGGCGCAAGTGGCAACACTCACTCGCACACACACACATACACACACTCAATGGGAATTTCCCGTTTTCTAGTTAGTACTACCTGTAAAGTCATAACAAGCAACAGGTAAACAAAAATCGTATACAAACGAAATGCCGGCTAGAAGCCAAACAGAAAAGGGAAGTGAAGGGAAACCCAACAGAAACTTAAAGAAAATTATAATAAGCCGGCAATGGGCATATGGAGGCCCTTTCGCGCCTTTGCAACTGACCCTTAGCCACTGATTTAGCTTTGATTTTTCGTAAGTTTTTTAGCTACACAGAAAAAATGGTCCAAGAAGGATCCATTTGGGAAGATAAGTCTTAAATATCTTGTTAATCATTCAGCGGCGCTGCAAGATCATCCAAATGATCATCAGTTTTTATATCCGTTGCGATATTTAAGACATATCCTTCCCAAATAAATGGATACCGGAAATCATCCAATGTATATTTGTAAACCCTTGTAAAGGGTTTTATAATTTAGCCCAGAAGTTTGCAACGCATAGAAATATTCATTTCCGACCCCATAAACTATATATATATTCTTGATCAGGGTGACGAACTGAGTCAATTGAGCTTTGTCCGTCCGTCCGTCTGTTTGTCTTTCTGTCTGTTTCTACGCGAACTTGTCCCTCAATTTTAAAGCTATCGAGCTGAAATTTTGCTCAGAGTCATCTTTTTGCTGCACACTACTAATATGTCGGAACCGACCGAATTGGATGACTATATCTTATGGCTCCCATAGGGACAATGGGTCGAAAACTAGTAAGTTTTCCATGTTTTTATATGATTCTATCAAGTTTTATTCAAATCGGACAATTATATGGTATAGCTGCTATACAAAAGATAGGTCTGAAAAACAGTCTTAGTTAGAAAAACTTTTTTGATTTTAATGGTAGCATCCTGCATTTGTGTACTTGTTTGTTTCACATGCTTTCACATAAATTGACAAATTTTTGGCCAAATCGGATGACCATATCATACAGTTTCCATACGAACAATCGGTCAGAAAATGGCAAAACGAGTACGAAGTTAGCTTAGCTTTGTCGTTTAATATCTTTTTATACTTTGTACCGTAGGAACATAGAATAATATAAGTTTGTGGAAAAGTATGTATCCGCCAGAAGGAAGCATCTCCGACCCCATAAAGAATATATAATCATGATCAGCATCAACAGCCGAGTCGATATAGCCATGTACGTCTGTCTGTCCGTATAAACGCACAGATCTCAGAGATGGTAAGAGATAGGGATTTGACATGTATGGGACATATGCTTCTTATCACTTCAGACAGATGAAGTTTGTTTTCAATTTTGGCCACACCCACTCCAGCCCGCGCAATTTATAAAAAACGTCATATCTGCCACAGTTTTAAAGATAGATGGTTCGTTCTTTCTGGGCATATGTAGTAATCAGCATAACTTATCGATCAGTCAAAGGAATGGGGAAAATCGGATGAACATTTGTCGAGTTATAGTCAAAAGATTTTTCGCTGCAGTAGAGCAGTAGCAGTTCTGCTTTCAGCTGTTACTCCAGCATCAAAATTTATGTTGAGCGTATAATTTCGTCGGTACGGAGTATGTTATAGTCGGTCTTGCCCGACTTTCATTCTTGATTTAAAGGGAATTCTGAATCTACAAATGATAAGCTAAGCTTGAATCTATTTTTAACAACAATTCCACATTATACTAAACTTACTTATCAATTCCTTACACTCCCCTACCCTTAATCATTTCCTTAGTCTTCCCATTTGAAGATCATTTAAAACTTCATCACAGCAAACACTTCATTTAAAGATCACTTCATTTGCACATCCCCACCAAGATCAATAAAAATCCTTAATTAGGATCACTTTGAAGGTGTTAGATATTCGAGAATTTCATTTACCCAGCCAACTCCCCCTCCCCCCCAGTCAATAAAATCAGGCAAGAGCCAATGCGATCCACACAAAACCCACACAGCACAACACAACTCACGAGTGCAACGAAGGCAAAAGCCGATCAACCGATCGTCGCATCAGTTGGTGTTTGACGGTCGTTTGCGTAGGACGTAACCTCGCACAAGTTGAAGCTGGTCATTCGAGTTAAAGAAATTGATAATGCAACCGACTAGTTTTTTGTAGTTCTAGGCGATAAATGAGTGTGTCATAAAATTAAATTGCAATTAAATGATAAGAGGCGCAATCGGCTCCACATGCAATTATAAAACAACGAAAGTGAAATTTATTCTCTCCCAACACATTGAGGATATACGAAAATAGCCAGAGGAAAATTTGTCTCTGTCGCCGAGTCGAGGGGGCAACGAAAATAAAATTAAATAGCGCAAAAATGCTGAAGTAGTGAAGTGCAAAAAAAAATAAAAATAAAATAAAAATAAATGTATAAAAAATAGTTGTGCGTGTGTGTTTGTGTGGAAAATCTCGACAAGCGGAAATCGCAAAAAAAAAGGAAATACCACAAATGTTTCAATTTACAAAATAAGAAGAATGAAAATTCCATGAAATGTGCCTAACAAATTATAATTAAGAAATCTTAACCAAGTTCAAAGTCAACGAGATATTAGTATGTGTGCCTAAGTAATTGTGGTAGTGAAAATGTTGCGGAAACCAAGTGTAAAATGGCCTTTGGCTCTTCTACTGCTGGGCCTGCTGATTATCGCCTGTCAAGGCAGGCGTCAGCCTAAACGTCTTAAGGCGGCTCTGTCGCCCGCTCGGCTACTCAAAGAATATGATGGTGCAACGTTCAATGATAGCTCCCTGGACTTACAGCAGAGCATAGTCTCCTGGACAGGAGCCAGAGTACCACCGGCACCGGCACAAACGCAACAGAAGAAGACCTCGTCCAGCTTACGTCGTCGCAAAACCAAAAGTGGTCTACTGATAGAAAGTAACATTGCCGAAGAGGAGTCTTCGGTGGCTCCAAAGAAATCTTCACAACGTCGTCGCAATGGACGCCTCCAGAGACCTAAGTCGACTGCCAGTGGTAAGTCTTCTAAATATGGTTCTGTGATCGATTGCACCAGAAGTCGCGCTCCGCCTGCCGTTGCTGTCCATATTTGGACGATTCTCCAAGTTGAAAGAACTTTCATGTGAAAGTAGTGTGTGTGAGTGGACAGAAGGAAGAAGAAATTCTGTTTGCATTTTTTGTTGTTCTTTTTTTTTCTTTGGTAATTCTATACATTATTACGTGAGAGGTCCAGTTATGGGCCAGCTATGCGGTTGTCGTCTTAGTTCTTGTTAGGTTCTTAGTTAGTTGCGCTGACTTTGTTGTGTGGTGGTGGCTGCTGTTGTTGATCTCTTGTGTGTGATGAGAACTTGGCTTATTAAAGGTGAATATGTTTTTAGTTAGCCAACTGAAAGCTGATAGATCACCAGGTGAACAAGGGCTGGGGAATGTTTAGAAAAACCATTAAGATCTTTCGCTTAAGTTAAAGGAATTATGTAAACTTGCATAAACAAAACAACATACCGAAGCTAAAAATACAACACTAGTTTCTGTATCCACTAATCTAATTCAAGTTATTTATTTATATTCAAAATTCATAAACAAATGTAAGATGTCAAAGACTTTGCAGGTTGAAGTTTTCTTACTTCGATAAAAATTTGATTTTTTTTGGGTAAGGGGATTCAATATGCAAATTTGATGCATTTAAAATATTTAGGGGTTCATACAAAGCAGCTTTAATTTCAAAATAAATACCCTTCAAAGTAGGCAAACTATATTTCCGTCAAAAATTATGGAGTAACTACTATACACTTGATATTAAGTTATAGCAAATCGAGCCTAATCCAAACTGTACATTGACTCAGATGGTCGACACAGTTAAAGGGACTAAAAAATGGAAGTTTTAAAGCCAAAACAATTGAAATGGTGTTCCCAAACTATCCTGAACAGTTTCCTTTTCCAAATTCCACTGATTTTGAAGAAGGTAACGATTTCCTCAAAACTTTTGGTCAATAAATAAGTCGAATGAAGATAAATTAATATTTAACACACACAGAGCATGCCTATATTAGTGTTTTCATAAACATAGCATACTTTTAAGGGCAAATATGATGATTTTTTGTTACTTTAAGTAAACGTAAGAATACAATTGTTTCAGTATTTATCGCTTTAGTTTTTCTCTAACTCATCTAATTTTGTGTTGAAGTTTGTCATTCTGTGACAGTTCGGTCAGTAAGAAAGCGCTTTTTCTGGGAAAAGGAAGAAAGCCTCTTCTTAGCTTTAAGAAAGCATTTCTTATTGGGGTTTTAAGAAACAGACTCTTCTTAAGGGATACAAAGTAGTTTCCTCCTGGAGATAAAATAACGCTTCTTCTTAAAGTTAAGAGAAAGTTCTGAAAACTGGCGGGTTGCCATAATTTAAGGTGCCAGCTGCTGTTTTACACGTGTGAATACCTGTCAGTGTAGTGCCAACTAACTGGTACCATATATGTCAGTGAAATTGTTCAATATTCTTATTAATATTAGTCAGTCTGAACAGGCTGCCAAATAACTGACATATAATCATATGTAAGACTGAGAGAGTGTCTGAGCGCATCCTAACTCTAGGTCTTAAATTCGAAGGCTTAGAACTGAAAACAATAGGAATGCCGTCTTAACTAGTTCCGCCATCGCACATGCTAGTTGCTTCACTTTAAAATAATATTTTTTCTAAATATTCAACAATATATAATATATTTTGCAAGTCGCTTAGATAATACTATATGTAATCCTCAAGTTTGAACTCAGAGCACTCTCGATGGAAAAAGGGGAACTAAAACTCGGATCTGCTTAGTGATTGTTTTATCGCTAATTCAGAGCTTGGATAATGAAAAAGCGAGAGGCATTTTTTTCCCACAACAACTCATTTTTCGACTGATCGTTCGTATGGAAGCTATATGATATAGTCATCCGATTTTGACAAAAAATTTTAGAATTAGGTAAAAGCATGTAAAACAAGCAAATACAACATTTCAGGATGCTACCATTAAAAACAAAAAGTTTTTCTAACTAAGACTGTTTTTCTGACCCATCTTTTGTATGGAAGCTATACCATATAGTTGTCCGATTTTAATAAAACTTGATAGAATCATAAAAACACATGGAAAACTTACAATCACAAAGTTTAGAGACGTTTCCATTGAAAAGAAAAAAGTTTTTCATACTAAAACTAGTTTTCCGACCGATTGTTCCTATGGGAGCTAAGAGATATAGTCATTTGATAAGGACGGTCGCGATATATTACTAGCGTGCAGCAAAAAAAAGACTCTGTGCAAAATTTCAGCTCGATAGCTTCCAAACTGAGCGACAAGTTCGAGTAGAAACAGACACAGCTCAATCAACTCAGCTCGTCACCCTGATCAAGAATATATATAGTTTATGGGGTTGGAAATGAATATTTCTATGCGTTGCATACTTCTGGGCAAAACTATAATACCCTTTGCAAGGGTATAAATATATTTATTATAAAAAAATGGAATAAAGTATTAAACCACGATCAAACTCACAAAGTCTCTTACCTAAAAACCCCCAAAGTAAGCAACTTTTTTAAGAACCTCAAGACTCTATCATTAACCCATTTCATATGGCAATTGCTGTAGCTCACACAGAAAAATCTGACATGCATCTATATATTTAGCATCATGTTGTTTTAATTGAGTCTATTTTCACTTGTTGTCCCACAACTAGGCCGTGCCGAGCATTTTAGTACTCTTGTTATAGTTTTTAACGGCCATTTTCTTCGCTGGTGGACGTAAATTCATTATACATAACTTTCATGATCTATAAAACTTTTCAGTTGAACATAAGAAAGGTTGTTAAAAAGTGTAACAAGTGTTCAAATAAATTGTACATAAGCTTTATACAACTTGAACTTAAATGCAGAATGAAAGTAAAAACGGCAGCCAAGTAAACAAAAACCGTTGATTGGCTTATGCTGAATGTTTGAGTGGACATTTTTGTTCAAAATAGAAAGCTTGATAGTTAACGATTAAATGTTGAAGAAGCAGAGTCTTTTTATTTCCAAACTAGCCGAATCGGTTTACTATATATATACTTGTATATAGCTGACAACTTGATGGCTGAAATCAAAAATTCCTTTAATAATATTTTTCACAATCCCCTGACTTCCCTTCCCATTTGCCATTTATCATCAACTCAATTTCTGGGAATTTCCGATGCCTTTCAAGTCTGCACTTCTTCAATCTTGAACACAGCAATTCCCATTACTTCTACCTCAAGTTCAAAACTTTTGCTTTTCACGCTTCCCATCGAACGTCGACGGCAATAGAAAACCGAAATCAAGCCCAAAGTAAAGTTCACTAAACTTCCACGAACTTCACATGTCAATAAAAAATTAAAAACAAATAAAAACTCACTGACAGAGCAGAAGGGGTAAAAGATACGAGTTTGGTCAACATTTTCCCACAAATCCCAAAAAAAAAAAAATAATGTTCAGAAGCAAGTTCGCTTGTGTAATGCAGTTAACAAGAAACAAACAAACTGAAAACAAAAGTCAATGAAGAATGAAGCATTTCTCAAATATGAGTTGGCCAAGAATGGTGATTTTCAGTTCTCTACTTCTGATTAGGCAGGGCTCAACCGTAGTATCTGTGTGACCCAGCTTTCATTTTCTTTAATCTAAACCAGCCATCAATCAATTAATGTCCACATTCGTTTGGGCGTTGTACTCGTAAATACACAAAAAAATTACAAGTGTTGGCTCAAGTAATCGCCAATAATTTGTGCTCTATCGAT
Organism: Lordiphosa andalusiaca; assembly: GCA_035044965.1. NCBI lineage: Eukaryota > Metazoa > Arthropoda > Insecta > Diptera > Drosophilidae > Lordiphosa > Lordiphosa andalusiaca. Next base: position 2,473,743 of record JAWNNM010003326.1, on the reverse strand, counting down.
TCGCATTTATATCGTTTTGTGATCATTGTATCCATTTACAATTGAATGATTTATAAAGCTATTAGCAGTATTTGATTTGCAATCATTATGGGTGACTGGTGGTAATTGAAAGTTGCCCCAGAGTGAAATTAAAAGAGAAACACTTGGACCATGAATAAATTTATGTACGTTTTTGTGTTGAGAAAACTTCATAGATCAAGCAAATTTTTACCATATTTGTGATATTTTTCTTCAACCAAATTCCTTTCCAAACTTATCTTACTAGGTTAATCATGGACAACAAATTTCTACCATTAGCCACACTAAAGTCTTTAGAAATGATTATCATAAACCTCTTCCAAATATTCTAAAGAAAGGTTCAAAATATTTCGACACGTTAGCTCTAAGCCTATTAAGTGAATCATTGGAAAGCATATTCAAGTGCTCAGAGATTTTATTAAGTTCTCTTTTATGATCAAACACGATAAGTCACTTTAGTTTTATAACCATAGGCGAAACAGATATTTGGGACCCGCTCTTGCCATATGTGTGAGTTCTGTTTAACAGCCACGCCTCCTTCTACTCGTTCAACTTCTTTAAATGAACACATGTTCTTATGATGGTAACGCATGCCCTCCTTCAAGCATTATCCTTTCTATGGGCTCACAGCCTAACAATTGCCCATTGTTGTTGCTGTTGTTGTTGTTGTTGTTGGTGGTTCTACTGCATCAGCCACAATTACCGCCTTGGCGCTATTGTTATACTCAATCCTCTCCTCTCTTTAGGCAGCAGAGGTCATGTGTGTGTGTTCAACGCTCACCACCTCTAGGAAAGTCTAAACAAATGGCTTGAAGTGCTCAAAACCCACACATAATACTTGTACATAAGAACATATGTAGTGTGTGTGTGTGAGTTTTCGTTTTTTTCGTTGTTATATCCTTTTGTTCTCAATTGCTAGGCAATTGTTTCATTGTTCGTTGTAAAGAGGAAAGACTGTAATTTGTTTTGACTGCTGGAATCTGGTTATGCTTTTTAATGAGATGGAATGCGTGTGCGTGGGGGTGGAGTGTAGGGCATTTTGTGGTGTATCTTAGCTATACAAAAATATAATCAAATGTAAAAAGGAGTCCCACAAGCATTAAGATTCTCAGCCAAATATCAACGAAACATTTAAACAATTCTTAGAAAGAAAATGACTAGAATTCTTTTACAATTTTTATTTTTAAACTGCTGAACTGAATTTTCCATTATTTTAAATAAAGAATCAATGCCCTTGCAGCATGTAAAATTGATCTAAATCAGCGGTGGGCACCAAAATCAAACAGATGTTTAGCCTATTTGGCGCAGCTGTTGCTTGTGCCTGTATTTTGTTGTTGGCTGTTGAGTATTTTGAGGTGCCCACCGCTGATTTAAAAAAAAAAAAATAATTTAAAGACCTCTAAGACCATTTTTTAGACCAATCTGTACTATATAGTTCTCCAATTTAAATAACTTGTGCTAGGTTTGGTAAGGAAAGCTTTAAGTCAGAGAAAGTAGATTTGATACCCACAGCAAGGGTATAAAATTGATTTCGTAAGATTTTCGCTGATACTTAGAGCAAAAAAATAATATTTATAAATATCCATTGGATAATTTCCGGTATCCATTTGGAAAGGATATGTCTATAATATTCTTTAAGTTCTGTAATTATTTTGTAAACTTAAACCTTTTATATGTATATTTTTTTGACAATGCTTAAACAGAATACCATGTTTCTTTCTGTATTGAACTATTGTTATATTTTATTGTAAATAATGTAAAAAACCTCTTATATAATGACTGACGGTTAAAAACCAAGCCTCGGTTTGTATAAATAAACACTACTAATACTACTATTTCTACTACTTTTTTAAATGCTACCATTTTGGTATCATCTAGTATCATCGCTGGGTACTTTGCTCCATTGAAAAAGTACTGGCCAATGATACTTAGTGCCTATAAACCCAATTAATTTTTGAAGGTGCATTGGCAGCTCTTGAATCAGTTGAGGCTGGCTGCTCCTTACAGTATATACGCCAATTCTACTTAGTTGTAGAATTATTGAGAGATATTATATTTTTGAAAAAATGTGGAAACTTCATTCAACTTTTAAAGGACCCAGAACTGTTTCAGTTCTGATTTTTGAAGCAAGCTGTGTTGCTAGTCAACTGAGTAGCTGGTAGTGTTTATTGGGAACTCTACCATTTTATGAATCAATCAATGTAAATAAAGAATATCTTTTTCAAAATCATTCACACAAATTTGACTGATTAGCGGTTGCATTTGCTAATGATTTCCTTCTGCCATTAACTCCCTGCTCTTTAATTTTAATTTATTTCACAGAACAAATTTTTGGCACAATTTCTAAAGCATGCCAAAAGTATTAGTTCAAGGATGCCGCCACTCAAATAAACTAAACCGCAAAATAATTATGACTGACAGTCCCAATATTGAGATACATTATGCAAGCCACAAAAATATGAAATGACTTAAGCGTTAATTAAAGAAATGTTCAACACAAACTGGTTCTCAAAAACAAATAGCCTTCGATGTGTATTAATTAAGCAATTTGTCAAGCGTCAACGCTGATCCCAATTCCCCCATCCGATCCGATCCCTGGCGTGTCAATTTCACATCGATTGCTGTTGACTCCAGACTGCAGACACTTGCGTTACTTATTTGGTACACTAATCACTGGCAGTCCGAAATGTTTCAATCCTTCTTTTCTTTTTTGCAAAAGCCGGATTAGCGGCTATGTCAGAGACTGCCAACGGCAGTCGACAGCTGTGGTTAAAAAAAAAGAAGAAGATTCTGCCATTAACTCGTAACTGATCTTCAAACGCGTGTCTGCTGGCAATTTGTATTTGATTTTGGCATTTCAATACCGAAGTACACATTTTTTCCCAAGCCATTACTGGGAGTTCCATAACAAATTTTCCAGCACTGATGGAGTGGAAAATTTGCAACTTTTTGCGTGACTCAGGCAGCTGTCGTCCGTATGCCAATTTTATCCAGCTTTTTTTTCGAACATTGTCTGGGAGTGTCGGCTGCCTGTTGATGGATGCGCCATTGCCTTTCGTCTGCCCATATTCAAAATAGACTGGCGAAAAAAAGTTGTCGTCAATTGTCGGCACATTTGTAAAACGGGGTAAAAGATACAGCCAGACAGACAGACAGACAGACAGCAGAAGCAAACAGCAAGTTGAAGTTACAAAATTAAGTCTGAGGAGGTCGTGTGTGTCTGATTGATGAGTCAGTGGAAGCAAGTTTCCTTTATAGATGTTTGCGAAAATTGATGCTCTTCACATAGATAAAACTCCACTTTGATAGATGCGGAGCATTCATCGTGTTCTTAGTTAAAATGAAGTCATTGGGTCAAGGAAACTTGATTTCTGGATCGTGGTTTTATGAGTGCTTTAACATCTAGAACGGTTCTTTATGTTTCGAGCAGAGCAAAAGCTGCACAAAAATCACAAGTAAGACTAGATTTATAAGGTGAATCAAACTTCATGAAGTTCTCTTAGTAGGTGGAATATTCAGGGGAAAGTAAATACGTTTTATAAAGGAAAGGTTTCCAATCTCCACTAATTTTCTAGCCTCCATGAAGTTTACTTCAGCGTGTAAGTTCAGTCTAAGACAACATTTACACGGTGAAGAACACTTCATGAAGTTTTTCTAGTGGGAGGAATATTGAAACCAAAGTGAATACGTTTTATAAAGAAAAGGTTTCCAATCTCACCTACAAAGAGAACTTCATGAAGTTTTGCTTCACCTTGCACTACCATGTTCTAGTTAGACTGGATTTACATGGTGAAGCAAACTTCATGAGGTTCTCTTAGTAGGCAGAACATTTAGGGTAAAGTAAATACGTTTTATAAAGGAAAGGTTTAGAGTCCCACTTCATTCTCTCGCATACTAAGAGAACTTCATGAAGTTTGCTTCACCATGTAAATCCAGTCTAAGTGTGATCGAAAAGAAACACCAGATTGGGCCTGGTCAAAATAATTGCAGAGTTACTGCTGTTAGCGCGAGTTTGCAACATTTCTCACTCACCTACTCAAAAAACTTCAAGTTTGCTTCACTGTGTAAATCCCATCGTAAATCTTAAAGGTGGAAAGTTTTATTTCTCTTGACTTTTCATCATAAATGGGTGGTCTGTTGCGCTACTAAACACACAAATCGTATCCTGTACAATTCAATATTTCATTCTCTATTAAAAAAAAAACCTTAATTTAGCTTTCATCTCTTGAAGTCATGAATTAGTCATTTTTCGGGTGGAAATAAACATTCGCGAGAAGAACTTTTTTCAACGTGTACATAAAGCATAATTAGTTCAGGGCACTGACGGCTAACCAATTTGCTCCCTCTCTGCCTCAGTGTCCATAATATTTACACAACACTTTCAAGTGTGTTTTTTTTCTCGGACTCTGATTCTGGCAAAAGAAAGCAGGCATTTCCCTTCCCAGAACCGGGAAGCGTTTCATCTCGATGAAAACTGAAAAAATCGAGTGAGGGGTGGAGGGAAATGCATGTGTTGACAGTAGGAAGTCTGATATTGAAATATTTGCTGCAATTTAAGGTCGCTCTCGAACAGGTAGAAGATGTAAAGAAGGTTGTTTGTGTCCGCTTAGCTCTTATCGCTTAGATCGTGGCAAGGTGATACTTTTGGTATCATGACCAGGGTATTTATCAATGAAGTTCAATGACAGTTGGGCAGGGAACTCGATCAACGATTCGTTTATCAGCTTTAAATGTTGACAAGCAGCTTTGATAAAGAAGCGGCAGGGTCTTGCAAGAGGTAACATGATATTTCATTCAACACGGGTTGAGGGTATTTATTTATTTGTGAAGATATGGAAGTGCATTTTATTTCAAATATTTTACTTTTTCTTAAAGCATTGATGAAAAACTCGAGTTAGGCCTGCAATCTGTTTCCATCATTCCTTGTTTATGGCTTATAAATCTTTCAGTACCCATTCCTGCCAGCCCTTTTGTTGTGATAATTTATTTAAATGCACTTTATAGAGATCATTCGCTGGCACACCTGGCAGACAATTCCCAAGCAACAATTTGCCCCTTGGTTTGGCGGATGTGCCACAACAGAACAGCTGTCAGTTAACAGCAAAAGGAGTTCAAAAAATAATAATAAAAATGAACACTGAACACTGAAACCATTTACTGAACACATGTCAAAACTTCTCTTCAAAAACAAAAAACCAAACTGCTTAAGCACTCATTAAACCACATAAACAATGGAAAAGAGCCATCAAACTTTGGTTCTGGGTAATTTGATATGGAAACTTAATATAATATATACATATATATTCAGAAATAATTTTGCCCAGACCTTTTGAAGTACTCGACGCGCATAAAACTTACAAACAGAGGCCCTAAAATATTTTATTATAGACCACAGAACAAAAGGAGTGCGGGGCAGCATTTATAAACAAACAAAAGATGTTCAAATCTTCTCTGACCAACAGACGCCACAAATGATCTATGGAAATTCCTCAACTTCACACACACACACACACACACACACCTCAATGGGAACACACATTTCTACCGCTCCCCCTCCCCCTGCTTAATTGCTGGAGGAGATTTAATTTGTTGGTGGCCCACGGTTTTGCCTGGCGTTTGTGTTTGCATTGGCCATAAATTAATGTTATAGACCAAGTTTTGATAAGACATTGACGCCGTCTCGACGACGTCGTCGTCGTCGGCCACCGGAACATTTAACGGGTCAGCGGCTGTTCATGTGAAGTTGTGGCAAGGGTGAGGGATCTAACAAATTCGAAGCTCGTTAGTCCAGACACTTGAGATAAGCCGCTGGGAGAGCAGCGAATAAATTGTTTTGAGTTTGGAGAATTTTTTCAAAAGTGGGTCAATTTTTGTTTTTTTTGTTTAGCAGTTGGATTTTGTGGTAGATCAAACAGCTGTTTAGGAAAAACACATTTAAAAAATGCATCTTTAAAACAAATTTTAACTGTCGGTTAGAGTTAGCAATGAGCAAACAAATTTTTGGGTAATTATACTCTGTACCGTAGGTACACAGTATTACAAGTTTGTGCAAAAGTATGTAACAGCCAGGAGGAAGCATCTCCGACCCCATAAAGTATATACATATATTCTTGATCAGCAACAACAGCCGAGTCGATATAGCCATGTCCGTCTGTCAGTCTGTCCGTATGAACGCACAGATCTCAGAGATGTTAAGAGATAGGGGTTTGACATGTATGGGACATATGCTTCTTATGTCTGCAGTCAGATCAAGTTTATTTTCAATTTTGGCCACGCCCCCTTTCGCCCCCGCAATTTAGAAAAAACGCCATATCTCCCACAGTTTTTAAGATAGATGGGTCGTTCTTTCTGGACATATTTTGTAATTAAGATACCTTATCGAACCTCCAAAGGAAAGGTAAAGATCGGATGCACCGTTGTCGAGATATGATCAAAAGACTGTTCGCTGCTGCAGCGCTGCTTTCAGCTGCATTAAAATGTATGCTGAGCGTATAATTTCGTTGGTACAGAGTATGTTATAGTCGGGCTTGACCGACTTTCTTTCTTGCTTTAAGTGAAGCTTTTGAAAAACTTTCGGCATGTGCGAAGAATAAACGTCTTTGAATGAGTTTTAAAAACAATGCTCACGGATCATCTTTCAAATACCAAATTCTTTTAATCTTGTTACAAAACGTGAACAGGACCTTTTTTACTAGATGAATTTGACGTCAAACTAGGTTGGTGAATACATGTAGAATCCTATTTTCTTAGGTACCATTGTGCATGAGTATATGCTGGCCAAGTTTGGTGAAATAGTATCAAAAGAATCTGCATACATTTATCTTAAATTTGATAAGCATATTTTTGATTCATACTTACCAAGTCTTTATTGATGTTCAGCAATTCGGTTGAAACCCGACACCTGTCATGTTTTATGCCCAAGCTGCCAGAAATATATATTTAAGCCTGTTGTGGAACCTGCAAGCAAGAAACAAGCAAACTATTAGGAAGGTCGTTTCAGTAGTATTTCTAATAAACTCTTGTTTTCGATTTTATGGCCTATATTCACAGCAGTTACAACACAACAACAACAATTGGCAAAATACATAACCGAAAGTCAATATATTTAACAAAATAAAAATCGTTTTTGGATACGATATAACAAACCAAAAATGCTCATAGTGAACACATTTGTTTAAAATATTACAACTTCTCTTAAAAAAATCTCAAAAACATATTTAAAAGTTTATTTTAAAGCCAAGAAATGTATCTTTACAGTAATATCAAAGACAGCCAAAACAAATGAAAAATATTCACCACAAATCGAGCTTAAGAAGGTTCAATTTATTCCATTTCAGCTACTTTCAGCTCAAATGTCCAATTAACTAGAGTCATCATCCCTCCAATATACCGGAAATTGTTGCCTTCTCTTATCATTAACTAACCAAAATCAACTGATATCCAAAACTTCTTAATTTCACACATTTTGTCAAAATGCCCACGTTCTTTACACGCTGCTTCTCATTAGAGCGCGCTTAATTAAGCGACTCGTTTCGCTTGAATGCTAAAAGCTGGCAAGGTTTTTTTTTTATCTAATCTCTGATCAAAATTGTGCAAGCTACTGGCAGAAAACAAAAAATTCCGAAAAAAAAACTTTTCATGTAGCGGTTCATTTAATAATTTAATAAGCACCACGAAATCACGAAACTATTTTTTTGGTCTTGCACTTGTTGCTGGCCAGATAATTATCACGATTTATGAGGCGCTCTTATCAAGCGTTTGCCATCATTGTCTTAAGTGCATGAAAAGGCGTTGAAATGTCCATTAAGCATTAAACTTGGGTAATAAATGAGGCGTTTTTTTTGGTGGGGGAGGGGAGGTGAAAAATGTTTGCCAATCACTTGAAATGCATTTGTGTGTTCAGGTTTGAGTAAACATTTGTCTGACGATAGTTAACCAACACTAAACTCGAAGATTTGGGCAGCTCACGTATCAAACCACTCATTACTTACGTCTGAGTGGATTTTTTGGTTGAGCTTTAAGATATTTGATATGGTAAGAGGAGAGTGAAACGGCGACAGGGACACGAGTCGCCCACACTTGGGGATTAATTTTTATTTTCCTGCTTTTTTTCCTGCTTTTTTTTTGTGTGTGCTGTTAATTTGTCATAAGCTGTCAGATTTTATTAATAACTTGTCCTGCGTTTTCCTGTTGTGCATACTGCAAGAGTCACATAATAATGTCATAATTAATTTAATAAGCTGTGACTCATCGCGTGTCGGGGGGCTGGCAAATTGTTTGTCGCCAACATTGTCATTGTCTAGACACTTGGAGAGATTTGGCTTGGGTCTAGGGAGAAAGGCAACCTCAACAAGTTAACCAAAAATATGTAAAGTAGGAGGAGTAGTTTTTACTCCTAAATATTTTAGTTCAACTTATGTACAATAAGGTGGCCTTTTTGCTGAACCAAACTGGGTCGCTCGGTCATCTCAAAATGGGGAAAAATATACACAACATTTTTTTTTGAAAACCAACTTCCAACTTTAGTCCATTGCCCAGCGATCAGCCGACCATAAACAAATCATTTCACACAGCAGACAAGTTTGTAAAAACAAAGTCGAAAAAACCAACATCAATAAATCTGTGGAATATTGGACAGAAGGAGGCAATCAAGTTGACTTGTAAACTATTTAATTAGCACGTAGTCTCGCAGTACGTAAGCGTGTTAGTTTTGGTTGTAGAAAAGGCGCCGACGAAGTTAACCCACGATCACTGGAGGCGCCATATGCAGCAGCATTTGATGGCGCCGCCAGCCTCCAACGTCTCTCTTTTGTGTGTGTCCAGGCATTTTGGTTAATTGTCCATATATTGAAGAAATTGCATTAATTTGCTTGTTTACGTTGCATGTCGTTTGACGCTTGTCGATGATTCGTATCTCTGCCTCTTTTACCTCTCTTTCGGTATTGACTACAAATTTTTATCGCCTTGTCCGGTGGTGGTTTGGGGGAATAGACTCATCTAACCAGTTTGGAATGACCAATTGATAAGCTTTTATCCTGTCAGAAACAAAAATGTTGCTTTTTTGATTAGCAATTAACGATATTTGTGTGATTTTTTGTATTGGGAAAAGCTGAATGGCATTTGAAATTGGCAAGAGATTTGCAGTTAATTGAAGTGAGGAGTAACTGTTAAGCTGTGTCGAGATGAGGATTATGGAATTGGTTATGAAGTGATCAATTGACTAAATCGTATGATATGTATTTGGGTATTATGCGTATTATGTAACTGAGGAAAAGAGCAGAGGAAATTACTCTTTTTTGTTCAGCTGTTTTGCTAGTTGCTCATTTTCTTGGTTTGTTCAGGTTTTCAGTTTTCTTCTATGACTAAATCGTATGATATGAATGTATTTGGGTATTATGCGTGTAATGTAACTGAGGAATAGAACAATTTACTCTTTTTTGTTCAGCTGTTTAGCTGCTTGCACATTTTTTTGATTTGTTCAGGTGTTCAGTTTTCTTCTCTGACTAAATTGTATGACATATATCTGGGTATTATGTAACTGGGGTAAAGAGCAGAGTAAATTACTCTTTTTTGTTCAGCTGATTTGTTGCCTGCTCATTTTCTTGCTTTGTTCAGGTGTTTAATGTACTTCTCTGACTCAATCGAGCGATATGTATTTGGGTATTATGCGTGTTTTGTAACTAAGGTAAAGAGCAGAGGAAATTACTCTTTTTTGTTAAGCGGTTTTGTTGCTTGCTCATTTTCTTGCTTTGTTCAGGTGCTTACTTGTTTCTTTTGAGTTGGTCATTGAACTAGTTCTTTATTGTTGAATTGTAAACCCTCTTTTTCTTATTTATCAGTAGTTTACTCAATTTTTCTCTTATGGTTCAGTAACTCACCTGCTTTCAAAGCTGTTCTTTTAGTTTATTCATTCATTTGCTTTGCTAAGCTTGGCTTACCAGTCAGTATTGAACAGCTGGTGACTCTATTTTACTTTTGGTTCAGCTGTTCATGTTTCCATTAAGTTAGTTTTATTTGTTATACTATTTAATTGTTCAGTTTAGATTTCTTTGTGGTTCACTTGTTCTTTTTAAGACACATTTTGATTACTCTACTCGTTAGTTGACTAAAAAAACTGAACTCCCCTCTTTGTAACTGACTTATTAACAAGCCCTCGTTTAAAACCACTGAAATCAGAGAAGATGTAGTACCATTTCGTGTCGCTACTTCATAACATAGCCACCCAATGTGTTTGCCACTTGAATTAGTATTGCTGTCTGCCAACTTCAACTTCAATCCACTTCCCTCGTCTCGTTCTCAATGTAGCGTTTCACCCACACGCTGACTGACTGGCTGGTGAGTCATCAAATGGCAGGAGGTAGCTACCAGTCTTCAATACCAAATCAAGCATTACTTGCATAACCCAACAAAGTCATCGACCAATGTCCATTTCATCATCATTTTTTATCATCATCATCACCATCTTGCGCATAACCAGCGCGTCGTGCCGTCATGTCGTATAAATATTTTTCTAAAACACAACTTGGAACTTGGGTGCCACTTCAACACGTCACAAAACGCCCGGTAGTTCCAACAGGGAACGGACATCGGCATGTTGTTGGTCCCAGCATCCAGCATTTGGTTTCCCAGCGGTCCACCTTTCTGGCTTTTAACGCAACGCTGCACTGATGCATGTCCAAACATCCTCAGTTCTGGTCAGTTTGATGTCCCATGTTGTTCTTTTCCCTCATTTTATTTCTTTTCTTGGAAGTGCCTTTTGCGCCCAGAGTCTCGTCGATTCTTGTTTGTCCGTTTGTTTATTTGTTTGTCAAGCTTTGTGTTTGTTTTCAATAAATATTTGACATTTGTCTATGCATTTTTCCCGAACCTCAAACACGGTGTGGGTACATTAACTTTTCAAGTACGCCCCAAGAGTACGCCCCAATATGAAAAAAAAAGGTTCCTTCGTCTTTATTATTATTATTTTGTTTTTTTTTTTGAGGCCCTTCAGTCAATGCGGATGTTTGATTTGAACTTTTGTTGCTTTCTTTCTACAGTTGGTTGCGCAAAAAAAAATTATTTGCTGAAAAGCTGTGTACACTGGGGACATTGAAGTGTGGAACTTGTCGCTTTAGTTGGTTGATCTGCTTCTTCTTTTTCTGGAAAAGCTAAGAAAACTGAGTGTGTGATTTCACGACTGAGTTCTAAGTGAAAATGAAATGAAAAGTAAACATCTCAAGCAGGCTGACAGAAAGCTTATAGTTTTAGATTTTGATCACATTTTGGAATTAAGAGACTTAGGGCCGTTTTCTCATCTGCTACATAGAGCTATCTGTCACATAAACCTACAAATAACAGAGCAAAATCTAAGTTTATCTGACACATAGCAGCTATGTAGAAGATGAGAAATCGGCCCTTAGTCTAATCCAAGCCCAGTACTATACCACAAATTCAAGTCATATAATCAAAATCATAATATTTTCTTAAAATAATCTTTTTCCCACAACGACCCATTTTACGACCGATCGTTCGTAAGGGAGCTATATGAAATAGTCTTCCGATTTGGACAAAAATTTGAAGAATTGGGAGAAAACATTTAAAACAAGCTTAAACCAATTTGCAGGATGCTACCGGTATAAACAAAAAAGTTTCTCTAACTAAGACTGTTTTTCAGACCTATCTTTTGAATGGCAGCTATACCATATAGTTGTCCGATTTTCATAAAACTTAGCAGAACTATAAAAAAGCATAAAAAACCTATGAATTCAAAGTTGGGAGACGTTTCCATTAAAAAGAAAAAAGTTGTTCTCACTAGAACTAGTTTTCCGACCGATTGTTTCCATGGGAGCTATGAGATATAGTCATCCGATCCGGTCGGCTCCGACATATTAGTTGCGTGCAGCAAAAAGAAGACTCTGTGCAAAATTTCAGCTCGATAGCTTCAAAACAGAGAGACTAGTTCGAGTAGAAACACACAGACAGAAGGACGGACAAAGCTCAATCGACTCAGCTCGCCTCCCTGATCAAGAATATATAGATTATGGGGTCGGAATTTAAAATTTCTATGCGTTGCGCACTTTTAGGCAAAACTATTTTTCCTTTGCAAATGTATTAAAAAGAAACGAAGACTGAAAAGATACTACCCAAAGGACCTTGCTAAAAAGAATAATTTAAAAACTAAAAAATCACTTCATTGTTATATTATATATAAGCAGAACGTAAGTAATAGTCCGCCTTGCCCGACTTCGATATACCTGACCTTCTCAGTGGAATTCATGTTCTTGTGTTAACTAACAGAGCATTAACATTAATGTAAATATATCAATATTATGGTATCGGAAAGAGTATCCCAATCGGACTATAGAGAATTTGGTTCCCAAGAAAATGCCATTTTTCAATCTGTTTTTTACTACACAGAAAAAGAGAACGGAATGAAAGGAAAGGATATGCAGCGGAGCTGCTAAATCATCCAAATGATCATAATTTTTCATCTATATCTCCTCCCTCCTTTGGCTAGCGTAAATTCTAAACATATTAAGCAATCAGGATTATTTCTCGATCCACCAAAGGAATGATAAAGATCGGATGAACTATGCTCAAGTTATTAGCTACTTTAAAATTGATATTGTGCATACACTTTCGTTAAGACAGAGTATATTCTAGACGGACTTGTCCTTTCTTACTCACTTGCTTTATATTCTCGGACTGATGACAACTCTGGATGCTGCACAACAAATGACCAACAATTGCTTCGTTTTATCACCATTTGTACCGCAGTTCAAGATGTTTCAGACACTCCATGTCCTTGCTCTGTTATTTATTAACTTTTGTTGACACCATTGACACATTTTCCCAGGCCAATCAAATTGAATTGGCCAGACAACACACGAGTACAGGAGGGAACAAGCCCAGAACAACATGGCCCCATAAATCAGCATAAATAGCAGCTGGTTTTAACTTTTGGTTTGGCAGAGTTTTCCCCCAGAATTATTGATTGGCAGTGGGGGGGTTAGGTATATGAAAAATGTATCTCACGGCTAGCAGCAGCCAAACAAGGCAACTTTCGAGATAAAACTTTATCGCTGACCGGCTGCTGGGCAGACACAGAGCAATGTTGACCTGGTATGCATTTTGCATGTCTGGTAGCTCCAAATTGCAGTTGCTGCTGGGTATATTTCTTACACACACACAGCTTTTTGGCATTTGTCAACAAAAAGTTTCTGCAAAACTGACAAAAAGTTGACGTAATTGCTGTGAAAATGCACAATAGAAGAGACTTTGTGGAAAACTTGGAGAATTGGAAAAGTTTCGCAAGGGTTTTAAAAGGGTTTACTGATAGCTGAAGCATTTCTTTTACAAATTGTCTGCATATTTTTGTATCATTTTGATAAATTGACGGTTTTGGTGGCCAATTCAATTTGTCAAAACATTTAATCAGCAAAACTTTTCTCACTTAAGCTGTCAGCAAGTGGCGGTAAATAAAAAAAAATAAAACGTGAGCAGCAGGTGAGGAGGTAGGTGAAAATATGTTTTGGGTTGTCGTGCCACCTCCAGTCTTAAGACTCTCAACATTTTTAGCTACCGCAAATTTGTCATTTGTCAAAACATTTAAATGCCATTTGGACCAAGGCAAGTTTCCACTCAAGTTGGGCGGTGATTTTGACAGCTGCCGATAAATATTTTTTGGTTTTCCTGCTTTTAACACTTTGGTTGAACTTTAGCCCCAGGCAATGTATTTTGTTTTGTTTTGTTGTCTTTTTCGAGGTTTGCTTTCTAGACATTTGTTTAGATCATTTTGAATAATTATTGAGCCTAGTTAGGGACCATTTGGAATGGGTTGGTTTTTTCACGTTTTATGTTGGGGAAATGGAATTTTGTGAGTGAAAGTGATTGGAAATTGTATTGGTTTATGGCTTTGCATGTTGGCTGTCAATTATGAATGACTTTAATGGGTGGTTGAATTTTGTGAATTTAATTTGGGTTTGAATTGAGGAAGTTGGTGGATATTAACTGATTAATAAAACACTATATTTAATTAGTTCTGGAAATGCTGAAACTTTATAAAGAAATTTTGGAGATATTTTACAAATTTAGATATAATATACAATATTAGATCTAAGAGATTAAAACGCTGCCGAAAGTACTATTAGTTATATTTTGTGGTTTTTGATTGAATTCTACAATTTTATATAAACTTAAGAACAGAATCTTAAATTAGTTTACCTGCTGCCTTGAATTTTGATTACTTCGATGCTTTCCTTCATCGCCATTTTGGTTAATTGAGCCCTTGGTCAATGCTCTCCAATTTTTGATTACTCCTTCAACTTCAGTCTTCCATTTACTCATTCCTTCCATATGCTTTGCTGCTGTCAAAATTCATCAAAAGTTGGCTTTCATCAGGCTGTTGCCGCCTTGTCATCTCTCTTGTGTCTGTCTGTCTGTCTTGTGCTGCAATTTTGTTTTCATATTACATTTTTCGGCTACTGGTTGAACAAAATGTTGCAAAGTAATTTATTTATGCAAATATGCTTAAGAAAATTGATTCTGCGCCCGATTCTGCTGGACAGGAAGTCAGTCTTCCAATTGCTAACTTAACTGGAGAATGTCTATTTCTAACCCACAATCTGGGGGGAAAATGACTTAATAAGATGCTGCTCCTCTGTAATTTTCCAATTCCAACTGCAAGTCGTCGCTGTGTGTTTGGTTTGGCCAAACCAAACAGCTGCCATGACCAAAAATAGTGAGAAAATATTTTTGTATTTTTATGTGTCTGCTGCTGACGATGCTGCTGCTGCTGCTGACGATGCTGCTGCTGTTGCTGCTGCCTTTTCGATATGAATGAAATGCAGAAAACAGTAAAATGCTTTCAGCTTCTGGGAGTTTGAACTTCTCTTCATGGAGTACGTTTGGTGTGCGTGTGCCCATAATGGTTTTGTAATTAATCAACAAGGAGAAGACTGATGAACTGCATCTACGTACCGTTTAATGTGGCTTGTGTTTTGCTTCAAATTTTATGGATTGTTTGCTTGCATACGACATACTGCTTTTGGCAAAAAAAAAAAAAAAAACCATTCTTTAATAGAGTTATTGGCAGAGATATTTGTACACTGAGAAAAAAAGCTAGATTAAAAATGTGTTTTTCGAAAAAAAAAAAAAATACTTTGTAGTGCCCTTGCTAGCATTCAATGCTGCAGCACGTTTTGCCGTAGGTTCACAGAAAAAACGTCATATCTCCCACAGTTCAAAATATAAATGGTTCATTTCTTTTGGACATATTTAGAAATCAGGATAACTTAACGATTCGTCAAAGGAATGATGAAGATCGAATGAGCGATTGTGGAGTTATGATTAAAACATTGTTCGCTGCAGCAGCGCAGTAGCAGCGCTGCTTTCAGCTGCTACTGCAGCTGAACGTATAATTTCGTTGGTACAGAGTATGTTATTGTCGGGCTTGACCGACTTTCTTTCTTGTTTTAACTCATTTGAAGGACATTTCCACTGAAAGCAAATAAGTTTTTCTCACTAAGAATACTTTTCAGACTCTACATTTCTATGACAGCTGTACTACACAGATGTCCGATTTCGACCAAACTTAGTGAAATCATGGAAAAGCATAGGAAACTAAGAAATACAAAGTTTGGAAGCGTTTTCTTTGAAAACAAAAAAGTTTTTCTCACTAAATCTCATTTCTCGACCGATCATTCCTATGACAGCTATAACCTGTAGTCATCCGATTTTGACAAATCTTTCAAGAATGGTGTGAAAGCTTATAAAATAAATATATACCAATTTTAAAGAGGTTAACATTGAAAACAAAAAAGTTTTTCTCACTAAGACTATTTTTCTAACCTTACTTTTCTATGGCAGCTATATTATATGTATGCCCGATTGCGTTCAAACTTAGCAGAATGGTGAAGAAACATAGAAAACTACTAAATACTGAGTTTGGAGACGTTTGCATTGAAAACAAAAAAGTTTTTCTCACTAGTTTTCCGACCGATCGTTCCTATGGCAGCTATATGTTATAGTCAACCTATACGGCCGGCTTTAATAAATGTGCTGCGTATTTGTACCAGAAGACTTCGTGCAAAGTTTGGTCGCGATAGCTTACAAACTGACGGAGGATATAGCATAGAAACAGACAGACGAACATTCGTACAATGCTAAATCAACTCAGCTCGTCATGCTGATCAAGAATATATATACTTTATATGGTCGGAAATGCTTCCTTCTATGCGTTACAAACCTCAAGAGAAGGTTTTCGTGGAATTCTTTTTTTTTTTAATATTTATTAAAATATTTTATTATATCTCAAGTCAATATTACTACTAATATTTTCTCTTTCATTTCCAGTCCTACGCCTGCTGAACAGTCAACAGGCAGATGATGGTGGAGAATCGTCTCTATCAAACTCAGATGGTCTCTATCCTCCATTGTTCAATGTCGCACCGCGTGCTGTGATTAGTGTAAATGCCACCTGTGGACAAAATGGAGCCGAAGAGTATTGCAAACTTGTGGATGCCTATCCGCATCGTAATTGGGCCAAGCAGTGTGGCACCTGTAATGCCCACTCCTCGGATCGGGCCAAACAGCGTCCCATCGAGTCATTAATTTCGGCTAGCTCCAGTTTTGAGGAGACCTGGTGGCAATCACCAACACTGCAGGGTGGCCGACAATTTGAATATGTGACCATCACATTGGATCTGAAGCAGGTGAGTGAGTTAACCCATGACAGATGAGCTGTGATCCAGTTTGTAATTAAGTCGTTGAGTTGTCACTCATTTACAAGCGATTTAACGCCAGATGACCAGTATGGGTACCATGGGTTGAAATATGAGATTGAATACGAAACCGGTTCATTGGTTAATCAAATTCTAAACATAAATTGTGTTTGATGGAGTTTTGATTAAGTCGAATGGAGTTACATGTCAGTAGAGAGACTGGACTTCCGGGAAAAAAGTTGTGTGATTCATACTCGAAAGTTCTCTCCTTTCTGTAGTTGCCAAAGACTCTGTGCCTAACAAACTCTTGCTTCCTCTGCTAAAGGGTAACAAACAAAAAATCTGGCAAAAGCTGTGAAAATATTTCCCGTCACTCAAGCAAATCAGCGTAAAGAGAGCGTGTAAATTTTGACACATGCCGCTGATGTCTCCCAGTTTCCCATTCACATATGACTCGCTGGCGCTGCCCTCCTTCTCCTCCATCTTCATGGGAACCTCACAAACTTGTCTGACCAAAAAATGCATTTCAACATGTGACAATTTCATTTACCAAAAACCATAAAAGGTTATGCCTAAATTAGACGCTAACGAAAAAAGTTAATTGAAAAGATTTGAATGCTTCATTTTGCTACTTGACTTTTGCCCAGCCAGGAAAGAATTTATTAATAAACTCCTGCTTCGCTGGCGTACTGTCATAAATCTGTCCATACTTCTGGCATATGCAAAAACGAAGGAAAAAAACGACAATGTTTTTAATTTTAAATCACTTCCAGTTCAGTCTCCTCCTTCACTTTAATTAAGTGCAGTCTTTGTCTGTTGCAGACTCCCCCAGTTAGCATATGGCAATGAAAGAATTATATCAAAACATTGAGAGACTCTCGTGTGTGCTGCAAACTGCACTTGAAATGTCAACTTTGTGTCGGCTGATGTTAACCAGATGATTTTTCAGCACATAATTGCCATATAGGGTAGAGCGATGACGATGACGATGATGATGAGGTTGATGTTGATGGGAGAGGATCGATCTCTGGCCCTAATCCGGCATACTTTGTTGTGATCTCTGGCTATGGAATTCCAATTAACACCATAAGCTTTACACTATTAACACTCAATTGGTTGTCAATAGATCCATAAAAAGTGCAAACTGATGTCTGCTGGGTGGGCCTTAAAGGAGGTGAAGTATGTAAGCACTTTCAATTTCACACTTATAGTATTACTTTGTAGTGTAAAAGTAAACTTGTAATGTAGCATCTATAGTTGCTTAATTCTTAGCAGTATTCTGTACTGTGATTTGTCGCCTGAGTTATTCTTTTGCTGTGATTTGTCGCAGAGTCGCGCGTGAGGACGGTTGGTGGACTTACTTGTGTTTCGTACCAGGAATCCTGTGTTCAATCAACAATGAAGGGAAGTAAATCTATAAATAAAAATTAGAGATTACTTTACAGAAGTCAAATAAGTTTCCTAGTTTACCTAAAGGTTACTCCTTCCTTGATCTAAGCATGAGGTTACAAATTGTCCAATATTAAGGGCTTAAACGGTACTTAGCCTTTAGGAAAGGAATGTCCTAATATTTAGGACCCCAAGGCCTTGGCGTTGATTTTAGGGAATATTTCCTACATTTTTAAGAATTTTCAAAGCAATTTAAAAAAATATTTTACTTAGCCTATGGGAAACAGTTCGGCTTCAGGTTAGGGGAGTTCCACATTCCGGTTCGAGAGATCAAATTTTGAAGAAAATCTTCCTTGGATTTTTTTGGTATTCATTTGGAATGAATATTTTTTAAAATTTTTTTTTGTATATATTTTAATCTCCATTTTTGGATATATCTATATCTATATCTATATCTATATCTATATCTATATCTATATCTATATCTATATCTATATCTATATCTATATCTATATCTATATCTATATCTATATCTATATCTATATCTATATCTATATCTATATCTATATCTATATCTATATCTATATCTATATCTATATCTATATCTATATCTATATCTATATCTATATCTATATCTATATCTATATCTATATCTATATCTATATCTATATCTATATCTATATCTATATCTATATCTATATCTATATATACTTCTAAATATATATCGATTTCTTTGTCTTATATGTGCCATATCCTATTTCAACACCTTTTTTGAGATGATTTAAGTATGAATTGCGCAAAGAGTGTATATTTTGGGGACATCTCAATTGATCGAATCGCAAGTCAATATTATTTACAAGCATTAGAGATGTATTTGACTTCAGAAAATAATAATTTTTCATTAAAAAATAAATTGGTTGGCTAAAAAAATAAAAATGGTTTCTGGACTTATAAAAATTCTCCCAATACAAAAACAGCAGACCAATCGCTGCTTCCTGTTAAGCGACATAAAACCTATCCAACCAAAGCTTCAATCACGTTAACGTTCAAAACCGAAAAAAACACACACACACAAGCCAAAAAACTCTCAGAAAGTTTATGCAAATGCCACTACAAACTACAACGCAACCAAATCCACATCATGCTCAGACGGAAGCATTCTTTAAAAGGCAAATTCGATGGAAAAAACATTACACAAAACCCAAAACAAATAAATAAATTGACCATTAAAATAATTGCTGCGCCTAAAATGCGTCGCGAACGTGGCTTGTAACACGCTTTGCCGAATGTTGCAACAACTTGTCAAACATTTGAATTACAGTTACGTAAAGGCGCTCTTGCCCAGGCCAAAGAGTCAACTATTTTCTTGGCCAAATTTGGCCAATTTTAATGAAGCAATTAAATGGCTATAAAAATAAAGTTGAAAAAAACAAAAAACATTAAACAAACATTTTTGTTAATTTGTTTAGATGTTTGCCGCCAAAACTGGCAACGACTGGTTGGCAGCAAAAAAATATTGAGTAACTATTTATATGTAATACTGTAAGTCTTCTACAGTTTAAGATTCACTGCCTGTAATCGCTAAATTCCCAGAACTCTCGCTAGACTTGCAATTAGTCACGCGCGCCCCAAACCCATTGAAGCATAGGCATAGACATTGTGGTACGGACCAACCAGACTGACAGACTGGCTGCTTGGCTGACAGTTCTGACCAGTCCCGGGTCTGCCTTTTCCACCAGAAAACAGAAATATTTTAAGCTGTCAAATTGTTGACACATGCCTGTCGTTTCCCTCGTGTTGTTCTTGTAAATCACTCGATTAGTTTAATTGTTTAAATCAACTCAAAGTCGGCCATGAAAAGCGAAACGCCAACATCAATGTCAAGTTTTTGTCGTCGTCGTCCGTCGACGGCGTCGTCAGAGGTCATAAATTTGGTTGGGGAATAAAAACAGAGAGATTGCTTCTTTCTAATGGATTTCTAAACATATTGTGACAAATGTTGAAAATATTTCCAGAGCACACAAACACACTTCATTTGTGGAGCCAACCAATTAGTAAGCTAAAAATTGGAATAGAGATGGTAATTGGGTGTGACTTGTAGCAGCTGCATATGGAGGGAGGAGTGTGTGGAATATACAATTTATGGGATATGTCTAAATCGGATATGGAGTTTTGATTAGGATAATGCACTTTTAAAGTTTCGCTTGTGGTATATTCCTAAATTAGAATAAGGTGGAAAAATGGATCTTATAACAAAGGAACCGAGGGTCGTAGGAATAACAGTTGGAGTATAACTAAAAGCAACAAATTTATAGAAAAGGAAGGTGGAAAGACTATAGCTCTTAAACCCCTTGAAAACCAAAGTTCTGTTCAAAAAATTCAGTATTTCTGTTGAATGTGCGCATACGAAATATAAGATTGGTTTTAAAACTATGATTTTATACCGTTCGCCACTAGAATTCTAGAATTTTCCATCATTTGTCCTCAAATTTGTTCAATTAATGTTGATTTATTACACAAATAACTTTAAAATTAAAACTTTTATTCTAAAAACTTAAATTAAATATTACATATATTATGTCCACTTAAGTATGCTACACATTTTGAAAACAAAGTCTTCCTGTAGCTCTACAAGCTAAAACTCTGTTGCCTTGCAATTCACTTAAAGAATATTATTTGAAATTTTTATTAACTCCACAAGGCAACAAAATTTGACTTTTCCCAGTATCTTACAGCATTGGTCATGATTTTAGATAACTTTCGCGGACTGAAAACGTAGTATTTTAAGCTAAAAGTTGCTTAAAATGCTTATTTTTATTATTTTAAACAAGAATTATACCATTGTTTTAATTGTCTTTGATATTATCGTAAGGCTTTACTTCTTAGCTTTTTAAAAAACCATTCCAAGCAATTCTGGGATTTTTTTAAGCGAAGATATACCATTTTGAATGCTCAACAACATTCATTGCATATCTATGGGCGGTACAAAATAAAGTAATTTTGAACACAATATTCAAAATGGTATATCTTCGCTTAAAAAAATCGCAGAATTACTTGGGATAGTTTGTTTGAAAGCTAAGAAGTAATACCTTACGAAAATATGAAAAACTGTAATAAAAATGTATGGGTTTCATATAAAAAATGTCAAAAAGGGTCAGAAAATCCATTTTAGGCTCAATTTACCAAAAATGTAGTCGTGATATAGACCATTTCCGAACACAGATTCGACATTAAGAGCAAATAATATGAATTGAAGTGAGTGAATAGAGAGGAGTATCCCAGGGCACTCTTAACTCAAGGTTGCCATATGTAAAAAAAAAACATTCAAAGAATATGACTTTTTCCATTTATTTTTGGGATATTGTTCGGAATTGCTTTTAGAGCAGAGTCAGTTGCTTATAGATATATATTCCGATAGATATAGTCATCCGATCCGGTCGGTTCGGACATATTAGTAGTGTGCTGCAAAAAAAAGACTCTGTGCAAAATTTCAGCTCGATAGCTTTAAAACTGGGAGACTAGGTCGCGTAGAAATAGACAGACGGACGGGCAAAGCTCATGGGGTCGGAAATGATATGATTCTGATCAAGAATATATAGATTATGGGGTCGGAAATGAATATTTCTAAGCGTTGCAAACTTCTGGGCAAAATTAAAATACCCTTTGCAAGGGTTTAAAAAGGATTTTAATATTTTTAAAAATATTTAAGATTTTTTAAATTTTTATGGGGTTCCGATTGTGTATTTTTTTGTAATTTCTTTAATAATTTCAATACAAAAACCAACAAAAACAAGAAAGAAAGTCGGTCAAGCCCGACTATAACATACTCTGTACCAAGAAAATCTGTCTTTTGATCATAACTCGAAAACCGTTCATCCGATCTTCTTCATTCTTTTGGCGGATCGATAAGTTATCCTAATAACTAAATATGTTCAGAAGGAATAAGCCATCTATCTTCAAAACTGTGGGAGATATGACGTCTCTTCTAAATTGCGGGGGCGGCAGGGGGTGTGGCCAAAATTGAAAATAAACTTGATCTGCCTGCAGACATAAGAAGCATATGTCCCATACATGTCAAGCCTCTATCTCTTACCATCTCTGAGATCTGTGCGTTCATACGGACAGACAGACGGACATGGCTATATCGACTCGGCTGTTGATGCTGATCAAGAATATATATTCTTTATGGGGTCGGAGATGCTTCCTTCTGGATGTTACATACTTTTGCACAAACTTATAATACTCTATGTACCTACGGTACAGAGTATAAAAACTCCGAAAAAATCCTATTTTTATTTAGAGCCAACAATTAATTAAAAACAACATTACTTTTAATTCATGTTCTGCATTTTCAGCTATTTCAAACCGCATTCTTTTACAATTTCAACTCTTCAATCAAAACAGTATATAAATTTATATCTCAATCCAGCTTACTTCAACTTTAATCAGAAAACAAGTTATGCAAACTTTAGGCATTCTTTTCAGACCGCATTAATGCGCCAAATTTTTGTTTTGGTTAAGATAAAAACTTGCTGCAGACACGAATAACTTTTCCATTACTTTTGGCCTCTGAGCATTGAACTCTTTATGGCTCAAAACATTGGAAAAAAAACACAGAAAAAGAAAATACAATTTTTGGAATATGTCCGACATGTGGAGGCGGTGTCGGTGGAGGTGGTGCTGGTGGTGGGTTCATTCACCACCAAACAAAAATTATGCTATTTCTTGGGCTTTACAATTTGCCAAAAAAAATATATATAAATACATCCTTTTCTGTGTCTAGTCTAGTTTTATTTTTAAAGTTTACGATTGCCTGAGATTTGCTACGGAACACATTGAGCGATAAATATTTGATGGTCATAAAATTAAGCTAATTTTGGTAAATTATGCATGACATGCAACTCAATTTACCGCTGCATTTTAGTTGTCTTATTTGTGGTTATCAGTTGACATTTGATCTGGCTGGGCAACAGGTTCCCCCTCCCCCCAAGATAACAAATAAATTATTGACCAGAAATACAATCTTCATTTTGTTGTGTGTAAACAAGTTTGTTGTTTGCTGTTCATGGCCTGTCAATTGGCCATCTTGACTGTCCACTGATAAAAACGTCAAAATGTTACACCTTGAGGCCATCTCGATGGCAATCTATACACAGATTTTCACATCTCCTTTGGGGTAGAATGGCTGGCTGGCTTGCTGTCTAAAGTTACTGCCAAGGTACTACAACAACTACTGGCCTTTGAAGTTCATTCTTATCTTTGAAACTTGTTTTTCTGATATATTTGTTGTTGTTGTTGTTGTTCTGCTGTGTGGCAGGAAAGGCAGGAAGTTGTCGCTTTGCAAGAGTGGATGCCGAATGAAAGGAAGACAATCAGGAATTTGTTTATCTAAATAGAAGAGGTGAAAAGGTGCTTATTAAAGGGTTAAGCTTCCATGCAGTCGTCATTTGCATAAACTACTGGAGATAAATAGTCTATATATTTTGCAGATTTTGCTTCCAAGGAATCAACTTTAAATTATGCTAAATCTGAGAAATAAATATATATGATTTATATCAATTTTCCCAGCTCGAAGTCAACGGACAAATTGCATTCAACTTGACCAACTTTCCTTCATATTTTGCCAGTCTCTTTCACTATCTCCGTTGCTTCACCCTCTAATCTAATCAGCTTGACAGTTGTAATCGAATACAGGCGGCAGGCAGACCGACCAGCAGGCACGCATGCGCCGAGTTGCCATTCGAACTTCTTTTGCTGTTTTATCAGTGTGGAAAAAAAAAATGTATATGAAAATGAAGTGTTTGCTGATGCTATTAGCTGCTTAAGAGTCTCTTTTGGGGGTAAACAAGTGGCTTGGAAATTTGATAGAGCTTACTTGTCGCCTGTCTTAAGTCGAAAATAATAAAATCTGGTTGAATGGCGCCATGTCGTAATCAATTATACACCTGGCCACACCCTCGACACAAGTCGCCCGTCGTAAAATTCAATTGCATGCCTTTTATTGGTATTTTCATTATTTCTGTTTTTGGTCAATGATCTTCGATAGGCGAAACATTTTCAACATCATGCGGCTCACGCGACGTTTTTGGCATTTGGGGGGTTTTTTTTTTGTTATTTTTGTTTTCCTCCAAGTACTCGAACATAAATATATATATATGTATATAAATATCGTTTGTCAGCTGTTTGGCTGCCGGGCGTGTGTTTTGAAAAGGAAAAGGAGGTGTTAGTTTGTGGTTAGTTGACAGTTGGGTAAATTTATGATGCATAGACAAAGATATAATAGCGAATAGAAACATCAACGAGTGGCTGCAAAATGACAGAAACACCGACATTTGGGTGCGTAGATACAATTTACTAGCTGTACCCAAAGCGATTTCGACCGCATGCAAGTTGCTCATAAATTGCGTGCGAAAAAAAAATGGTATATTAATGTTGGCTTGAAAAAAAACTAATTGGAACTTAGTTTTTATGTTTGCGGTGACCGAATTGCCTGCAAATATATAACTAAGTAAAGATTTTCTTTATGATTTAACACATATATTTAAGGCAGCTATTCACACGGTTTTACATGGTTTTTTGAGCTTACTGAACCGCGGTTTTGCTTGGGTACAGTGGTTCATAAAGACTCACATCGAAATCTTATGATATCTGAGAAGAATGTTCAAAATTTACGAGTTCGGAATTGCAGGATTTGTCTATAAGTTCTCATACGAATGTCCTTCGAAAACAGAGAATTTTGGGCTGAAAAAGAATTTGTACCACGCATCTTACACAACTTATTTACCCGCCTTTCTAAGATTGAATTAAGGGAAAGAAGTACTACAGCAAATTGATAATATTGTCTACTAATGAAAGGAATGCAGTTTGAATGCAGACTGGTATATTAAGAGATCTGCGAGTAATTGCGTATAAGTTGAAGGATTACAAGTTGTAAAATTTATGTCAACTTAACCTTAAAGGTTGCGAAGACTGTAGAATGTAGAACAATGTGACAAATTCCCAAATTATTAAGTATCATTGTATAGAGGAATGCGATTCATGCCTTAAAACTCACTAGAGAACTTAACAGAACCGCACCGATTTTCTTTGTGGTTTTCGGTTCGGTTCGGCATTTCTGAAAGGTAGGAAAGGATGCTCGGTTTGCGTTGAAATAAGCGGTTCTGTTCGATTCAAATCCGGCTCGCCTCAGAACCGTCTAGCATCCCTGGTTTACAGTGAGCCAACTGTACTGAGCACCTTGTTTATATGTTATCAGTTTAGAGTTAACGGTTGACTTTACTCAGACTAGAAAATTGACATATTTTTAGGTGCCTGTTGCTTCCATACATGTGTGATGACCTGCCAGAAGTAGTGGCACTTGAAAGTATTCATGTTCACAGTTATCTGTCTTCTACTCAGTCTAAACAGATTTTCAACTGACTGACCTACAAAAAAAACTAACATAATACAAAAATACAATAAAAGTTCGAAACCATCAATCAAGAAGTAATTTTCTGTACCGAGATACTTAATTTCTCTTCTTAGCACTCAAAGAGAGCTGCACTGGTAATTTATGAAGTGTATAACTATATGGGCATTATATAAGACGTCTTTGGAACCAAGTTCAGTTTCCAAAAAAATACCTTAGTAGGTCTTCTTGGTTGATCAAAGTCGCTATCTATTGGTCGGCTTGGGAAATCACTCAAATAGAAATCTTCAAGGCGAAAATTATGTTTTATAAAGATACTCACTTAAAACCTTTATTTAGATGAATTATAAGAACTGCAAGGGTATATAAAAGTATGGGAAACCGAAGTTAAATTTCCTCCATTATTTTCTTTAATATCTTTATCTACTGCCCCATAAAAGCTAGAGATATAAAAAGCCTGCTTAAGACTTTCCCAATCTCAATCTTAATGAAAATTTGCAAATAATTTGAAGACGATATTAAAGATATGCTTAAAAAAATATATATACTCATGATCTTCGCTAGTTTCCTTTGCATAAAATTGGTGGCTGGACGGATAAAGCTACATAAGTATCGTATTTGAGTGATGGAATAAATGACACTTGAAGCATGTGAGCCACAGCAAAAACGTGTTCGAACATATATGTAATATGTTCAGGACGAATTTTAAGAATTCACCGAAAGAAGCATCAATCGTGTTGTCTTCCTTGAAGAATTCAATGTTATTTCTTATGTTTGATTTATAAATAGAGAAAGTATTCAGATACCTATTCAATTTATCTATATCTAAGGTGAACCTCTTCATAAATCCAGCTTTGCTGCATGGGTCACCAACTGATTGAGATGTTTCTGGTGCAGTTTGTGTTGTAAAAGTTTATGGCTTTGAGCAATGGTTGCACATTATTATGGTGTCTTTCGAGACTTAAAACTAATATAATAATTTTTTATACCCACAAATTAAAATACTTAAAATACACCAAATTTTAATCTACCCAGGTAGTGGCTCTAAAACTGTAAGCTCTGAAAATATATTAAACTTCTCCTATAAATTTATATTTTCTTTGCTTCTTTTCCCCTTTCAGACCTATCAAATTTTCTTTGTGATGTTAAAATCAGCCAACTCACCTCGACCCGCTTCCTGGATATTGGAAAAATCTCTAGACGGCTTGAACTATGAACCCTGGCAATATTTTGGTCTCAGTGATGCGGATTGCAAACGTCGCTGGAATCTGTCTGGGCAAAATGGCAAATATGTATTCCAGAATGACACGGAAGTCATTTGTTCTACTCAGTTCTCCAAGCCTTTGCCCCTGGAGAATGGCGAATTGCATGTGTCGCTGCTGAAGAATCGTCCTGGCGCCATGGAACAGACTCCAGAGCTTTTACAGTTCATAACAGCCCGATATATGCGTATACGTCTGCAGGGTATGCATTCCACGGCCAATCTGGACAATAGTGTGGATTGGCTTTTAGATTCGCAGTCGCTGGAGAAGCGAAGTTTCTACTCGCTGAAGCAATTGAGAGTCAGTGCACGCTTAGATTGCCATGGACATGCGGATCGCACCCAGGATTTGGTGGAGACGCCCTGGATGCAGTGTCTGTGCCAGCATAATGCCTGTGGCATGCAGTGCGAGCAGTGTTGTCCTCTATTCCAGGATCGTCCTTATCGCTTGGGTGGAGAGTGTGAGATCTGTCAGTGTCAGGGTCATGCGGAGAGTTGTACCTATGATTCGTATCTGGATAAGGGCATTTGTCAGGATTGTGGCAATCATACGGCTGGCAATGAGTGTGAATTCTGTGAAATGGGTTACTTTAGGGAGCTGGGTGCCTCCCTGACGGAGCCCTGCCTGCCCTGCTCTTGCAATCCACAAAGATCAACGGGTAGCTGCTCGGCGGAGGGAGGAAACTGTCATTGCTTGGAGGGATTCCAGGGGAAGCAGTGTGAGGAATGTGCGCCTGGCTATTATGGTGATAATTGCAAGCGATGTGAGTGCGATGAAAGGGGTACCCTTTCCACAAATCAATCCTGTTCCAGCGAGTGTAGATGTAAAACTAATGTGGAGGGTCTCATCTGCTCGGATTGTGCTGCCGGCTACTTTGATTTAAGCCAGGACAATCCATTGGGTTGTACCCCATGTTGGTGCTCGGGCGTTTCGGAGTCTTGTCACAGTTTCAAGTTACAGACCTTGGCTTTTGAGACGCTAAATGATTGGAAACTCACCGATATACAGCGTATACAGGCCATACCCATTCCAGTGGATGCCGAACAGAAGCGTTTGATCTTTGTCAATGAATTGGATGAAGTGGAGGCCATCTATTGGCAGGCTCCATTGGGTTATTTGGGCAATCGTCTCACCAGCTATGGTGCACGACTTGAACTTCAACTCTCGTGGGAGGTGATGCGAGGTGATACCTCTGGGAAACCCACCACCGGACCCAATGCCATACTCTGCGGCAAGAATGGCCTCAAGATAGCCTTTGCTGATGAGTCTTTCGAGGGCATGAGTGCGCATTTAAATATCTTACTCTCCGAAGAGGGCTGGTATCATGTGCCGCCGGCCATCAAGGATATCAAGACCCGCCTTAGACGTACCGAAGGAGGTGCCTATCATGGCGAAGCAGTTACTCGAGCTCAGTTTCTGTCTGTGCTGGTCTCACTGGATGCTTTGCTTATACGTGCCGCCTATCATACCGATCAAGTGGAAACTTCTTTGGCACGTGCTGTCATCTATACGGGTGGCATGGAACTGGGTGCCCCGGCTTTGACGCGAGTGGAGCAGTGCCTGTGCCCAGCCGGGTATACGGGTTTGTCCTGTGAGAGTTGTGCTTTTGGTTATAAGCGTATCTATGAGAACTCTACGGATCATCAGCTGCTGGGCAAGTGTATACCGTGTCCCTGCAATGGACACTCAAATTCCTGTGACTTGCAGAGCGGCAACTGTGGCGATTGTATGCACAATACTTTTGGCGAACGGTGAGTGAGGGTGAATTTGGGTTACATTTGTAAAGTCTCAAAAGATAAACAGCTGCCCTCTTAAAAATATGCTCCAACCCGTTTCCTGCTCTTTTCGTTTAGTCAGTTCGTCAACCATTTTGTTTAGAATCCACACCACAGCTTCCACACTTCTAGTTTATACAGCTACCATTGCCAATTTCCCCTACGTATGGTTTGTGTCTAGACCAACTCACCACTAGCAGTGAGCTAATATACACACCACTTTCACAGCAAAGACTTCAACCTTTAATTTTCCTTACATAAAAAACATTGAAAATAAACATCGAATGGGGAGAGCCGCTTGATCCACATCTTTTTTATGAGAATTACACTTGACAACCAACCAAATTAACCTTTTTACCTGGTTGGTGATGATTCTATATGAATTTCGTGTGCTTAGTCCGTATTTGTTGTCGGAAATAGTCCTCAGTCTAGATTTGTATTAATTTGAGCTTAAAGCTGTCAAAAGATTCACTTTTAATGAATTTCTTTAGGCTTCTTTTCCTGTTTTTCGAAATTTACAACTCACAGAGAAAACCAAATATATTGAAAAATATCCATTGTAAGATTTTCCGCATCCATTTGGACTGCAACTGTCTTAAATATCCTTTTAATCATTCAAACGAGCTGAAAAAAGATCATAATTCGGATAGTTTTCAGCTCTGTTGATTGATGAAAGCTATAATAAAGTTAATCCAGTTCTTTTTTGGAACTTATTCAGATCTTTTTCTTGCGTGTACTTCCCAACTTTAAAATAAACTACCGCAAACAATTCTACGATTTTTGTTAGAAAAGATATTCAAATTTTGCACAAAACTTCTACTTTGGAACCTTCCATAAGTATGCAATGAGTTTTTTTTAATATTCTTATTAGAGTTACATACAAATGACTAGCCTACCTATGCCTTCTAAGCTTGATTGCATACTTTTAAGCGGTAGTTAGCACAATGTTTCATTTGGCTTATCTTCACTTTAAAAACAAAGTAGATTTTGACTTCGGAATAGTTTATTTTGAGTTTTAGATCTTAGATATATAACTTTACGATAATATTAA
Source organism: Lordiphosa andalusiaca (assembly GCA_035044965.1). Taxonomy (NCBI): domain Eukaryota; kingdom Metazoa; phylum Arthropoda; class Insecta; order Diptera; family Drosophilidae; genus Lordiphosa; species Lordiphosa andalusiaca. The sequence goes on along the minus strand of JAWNNM010003326.1, from coordinate 2,444,140 downwards.
AGAAATATATTGGTAGCACACTAAACATGCCTCAAAATGGTCAAAACATACATTTTATATCATCTTGCTTTCTTCATTAAGTTATCTAAGAGCTCTCAACAGTATAAGGGCACATTCAGCAGTATTTGCATGGCAACTTTTCCCAAAACCTGATCAAGAGTCTTAAGTCTGATCAGTGATGTAAGGAATTAATCAATATTGCATCATGTTGTCTATTCATGAAGAGATCGAGGAGCTGTCAATAGAATAAGAGCACATTCAGCAGTACTTAGATAACAACTTTATCCCAAAAGTTGATCAAGAGTCGTAAGACTGATCAGTGGTGTAAGGAGTTAATCAATTTTGCATCATGTTTGCCTCTTTATGAAGTGATCGAGGAGCTGTCAACAGAATAGGGGCACATTCAGCAGTATTTAGATAACAGCTCCCAAAAGTTAATTAAGAGTGATCTCGGGAATTAATTTACTTCACATCATCTTACTGCTTCATGAAGTTTTTGAGAAGCTGTCAACAGAATAAGGGCACATTCAGCAGTATTTGTATAACAACTTTTCCCAAAAAGTGATCTAGAAACTTAGGACTGATCAGTGACTTAAGGAATTCATAAATATTGCACTATGTTGCTGTTTTTAAAAAGTGATCTAAAAGCTATCAACAGAATAAGGGCACATTTAGCAGTATATTTAGACTATTACCATCATAATGAACAAAGATTCATAAAAACAGCTTCTTAGCATATACCAAGTAAATTTAGTGATATTTTCCAGCTTATTATTAAACAAGTGTGTCTGCTGAATGAGCCCATTTTGTAAGGCAATAATATTACATTAATCTGTGATCAAATTCTCAGCAGCACAAACCCCAGGAAAGTTAGATAAGGGCAGCTTAGGTCTGTTAACCCTGCCAAATCAGCATTGACCTTTTTAAAATTCTTCTTTTTCAGCTGCGAGCGTTGCCAGCTGGGTTTCTATGGGAATCCCCTGCAAGGCACTCCTCATGATTGCAAGCGCTGCGCTTGCCCACTTCTGGAGGATGGCAACAATTTCTCACCCAGCTGCCAACTGAAATCGTACAACTATATGGATCTTAATCCACAATTCGAACTAATCGAACATGCCGAATACATTTGCACCCAATGTCCGGAAGGCTATACGGGTGATCATTGTCAGGTGTGCGATGATGGTTACTTTGGTAATCCGCTCGAGTTGGACAGTAAATGTGTACGTTGTGATTGCGCTGGAGGACCCTGCAATGTCACCACAGGAGTCTGCATCACCTGTGAAGGCAACACTGAGGGTTGGCACTGTGAACGCTGTAAATTGGGCTATTGGGGTGATCCGGCTGTGGGCTGTTTACCCTGTCATTGTCATGCCGAGGGCTCGGAAAGTGGTCTGTGTGACAGTACGGATGGTCAGTGTTTGTGTAAGCCACGATTTGCTGGCCAGAAGTGTAATGAATGCGATGTGGGCTATGCTCATGTGGAACTGCAATGCCTGGCCTGCAATTGTGATGCACTGGGTGCAGCCATTTTGGATCGTTGTGAGCCCCGAACGGGACAATGTGAGTGCAAAGTGGGTGTAATTGGTGTCAAGTGCCATGAGTGCCAGGATGGTTACTTTGGCATGAATGTGAATGCAGAACAATTGGAGGATCTGGCTGCCCTACGTCTTGCCGAGAATGATGCCGATTGGGAACTAATTACAGATGATCAGCAAGAAGGCAATGCGGTGGCCTGTGAGGGTGAGTACCAACAACAACAACAACAAAAAAGTAATTAAAGTGGGCCGAACAAAGTGAATGCACCTATGAAAACCAGATGTGTTGGAGGAGGAGAAACATAATTGAATTGGCGTTCCACTTTGGAATAAAAGTGAAGAGTCTTGTGGCCTCAATTTGTGATGCATTTTAAGGCATAAATCAGTGGAAACATCTGCTCGAGCGGTAATCGTTTTTAATTAAATGATCATTTCTTGAAAAATGTATACTAATTCACAATGTAACACAATACTTGGGCCAACTGCTTAGGCAGTTCTCCTTGAGTTTACTTTTTCTATCATTTTTTTTTAACACCATTCACTGTAAAATGGACAATGGGCCCAAATAGAGACAACTCCAACTCATCTTCTCAAATAACCATAAAATGGCAACCAGCAAGAGAGTTGACGAGGCGTTGAACGTACTTGAACAAGAACTCGGATTGCATAACCCCCCCAACACAACAAATGATTTTACTTTACTCCTTTGTTAAGCAAGTGATTTTTTTTCTAATTGTTTGCCTGTCATGCCTGAAGTGAATTGCCACTTTTTCTATTTGCCAAATGCATTTGCTTGGGATTTTATGGGCTTTAAGCATTAAAGAAGCATTTTAGCTACAACTATATCTTGTTCTGTAATAAGTCTCGGTTAAGAGGTTTAGTAATTGATTTTCCTGAGAACTGGTGGAGATTTATGGAAATGTGATGACATGAAAGTGCAGTTTGTCTTTTAACTATTTTTCCTGGCAGAATTGTGGCGTTTTTTTTTTTTTTTAATTATATTATATAAATTGATTTACTATCTACATCTACTGTTAACTGAACCATCGCCTGATGACAATATGTACTACGCCACTTCAGATGGAAACATTCGCTTCACTTATCCCAAAACCATCTAACAAAAAACCTCAACCTCCAACTTTAAAGCATCCACTTTCGGTCAATTTTGGTTCATGGCTTATATAGAACCATATGCTAGAAATTATTTAAGCTATCACCTGGAAATTTGCTGTTCATTCTGGCACCATTAAGTAATACAATTCCCTAGCTCCTAACTAGTCGTCTGCACCACTTCCACAGTGGTTCAGGTCCACAACTTTCGATTGGAAAATGGTCTTTGATCGTGGGAAAAATTTGTTTCCAAACAAACTTACACATCCGGTCACCTTGCTTTGCTATTGCAGCAAGCTGCTCCAACTTTGCTGTTCGAACTCGGTATTAAAGACAAGCCAAGAGATTGAGATGAGCGCGGCTTAAAACCTTTGGGCTGTGAGGGCTTCTCATATATAGATTCTGTTATTTTCTTTATAACATACGTATCTCAGAAATACTCTAAGCTATAAACTGGATATTAGGTGTGTGAGTTGGAAATACTTTCCCAATTTAAAGCTAGTTTCGAATACGTTTTGACGAGTTCAGCTAGTAAATGAATTAGTTCTAAGAACAGAACTTTGATTAGAATGTGGGCGAATTCTGACTGCAAGACAGTCCTGAACTTGAACTTGGCTCCCTCGAGCCGAACTTTTAAAATATTTAGCCTCCCAATCCTAACTTTCATTTAGGACACTTCCTTAAGACTTTTAAAGGTTTCTCAATATTTTGAATGGAAAACCATAATGAAAATCGGTCAAACCCGACTATAACATACTCTGTACCAACGAAATTATACGCTCAGCATAAATTTTGATGCTGCAGTAGCAGCTGAAAGCAGCACTGCAGCAGCGAACAGTCTTTTGATCATAGCTCGACAACCGTTCAACCGATCTTTACCATTCCTTAGGCGGATCGTTAAGTAATCCTGATAACTAAATAAGTCTAAAAGGAACGAACCATATATCTTTAAAACTATTTAAGATATGACGTTTTTCCTAAATTACGGGGGCGGGAGGGGGCGTGGCCAAAATTGAAAATTAACTTGAACTGCCTGCAACCATTAGAAGCATATGTCCCATACATGTCAAACCTCTATCTCTTACCATCTCTGAGATCTGTGAGTTCCGAAAGTAGAGACAAAAATGTGTCAACTGTAGAACTTTAGAATCGATAAGTACAGGATCCGGGATTCCAACCAAACTTTAATTCTCGAACCCGATTGATGAAAAGACTCATTGTTACAGTCATCGATAGATGATTTAGACTTTGCAAAACTATCGAAAGCTACCATTTTAGTTCTATCAAAGATCTATAGTTTTATGTAGTATCTTTGGTTCTATATACCACATTGCAGTCTTTAATTATCAAACCAAAGCCAACTGATCAAATCGAAACTGTTCAATGAGCAACTTTTTGTTCTGTTTTCACATCACCTTTTTGAGCCGACCTTGCTGAATGACTTTTTATATTTCAAATCGGAACGGATCCATATATCGGAAATACCAGAAAACAAATGAAAACAAACATCCAACTAATATTGTAATTGTCTCCAAACACAAAACAGTATTCCAAAAGATAATACTCAACTTAGATGTTTTACCACACCGATTGATTTCTCCAGCTATGAATTTTGTCGACGACAACTTTTACAATTAAACCAATAAATGTGTTGAACGAGATGAGATATTAAACATGCACAATCATAAAATAATACTTCAACATCGTGAACAAGTGAGAAAGTCGGTTACGACCAACAAAAGTGTATGCGCTCTGTATATACTTTGCTGTTGCAGAGGCTTGCAGAAAGCAGCGTTGACTCAGCGAACTTTCGTTTGCTCATAGCTTGTCTATCGCTCAGGCGATCTTTACATAACTCTATTAACATAATTCTAGAAGCTAAGTCTAGGTTTTCAAATTATGGTGGAAGCAGAGAGTGAGATAAAAAAACATAAAAAAACCACACGCTTCACTTTCTAATAAAATTGCAGTTTTATTTTTATAAACTATTTAGCCATATTTTAGCCGAACAACTGCACAGCATGACCAGATTCCAAAAGTTTCTTTTGAAAACTTTGCTTTACCTCCACACAAATCTTCACAAATACCTCTATTGCATTGAAGAGAAAACAAACAAATTGATTTATAACAAAAATAACTAGGAAAATGTAAGTTATGACCCGAGCATAAAAGTCAGAAATGTGTATACATTCATATATTTTTGGTAAATAGTTTGGAACTTGGTTATATAAATAACGAGACATGGTTTGGCAAGCGTTAGCTGTTGTTGTTGTTGTTTTGGGTCAAAACATCAAGCCGCTTACATACAATGTATACAGTTTGACAAGCACTGTAACTAAGCAACTGGTTTGGCATTCATCTGTTGCTGATCATAAATCTTTGGAAAATGGTCTGCACTTGGACTTCTGTAACCCGGCAGCCAGCTACAACAAGCCACACTCTTATCGAAACATCAAACCATGGACTTTATTCCTGTGTGCGGGGAGGATTAGAACAGTAGCTGGGGATAGGGATGCGGGGGGGGGGGGGCAAAGTAGTTGCCAATAGACACAAAATACCCACGCAAAGAACGAACGAATCTGCTGCTCAATTAAGGGTAATTTTTCATATTAAAAAGAAAACCGCATCGACCACCATTTGTATTTATTGTAACTTCATTTGGCGTTCGCTTGTTTAACCACAAATACAAACCTCAAATGCAATTAATTGCTAAGGTATTTAACACAAATATTTGAAATTTTTCGACTAATCAGTTTCGTTAAACGAAATATCAGCCACAAAACATCAAAAGGGGCCACAAAGTCAAAGTGGAAACCAAAGTGGAAACAATTTTTTCGCGTTTGCGTCTGAGCATTCCAATGACCATAAAAATGTCAACGCTGCCAACAACAACAACAACAAAAACAACATGAAAATATGCCGCTTGACTTGGATTGCCAAAGTGGCTCGGCCTGGTGCCGACGCCGCCGCTGCCGTTTGGGTTTGGTTTCTTTCAATAGTGGACAACCATCTCACTCTCCTAGAGCTTGTTGGCTTTTTGGCTCCATGCAGTCTGCGACTGTGACTCTGTGCTGTGTCTGCAGTGTTTGTGGTTTTTTCGGTGAGCTGCAAATGGAACTGATTACAAAATATGACCAGCGGCTAAATGTATCTCGTAGTTTGCTGCTGCTTAATTTTCTTAGATAAAAAAAAAATTGTCTGCAAATTTTAGTGCGTGGGTTATAAATTAGACAACGGGTGGAAAAAAAAAAACCACACACACACACAACACACGTGCTACTGTTTGTGGTTTGGCTAATGACCAAGTGTCTGTCAAAGAGGGGAATGCAAATGAGTTGGACTATAAAGAATCTATCCTGTATTTGGTTTAACTTGTGCGACATCGGCTTTAATTGGGGTTGAGAGTAATTACTTGGACAACTGCCAGTATAAGCTATTGAACTAGCTTTTTAAGCATATTGCAAAACTGCAAAGCAGGCTCTTCTTGGGGTAAATTAGAACCACATTTTAAAAAGGAATAACAGCAGAGCTAAGAGCTGTTTGGGTGGGCCATGAAAAGATTTGGCCTTGATAGTAAGTACGGTATTTAAATGAGAAATCATAAAAGCAAAAAGTAACCAAGCAAAGTTCGAAACTGAACCAAACCGCATTCAAAATAACAATAATATCTCACTAGTACAGTCAGGCAAAATGATAAGACACACACATATTCACCAAGGCTTTGCCAACTTAGTGTTGTATTTTTGGTGTCAGTTTTTGTACTTATGCTCGTATTGGATCCGAATTTGCAGCCAAGTCATGTTCGAATAACTAGCTTAAATCAATACTGAGAGTTCAAGAAATTTGCCAATATCGAGCGGAAATCAAGCTCATCAAGAGGTAAAGACGGGACGAGGACATGCATCCCAGGATTGAAAAATCGTTTCCTACTGGAATAGATCAAATCCGGAATCGATCCAGATATTTTTATATCTTTTTTTTTATCATGAGCTATTCAAATATCGAAATTGTGTAAATTTTTATACTCTGTACCGTAGTTACACAGAGTATTATAGATTTGTGCAAAAGTATGTAACAGCCAGAAGGAAGTATCTCCGACCCTATATATATATTCTTGATCAGCATCAACAGCCGAGTCGATATAGCCATGTCCGTCTGTCCGTATGAACGCACTGATTTCAGAGATGGTAAGAGATAGAGGTTTAACATGTATGGGACATATGCTTCTTATGTCTGCAGGCAGATCAAGTTTATTTTCAATTTTGGCCACGCCCCCTCCCGCCCCCGCAAATTAGAAAAAAACATCATATCTTCCACAGTTTTAAAGATAGATGGGTCGTTCTCTCTGAACATATTTAGTAATTAGAATAACTTATCGATCCGCCAAGGGAAAAATGAAGATCGGATGAACGGTTGTCGAGTTATGATCAAAAGACTGTTCGCTGCTGCAGCGCAGTAGCAGTGCTGCTTTCAGCTGCTACTGAAGCATCAATATGTATGCTGAGCGTATAATTTTGTTGGTACAGAGTATGTTATAGTCGGGCTTGACCGACTTTCTTTCTTGTTTGGTATTGTTTCCAAACTTTGTGTCCTTTTCACAACCTTTATTCAGATTGCAATAGATCTTAGATCTTACATCTATTCTCTCTTTCTTTTGTACTAACTTACCAAAGTTTTACATAGGTTTGACATAATTTAGTTTGTCATCAGCCTCTAATAGTTGGCATTTGCGTGACTGCGTCTGTAATCTGCCTTTCTTTTGCCACTGTTTCCTTTTCAATCGCAAGCTTTCTTTCAGGTTTCTGCGTCTTAACGCTTTTATTTTAAAGGAAGTACCTAAAATTGTTAAGCGTTTAAAATACAATTATTATTTTATTACCAAAACGACTAATTTTTGGTGTACTTTTTTATGGCCGTGAATGTAAAAACGAAGCTAAAAATTATTCAACACCTCGCAAGGAGCTATTAAAAAGTAACAAAAAAAGGTGTTAAAACTAGTTTTTATAATGAAAACAATTAAAAATAAAAATTATGTGAAGTGTTTTTTGTAATAAAACTTAAATGACCGAAACAGCCTTGGAAAAACTACATAAGATTGAAATTGAAATTTCCTATGAACTTTGTTCCCCACTCACAAATATCTATAAGGGGTGTTCTTCTAGTTTTCACTTTCCAATCCCCCAAAATATATCTGCTCATTTATCTTCTCCAGTGAAAGATTCAATCGCACATGTGCAAACAATTTAAGCCGCTTCAATTCCCAACTAGGCCAAACAATTACAAAATTATACAAAAAAAATAAAAATAAATGCGGAAAAACTAAATAAAAAATTCGCATTTACTGTCCCCGAGTATCTTTTTCACAATTGCCAGACGACTTTATGGACAAACGAGAAATGAAGAAGACAAAATGGAGCAACCACCATTACAGTTGTCAAACCGTTTGGCCATCATACGAAATGGAGCAGCCCGGGGAGGAGCAGGAGCAGGAGGATGCTCATGGTCATAAATCTCTAAATAATTTTCCACAAAATGTGTTGACATACAGCGGTAAATGGTTGGATGCATGCAAAGCCACAAACATTTGACACTAATGAATGTGATCAACAAAATGTAATTGTCAAAATGACAATTTGTTTACAATTGCCAGTGTACCGTACAGTACAGTGGCTCTCAAACTGCTGAAAGAGTTTGGCATTTTGATTTTCTAATTTATGGTGGAGCGAGACTTTCGCTACAATTGGGAGACTTGTATCTATATCTATTGCTGCCTGCCTGCCTGCCTGCCTGTTTGCCATGTCGCTGCTATCGCCAACGTCCAAGTCGTCGTCGTCGTCGTCGTCGTCTCCTTCTCCTTTTTGGTCGTGGTGTGATTTTAATTGCTCTTACAAATGTTCTTCGTCGCGCATGCGCCGCATTTCGAGTGCAAATCTATGTTACGAAGGAGACAAAGGCTGAGATTTATAGCCAGGCACATGTTCCAATTTTGTTGTTTTTGTTCTGGTGGAAAGACTTATGGCATGCAATGGTTTTATTTTTTTTTTTTGGTGGGTTAGTTGATTAGGTGGGTGGAAAGTCTGCCTGCCGGATATGTCTAGTGGCCAGAATAGGATTTGGAGAATTAATTTTGTATACTTAATATGCCTCTGCGCTGATCTATGAATAATTCCCTATAATTCATCACAGCAAAAAGAAACTCTTCAGACCCCCAGCTCGTTAGCGGTTGCACACACACACCTTCCACTGACTTCAAATGGTTTATTCGTTCCCAACTGCTCCAGCATCATGCAAAAAGGGCCCCGACTTCTATCTCTCCAGGGGTAACAAGATCATTAACGTGCCGCTGCTGATGGTCACAGTAGCCAGTGCTACCATAAATAAAAAACAAAAAAGAAGAAGGAATCTCTCTCTCTTGTCGTCGTCGTCTGGCAGTAAAAATTATGACTGAAGCTTAAGCAGCACACAGCATCAACATTAGCAGGTTGGACTTGGTCTCTAGAGAAAAGTCCGGAGCCGAAAAAGCGAGCGGGCTTTTTGTTGTACACCGCCTCGGGAGGTTAGTCACACATGCGCCTGGGTGATAATTCAACTCGGCAGCGACGGCAACAACGGCCGCATTAAATGGTAGCAGCCACTATGAATCTAAGCAACATGTTGCCAGCCAGTGTGTGTCTTGTTAGGAGTTTTCGGGCCACAAAAATCGTGACAAAGTGCTGCCATTGTTGGGCGCGCAAATGAAGAAAATGCCATTGTGGAAAAATCGCGTCGCGGGAAAAACAATTGCCAGGCCTTGTTGTGGCTGCCGTGAAAATGCCTGGCGCACGTTTTGTAATCAATCAAGGTGCTGTTAGAAGGAAGACAAAAAAAAAACACCGCAAAGATGCAAAATATTTTTGTTGGTGAAAGAAAAGTTTTAAGGTGTTGTCATTTAGATTAGAGAAGGTTTTCACACATGACAAGAGAAAGAAATTGTAGTTTTTCTTTTTTTTTTGCTGAAGCTGGAGAAAGTCTAGAGAATTCGTAGGGAAAATTGTGATTTATATATTGTAAATCGATCCAGCCTCCTATTTAAATTTTGAAGGTTAGTTACTTCTGCAAGCAGCTCTTTAACTTATCAAATTTGTATACACTTGAAAAGTGTTTTATAATTTTGCTTAGAAGTTTGGAAAGCATAGATGAAATTATGTCCGATCACATAAAGTATGTATTGATCAGCATGACGAGTCGATTTAGCTTTTTCCATCCGTCTGTTTTTAGGCAAACTAGCCCCTCATTTTTGGAGCTATCGAGCCGAAATTTTTTCACACCGTCTCTTTTTGCTGCATGCTGCTATATGTCGGAACCTATCAGATGACCACATCTCAGATCGGAAATAGTTATCTAAATACAAGGTCACTTTTCCTTAACCTTCGTAATGTCATTTCATGCCTTCAGCTGCCCCGAGCGACCTGAGTGGCTCAAGTATTAGAACGTTGGCCCAGAATGCGAAGGTTGTGAACGGGCCGGATCGGATGAGTATAACATATAGCTGCCATAGGAAAGATCGATCGAAAAACTAGTTCTTGTGAGAAAAACTTTTTTGTTTTCAATGCAAACGTCTACAAACTCCGTATTTAATAGTTTTCAATTCTTCTCCATGATTCTGCCAAGTTTGGTCGAAATCGGACATCTATAAAGTATAGCTGCCATAGAGAAGAAAGGTTAAAAAAATGGTCTTAGTAAAACAAACTTTTTTGTTTTCATTGTAAACCTCTTTAAAATTGGCATATATTAATTTTAAAAGCTTTCACACATTTCTTCAAAGTTTTGTCAAAATCGGATGACTATAAGTTATAGCTGCCATAGGAATGATCGGTCGAAAAACTAGTTTTAGTGGGAAAAACTATTTTGATTTCAATGAAAACGCCTCCGAACTTTGTATTTCTTAATTTGCTATGCTTTCCCATGATTCCACTAAGATTGGTTGAAATTGGAAGTCTATATAGTTTAGCTTTCATAGAAAAGTAGAGTCAGAAAAGTAGTCTGCGGGCCGATTTCTCATCTTCTACATTTATTTGTAGGTTATGTGATAGATAGCTTCTATGTAGTAGATTAGAAAAGTTAGATTATTGAGAAAAAATGTGAAAGAAATGTTTTGAAATTTGTTTTTTAGATCAAAATCATTTTTCTATTAAGGAACTGTTTAACCTTGAATCTAGGCTTTTTTCACGCTTTCAGGTACAACAATCTTCTTAACAAAGTATCATATTCATGGGGAAACAATTTGATCCACTTGAGTACCTCTGATGTTACTCACACTGCCATTCCATTCACCTCATATAGAGCCTCTTTCAGTCAAAACATTCCCCCACACTTCTTTCCTTTTCATTCTCACCTCCTGTTCTATTTGTACAAAATTTACACCTACTTCGCCGCTTCCTTAACTAACCAAAGAACATAAAATTTATCGAGTAAGTTCTTTGATTTTCCATTCATAAATTATAAAGGCATTAAAAACAAAATTCAATTTATGAATGAAAGTATTGCATTTTTATGTGAAATCAACTTTACTTTTCTGTTCTCGGGCTAATTTTATGGCCTGCTAATTTTTATGAACCGCCAAAGCAAAATCTCAGCCCACAGTCGAAGCCGCAGTCTCTGGCTCCCCCCCCTCTCTCTCTCTCACCCACTGTTTTCAACGTCTGACCCTAATGAACTGACATGGTGCGGCGTCTTGTGCATCCGCGGGGCGCCCGCACATTCAGGCAGCATGTTGCAATGGCTGCGAGACAAAAGTTTATTGACTGGAAATAATTTATTAATTATTTTGTGCCTTTTTAATAATGCCTTGCGTTTTTTATTCATTCAGGTTATTTTTATATATATATATATATATTAAAATGTGTAAGCAAAATATTTTTATTTTGAAATTATTCATTTCCAATTATTAAGTTTTGATGCCTTTAAAACATAAAGTGATTACATTTTATAGCTTTTAATTTTGGGTGGCATTTTTCAAACTATTTGTAAGTTTATGTTGAGATTTCTTCAAGTGTTTCGTAATCGCTGATTAGTAGGGGCGAGAAGCCAAATGATGCGAAGTGTAAAATGAGTAGAGGGGAGATATGCCATTAAATTTACATTAATATTGATAATGATTGCCAAGTGTTGATCAGGGATTATTTGTGGGGCAGATAGTTTATGGTAGTGCAAGACAACTTTAAGTGTTTTTCCTAGGTAGCAATTTAGGACTTAATAAATTTTGAAAAATATTTTCCAGAAGATTTGAAGAATTGTACAAGTTTTTAGTGCTTTAATGTTAGGAAATCAACATTTCCACTAACCCGCTTAAGTTCTCACAACTGTCAACTTTCAAATTATCGCCTCTGTCGCACTCTAACGTATTTATGAAGCCTGTCTTCATTCGAAATTAGCAATTTTGTTTAATTGCAATTTTACTTTTATTGGGCAAACAACCATTTCCGGCTATGCCAACTTTAAATTGATTGCCTCGCTGATCTTCGTCGTTTAAGTTGTTAATTGCAGTTGGGATTTATGTGGTCGAGTGTGTGGTTTGTCAATATAAACTGCTGGGAGGGGCAGGGAGGAGGAGAAGGATCTGCATCTGCAATTGCAACCAAAAGTTGAATGATGACAGAGAGAGAGAGAGAGAGCGAAAGGGGAGAGAGTGAGATTGATTGAGCTTGGTTTTTGGGCAACGCCCACAAACATTCAGAAAATGCATTTACTATCTAAATGCGTTTGACATGTTTTGCGGTCAGCCAACTTCAACTTTTATTTTTACGATTTTTTAATGTGTGTGCCAAGCTTCTAATAACCGTAAAAAGTGAACTGAACAGAAAGAAAAAAAAAACAAGATGAAGGCGCAGCAGCCTCTCACACTTTTACGAGCCTTTCAATTTGAAATCAAGCGAGAAATTGTAACGGTTTTAGCAAAAAAAAAGTACATTAATATAAGTGGATTTTCGAAAGCTGACACCTTAAATCCAGTAAAGCTCTGCCTTAGATAGTTTGCATGATGCTATAACAAGGTTAGGTGACAGCTTTTGCTTATAAAGGGAACATTTGTGAGGCTATTTTAAAGAATTTGAGCGCTTGGATCTAGCTTTTATTTCACATATGCAAACCCCTTCTAAACCGATCATGTTCCGATCACATGTTCCTGCTTTATTTTTGAATGGTCTACTTCAGTGGTGGGCAAGCTCTTGCTCCTACTGCTCGCATGTACAATTGCCTTGCTTCTTGGCGCCACCTGGCACAAGGGGACTGAACGAGATGTGCAATAGCTTCGCTTCGAAGCGAGCTAAAACATCACTGCGCGATCGAGATGACTGCAAAAGCAAATATATGCCATTTGTCTGGCTTCTCGACTCGAGCCTCGTTAATAGGGATTTTCTGCCCACCCTTTGTTTACATCTAAAAATAGAGCAGAGTTAACTTTGGCTAGGCCGAAGTTTGAATACCCTTGCAGCACGTTTTTTTTAACTACTTTGAAGGACATTTCCACTGAAAACAAACAAGTTTTTCCCACTAAGACCCCTTTTTTGACTCCACTTTTCTATGACAGCTAAACTATATAGACTTCCGATTTCGACCAAACTTAGTGGAATCATGGGAAAGTATAGCAAACTTAGAAATACTAAGTTTGGAGGCGTTTGTATTGAAAACAAAAAAGTTTTTCTCACTAAAACTGGTTTCTCGATCGATCATTCCTATGGCAGCTATAACCTATAGTCATCCGATTTTAACAAAACTTTGAAGAATTCTGTAAAAGTTTATAAAATAAATATTTGCCAATTTTAAAGAGGTTTGTATTGAAAACAAAAAAGTTTTTCTTAGGAAGACTATTTTTCTAACCTTACTTTTCTATGGCAGCTATACCATATAGATGTCCGATGTTGACCAAGCTTGGCAAAATCATGGAGAAGCATAGAAAACTAGTAAATACAGAGTTTGGAGACGTTTGCATTGAAAACAAAAAAGTTTTTCTCACTAGAACTAGTTTTTCGACCGATCGTTCCTAAGGCAGCTATATGTTATAGCCATCCGATCCGGCTGGTTCCGACAAATGTACAGCGTATTTGTACCAGAAGACTTTGTGCAAAGTTTGGTCATGATAGCTTTCCAACTGACGGAGGAGATGGCATAGAAACAGAAGGACAAGGCTAAATCTCGAAAGGGGCCTTCCAAAGATTGGGTGTTTGTAATAAATTTTAAGTACAATACCACACAAAGTGTAAAGGTGTGCGTAGTGCTGCAGTCATAGCTGTCTAACGGTCATTCGATCTTGACCAATCCTTTGGCGGTTCTATAAATAACTCTTATTATGACTATATCGTTTCGGAGGTTGATGCTCATCAAGAGTATATATATATATATATATATATATATATATATATATGGTGGGGGTGCCCGCTTGCTATACGCATCGGCCGCGTTGGTTGTTGTCCTGCGCAGAGACAACGCCACGCCTACTGCAGTTTGCGCATAGCATTATTGCAACAACAACTTCAAATGTGTCTCTCTTCTCTTTTTCTCATTTGCCTCTTGTCACTGCAACACTCAAATCCGCATTGCGGCTTAGTATTTTGGTGATGATTCCGTTTTACATTTGACTTTTTTCACTAATCGATATGGGTTTTAAGGCTTCTACAATGAACAAAGATAGAAAAGATTATTTTATGCCCATTAATTGTTGCATTAATCTTCTTTTTGCTTTTATTGTGCAATTGAAACATCGCGTATTGTTAATCTAATTTTAATAAAGTGGAAAATCCGTAAAATTTACAAAGAATTTCATCTTTTGTCATATATTTTGGGTTATTAACCCAATTTGCCTACTAATGGTAAATTAAAATATACCGCCATATCAGAAACCCCCTCTGATCATAATATTCCAGTTCCCTGTTGCCTCACCTTATGCTTTGCAACAAGGATTTATGCGCACGTGAAAGCTTTTGAAAATAGAAGAGAAAAAAAAGCTGTCACTACAGATGACATTAATTATCCTAGCGTGATATATTTCTGTTGGACCACACCGAAAGGAATATGACAGCTGGCCAAATGTGACTCCCCAACTCTGTCATAAAACAACATCAAAAAATTGTTGGCAACTTTATCAAGAGAACAATTTAAATGTCAAGCTGATGACGTGTTGTGTCTGTTTGTTTCGAGTAGGTTGGCGTTTGCTGGAGCGCAGCACCTAAGACAGATGACTCTGCCAGCCACGAAACGGAAGTGCAGCAGTCTAAACAAATGCAACAACAACCACACACAAGTGCACGGGGAAGTGCTAATCGTCCAAAGCACGAAACATGACTAAGTTGAAAACACGATGCTCGGGCGGAAGAGGGGGGGTAACTGGAGAAGTGACATAGCCAGAGAGGAAATGCCACTTTTGGTTCAGATTTTCTCAGGCCTCATTTGCGAGGGAAAAGTTAAGTTCACGATCTTCAAATAGGTTCAAGCTAACCAAAAACGGAGAGCAAGCACAAGAAATGGGACTTCCAACTTCCATTTGGTTCTCCACTAAATTCGCCTCTCTCTCTTAACACAGTTTAAAACAAAAGAGTTTTGCCGCCAAGTGCAATAAAATTGCCAAACAAGCCAAAAAAACAAAAATCAATTAAAATCAAGACGACAGCTGCAGAGAAAGACAGAGAGGGAGAGAAAAACAACAACAACAACCTTTGGTCAACATCAAAACTTAATGCATTTCCACTTGACACGCAAAGGAAGTTGCCACACTCCCCATACCCCCCGGGGGGGCAGGCAGCACAACAACATCTACACATCGCTTTGAAACAAGATCAAAAGGTCGAAGATTGCGCTAACCCAAGAACGCCCACTTTTTCGCACGCTCTGCGACGTATCCGGCTTAGGGATACGTGTTTATAGATAAACATGGTAGGCAGGTAGTACTACACAAGCAGTGTAGAGTCTAATCTATAATAATGCAGCTGGAACCACAAAGTTAGAAATTGAAAAAATACAACAGCAAAAAATAAAGCGGCAATGGTGCCAGCCGCTGGCCAAATTCTTTCATCAAAAGACGCTAAAAGCGCATTTGGGTGAAAGATTGAATGGAAAGGGAGATGGCGAGGTGTGCTGAGATGGCGGCAAGTGCAAGGCGGGCAGGCAAGGGGCGGGGGGATAGTCAAGTATTTAAGACTAGCTTAAGATGTGTGTTCAGCTTAAGTAGGGTTGTCAAAGTCATTTCATATTGGAATAAGTATCAACTTTTGTAAGAAGTTGGCAAGAAAATATATTATCATAGTATCGCAACAATTTCTGATTGTCTGAACTTCTGAAATCAAAATCGATTCACATAAATTAAGGGTCTAGCAGTCTCATGCTTAGGTGGAGTTTGAATCTATGGAATTATCGATATTTTGATCTTTGGACCAACAGCTGAATGCAAATATCGATGGCACTATCGCTATTATCGACTTTTTACTAAAGGATACAGCAAAATTACATCATTTTTGGTAATATTTAAGTCCTGAAATTATGAAAATTCAGCCGTAATTTGGCACTGGTTTTCCGAGACTCTTTCAAAATAGTCTTCTATATCATCATAGCTGATCATAGATTTACCTTACCTCAAAGAACTCGGATAGTTTAGCTCTTGATTAGATTAGGCGTTTTAAATTGATTCGAAAATTAGTTGAAGAAGTCGGGTTGAGATAATCGCTATCGAAGTTTCAAGTAAGTGCTGCTATAGCTCCTGCTCCTATTACTTCGATTAACTCAAAAAATTTTAAAAAAGAAAAAATGTTTTAAAGAAATTAAATGAAATTTCATCGTTTTTTGTTGAATTTAAGTTTCGTTTTTTAATTTAGTTCGAATATATATAAGTTACTATCAAAAATTATCGTTGGATATCGATAGGTTTCAATAAACTGTCGTTAACTATCGATTATTTCTTAGTTGCTGCCAGGAAAATTTAAACCGATAATTACATATGGAACTATAAGAACTTATAAGCAGATAACTTCGATTCATATGACCCGATATGAATGACCTTCTTAAAATAATTGGCCTGGAAAGATTGATCGGTTTAGAAGACAAACCTTCTTATGGATGGCCCAGTAATACTTAAATTCCAATAAATTGAACATGTTTTTTTCAATTGAAGCTGCTCAAAAATGTTCTTAAATCAATAATATTGAAGAAATGTCGATATCTAAAATTTTTGGATTTTTTAAAAAACTTTCTGATCTCTGCAAAACTTAACAAAATGAGAATCCAATGAGAAAATTTTACACAGTTACTCGGGTGACTATAGCATACACTGGTATACTAGGTGCTTCTTTTCATTTGGATCCTACAATAAGGCGCTTATATCTGAACAATTTCAGAAAAATACTTAAGGAGATATTGACAATTTATCTTTTGGTATTCGGAAACGCCTTAACTACTCCCATTTCCATATCAATTTCCACTTTCTTTCTGATCATTCCCATCATTGCACAGCTCGACAACCCTGTGTGTACATGAAACCATGCGTATCTTTTTCCTGGACAAGCCCAAGCCAAAACAACCAATAAATAGTATCAATCACAAATGATCGCAAAACGAGAGAGTCTGCTGCAACTGCACCCAGAGGGTCTCTGATCTGGCCAAAACTTGCAGCTGTCTGCCTCATCACCTGCCCACCCCCCCCCTACCCCTCTCGAACCTCATGACCATCGCCGCCGCATCTTTAGCTTAGCACAACAAATAATGATTCATGCGAGAAAAGTAGCGGCAAGAACAGGTTCTAAATGGCCAAAGACCGAAACGTGACTTGGTTTTGTGGAGAGTGGCGACGACAGCGACGGTAGGTGGCGAACGAGGAGTGCCGGTCTCTGATCCTTTTGCGGCACATGTGCGCATGCATTATGGTTCAATAGGTCAACGATGCGTTGAATGACGACCAAAGTTGTAAGGCTTGAAAAATTACAGTAAAACACGTCAATCCATGCAATGGAACCAAAAAGCCGTAACCGATTGCGATCGCCACAAATCAGAGAGAAAATAGTTTGTCTTAAATGCGATTCTCAGGACCACCAAAGCAGTGGGAGCAAGAGGGGAGGAGAGAGGGCTATGCCGTTCGCAGTTTGTCAAAAAGATGTTGGCGTTCTGATAATTTGTTGCACACATTCGGCTTAGAAAATCGGCATTTGTGTGTGTGTGTGTGTGTAGGATTTCCTGTTTCTGAGCAATGTTTCTTTTCCTTCTCAGACTTTTCTTCTTTTATTTTTGAGGCCGCAACAAATCTGTGGCTGATTTAAATCTATGCATTTACTTATTGTTAGTTCGCAGTCAGAGGTTTCCAAGAGGTTTTCCTGTGGGCTTATGACTTTGACAACGAACGTTGGACGGTGCCTTGAGGTGGTAAGGCGACATTAGGTAAGCTAAGTGCCGACTTTGCTTTGAGAGAACTACTTGGCTTTGGAGTGGCCAAAGGCTGAATTCACTTTTGAGAAATTTTTAAAATATATTTTATTTCATTTCTTCTGTGAAACATACCAAATATTGGAGCTGTGTTCATGAGAAACTAAAATCAGGACGGCTTAGCTGGGATACCTAAAGCTAGAAACTCACATCAGCTAAGAATTTCGTCTGCCAAATCGTACGACTTTTCAAACTAAAATTAAACGGTCACACTGTCAAAATGGTGCTCGTAAAGCAACCACAGACGCTCTAAAACTTATGACCTGTGCTTGAGCAAGTATTCATATCTGGAACAAGTCAATTGGCTTTTGGAACTCTTTTCCCTTCTACGAATCAAGGTTCTAAAATATCCGGCTCGAAGGACCAATGGCCCCCTACAAATCAGAGCAAGCAAACTTAGCGATTGTCATAAATTGTTCCAAACAAATCACTATTCTCGCTCCAAATATGTGTCCATTATGCCATTTGTTCCATAATTACTATTATCTACCCTCTCTCACTCAACTCAATTGCTTCATCCAGCCGCACTTGGCCCTCGTTTCCTTGGAAATGCACTGCTCATTGGTATTTATAGATGCTTTCTTATGGATTTTAATTGTAATTTGGTTTTTTTTGGGTGCGCTGATAACATTAACTTCAGCACGTAGATGGGTACAACTGTGTGGTCTCTATCGCAGTTTTGCATACCTAATTTTTTTCTAATACCAATTCAAAAGAAAAGAAATCTAACATTTTCTTATAAGAGCTTCTCATTATGCACAGCTCGTCTCGTTATAGGCCATAATTTCGAGCGAGTTTTTGTTTTTGACATTTTAATAGCTCACTTATCTGAGACTAACTAATTGGGGGGGGGAGACAGACGAAAAGGTTACGAAAAACTCACCATGCCGCAAAAGCATCTCAAAATGCTTGGCACGTTTCCAAGACGATTTGCTTTATTGGAAAAAGTAGCAACCTGAAGAAAAGAAAAAAAAAATACATTTTCCCGCAGAATGCGGACACACGCAGTGGACTTGAAATCGGACTTGGACCGGCTCTCTTGGCAATTAAAATATTGACAGTTTTTCCATAGAGAAGAATAATAAGTTTTTTGTCTAAGATCGCACATGCATAAAGCTGCGACGGGCCTCCTGCTGTTTGTTTTTGGATCGCGCGAAAGGTTAACGCGACATGTTCATGTGACAATGTCAGAAATAGAGAGAGAGAGAGATAGAAAAAAGCAATAGCAGCACTGCCGGCAGTCAGAAATGTCTGAAGCGCATAAATAACTGCATTTGTGACATCGAATGGAATGCTTGTTTCGTCCAGGTCTGGCCGAGGCTTCGCTCACTGGTCGGCCTGTCGTCTGGCCATGTCTGGTGCGGATTGCACTCGCTGCTGGTAGCAAGGTGCGGTGCCCATATGCAGACAAACCAACAGAGCTATTTGTAGCTCACCTCGCTGATTATGGAAAAATTGTTCAATGTTTTTCCTTGAGTCGGTTTATGTTGGATGTTGAGAGTTTCCTTCTACTAGCAATTGCATCACAGCGAAAGGAAAATAGAATATTGATTGAGTAGATTGAATTAGAAATTAAGTGATTGATACACTTTAGGTTAATTGATGACAATATTTGGATTATGGACACTTGTAAATTTTGCGATTGGATTTGTTCCCTAACAGCTAAAAATTTTGGTTATTAAATTTGCTTAATATTTGCTTAGCTTTAAAAATAACATGGCCCATATTTTATATCTCATTTTAGACTTAGGTATAGTGGTGGTGTTGAAATAAATCTTACGATATTCAGAAAACTTGACTGGGATTACCGATAAGAGATGCTTGAAATATTGAGATACGGGTTTACTTTTAGCAGTTTTACGAGTTTTGTAAGTTATACGATAATTGTGCATCTTGTGATATTTGTAAGTTTTACGATATTTGTAGGTTTTACGATATTTGTAAGTTTTACGGTATTTGTAAGTTTTTACCTCATACGGTATTAGCCGGTAGTGCTGATTTCGTATGTATTACGATATTCAAAAGTCGTGCCATATTAAATTAATTTCGATTTAAGTACCTTGCGCTAAATTTCACAAACGTTTAACTATTTACGATATTTAAAAATTTACGGTATTTAAAAGCATTGATATTATTCACAATATACGATATTAATCTTTTTGGTAAATAGTTTTTAAACTTACCAAACTCGTTTATCGATTTTCAAGTTTATTTAAAGTCTACGATATTCAGGGCAAATTTGATGAATATTACTAAAAAAAAAAAAAAGGATCAAAAATTACGAACTATTATTTAGAAAGACTAAGGGGCGATTTCTCATCTCCTTAATAGCTGCTATGTGTCAGATCAACTACGATTTTGCTCTGTTCTTTGTAGGTTTATGTGACAGATAGCTCTATGTAGTATGAAACGAACCGCTAATCGATACAACGTCTGTTTAAAAAGGGAGAATCGTACCGAACAGCAAAATTAAATGTTTCGGTGTCTTTCATTGTCCATTTAGATAACGTATCGACTGCCATTAATTTGGTATATTAAAATACTTATAGGCTTGTAGTGTTTTTCCAACTACCTCTTAAACTACCAACTTCCTCTTAACAACAGCGAATTTTCGGGCTTCAAAGCTTAAAGTCAACAATTTTTTAATAATTCTTATTATTTTCTGGAAAAATTAAGGTGAACCACTGAACCTATTCAAAACTGCGATTTGGTTTAGTTCATAAGCCATTTTAAAATCGAACCATTGCCTTACAACTTCCCTAAACCAGTACACAAAAAAAAACCTTATTACTGCCCTGTAAAGTATGCTACTATAATAGATATTTTTAATTCGGGAAGTGTAATATATTTTGGCGTTTGCCAGCATGAACGATTTGTGAAGCTATATTAATATTTACAGCGTTCAAATCTTAGAGTCAGACACTTTAAGACATTTAAATAAAATATATATTTTTGTATTTACGATATTTAGATAATGTCATTCGGTCTAATATTAAAAATGAATATGCAAGACATGCAGACATATAACATAAAGTTTTTTTGATTCATTGTAAGCACAATTTACCATACCCAATTTAAGTTTACGATATTCAAACTAAGTACATTATTGAGTTATCCACGTATCTCACAACAATACAAATATATGCAGTCTATTTTGGACACATTAATGGTTTACGATATTCGGAATCACCACTGCGACCTTATTTAACTACACACGCATTTCAGCAAGGGCTATAATATTCATAAAATAAATATACAAATTTTACTTATCCCCCCAAATGTTGCCAACAACATAAGCTTGGCAACATGTTCTCAGCCGACACGCTCTCACTTGGCGCTCTCATCAAGAGACCAACTTGGGAAATTTCTTGGGGAATTTCCCGCGAAAGAATTCCCCAACTTGGAGCTGGGCCAGCAGAAACAAATCAGTTGCAAGAAGACGACGCGTGCGTTCGGTTTGAATGGAAATTCGCCGGCGATCTTCGTGAATTTCCCGCGAGTGTGTGTCTGTGTGTCTTGTGTCTTGTGTGTGTGGGAATTTGTTTATGCCGAAACCCAATCATCTTTTGTGCAATTCTACGGAAATTGACAATAGTGCATCAGCAATTTTGAATGCATTTCCCTTACGCGGCATCGACGTAAAGAAAAACCTTTTCATTTGCCACAGCGATTCGATTGATTGCTTGATTGATCTATTTTTGCACTTGATTTGCGACGCACGCGCCGCGCGTTCGCGACGTGACTGGCGCTCCACTCCAGTTGGAGTTGGTAGTTGGCAGATGATGGTGATGGAGTCGGGGGCAATTATGTTGATTTGTGCAACGCGCGTCGCCGTCGCTGTTGTAGTCGTTGATTTCCCCAGGTTGATAACGAAAAAATTTGCAATGCAAAGAAAAGAAAATTGATTTGATGATCGCTCGACTGCAGGCCAGATCTTTTGATCTTGACACGCCCACAAAATTGATTATATATCCAAAGGTGTTTATTATATTTGGGCGTGCAAACAAAAGTAAAATGTGAAAATCGTGAAGATCAAGTGAAAACCCTTAATGTGAAGAGAAAAATATAAAGTGTTCATAATAAAGGTGGGAAGTTTTGTAATTGATAGTTGCAGCATTTTTGTGGGTTAAGAATTTATAAATATTTAATTTTTATTGCCAAAAAGATCGAATTCTTATTTAAATATAAAAAATTATTGGTGTTTTATATGGAAATATGTTTTCTGAGTATTTTTTGAGCAACATTTTCGAGCTGAAACTTCTGGAGAAATTTGCTTCAGCAAAATAAAAATATTATTTCACCTTAAATTCAGCAAAAGATACTAACTTGAAATGCAGACTTGGCCAGAATAAGCTTTACTTAAATTTATTTGAATGATGTGATTTCATATTTAATCAAAGTTTCAGGGAATCTTGGAAAAAAAATTCCTAAAATCAGTAGAAAGCTTTATCTAATTTTAGATCTAGAAAATATATCATTATCAATTTGACTCCACAACTTATTTTTGGTTCAAAAAATTGGAATTAGTAGAGAAAAACCTACAAAATTAAGAATATTCAACAGAATTCAAAACTTTCAAAAAAAAAAGATCAAGCTTTAGAAATAAACTAAAAGATAAGTTGAAGCAGAGCTAGCCTCGCTAATTAAGGACACTGCAAAGGATGCTCTAACTGATCCTAACCATTAGTAAATATATGGGATATAGGATGCCAGAGTTTGGAAAATTCAGATTCATTAAAAATTGTATAGCTAATTTTCATAATTTAACACCATACTTATATCAGAAAAGTGTTTCATTCTGTAGGACACATTTGATAACCTTTCTATATAGTTATACGATTTGGTTAGCCGAAATATTGGAAAATTCTACATTCTACACTCTTATAGTAAACAAAAGATCTTAGGATCGACATTAATCATCCTTGTACATCTCTGTCTTTCCGTTTTAGACTTTCTTATGCAGGCCTCGTTCTGTTTTCGATTTCGATTAAATTATGCGGAATCGGAATATGCGGAATCCGTTTTGTTGTTCGGCTATGTTCTTTTAATTTCCATTAATTTTCATTAAACTCTTTTGATTGCTGAAAGCTTCAACCGATTTCTCTAATCCATTCTTGTATAACAGATGTCTTATCAGCTTCGATCGATTGAACTTTGATTCTGTCTTAGACATAAATCCAGCGTTTAAAAAAGCTGGCTTAGGCCCTAGCAAATATGTGAAATAAAACTTTCCACCCTCGCAAATATTCTACATCTTCTCAAAGATCAAACACCACTCGCCGATATAATTTTGTAAACTTTTCTCAAAATTTTATGCAACAAAAACAGAAGCAAAACTGTCCAAATTCATTAATTAAATTCACTAAACAACCGAATCAATAAAGTAGTAGAAATTTGATATCATAAAAGCATCCCAAAAAAAAAAAAAGCTCATTCAAGAGTTAAAAATAGCCGCCAGCTAATTACGTAGAATTGTCACTTTTAATTAGAATAAATACGGAAAAACTACAGACACTCAAAAGACAAGACGCATTGTCAAGATAAAAGCTTACAGACACTCAAAAAACAAAAAAAAATGCAGAAGTAAAATGATTTTTACTAACAAAGTTTCAGGCCTGGGCTTAGAGGGAAAAACAAGTTTCCAGCTTTGGACATTAAATTTTGGGCTTAGACTCAAGAAAAATGGCTAGTGCACAACAACAACAACAACAAGGAGGGGAGGACAAGCCCAGTAGCTACGCATGCCCAGGCAACAGAAACAAAATAATGAGCCAACATAAGAAATGACTTAATCGCTGGCGGCTTGTTAACCTCCAATGCCTAAGCAGAGGCCATTTAAGTAGCTGCACAAATAGAGATTTACCGCGGGGGATGCAAGGGGGCAAACCTCAAGTCAAGTCAATAATTTCTGAGACGCCCAAAACGCGAATCGTTTGCAGATTATAAATATATGTTTGAAAAGGGTGGACCACCGTCTGTGGCTTTGAGGAATTGCATAATTATAGCATTTTCCGTTCAGGCAGGCAACAACCACAATTCAACTTGGTCTAGGTTGAGGCTAATTTGTTTAACATACACTACTGGAAGGCTATGATTGAATGGCATCTCTTTACCGAGATATACACTGAAAAGTGAAAAGTTTGGGGAATCGGGAAAGCGGCTTGTGAAAGATATTTCGAACGAAGTTTTCTGTTTGGCGAATTTGATTCCAGAATACTGCAATTTTCTACAATATTACATCAACTCTACGAATTTTCTTTATAACAAATTATTTTTGTAAATATTTTAGGTACAAAAGATTTTTCAAAATCGAGTACTGAGTATAGAATAGATAGAGAATCGACTACTAAGTATCATATACTGTGTATGCAGTTCTGAGTATCAACTACTGAGCATCGAATGTTTAGTTTTAAATACTGAATATAGAGAGCTGAGGATCGAATACTGAGTAACAAGTACTGAGTAACAAGTACTGAGTATCAAGTACTGAGTATATAGTGCTGAGTCTCTAGTTCTCAGTAACTACTTCTCAGTATCAAGTAATGAGTATCGAGAGCTGAGTATGCACAACTAAATATCGATTACTGATTGTCAAGTCTGAGTACCGAGAATCAATCCCTGACACTTGAACTCTCACTTAAAAAAAAAGAAAACTACTTGAGTTTCTTTAAAAAAACATTTTAAAGATTCCAAAAGTACTTTTACGATTCGCTTCATGACCCTTTTACATATTTGGACTTAGATACAGAAAATAAAGCAAACGTAAGGTGGTAAACTGGGAATCAATTAAAGTAATTAATTGAAAAAAAAAACAAACCTTCCAATTTTCATGGTTAGCCACTTCTAGAGTGGAAGTCTGAAAGCTCACAAAATTGTAAATTGAATTGTAAATGGAATGTGTCATCTAAAATAAAGCAGAGCATGACAATTTTTTGTTAAGAATTGCTGAAAATCACCAAAAATATAGCAAAAATAAGCTAATGTTTGAAACAATACCTTTAGATTAATAGTTTAAGTAGACTTAGGACAAGTTTACAACTAGTTCGAACTAGATCAGTGCTTCCTCTTAGTAACAAAAAGGTTTAAAGAGTATTAAAAAGTATCAAACTGTCAAATCAAATCTGGTCACACTTACAATTGGCTTTTTTCCGATATACACAAAGATGTTCCACATTCTTCTTATAATGGACTAGGACAACTAAAGAGAATCTTCAGGCTTATGCGATCTATGAACTGTCTCCTTAAATGGAAACCGAATATTTTTTCCATTTTATTTCGGATTAAGGTATTTTTTCAGTATTTTTTTAGGAACATCTTAAACTTTTCGGTATTTTTGGTATATTTTAGAAATGTTTATTTGCTAAAACCTTTTAAAAATCTTAGTTGGTTTAAAAATTTGCGATTTAATAAAAAAAAATTTGGTATTTTTTGATGTATATAACTGAGGGATTTTCTGTTTTTGATATTATTTCAATTGTAAGTTCAAATTTTTATAGAACTTTTCGTTTTATCAAAGCAGTTGCTACAGCTTTTGGCATGCTTTGATTTGGCTTTACCTTTAAAGGAGACTTTTCAACACCGCATTGACATAAGAGTCGATTTGTAAGCTTCAATTTGTCTTATATTACCTTAAAGAGTATAAGCCAGTTCTCTTAATTTTTGTTTGTCTCCCAGCCTCATTTTTACCAATTTCTACCCTCCAGGCAAGGTTTCCAAATCGCTGCCTGACCAGACAAACATAAAGAGAGAGAGAGACAGAGAGGAAAAGTTTTTGCAAAATATTTGTACATTGTAACTGCTAGATATTGATCTTGATTGTCAAGATCACACACACCATGATCTTCGTCCTCGTTGTCGTCTATAGTCAAGCCAACTTGAAACGAGTCGAAAAGTTCAAACAAGTTGCATTGTTTAACTTTGACTTTGACTCTGACTCCGTGTGTCAATTTTATGCCTTTTTGGATAACGATCAATGATCGTGTCTCCAGTGATTAATCGTGTGTGTCGTGTGGGCCATGGGAAAGGGTCTGTTTGGAGTCTTCTTCATTTATTAGTAGAGCGTAGAAAGTGGCACTCATATGACTGCACATATGCAAATGAATCAGAGCTTGAATGCACTTGACTGACCACACTGATTGACTTAACAGCTGGCAACTTTCATACAAAAAAAATAAAAAAAAACCAATAATTATTTATTAGTTTACTTGCCCAATGACAAATTCCAGATGTGTGTGTCAAAAGTTTGCAAAAAAATAAAAAAAGAAAACACAAATGATCTGCAATTTAGATTTATGGCGGCTGTGCTAAATTTGTGGGAGGTCTCTTTGATCGATTCAAAAGTGATACGATCAGAAGAATTTTAAGCGATCACTTGAATTGGGTAGAGGGAAGCAAAAAAAAAATCGTTTTAGTTGTGCTCTTTAGTTAACAGGGAGCATCATGCTTTGATGGTGAGGTTGGCAGATAAATATGTGCAAACTTCAGTTAAGATTAAGTAGCTACCCGTTGCATTTTCATATTTTTTTCAATCTTAAGCCATTTCAGTCATTTGGCTTAGGGTCTTGGTTTTTGAATGTTCTCAAAGTGACACAGAACTCCAATTTAAATGTTGTGTTTGAAGCAGGGTTGTCAATATTTTCTAAAATATCAAAAATTCATATCAACAAAATCGATATTTGACATAAATTTCCACAAATTATCGATCACTCGAAAATAGATTTTTTCTAAAGTACAGTACCTGTCAATATTTCCTAAAATATCCTAAATCTAAATTTAAAAAATCGATAATTTATATATATTTCTACAAACTATCGATCAATCGAAAATCGATATATCCTTGTCTTTCAAAATCCCTAAAAAGTTTTAAAATAACTTCTATTGAACTTCAATTACCCTTTCCTTACTAATCGTATTTGTAATATGGGATATGCTGAACTTAGAGATGATTTGGGTAAGCTTATGCACGACCATATACAAATACGCAAGAAATCGTTTGAGTTACTAGCCTTGATATGAAATCGTATAATCGATGGACACATAGGCATAAAAATATGATCCTATTTGATAAATCGAAACGGTGGTACTTGCCCTGCTTTGAAATTAATGAAACCAAATTGTGTTTTCATATTCCGCTAATAGAAATGTTGACTTTATCGATAAAAAAAAAATTTTTCGATTTATCCGCATGGTATTGACAACCCTAGTTAGGATTTTCGAGCCTTATTTTAAGCCGTTGCTCTGTTTGGAAGTGCACAATTCACTTCTCTTAAATTATTGAAACATTTCAATTTATCGGAAAGTTTATACGCAAAGCATAAGTCCAAGCTGCTTTATAAAGCTAAAATCGGACGAAATGGTATTTTCAAAGGAACATTCGGCAGTTGAAGTTTAAAACAAGGCTCTTAGAAAGGAATTATAAAAATTTTATAATATGAAGACTATATCGATAAGACATAAATTTATCGATTTATCGCTATGATGATATTTTCTAGAATTAACTTAAACGGTGGGCTTTGTTTGGTAGTGCACAGTTTACTTATTTGAAATTTATAAATTTATATAAATTGAACACAAAGCAAAAGTCCATTTGGAGGTTGCTTTATTTAGGTAAATTCGGACGGAATATAGTTTTCAAAGCGACATTCGACAGTTGAAGTTTAAAACAAAGCTCTTGGAAAGAAATTATAGCTCCTAGAAAAAGAATTGTAAAAAAGATTGGGCTAATTCTAAGCTAGGTCTGCAGATGAAAGTAAAGGAAGTATCTTAAATAGCTATACAGACCATCCGTTTTCTCCTTGTTTGAAGCTTAGGCAGTTTGTAGTCGCTAAGACAACTCCAAAGGACTACAAAAGTGAACTAACTATAGATAGTTTTGGGACATATTTATGAATCTTTATGTTGATTTACTTATTAAACTAAGGTTAAGAATGAAAACACGGCTGATGTTACTTCTGATCCGTTTATTTTAATCTATAACCCAAGTAAGCCATGCAGTTGCTCAACTCTCGATCACTCTACCATCTCCTACTACTCCTCCACAACAAAATCCAAAATCATAGGGTACCCCAATCTTCGATGTCCCGCAGGCTTTTCCTTTACGTTTCGGTATGCCAATTTAAGCTTTTTTTTTTTGTTGTTTTGCTTGATCTTTGATCTACAATTTGAAATGCCGAGCCAGAGACGACTACACACACACACACACACACACAGGGAGGGCGGCCGTTAGATAGCCCGATCCGATCTTTTTATTTTAGGGAGTTTAGAACTTGTTTTTGGCAGAACAATGGCTCAGGCGCCGCTTTCAAGTTCAATGCGATGATGACGATCATCGATCGAGAGAGAGAGAGAAAAAAAAAACAGCGGGTCTAATTGGGTCAGCCAGTCTGAGGACTGCGAATCATTTAATTGGATTACCGCCTTTTGATTATATTTTGGCTTGCGTGTACAAGTTGAGTCATGGATCATAACACTCTCTTTTTTTTTTGGTTATAAACACTACCTTTGTTGAAACGAAAATTCCTAGCTTATCTGTTAACACAAATAACATTTATACACATCACCTATCTTCTTTGTAGGGCAAACAAAACAAAAACAAAAGAAACCTTTACCCAGACAAGAGCCAACTACTGTTGAAGATTTCCAAAGAAACTGCATCTCTATTAGCATTCCCAGAACAAGAGAAAACAAGTTCAACTCTGTGGCTCATCTATAAAATCCATGTTGCCGCCCATTAATCATCATGATGTCCAAAGCCAATCATCACTAAGCTCAGGCTCGAGGGCTTTTCCACTAATGAGTTATGGCATTTTGCGTAATCTCTTTTTGAAGTGGGGTGAGAGAGGATCAGTTGGTACTTTTAATTAAGTAGCACTTTATGCCATTTAAATGATATTCAAAGCTGCTTATTAATATAACTAACAGCTGCGAATGGTAATCACCTATGTAAATGCATAGAAATGGAAACAACAGAAGCAAAAATGGCCTTGGGTTAAAGTAAATCGTAAAACTTTTCGGGTCTTTCAAATAGGCACTGAAAGGGCGAATTAAAGTGAAGGGTTAAGTGGGGAAATACATTAGAATTTTTTTTATTTTCATACAATGTTCAGTTCCTAGGTGACTTAAGGTACATAAAAATGGAACTTTCATACAGTTTCTGTTTCCGCATTCTCCACACAAAGTATCTGAAACCAAGCACCTGCCACACATATCTTCATTAAATGTAACCCACTTTACAAACCAAAAAAAATCAACAACAGAAAAACTCCATTGAACATTTCGCACATTTTCCTAGTTCACTTCACACTACCAGAAACTCATCTTTTAACGCCTTCATCATACATGGAAACTGCCCCAGACTTAGTTGGGGTTCATAAACTATTTGAATATGTGGCAGTGCAACGCTTGCACCACCCGCTGGCCCGTTTTGAACAGTCTGTGCCTCTTTCGACTCGGACATGGCCACATGTTGCTTCTTATACGTATATATATGTGTGTATATATATAGACATGGTTTTATTTTCTTGTTGCTTTTCCAATCTTTATTGCATAATTGCAATTGAATTGTTTGTTGGATTTCGATTTCGCTGAGGCAGTGTTAATGATTTGATTTAAGGCCTCTTGGACTACTGGGGATTAGCAAGCAGATTTGAGCTACAAGTATCTGCCATAAATTGTATTGATGAAGTTATTATTTTTTTGTCTAGATGAAGTAGGACATACATACATGTACCATACATACATTTAGGCACACAGCAGGAGCTGTGGGAGCTGTGTGGAGAAAGGTTTAAATTAATGAAAACTGAGACCAGGAAATCGGGGGGTTAATAACAACGATTTGTTGGCATTGAGGCCAATCAGATGCTGATTAATGATTTTGGAATAGAGTACGGAATGAGGTTAATTTATGGGAAGAAATTGGGTTATCGTTGAAACATTTTATAGTTTTGTTAGAAAATACTTAGCTTCTTCTAAACAATATATACAAGTGGGCGCCATCTTTAAAAACTCTATTCAAATTGTAAGAATTTTCTGAAGTAAGTCGAATTAAAGCGATTGAATGAACATAGAGGAGGAATAACATGCAAATCACTCTCTAACCTGATAGTAAACGGAGAAGTGTCACCAAACTTTTTATTATGTTAGGTTGCAGTGTTAGAAATGGTGGAAACTCGCTATAAAGCCCAATAGAGTTCATTTTGCACTATCGTGTAATCTACTATGTTTTCTTCCCCGTTTAACCATATAAGATACTCAGCAATCAAATTTGGAGATTAACATTATTAAACCAATCTCACTCGACGTGTGATGTCCTTCAATGCCAGATTTTCTCAATCCAAGTATGTGTTGAGCTCGGTTATTTCATTTCATTTGAAAATATCGTCTTGATCTTATCTCCTAGTTATCCTGGCCGGACTTGATCCCTTCGTAGGATCAAATCCAGCTTAACATAGGCTCGAAATTCGTACTTGATTTGATATTGATGTCGGCTTGATGCAAGTTTGTCCCAGAATAAATTGAGCCCGATATTCAAGATGAAAGAAATTATATTCGATTCGATAAAGGATTGCTACAAAATTTACAAAATTACCCAGATCGACTTAACCTCGATATTAAGACCCAACTGACTTTTTTAACAATCTTTTTGATTTTTTCATTATTTGATTGCATACTCCCAAATCTATTTTTAGTAGATTTCAGCTTCCTCCTCAGGCCAGCACTGCTATAACTGTTTGGGAATTTCAAGGTAGATATCTACACAAAAAGTTAAAGGGCTTTGCATGTATTTGTATACGCATTTAGCCTTAAGGCAGCGATGTTTAAGAAGAGCGAGGCCAAAAAGAGAGAGTGCATTGTGTGATGTGCACTGCGCACTGCTCTCATCGACGGCTGGGCAGCGAATGCAAGCAAAGAGAGCGCTGCATACGCTCATATGCCCGACTTCGGCATGCGCTCTTCTCGTGAAGAGTGCGTGTAAATAGCCGATGGCGCTCGGCCCCCGGGGGCTATGAGAGAGCTGCCTTTAAGTATTGGTGAGAGAGATTTTCTTGCTCTCGGTTTGCTTTGCTCCTTCGCTTGGCATAGGACTTACGTACTTTTTTTCATCTCGTGTCAGGATTATTTGACTTTCAAGTACTGATCTGAGATTGAAATAAGCCTTATCGGATCGAAACACTGTAGTTTGTGTAATCCAGTTTGAGAGTGTGAGAAAACTTTGAAAGCCTTTGTGTGATAATGGCAACTTCCACTATCACTTTGCATTTCCACTTCTACTTTGTTTTGCAACATGGAAATAAAACCGAAAATCCATCATCATTTATTGAATCAGCTGAAGATGTCTTACTAAAAAGAAACTACTTAGACGCCTGTGACTTATGTTAAAGCTCTTGAAAGTGGGTTCAAGCTTTTTTTGGCAACTGCTGAACCTAACCGAAACCCGAAATTGCAAACTGTTAGACTCTGTTCAAATATATACTTTGATAACTCTTAATTAAATATTTAATATTCCCATAATTTTTATATTAAACATAACAAGCATGAGAAGGCACTGAAACCCACCATCTTCCACTTTCTTTCAAAGGACAAACCCATATCAAAAATATCAAAATTCTCTTCAGACAAAAATTTCGCTTCATATTTAATTAGCTTCAATTTAAAACATAATTATATACGCATTCAGCTCTGACATTTTTGAGATATTACATTAATTTGATGCCAGCAACTGTCAAGAAAGTGGAATGTACTCAAACCTAAAAAAAAAAATACAAAATGTAAGGTAAATGGCACAAAAAGTCGAACAAGTTTTGTAATGTGAGAAATTTAAATTAGGTAGCCAAGAGAGCTGACACTCAGCTTCTCTTTCCCTCTCTGTTTGACTGGACAATGACTAAAGCGGAAGATAAAATTATGAAAAAATGTTTCTTTTATTTTGGGAGGTTGAAAACAAAAAAAAGATCAAATAACCAAAAGCCGCCAAATTTCAAAGGAAAACAAAAGCTGGCTCACTTTAGACAAAATTTGTATTGTTTATGGTATGAAGTGAAGAGGTACATACAGATCGCTCCCTTCAACTAATTTTCCAACTTGTGTATAGAAGTGAAAAGAGTACCAAAATATATACCTCAGACCATTTCGCTTATTTGTCGGTTTATAAACAATAAAATATAGTTGATGGCGAGGGCAGTCAAAGCAATCTCAAATCGATCTACGGTCATCATTTGAATCAATGTAGGTTGACAGAAGCGGTACTTGTGAAACTGCCCTCCTATAGTTTTGATTATATGCGATCGACAAAGCTTTGGGCATTTGAGATTTTTTGCTTTTGAACAAATTTATTACATCATGATAGCCATTTGCCTATTTGTTTGCTTTTTGGAATTGTTTCGTAGTTCTTTTGTAGTTTATGGGTATTCTATGCTCTTCTCTATATTTTTCTTGTGTTGGTGTTTTATGTATCTGCGAATTTTGTTTGCAGCTGGGCTTCCTGGAAAATATTTATACTGAAATGCGGGGCTTTGGGAATTAAGATTTAAATAAAGTTTTCAACATGAAGTTTATGGGTTTTGTTCAGCAAATTTATGTTAGGGGGTTAAAATACCCCAGTTTTGTCGGAGTCAAAAATAAACAAGCAAGTCATTTGTACAAATTGTAACACATTGAAATTTGCTATTTATGTTTGTTTTTACTAATTAGCTTGGCATACATAAACATACAATTGGTATATTGAATGAAACCGTTTATTTACAAACTGTCAATAAAATGAAACCTACAAAAAAATAAATGCTGCAACTTTTAAGCATACAATTTCTACTTAGATAAAAGTTCTAACAAAAAAAAAAAAACCACAAAAAAATGTAAAAAAAAAACTAGAAAAATATCAGAAGATAAAACAAAATGACAAGAACAACCGCAAACATAAAATGGCTACTGTTGTGCCTCAACTTGCTATGCATAGCGCAACAAACGTTACAACAGCAACATGTTTGGCCGCCGCCGGGCAACAGCAACATGTTGCAGCAACATCAATTGACAAGTGTAAATAGCAGTGTAAATATCAATATAAGCAGTAAATTCAATGAAATTGTCGCAGCAACGGCAACGGCAACAGCCACAGCATCGGCCACGGCCACTTACACAGCGGCAACAGCAACAACATTTACGGCAACAACCCTATCGCCCCGGCCACATAAATGGCGACGAAAATGGCGATATCCTGTAAATCGTAACTCTACCGGAAGTAGAAGACGAAAGTTGATGCGTCCCTATCACAAAAATGTGACACATGCCACCAGAACAACAACAACAGTGATACCAAAGATACAACAGCAACAGCAGCAGCAGCAACACTTTAGCTTTGGCAGTTACCAACAACAGCAACAGCAGCATATAGTGACCGTTACACCACGTCCGCCGGCACCGGGCTTTGCCCTGGTACCCGCGTACTATCAGCAACAGCAACAGCAACAACAATTGCTGGGCAATCTCTCACGTCAGCAACAGCAGCAGCAGCAGCAACATCTCTTTGTGCATCCCGGCCAGAGCAAGATTTTAGTATACAGCAATTTGGGCTCCATACCGCCATGTCCTCCCGGCTTATTGCCCTCCACCAATTCGGGTGGCGTGCGTATTTATCCCCAACAGCAACATTTTATACCACTGCGACCCACAACAACACAACGCTCCAGGCAACGGGGTAAGCAGTAAATCTCATCATCGCATCATGATTTCTTTTAGCCATTTAATTGTCGTCTGACGTATTCTCGCTCGCTTGATGTAGAAAAGGTGTTAATTACGCTAATAAAAATTGCATTCACAACGTTTTATGGTTAAACAGCAGCTCTAAAGCGATTGCTGGCGCCTTCAACACCATGTCCAATAATTACCCCCAGCGGCGTAGTCTGTGATAGAAAGCTTGGCTAATTGGAAGAGAGTGGAAGATTGGAGCAGTTATAATGGGGAGGAGGGGGGCTATATGGTATCGAAAGGAAGTATAAGTCAATTGAGTTCCCAATTAAAATGGAAGAAATTCGGGCAGTTACTCCTTTCGTATACTGGAAAGGGCAGTGTGACCAAATAACTTTTTGAAAAAAGGCCCAAAAATACCAGAAAATAGTTATAATCTTGGCATTGGGCTTTGATTTGCTAT
The DNA here is from genome assembly GCA_035044965.1 of Lordiphosa andalusiaca. Taxonomy (NCBI): domain Eukaryota; kingdom Metazoa; phylum Arthropoda; class Insecta; order Diptera; family Drosophilidae; genus Lordiphosa; species Lordiphosa andalusiaca. Next base: position 2,409,916 of record JAWNNM010003326.1, on the reverse strand, counting down.
ACCCGTTACCCTTAGGGCTACAAACCACTGTCTGTCACATAAAGTAACAAAAAGCATAGTAAGTAATGAGTTTATCTGCCTCATAACAGCTATCTAAAAGATGTGAAAGAGTCCCTTGGAGTATCAAAGGGTATACTACAGTCGTGTTGGTAGAAGAAAGAAACAGGGAATGCTTTTAAACATAATCTTCCCTAAGTTAAGGGTTTATCGAAGGCGGGCAGGGCCATGTATACAATATGTACGGTCTGACCTTTACAAAAATCACAAATTTAATAACACTACCTATATAACTAACCTCTCTTTTCCAACTGTGCACCAATGCATTTCCCAAACATTTTCATTGATTTAGTTTTGCTCTCCATTCAAACAAATATCAGCAGTTAAATACCATTTACACAATTCATCGATATGGCAACTATTGTTACGCCCCCTTGTGGACTTCGTATTCACCCGTCTATATTTGCATTCTACAACTTCTACATCATTATCCATTCACTTGTCCAGGCAAACTTTGTTGATTCACTTAAATTCAATAATTTACAATTTCAATAATCGGTGGATCTATTCCCAACTCGGGAACACGCCACATATGCCGACTGCCCTTGGTTATGGTCATCGCTAATGCAAGTTTCGCTGGGAATTATGTGATAGTTCAATCAACAAATCGGTTAAAAACATAGAAATTCGTGGAATTCGCAATCTTCTCCCTTCAACGGGCCTTTCAAAGTCATTGCCACCATCATATTGTTCATTAGCTTTGTCACAATCTGTTGGGTTCATTTTCAAACATTTTCGGTACATGGAGAAATTTTAACAAAATGATGTTGAGGCGGAATAACAGGCATATCCAAAGGGTCTCTGCATATTGTACGAAAAACATTTGTAAATGAAAGGTGGAATCGATATTTAACCACTGGAAGTGTCTACTGTGGTGTTAACCTGTTGCAGAGACACTCTTGTATTCATACGCAGCTGTTGATTTAGGAATCATGTAAAGTGTTTATCGAAAGTCCCCCGATCAGATCCCTTATGATCAGATTACAATTTTTCAACACTTTATGTAGGTTTAGCGAAAGTTGAGTGCTGAAAGTGCGTTCTTTCACGTTCTAAGCAGTGTTGCAGCGATTCCCGTAGGTTTTCTAGCTTACATTATGTTTAATTTGATTACTGTTCTGCACGTGGCGCAGTAGGCGGTTATTTCATTTGAAAGCTCATCATATTTGCCTTTTGTTTTAACATTTCAATAGATTTACAATGTTGTATTTCACTTTTTTACGTTCGCTTCCTTCACTTTGGCCGTTTCAAAGGTAAATTATTGATTATTGGAAACTCTTATTAGTCGATTTTAAACTGTATATAGATTGGATATCTGAAGGAATAAAGCATACGCCCTCAGCTTTAAGACATTATTTGAAAAAATTCAAACTAGAAGAAGCTTAAAAGCATTGAGCCAGGCTACAAACCTCTTCGTTTGAATCTTGATTCAAAGATACTTAGATATTGTCGATAAAAGTTTAGTGCACAAGCCAATAAAATCGTCAACCAATTGTTTAATGGACCTCATCCAAACTTGTTATCTGTCAAGGCTTTCAACAGTACTTGGTCTTTCCATGCCATTAAACATACGAGGTGTGTTTTATCATTTTACGTGACTTTATTTTTTCTTTTTCCAAGTCGAAGTATGCAAAATATGGATAAGATTTCCAAAAGATTTCTTCACTTGATGGCACCGATTAAAATGGTCATAAAAAATATTGTAAATATTTTAAGAGGACCCTGGTTTTAGCTGCAAGTGTTCGTGTTTAAGCCACTAGCTTGCAAGAAAAGCTTAGATCAATCAAGTAATTAAGTAATATTTAAAAATAAATTTTAGTGCACCATGTTGCCTGCCAAATTGCCAGCATATTTAGTGTCCCACGTTTGGTGTCATTCCTTATTGCCCGTTGCTTAGCCTCTTAACAACATACGACGCAGCCAGCCAGACCCCCTTGGGACAGAATGTCATCATGGCTCCCCGTTGGGCGCTACTTTACACACCAATAACCAAAAAAAAAAACAAAAAACAAAAAAAAGCTCCACCAACTCCGCCAACTGGTTGGGCTCTCTCTCTCTCCTTCCATAAGTATAATGCCAGCTTCGTGCTCGTTTGGGGCCATGTCTCCCCCCCTAAAATGCTAATTGACCAAAACCAAAGCAACAGGCGCCAAATGTTCGTGGCAAACCAAGACAATCTATCAATATTTATGCTGGCAGTAGTAAAGCCTAGGAAAATGGCCATATTATTTGCAGCACTTTTTAATGTGTGTGTAATTTGATTTGCTTGCAAATTTGTTGACTGATTTTTGTGATTACATAAGGTGGAAAAATTAAGGTGATTGATTTTTTTTTGGGAATTAACAAACGGTCTAACAGTTTGAGAGTCACTTGGAATTGTTACCGGTTTGACACTTGCATTCGCCATTTGCCTCATTTGGTTTGTTTGTTGGTTTTGTATTGTTTGCCTGTCCATTTGGAACACTAATTTTTTACTTGCTTGTTTTTTTTTTTTTTTTTTGTTAGTTCCTGTTGTAGTTTTGTATATTATGTGGTTTTTTTTTTGCTTTTTGGCTGAGTTTTATGTGCAATTAGCAGGCGCATTGTTTGTTTTTCTGTGGCACGTTTCAGTGTAATTAAAAAATCAACGAAACCGTAAACATGCTGCTCAGAGAAAGATTTTTTGGAACACCATTGTAGGCGTCTGTCTCCTATCTGTTAAATTGGATCTGAGAGACACTGGAAATGTCAATATTTGCTGCTGCTTAACCAGACGGTTGGTTGGTTGTGTTTGTTGTGTTTGTTGTCTGTTTGTTTGTCGCTTACATATGGCATGTCCAAATGTTAATGACTCTTTATATGTTGGAGTCTAGCGGGCCAAGACCCCTAAGGGGAACGAATAATTATACACTCGGAGAAGCAAAGCTCACAGAGTTTTGAAAGGGGGTGCAGTTTATGTCACAATGTTTCAATTTTTAAAATCAATTTTAAGTTGGTTCGAAGTAATCTAACCATATTTCGTATTAAACTATCGTGTTTATGTGAATTACATATATTTATTAACTTAAAACAGACCTTAAGTTTAGAAGATCTGTCGCTTTTTCAATGTAAGCAAATACTTGTTTAAAGGCTAATCTGAAATGACCCAAAATAGTGCACTGTAAAAGATAAAATCTGTTGTAAACTTCCTTCAATGCTTGACTCATTTTCTGCGAGTGTATATAGGCAAAACTGGCGCGAGCTACCTCATAGCTGTAATATTTCCAGACGCGTTTTTTTTTTCCTCCCATATTCAAAGGGTAGACATTAACCAGACCCTGTTGTAATAGCAAAAATATTTGCAACCTCCTCACACTTACTTCTCGCATTTGCCAACTGCTTTGTCGATTCATCTTAAACTAAAATAACAAAAAAAAAAAAAAGTGTGTGTGTTCTTTTTTTGTGCCGTTTCATTTAAACTGCCGCTGCGTTGTTTATGCATCAGCAGAAACAACAACAGCAAAATCATTTGAAGTGCATAGATCAAAGTGGCCCGAGGCAGGCGCCAAGAGGAGTAGAGTTGGTTATTGTTTTTGTAGTCTCTGACCTCAGACAACCCGGCACACATTATGGCCAAACGTATTTGGAGGGGCGGCGATTGTAAATAAAAAATGTTCAAATGCAACTTCTTGAGCGCTTCATTAAAAAAGTGAAATTTCCATATTGTCATTCCTCTGTTTCTCTCTTCTCTGATTAACCTCAATTCCCTCAAAACCCAAACGAACCACAAATGAAGGTTTCATATTTCCGGTCTTTAGCTTTTAATGGGAAATTGATTTATGATGTTTTTCATTTCTTTGCTCTCCCTTATCTTTCACTCTCTTTCTCATTCTGCAGCTGGTTGACTAATTTGACACTTATGAAGAAAATTAACCGTACAACGTTTTGAGATCTTGTTCAAGATTTTTTGTATCTTGTCACAACAAGCTGCGGAGCAACACCTTTAAAAAAAAAAAACCATATTTATGATAGTGTTTTCTGGCCGTTGCAAAATTAATGCTTAATTTAAGCGTCAGAAATATAATTTGCTTGCATTTTTTTGTATTTTTCGCTCGACTCGTTGCCAAAACTCGTTCTCCATAATCAGATTTAATGAAAATTGAATAATAAATATTATCAAAGCAACAAAAACAGCAACAACAAAATTTGTTGAAAATTGCAGCAATGTTTCAGAAGCCGTAAAGATTGCCAAAGTGTAGGAACTAATGCTTTTTTAGAGAGATTAATGAATGGAGATAACTTTTGAGCTAAAGATATGTAGTTGACAATGAAGTTAAGACAAAATAAGTTGATTCATTATATCCAATTGGATATGTGAAATCAATTTTGACCTAGTATTATTTTTAAACGATCAATAACTCTGCATAAGGTAGACATTTAGAGCAGGATCTTTCAACTAGAAGAAAAGCTCTTTTTTATATAAATGCAATTCCAAAACAAGTAAAACTTGTCAAAGTTTGTACATATCTGAAAGTTAGATGCCACACAATGTGTAAAAGTGTGTGAAGTGCTGCCCATTGCTGTTGTGACCGGTGCTGCCCAGCATAATTGTTAGTTTCCCTAAAACTCGACTATTGTAGATGCGATCTTTAGCAATTCTGTGGCGTATTAATAAATAATGCTGATTTCCTAATATACGAAAACAAACTTCTTTTGGAAATTGGTTAAGTCGAATCTGTGCTTAAATAATGGTTTTATAGATTACCAAGACAATCGGTTGAGTGGGCTCTAGTATTCGAGGTCGAATGTCAATATATCTCAAAACATTAAAATCAATAATACCAAGAATCAATATTTTCAGTATCTGTATTTGATTTATCGAGCCAAAAAAATATGGATATGTCGATAAAATCGGTAATATCATTGTTTGTAAAGCTTACAGAACAACTGAAAAGTAATTAAAGAACGCCTGTACCCCCAGAATACTATTAATCAGTGCAATCTGATAAGTGTTCAATATCTATATCTCAAATTTTCATAAAAATCCAACAAAAAAAAAATGGGAAAAGTTAACTAGGCTGAAGTTTGTATACCCGTGCAGCACGTTTTCTTAATAATTTAAAGGACATTTCCATTGAAAACAGACAAGTTTTTCTCACTTAAACTACTTTTCTGACTCTACTTTTCTATGACAGCTATACTATATAGATGTCCGATTTCGACCAAACTTAGTGGAATCATGGGAAAGCATGGCAAACTAGGAAATACAAAGTTTGGAGGTGTTTTCTTTGAAAACAACCAATTTTTTCTTACGAAAACTAGTTTCTCCATCGATCATTCCTATGGCAGCTATAACATATAGTCATCCGATTTTGACAAAACTTTAAAGAATTGAGTGGAAGATTATAAAATAAATATATGCCAATTTTAAAGAAGTTTACGTTAAAAACAAAAAAGTTTTTCTTACCAAGACGATTTTTCTAACATTACTTTTGTATGGGAGCCATACTATATAGATGTCCGATTTCGACCAAATTTGGCGGAATCATGAAGAAGCATTTAAAACTAGTAAATACGGAGTTTACAGACGTTTGCATTGAAAACAAAAAATATTTTCTCACTAGAACTAGCTTTTCGACCGATCATTCTTATGGCAGCTATATGTTATAGTCATCCGATTCGACCGGCTTGGTCACGATAGCTGTAAAACTGACGGAGGAGATAGTATAGAAATAAACGGATCGGCGAACAGACGGACGCACAGACGGATAGACAGACAGACAAGGCCAAATCAACTCAGTTCGTAAAGCTGATCAAGAATATATACTTTATGTGTTTGGAAATGCTTCCTTCTATGCGTTACCAACATTATAAAATTCCCAGAGTTATAATGATCATAACAAATGTTGCATACTTTTTGGCGCACTAGCTCATGCTGCAGATTAAATAATGTATATATACATTAATGTAAATGCTCTGTTAGTTAACATAAGAAAAGTAGATTAAACATTAATTCCTTAAACATTAATCTAAGTTTAAGGTTAGCCTAAGAGCGTAAGTACTATCTAACACATATTTCTTGCAGCCAATTAAAACTGGTTGCATCTTTTCTTTTCCTTTTCCTTTTTTGTTGTTTCTTTGGTCAATCGAAATTTGAAACAACTTTCACACTTCCCCAATTGCAAGCAATTGGATGAAACTTCTCACGTATTTAGCCAAACTATCTCCAGATGCCATAAAACCGTCAAATTGAATTTTATTTCAATTAACGAAACTATTTGCCCCTCCACCAAACCAGATACACTCAACGAATTTTTGCACGCCATCAAAAAGCAACAACAACAAAAATATGGAAAAACCGACGACAGAAAAAGTCTTTAAGCTCGAGGCCAGGCTGGAGCTGCTCAATGGAAAAACCATTTGGCTAAACACTTTGTGGGCTTTTGTTGGGGGAGTTAAATTAGAAATACATGTCGCTCATAAAGATAAGCACTATCGCACTTAAAAATACCAAATTGTTGGCTTAAAAGTTAATTAAAAGTTAAAAATGGGCAAGAATGGGCAAAAGGCGGTGGTAATCAAAAAATAAATTGCAATTCGATTTAAGAACATCAAAACTATGCAGCAGTCATAAGGCCAATAAAGCCAAGTGCCGGAAAATGTATAAATAATAAATAGGGATTTTTTTTCCTCTAACTCGGTTGGGAGCTGAGCTTAGATGTTTTAGCATAAATTGATAAATTGATAATTTAAACCAAACCTCGCTTAAGTTGTTCAATTATAAAGTATTTAGTAGATTTGTAATCAAACTAATCCTACTTATCTTACATTAGTATCACATAAGTACGTCTTGTTTAAGACTTTATATGTAAGCTATTCAACTGCCATTTCATTCCAAGGGTATTCCAAAATCCGCTCATATATCAATTCCATCAGCGGATTGCTGTTCATATTTTGACATCATATGTCATGTAACAGTAACTGGCCTTAGCTTTATGGCTTTGGTGTTGGTGTTGATGTTGCTCTCTGTTTGATCGGCCTTATGGTGTACACATTATCTACATCCAATGAGACACACCCACATGGGCAATCGCAGAGGCTGTAGCTCCGACATACATGTAACTTTGCATGTCTCATGTGTGTTATTCTGTGCATTTTTTTTTTTTATTTTTGGGGCAGCCACTAGACATTCAGGCAGGCTACAACTAAGATCTGGGCGACATGAACACACCCAATAGGCAATAGAGAGTGTGCGAGCGGCAGTCAGGCAGTCAGGCAGGCAGCAAAGTGACAGGAAATGCAATTTGAGTGCGCCTAAACTTTTTGACTGCGTTTAGTTTTTTCTTTTTCTTTGATAGGCGAAAGTACTACGTATATGGTGGGTGTTGCCTTCTGGGTGGGCGTGGCTAAAATCTTTTGATTTTAATTGGAATTGCTTAATTAAGTGGTTCAACAGGAGAGCTGAAGCTAAGTGAACACAAAGATCAAGTTGCTGATGAATGGAAATAAAAAAGGAAACTCACTTGCATGGGGATTTACACGATGAAGCAGAACACATGAAATAGGCAAGGGAATGAGGTGGAATTCTATACCTATCTTTAATAAGTTCTGTTTAATTTTCCCCTGAATGTTCCGCTTACTAAGAAAACTTTCAGAAGTTTGCTTCATGGTGTAAATCTCTTCAAAGAATATAGAATATAGTACCCAAACCCTGCTTCAAACCTTAAAAGAAGGTTTGGTTCATTCTTGATTCCCAATTTGTTTGAATAAGGAAGAAAAGAAGAAGCTTTACAACTACACCGCTTGATTACAAAGGATATTTTCGCGATATTGACGAACTCAGAGATGGTTAGAGAAGGTCAACTGGTAAGGCTAAATTTCTTAAGCTGTGAGACAGATTCAGTATAGTTTCAATTTTGCCCCCACAATTTGGAAACAAATAAGAAAGTCGGTCAAGCCCAACTATTACCTACTCTGTACCAAAGTATTTTGATCATAGCTCGACAACCGTTCATCCGATTTGCATAATTCGTTTGGCAGATCGATAAGTAATCTTGATAACCAAATATGTTTAGAAGGTACGAACCATCTATCTTTAAAACTGTGGGAGATATGACGTTTTTTCTAAATTACAGGGGCTGAAATGGGCGTGGCCAAAATTGAAAATAAACTTGATCTGCCTGCAGACATAAGAAGCATAAGTGCCATACATATCAAACCTCTGTCTCTTACCATCTCTGAGATCTGTGCGTTCATACGGACAGACATACGGACATGGCTATATCGACTCGACTACTGATGCTGATCGAGAATATATATACTTTATGGAATCAGAGATGCATCTTTCTGGCTGTAACATACGTTTGCACAAACTTATAATACTCTATGTACCTACGGTAAAGAGTATAAAGAAAAGAAAGATAGTCAAAGTATAAGCAAAGGAAAGTTCGCTTCCTCAACTCAGCAGCAGCGCTGCTCCAGAATATATATGACAGACAAGCTTCACCGACTGGCATATTTGTTATTTTTAAAAAAAAAGACTGCAAATTGATCTAAATCCGATCTCAGCAGAACCCATTAGGACCATGGACCTTCCCTTATAAGTCTATTACCTCCAGAACCTGTACCCAAACTTGTAAAATCGGCCCTAACTCTGTTATTTACAAGATAATGTGACAGATAGTGCTATGTAAAAGAGGTATAATCGACCCTTATCCTATAGTTTAATAAATTAAAAGCGTCTTTCTTTTCAAAACTAAGTCAAAGCACACAGAAATATCAGATCCATTTAAGCTGGATATTAACAAATAAATACTTTTGTGATATTATAAAAAACTTTTGCAATATGCTTTTGACGATTTTCAGTTCCGGAAAATCCGTAACTTCTATCCAAAAGATCATCAACTGTATCCAGTGTACTGAATCCAGACGAAGTTAGGTTTGTTTTAGCGTTTGCTCAAAATTCAAACAAAATGGAAGCAAAAGACTTTCACATAATTCTGATATTATCAACCCTTAGGTTCGATTAATTAAGTAATCGTTCCTCGAAAAAAAACCACTTCCCAAAAGTTTCTGGATTAAATCTTCTGCACATTTTAAGAGGTTTTCCAGCATTGTTTAAATGGTAAAAAAAAACCAAGCCTGTCGGAATTTTCTTATATTTTTTTATTAATATTTCTTACCTATTTAAGTTTATGCAGAAAAGCTGCCAAGGCATATTTCAAAGAGCAACTGAACATAAAACAAGCTATGAACAACTTTTCACAAGTATTGAAATTGATTTAAGAGTTAGAAAAAGAAATTGCCAGAGTCTTAGCAAATTTTTGCTTCATATCCTTAGCTTTTTTAATACGTGTTCACGTTTTTTAACTAAAATAACCATTTATATCACTTTAATTCCATCATAAGGTTACGTGATTAAATGCCAACTCGGTTTACGTATCTTATCATTTACCCAAAATCTAAACGATTCACGTAGCCCATTAACAAAAATCATCAAAAACTACCGCAAAACACTTGAGACGAACACTTACTTACAGTTTTTTTTAGCTTTTGCAAATACGCGCAATTTGCCAGCCTCTTCAAACCATCATTTGCCGCACACTCGATTTGAAATTCAAACTCACAAACTAATGGGCATAAAATTTTCACGCACAAAACTGTCAAAGCACACACACACACACAAATATGCCGCCAACACTTCCAAAAATATAAAAATGCTTGGGGGCGCGACTAAAAATTTGGCACGGAGATTTTTCTCGGGCATGTGAATGTGACATTTACAAAATATTTTTCATAATTTTGGCCATATTTTTTTTTTGTATGTTCGCCAAATCCAATCTATTTGGTTGTGTGTAATTTATGTTTCCTGCTGGCAAAAAATTTATGCTCATTATTCAATGAC